>CM065354.1:14580803-15780803 GCA_033032245.1 Poecilia picta | reverse complement strand
AGACGACTAGACATTGGCTTTTCAACCAAGGTTTTACTGGACTGTTGTAAAAATGATTTCAGTATTCGAGTAAACTGTCAATTGTTCTGATGGTTAATCAAATAAAACATTTGATCAAGTAAAATATTGATAAATACTGTCATAACAGCAGTGTTAACATTGTATATCAAAATTGACCCACATGTTCATATTTGTGCTTCCCTTATAATTAGAGATGTACAAATTAGTTAGAAAATTAACATGCGACAATAGGAGCTCACTTTCTAAGTTAACCTGGACAAAACTTATACAAGAATCTGAAATTATATTAAATTGAATAATAAAGCAATAGGCTTACAAAGACACAAATAGAAATGTTTATCCTCCACTTTATGTTTTCATCTTTAGTCAACTTAATAGATGAAATCTGATTTTGCTCAGCCATTTGTAGCTTTTGTTTCCATGTCCTTGATGAGATTTGGCACCTTTGTTGCACAAAAAAAATCCCAGCTGCCAGCTTGCACCATCCTTGACGCGATGGTGGGAGAAAGATTTCATTCAAGGTGTTTTCCTGCAGAGCAGCTTCACTTATACAGGCATTTCACACCAAGCTAGGAGTCAAGTTTAAAAGCCACAGCTCTCTCTGCTTACAGCCACAAATATAACCTTCAGTCGCTGTTTCACAGGTGTGCATCAAGCATGCTGTGAGAATAATATGTCTTTGTACACAAATAATTATGTGATGTGAGCGTTTACATCTCACACTCTGGCTCAGCTCTGTGTCTGCGATGATAGTTATGTTTACTCGGTGAGCTAGTGTGTTAGTGGGCTGGTAGTCAGACGTGGCCGATGAGGATGAGTTTGATGTGCAGTAGCTCCAGTCGGTTGAATCAAAATCTTAAAGGTCTGTTGTCCAATAACGGACATTGAGTCGTGCTCTGGTGGACATCCCTGCATCCAACAATATGGCTCCTACATAATATGAGACATCTGAGGATTTATGAATTGTGACAAAATGTGACACGTTGGGGCCTTTTACTGTCTCCAGTCCAAGGATTGTCCAGATGTTGCTCATTTTGTCTGATCTCCCACTGGACATGCCCAATCCATGACCTGGGTAAAAGAAAACAACTCGCTGAGTAAAGCTCACTGACAGGAAGATGGATTAAAAATTATACACAAATCAAGAGAAATATTTCTTTTGCACAATAAAATGTCAGCAAAGGCTCATCTACAGTTGTTGACTCCACATGGCAACAATAGTTGACATGAGGGGTTTATATGTTTTTTCAGTATATTTATGGGGGCTCTGAAGATCAGTGGTCAACCTCTCCTCTGTGTTTTCTGTGAAAAACCCTTCAGTCTGATTAAAACCAGACCACACAGGCTTCTTTACTCATCAGTGTGTGACCTGCAGGTGTGAATCACTACAATCAGATCAAAACCATCAGCATCTGTGAGTTCCTCCCTCCTCACCTCGTCTTGTACGTTGACCAACCAGCAGAGGAGGTGCAGAAGAAGCTCAAGCAGAGCGGGAAGGTATGGCTGTAGTAGCGCTGCTGAAGTCAGTGGACTTCACTAGCTGTTACATCTGGTTACTACTGCTGTAACTTGAGACAGCTGTCACCAAGCCGGTTACCGTCTCATCCGTGAGACGGTAACCGGCTTGGTTCAGCTGTCTGATGTTACTCTAATGTATTTTTTTTCAGCCCCACCTGCAGAACGTTTCCCTTCAGTATCTGAAGAGCATAGAGGATTCCTACAAGAAGACTTTCCTCCCCAGCATCCGGTATGTGACCAGAGAGCGTTGGACATGTCTCTGTTTCTGTTGATCCTTAACCCTTTCACCGTGTCATCTTCAGAGAAACCTCTGAACTGCTGGTCTATGATACGACCAAGTTCAGGACGCTGAGAGGGTAAGACACTATCTTCATTGCCTTTAACCACTTTTTTTTTTTGCATCACAAGTCATTAATCTCCAGCCAGATGTTACTACTGGCAAAAACCATGAGAAAGACAACAGGAAGTGTTCTTCAATTTGTAGTTGTTAGGTTTTTTTTGGACAAAGTGCAGCTGACTCCACCAGTGCTGTCACAACATCACACACATCATAAAAAACCTGTGTCTTTTCAACATGTTGAATCCATAACTCTTCTGTAAAATCACCTCATGCGATTGTTTACGTCCATCACTGTTATGATTTTTAATAACTTATAGTGTGAATTTGTGTATTCATGCATTATTTAAATGTAATTTCTTAATTAACGAAAACATTGCAATTGCAAAATTGTGTTTCTTGGACATTAGCAGAATGTGAATATCATGATCTGATGAAGACATGTTCACCTCCATGCTTGTCCCAGATTGTGGAGGACATAGAGTACCTGAAGTTCGACAAGGGGCCTTGGCTGGAGCAGGACGACGTGACCTACCACCACATGAGGAAGCTGTGAGTTGCTCCGCCTCTTTTCTCTGACCACGCAAACCAGCTCCTTAGTCTGCAAGTTCCTCTCTTCTGCGTTTCAGAGTGCAGGACAAAGAGAGGGTCGGCTCGCTCACCCACATACCCGTGTTCCTGCCGGAGATCATCATCGGAGCCCACGACTTCGACCAGAAGTACTACGCTTACAGAGCGGTGAGTTGGTTGAACCGGTTCTGATGTCCTGCAAACAGCTGCACATCAATCATAGTCCCACCATGGTCAATGAAGCCAGACACTTTATTTTCCAAAAGCATAATATTGAGGATGGACATTTTTTTAATCTTTTAAAGGACAAAATCCAAATGATGTGTAATAACAGTCATTGGTTATTATCTCATTTGAGATGTCTTACATTGATTTTTACCATTTCATCCATCAGTATTTATTAGGTTTTTGACTCACTGGCTGAAGCATAAGAAGACTTTTTGGACTTTAGACATCTTTAAATTCAGGTTTAAACTGATTTTTTAAGATGCCAAACTAACTTCAAAAACCGTTCTTTTGAGTTTTTTTTGTTTGTTTTTTTTACAAAAGCGTTAAATATACCGATGTTCACAATTTGTGCTCTTAGAAGTCAGCATCCAGTGTTCTTATGTGACAAGTTGGTAGCTGCAGTAGTTTTTGAAATGGATTCGATCTAAATGTACCTCAGTTGTCAAGAAAAAGCATTAAATTGGACCCACATCAGGAATCAGGTGCTAAAAATCCAGCTATGTGTTGTTTTAACAATAAGCATTGTTCGAGTAGTTCATTTTGCACTTTAATGTCCAGAATATTACAGAAATCCCTGCAAAAAAACCCATGACGTTTGCATGTGGCACTGATCTCCATCCAGATTGTCAGCAGAATGAAACATGAAATGCTCGAGCCCATCCAGGTAGATGGCTTCAGAAAACCCAGTGGACCAGAATCTTGTACTTTGCCCATGACTGTTTACCAGCTCCAGAACCCGTCCAAAAACCCCCCATTGTCATCACTGTGAGAAATGATGAGATTTGGTTGAGTATAAAACAGAGCTGCACCTGGGTGAAGCTGCTTTTAGCATCACAGTGGAACTTCGTCACAAACACTTTATCTATTTAGTTCCAGCAGTAAAACAAACATGGAGATGTGAATGAGGAGCAGCGCCGACGGCTCTGATAATCTGATGTGTTCACAGCTCCTCCACCAGGATGAAGGATGAATGAAGACATTAGGCTCTGATTTGTTGTGTGTTTGCCAGCTGAGGTGTTTTAGTTCAGCAGAGTCTTTGATTCGGTTGGCTGTTTTATCTGATGCAGAGCTTTGTAAAAGCCTGGAAATCCATAATGAGGAACCTTTTCATTCTCATGTCTGCTTTGTTCCTCTTTTATTGACTCTTCTTATTTTTCTCCTCTTCCCTGGGCCACCAAGTCAGCCTGATGAAAGTCATTTTCCTGTGCTGAAATATCGAACCCCTCGTAGTTACAAATGTCACATGTGGAATATTCCAGCCGGCTGTTTGTATCATCGGTCTTGTGGGGAAACATTCGGGTCTGACCTTTCCTGTTTATTGACTGGAGCCGTTTTTGTCTCCCCCTGCTGCACGAGTCGGGCCGAGTAATGCAACAGCAGGCCGTGACCTGACATTTCACTCCGAGTCAGGATCTCAGAGGAGGGAATGAGGACGGCGACACGCAGCAGCAGAATGGCTCCCTCAGCACATTTCAGCCAGTGGCCCACATTTTCACAGCTCTTCGAATGTCCCGTGAAGCCCGGAGCGTCTGGCTCAGGATTCCAAACTGTTCTCCTTGTTCTGTCGGCTGAAATAAACAGAAGCTAGAGCGACGATGTAGGGAAACTCATCCTCTCTGAGTCTTCAGGATGCTACTTTAGCTTCTTGAATAAAAACACAATGACAAAATACATCTTATGTCAAAACTACTGATTTTGGGTTGTTAGTTGAAATTTTGTCTCATGTTTGAATAGGAGCAATGTCCATAACGATGAGACATGGCTGTAAATGAATGCTGCTCTGTCTTGTTGTTGCAGCTGCCTGGGAAGAATTACGCTCGTGGCTACAATGCAGATGTTGGAGACAAGTACATCTGGCTCAAGTGAATCTTCTTTTCTTTCATCTTTGATGTTGACTGATCTGCTAATAGAACTTAGTTATGTTGTACAGTCTGAGGAGAAACTATGTATTAAAAGAAATTTTAAAATTAACTTGTGTTCAATTATTTATTTATTTTTTCTATTAGCAGAAACTACCAGTGTGAAGCGAGTCTGTCAGGATTCGACTTCAGTAATGCACACATGCGCACATTTAGATTAATGTGCACACTCATCTTGGCACAAACAAACCACACAATGTCATTCCATCACTGACCAAACACTTTTATTTATTATTTTCTTCCATGTGTGGTTAGCCAGCGTCCCACCAGGAGGTGAGCAGAAGGTCTAAAAATCCCTGTTGATCTGTTTATGTGCTTTGTTCCCACAGTTTTTTGTGACTCATTCTGAGAAGATCACAATGGTGCCACCAAGTGGTGACAACAGTAGGTGGCCTGTTGTCACAACTAGACCTGTCGATTTGAATGATTTAGTTTTATTATTTAGCTCAGTGGACTTCAGAAAGCAGGAGAACTTTCCTGAAATTGATCTAGAACATAAATATAAATACATGTTGGTATAGACAAAGTCAGCCTAATTAGTGGGCGGGTGTGATTAAAGTCATTTCTTCATGTGACAAAGATGATGCTGCCATTACATGACCTGAAAATGTCCTCACATGCAGGAAACGACTGCTGCTGACAAACATTTATATTGGCATTAATGAGAAATGAATGTGTGCTTCAAAACGCAGTGTTACATTCAGAAATTATATATGTACACTTATATATTCGTCCACATGTACATACATATATATACATGGAGAAGCAGCATTCAGCTGTGCACCACACATCTGGAACAAGCTTCCGGAAAACTGCAAAACAGCTGAAAAATGTAGTTCCTTTAAATCAAGTCTAATCCTACCTGTGTAGTGATGCTTTGGAACCACAATACATGACCAACATGTTGACGGCACTAGACAAAATGTAAAATGTTTACTTGTTTTCTCAATTGACTGTGGTGTTTTCTATGACTGTATTTTTGTGATTTTATGATGTAAAGCAATTTGAACTGGATTGTCAATGAAATATGCTAATCTAATCTTGATTGAGTGCAAATGATCTGAAAATCTTTACTTTCATGTCATTGCAGAAACATTTGGTAATGACAAGATGTCTCGTCTCTGACCATAACACGGCATGAGACATAAAATCATTTGGAGATTTTAGCATAAGGCTGAGCAGGAGCGCAAGATAAGAGCCCTGTCGGTTTGGGTTAATCTGCAAAGGGAAGACGTCAGAAAACATTAAGGCCCTGACTCAGAGCACAAATGCATCTGTCACATTAAGGTGGGAACCTTTTCAGGTCATTCCAGAGAAATTAAAGGGGACGTAGCTTTCTGGTGGCAGCAATTAGCACCATGGAGTTTTAGAAGTGTTTGTGATCTGTCATTTTTAGAGACGGAAGCAAGAGAAGAATGAAAGTTTGGAACTAAGGATTCTGACGCTCTGAAACAACAGAGGAATCACAGACACTTGGTGACTTGAAATTCCAGAAAACATTCATTCAAACCAATCATTCAAACAGACTGAGCGAGATATCAATGTAGTAAAGGTTGAGGAACACAATACTCATTTTCTTCACATTAGGAGGTTTAGTTTTTGTTCTGGGATTTATTTAGACCAAAACACACTCATATCTGGGACACATAACCCAGTTACTTCTTCCTGAACACCTTGATCCCTGGACACTCCCACTAGTGGACTCGAGGTCCATCTAGATGACCTTCAGTCCACCAGAAAATAACTGGAGGATTTACAACTACTATCTTAGCAAAATTTGACCAGATTTTTCCTTAATGTCACACAGGAAAGCGGTGTGTGTGTGTGTGTGTGCTTGTGAGTGTGTGTGAAGTGGTGTGTGCTCTGCACCCTTACAATCATCTGGACTGCCATGAAATGAGCGTAGTGCTGTCGGACATAAAGAAAATTAATTAGAAAGAAATTCTGGTGCTCAGCAAATAGAAACATCATTGGCAACGACAACTGATCTAAAACATAAAACCTTTGAACAACTTTAATGTCAGGCAGAGAAAAAAAACAAAAAAAAAACAACACAAAATATGTTTTTCCCTACACAATGGGTCTGTTGTTAAGATAATCGTCTTTCCCAAATGGTCCAGTCATGCTTTCCTGTTTTTATTCCAGTGAGTCAGAGGGTTGCTTTCAGTCTAACACTGTGACACATCTCACACCCTCCTCTTCCTCAGCTCTCTACATCTCGTGGTGTCCCATCTGTCTGTCTCCTCTGGTGTCAGTTTTATTCATGAATGTTCTATCTGTCTGAGTAGTTTCTCAGAACACAGACACGCACATGCAGACACACACACAAACTCACGCATACAAAAATCCACTGGAAATGCACAGGGGCTGCATTGAAAATGAGCAAATGTTAAAAACACCTGAACTGGATGCTTCCATTCTGTGTCAGAAAATGTGTCCTCATGAACTGGATAACAGATAAGGTTCCGTCCAGAACACAATGACAACGGACCGTCCTTGAATATGTGTCGTTGGACTTTCTGACTAGTAAATTACACAATAGAGAAAATATGTTTCATTATATTTGGCACCCCTTTGTACTGTATACTGGTCTGGATATTGTGGTATTTTTTCATGACATATATTGCATTAATGTGTCTGTCTCTTTTTTTTTCTTTTCTTTTCTGAGCCGGGATAATGTTAATGTTTCTGTATGGCATTTTGGGGGGGAGCTATTGTTGCAGGAAGGATTAAAATATAAAAAATTACAGTTTAGCACGGTGGAAACACTATTGAAAAGGAATCAACTGTTAAGAGACTTTAGCATTCAGAAAATGAAATTTTCTTCCATGTAAATGTGAATATAAAGTGTTTTTACTAAGGTGGAAGATGGGATACATTAACACAGATATGCATGTTATAGATCTGTCTGTTAATGCAAGTGTTCAGCAGAATGATAACCTGAAGGAAGAAACTGTTTTTGCTAATATTGCTCTGTAGTACCAACCTTAATGTAAAAGGTCTAAGCACGGTGTGTCCAGGATGTGTGGGATCTGCAGAGGGGCTTTGGCTTCTCTACACAGTTCAGGTGGTTTGTTGGTTGTTCAGTAACAGTTGTTGGGCGGCCAGAGAGAAAGACATGTGACCTGCACACATCACAAACACAACGCAACATCGGAGAACGTGGAAGCCATGTTGAAACTTTTGCTCAGTCTGTGACTTTTTTTGGACTTTGTCGCTGTTGAGGTTTTTCTAAACAGTCAGTCAGATTATTTCAAGAGAGTTGCTTTTGTGACACAACCAGTGTCTCCACACACCAGTCCGGTGGTGCCCAGTGCTCTGCAGAGGCCTGTTAATGAGCCATCATTTGATCCAGGTGTGGCGTTGAACCAGACACAGAACTAAACCACGCAGGATGCTGACCCGTGAGGACCAACTATGAAAACACCTGACCTAGCCGATCTGTGGCCAAAAGTCTTCTGATTTCTTTCGGCCAAATGTGGCCGAAAGCACGAAAGCATGAATGCAGAGTTAAAGCAACACGGCACTGAGTCCCTCTGGTCCTTTACAGAGTTGGTATTAGTTTAACTCTGCATTATTTTGACAAGAGATTGAGTAGCTCTAACTATTTCAAGTGTTAAAATTGACAGAAGGAGCTGGAATCAACCGACAAACACATAGACCCAAAACTAACAGAATCTGTTTGCTGGATGCATTCCTGTGGCTGCTGCTGGAACAGGACAGAAGCAGAAAAATCATGTTGAACATCATGAGTAGATCTGTGGATTTACGGATTAAGTGTTTGACATATTGTGGAGCTATGTGAGTATGTGTGATTTTTTGACTGAACTAATAAGTTACCATTTCTAGAACCCACAGCTCCCTGCTACACTGCTGATCCTGATGGGTTTGAACAGCGCTGGGAGCCGGAAGCGGAATTATAACAATTACTTTTACTAGAGCTGCACAAACAGATTCTGAGTGCGGCTGTCCTACAGATGTTCTGTTAGTGTGAGACGGTCTTCCAGAGCAGATCGCTGCTTCTGAACCTCTCCATGCTCAAGCGTATGGCTTTGCCAGCCTTTCAGAAGACGGGTGTGATCTATCCTGATGACGGAGGCCCCGAGGAACGAAGCTAAGGACGTTTAGCATGGATTAAACTCCAGATTTCCTCTTGCTTGAGGGAGTGGAAAAGCTCCAATCATTCCATCCTTTTATCCCGATGGGAAGGAGAAAAGAGCGTGCGTTTTGGTGCGTCTCTCCGCTTTCTGCTTACGCTGACATTTTCGCCCCTAAAACCTGTTGGCCGCTGCTCCCTCCCTCTGAACTCCAGCTCAACATTTTTAAATATTATCTCAGCATAAATGAAGTGTCAGCATGTGGTAATGGGGATCAGCTAGTTTTGATTACAGGCTTTAGGGACTCAAAGGGCATTCACGGACTTTTAAAATTGAAAACCGGTGATTAACGTCAATGCACTGGCATGTGAATGAGCAGCACTTAATTATGACAGTAAGCCTGCAGCCCGCCTTGGACCCTCCTCTGCTGTGGAGCACGTGCTCTGCCCGCACTCCGCATCAAAGCACTGTCCGTTTTGATTTAATTCAGTTCATTTAATTCACTCCCCTTCAGTCTGGCTCATTTAATTTTTTATTTACATATAAACTATATTAAAAGGAAAGGAAGGGGGCTATCACATAAAACACACACACATCAAGTTCAAATCTAAATGCATGACTGACCCAGTGTCAGCTCATTGGTATTCAGTCTGTTGTGGTCAGGTTTACATTCAGCCCAATTACATCCACCAAGTACAACTGACAACAGTTAGATCCATTAAATTACTAAATGCCAATAGATAAGCAGCCTCTACTTAAGGGGGATGAGCAGCTTGCGTCTGGTTAATGTGCCATTCAGGACACATGGACAAACAGAACGAAAGAATTAGTTATCCTAGTAGAGAAGTGGTAGTAGTAAGAAATGGCGAGTGCTTTGACCCCCACGGTCAGCAGACTGCCGGCTGTGGCTGAGAGCAGCTTGTTTACTTGCAGCCCTGTGGCTGAACATCAGGCCACTCAGACAAAAGCAGAGGGAATAACTGACAGCGCAGCAGCTCGGAGCAGTCACACTGAACTAATGGAGGGTGGAGAACATGAACTCTGGAGAGGAGTGTTTGCCTCACTGTGCTGTCCGCTATAATGCACCGCTGAGGTCTTATCAGTTGTGAGAGCAGGCGGTGGAAAATTACTTATAGAATGAAGCTGTAACTCCAGAGCCAGAGCTGCACTGGAAGCTCTAAGTCAACATTATTGGCTGGGAAGACAAAGGCAACGCTGAGGACGCCTTCAGACTCAGGTCTGGGATTAGGCGTGTTTGGCTTGTTTTGTTTTGAAGCAACAAGGAAACTCAAGCGAAAGGCATTTCCTTTAGCAACAACCTTGATCAAATAAGCTCGTTAATATAGAACTAAATTAGAAGGGAAAAGTTTATATTTATTTTCGTCTTAGGGATATGTTAATTTTTTTTTTTAAACTTGTGAACACGTACGTCAGTTCTAATGGAGTTACGGAGCAGAGGACCTCTGCAGCTCCTCCAGATGCACCAGAGTCCTCTTTCCTGCGTCTCTGATCAATGATCTCTGCAAAGGGAAGACGTCAGAAAACATTAAGGCCCTGACTCAGAGCACAAATGCATCTGTCACATTAAGGTGGGAACCTTTTCAGGTCATTCCAGAGAAATTAAAGGGGACGTAGCTTTCTGGTGGCAGCAATTAGCACCATGGGGTTTTAGAAGTGTTTGTGATCTGTCATTTTTAGAGACGGAAGCAAGAGAAGAATGAAAGTTTGGAACTAAGGATTCTGACGCTCTGAAACAACAGAGGAATCACAGACACTTGGTGACTTGAAATTCCAGAAAACATTCATTCAAACCAATCATTCAAACAGACTGACGCGAGATATCAATGTAGTAAAGGTTGAGGAACACAATACTCATTTTCTTCACATTAGGAGGTTTAGTTTTTGTTCTGGGATTTATTTAGACCAAAACACACTCATATCTGGGACACATAACCCAGTTACTTCTTCCTGAACACCTTGATCCCTGGACACTCCCACTAGTGGACTCGAGGTCCATCTAGATGACCTTCAGTCCACCAGAAAATAACTGGAGGATTTACAACTACTATCTTAGCAAAATTTGAACAGATTTTTCCTTAATGTCACACAGGAAAGCGGTGTGTGTGTGTGCTTGTGAGTGTGTGTGAAGTGGTGTGTGCTCTGCACCCTTACAATCATCTGGACTGCCCTGAAATGAGCGTATTGCTGTCGGACATAAAGAGTCCTCTTTCCTGCGTCTCTGATCAATGATCTCTTTACATGGCCCTGCGTTGGGAGGTTTGGAGCTGGACAGCGGAGCGTCTTTGAGGTGTTAAGGGTTTGGGACACTGCTTGGTTTCCCCATCTCTATTGCACAATCCTTCACAGTGGTGTCTCTGTCAAGTTTCTCAGTCTGTTGATTAATGTTTGCCAGCAAACCTCCGAGGTCTTTGTAGAACAGTTTATTCACTGTTGTGTGTTGATCTTTCACATGCGATTGGCGTGAAGTGATGAAGAGTACCTAAATGCAGGAGAGGAGCTGAAACTCAAGTTTCTCTTTGACTCAAGTCAACTGGTAAAGCCCAGGGAGAAATCCAAAATGCTGGAGCACAAGAAAATCCTGGGGAGGATATTTCTGCAGGAGAGTTGAACAAGGAGCAGGTGGCTGATTAGAATCTAGGTGCAGCTGAGAGGAAAGAAAAATAACTGCAGTTACTGAGAAACAAGTAAACAATCATAAAACACAGACACATCACGGCCCACCCCTGTGCTAGATAGTAGATCTCTATGACTGCAGTTGGTCAGCTTTGCGCTTGGCCTTTGACTACACAGTTAATCCAAATTCAACTCCTTCCTGCCTCTTCATCCCTTCCCGATGACTGAAGCAGACCTTATGTGCAGCTGAACTGGATGTGGAGGGAGGACTGTGAACGGACTTTTTCTCACGGCGGAATAAGTTCATTAACAAAACTTCAACAAAAACACTGATGGGGTCACAACAAGAGAGAGGTCTCTAAATTTCAATCAAGGAAGTAAAATAAAGCTATTCTTCTGCTGAAGAAACATGGGGCTGTAAAAGCGTTGAGGGAAAATTCCCTCCCAAGGTGGCAAATCGAGACTGCAATAACACAGAGCAATCTAAAATACAACCCGGGCTGTGATTGCCACCTTCACACAGTCATAAAGGACGGACAAACGCTTCGCCAGGAAAACAAGTCAAAGCCCTGAAATCCTGAGACAAGCAAGAAGAAACTGTTTGAATAGAAAAGCACGTGAGTGAAAAATAATAATAAAAAACCAACTCAATTTAATCTGAAATGGTTTTAAACGAAACAATTTCAGTTTTATTTTAATGTCTATTGATAAAAAGTTATTTACTAAACAAGAAGGAATCGTCTTTACCCTCGTTCTATCAAAGAACAGCTTCTGTCTAAATATATTACAGATATTTAAATAATAAAATCCCTTTTGCATTTTATTAGTCAACACAACTGACTACCTGATTAAAAGGACATTTCTTCAGACCCCAAGAGTAAACCTCCAGAATAAAACGTACCGCATGAAGTCATGCAGGTCTGCTGTTCACCTGAACACTTCTCGTTCTTCCTGACTTCTGCTTCTGACTGCATGTATCGGATCACAACCACAGCATCCAGGATGTAACACCGATTACCGATTATTATTATTATTATTATTTATGTCCTTTATTTAACCAGGTAAACCCCGTTGAGATCTAGATCTCATTTTCAAGAGGGACCTGGGCAGAAATCTGCAATACACAGCAACCTGGTTACAAAATAAAACTAATTAATACATATGCAAGCACAAGTGCAAAACAGTGGAAAACAATTTAAAAACAGTGACACTGTTTAATAGCATCTCGTTGCCTACTTTTTAAGAACTGCTCAAAATAAATCCAGTGACTTCAATTCTGACGTCTCTATTTCAGATTGGAGCTGATTCCAGGCTGTAGCCGTCACACTGAATGCTCACTTCCCCTTTCCAGTTCAAACACATGGAACATGCAAAAAGAAAAATGTTGTTAGAGTGTAATTGGCCAGTTGTTACAATTATTTTAATGCTCATCTTAAAACCCATTTATTTTACTTGGCTTTCAACTCCAGCGGGATCTAGTTTTAAATTGTATGTTTGTTTTTAAACTGTAAGAGTTTTTATTTTTTTATTGTTATGTTGTGTTTTAATGTACAGCACTTTGCATCAGTTGTGGTTGTTTTAAAGAGCTTTATAAATGAAGTTGGTATGGTATGGTATGTAAAGATTGGCCAAATGCCAGCCAAACAATTAACAATTAGCCTTTCATTCACTACTCACTAGTTCAGTTCACAGTTCAAGATTACATAAGAGCAGATTTTATCCTGGGTTACAATTACTCATTACGTAAATGAATCACATGTACCTGGTATACATTTTAAAAGCAGTAAATGTTATCCAAAGGTCAACGAAATAATTGCTTCCTGGAGGCGTGGATCTATTGGAGGAAATCCAAGTGAATGGGAGAAAGTCCAGACTGTGAAGCGAGATTAGAGTCAAGTGGAATAGCACAGGAGGGTAACGGACAGGCTACACCAAGTTACCCACTCAAACAACATTAGACCAGCATGAGTCAAACTACTTCTCCTTTAATTAGTTACAGTTCAAACAAACTCAAATATTTTGTGAACTTTCCAGTTTGTGATGCTCAAACTTAGAGTTTTAATTACTGGTTGAGCTTTGAGGACGAATCTGAGCAGACATAAAAACCCTGACATTAATCAGAGGGCCGCAGCAGGTCCCTGGGTCTGGGGAGTTAAATGCGCCTGCAGGACGTTTGTCATGGTGCTGACATCCCATGTACCAAAACCGACTTAAAACTTTTATCTAAACTTGGCGCCTCCAGGATTAATGCTCATTTAACGCAGGCTGATGTCACGTTGGAAGGCAAATGTTGTTCTTCAGAAGTGCCCTGGGAGTCCTCCCAGTGACTCAGTAATAAAGCCGAGGAAAGATCCCTGCTGGGGTTCATTTGTCGGCTTTAGTGAGCTGTGGCTGCAGCTCAGCGTTGCAGAGCCTCTGTGCCTGAAACAGACAACCCCACCGGGGGAAAGAAAGGGAAGTCACTGTAATCGATAAGGCCAGTCACCTTCCATCAAGCACCTCACCAGAGCTGTTCAATACAATGATTCGTTCATGTTCGAGTTCAGGGTATCCCTTCGGGAAGGAAGCAGCAGATGGCAGTGTTTCTATCTGAATGCGTTCTGGCAGAGGGGTGAGGGAGACGCTCGGAGATGATGCCGCTCTCTCTGGGTGTGTGTGTGTGTGTGTTGGCAACATGCATGCTCCCAGATATTTGAGTTACTGTGTGAAATTAGTGAGGAGACCTTTCTCTCCTCACTCTGGCTTTTATTTGCAGAGCTGAAAACTGAGAGCAGCCTCTGGCTACAGAGATGCTGCCTGTCCCCGCTGCATCGTATTCCCACAGTAAACATTCTCTCTCCTGATAGCCTCGGCATGCATCAAAACAAAGGACGAATGAAGAAAATGGAGCATTGCAAGGACAAAATGGAGCTGTAGAGTCATTAGGATTAACATCTACTTCTCCGCTGCATTTACTTCCAGGTAGAAATCGTTTTACTTGTTGGTCTGTTTGCGATGATCAGTTTTCTGTATGTAATGCGAAAGCTCCTTGTTTTAGGACTTAATGGTGACCTCTTAAAATCAGATATTAAAGAAGAGGGCTCTGACTCTCTGGTTTACTTGTTAAAACGTCAGATAAATGCAGTGACATTGAAAATAAAAAAATTAAAACACAAACTCCAACGACCCAAAGGTTGTACATTAAAAAAAATACCTTGATCATCAGGTGTTATAATCCGATGTTGCAGTAAATGATGAACTACGCTGTGTTAGAACCAGTGTTGTATAAAGTACTGAAATCTCAGAGTCAAGTAAAAGTATAGGTACCTCTCCAAAATATGACTTTGGTAAAAGTCATATTTTTTCCAAGTCACTGACTGAAATGTTACTTGAGCTAAAGTCTTAAAAAGTATCTGAATTTTCTTGTACCGTACTTAACTATGGAAATTACTGTAAAAATGGATATACTCAAGTAATGTAATGAAACGTATAAGAAAAAAGTAAAACAAGGCAAATGCAGTTTGAATTACATTTTTTATATTTTGGTAAACTTGTCAAAAACAGTTGAAGTAACCAAGTGCAGGCAAAATTGAACCTGCTAATAGATAAACCTGCAGGCATCATTTGGTTAACAAAATTAGGTGCTTTACCTACAACTTAACCTGCTGTACAACTGAACCAGCTTCTGACATGAACCACATATCCATATGTGGTTCATGTCGTATGGGGCTCCATTTGTGTCCGACTTTGTAGCAGTCAATCAGTAGGTGGGGTGAAAACAGTAGCGTTTCTCTCTTGCTTTTTTGTAACGAGTAACTAAACCACTCATTGAAAATATATCGGAGTAAAAGTATGCAGTTAAGTTCAGAAATATAGTGAAGTAAAAGTGAAAGTTATCAAAACTTTTCATACTCGCGGAAAGTATGAAGTACTCCAAAATATACTTAAGTAGTGAAGTATTTTTACTTCGTTACTATACAACACTGATTTTTTTTTTATGTCATTACCCTACCTGTCTTTATTATTGTCAGCAGATACGTCACTGTTTTCTTTTGGTATTACAGATTCCTGCTGTTGCCTATTGTGTTCTCACCAGGGTGTTAGTGTTTGTAGTTAATAGGTTGTCTTCCAAAGCTGGAGTTTTAGCAAAAGCCCTGCAGGACCAGAACAGTTTATATGGCCTTATTTTTATTAATTGGCTTATTGGGCATCGTCTTAGGACTAGGTTGGGAGAATGTGCTATTTGGTTTTGTTTAACATTATTTTGTGTTCTGTTTCTACTAATTTGGTTTGCATTTGTTTTTGGTTAAGTTTCGTGAGCTTTATTGAGTTTTTAATTAGAATAATAAAGTCTATTTTTAATATTGTAAAAGAATGTATAAATAAAATATATTTTGTATACCATATGTGTTTCATCATTCTCAGCCAGACCTACCTGGGTATTATTAATTGGGAAACTCTAGACCACTTGATAGTTCAGTGGTCGACCAGTTGGCTTTAGGGCCACGTCCTCCGTCACAATCCGGGTCCTTTCCCCCGTGTTACATATACAATCATGTTCAATTCAATTAATAATAATCATCATGTAAATTTTGGTTAACATATAATTGTAAATCAGCCATTTATCATGCAAATTATACTTAACATATAAGTGTAAAGACGTCACAGGACCCTTTGAACCTCACTCCATACCAATAGATAGAGCTACTAAACATCTTTTGCTGACCACCAATACAAAATCAGCAGGAAGAAGAACACCCTGCCCTTTTTGAGCTTTTGTATTTTGATTTTGTTGGCCCAATGTACATACAGGTTGTTTTCCACGTCAAAGGAGGCCAAGTATGTCCACCACACATCTTGGGGCCAAAACAGGAACAGTCTTCGACTGAAACTAATTTGGGATTAGCACAGATTCAGAGGCAACAGGAAGGCTTGGGTTTGGGGCCGAAGCAACCTTGTTGAGAATCAGGTGCTTCACTATTTTAAATTTTGTGATAGCAACTCTTACAATTATGTTTATTTTTTGTTGTTCCTGCTTGTGTGGTTTCTTCGTTCATCTTGGCTTAGGTTTCAGACTGTCACTGGAGGCGCATTGCAGTCGAGCAGAACTCCAGTTAAACTTCTGCACACATGAACTTCAACTCATTTACTGGCAGATAAGAGGAAATTGCTTAGTGTAACTGGCTATGGCTGTGAGTACAGATGCATCAAAAATTATTAAAATAATAGTAGAATAGTATTTGTAATACAAGAATTTAGCTTAAAAAAAGGAAAACGAATCAGTCAGATATTTGAAAAAATTATATTTTGTGTGTGTGTGTGTATATATATATATATATATATATATATAATATATATATATATATATATATATATATAGCTGACTGCATAGCTCAATGGGTAAGTCACCAGTCTTCCACCCGGGAGACCTAATTGAAGATGTGAATGCAGCATTGAGAACGATCCCTACCAACACAATAACAGAAACCAATGAGCTGATATACAACTCAGCATCAGTGATCCTTGAGATGCTTAGCTATAAGAGCAATCATGAGACCCGATACCCACCATGGAAAAGACGGTTATAGGCTAAGATCAAGATAACAAGGAGGGAACTGTCAGAGCTCCAAATGGGTTCAATGAAAAGATCAGTATCCAAGAAGTACAGCCAGATCCCCATACCTGAAGCACTCGAAACTGCCAAACAAAGGCTCCAAGCCTTGGCCAGCCGCCTGAAGAGATACACGAGAGAGAATGAAGCCAGGAGGAATAACCGGCTCTTCCCCGCCCAACCAGCTAAAGTGTACTCTCAATGGCAGGGTACTAACAACAGAGCAGACCCACCAAGGCTGGAGACTGAACAATACTGGAAAGGCATATGGGAAAGGGAAGCGACCTCCCTGAACAAGCCCCGGTAACCATCACTGTGGCAGATGTCCAAGAAAGAGTCTCGGGTATGAAAAACTGGACAGCAGCAGGACCTGACATGATCCATGCCTACTGGCTAAAGAAACTCACTGCCCTCCATGAGCGACTGGCAGCTCAAATGAACCAGCTGCTACAAAATGGGACTCACCCTGAATTGTTAACTGAAGGTCGCAGAATCCTGATACAGAAGGATCCCTCAAAGGGTTCAATCCCATCCAACTATCGGCCAATAACTTGTCTCTCTACAACATGGAAGCTCATATCAGGCATCATAGCGGCTAAGATAAGTGGTCACATGGAAAATACATGAGCAGGGCACAGAAGGGCATTGGCAAAAATAGCAGAGGAGCCAAACACCAACTCCTGGTAGACCACACAGTCGCCCGAGACTGCAAAACCCAACACACCAACCTGTGCACCGCTTGGATAGATTACAAGAAAGCCTACGACTCAATGCCACACACTTGGATGATTGAATGCTTAGAGATGTACATCAATAGGACTCTAAGAGCCTTCATTGCAAACTCGATGGGGCTGTGGAAAACCACCCTTGAAGCCAACTGCAAACCACTTGCACAAGTGTCCATCAAATGTGGCATATACCAAGGAGATGCTCTGTCCCCACTGCTGTTCTGCATAGGCCTGAACCCTCTCAGCCAAATCATCAACAAGACTGGCTACGGATACCGACTGAAGAATGGGGCCACAATCAGTCACCTCCTCTACATGGATGACATCAAGCTGTACGCTAAGAGTGAGCGAGACATCGACTCACTGATCCACACCACCAGGATATACAGCACTGACATTGGGATGTCATTCGGACTAGAGAAGTGTGGTCGGATGGTTACAAAGAGAGGGAAGGTCGTCCGCCCAGAAGGGGTCTCACTCTCAGAAGGAACAATAGCAGACATTGAGGACAGTTACAAGTACCTGGGAATACCACAAGTAAATGGCAACCTCGATGAGGTCACAAGGAAAGGAGCCACAGCCAAATACCTCCAACGAATAAGGCAAGTCCTGAGAAGCCAGCTCAATGGCAAGAACAAGATCCGTGCAATAAACAGCTATGCCTTACCAGCAATCAGATACCCTGCCGGAATAACTAGCTGGCCAATGGTAGAGATAAAGGCCACGGATGTTAAGACTCAGAAATTACTAACCATGCATGGAGGGTTCCACCCCAAATCCAACACCCTTAGACTGTACACGAGCCGTAAGGAAGGAGGCAGAGGACTAGTGAGTGTGAGAGCCACTGTCCAGGGTGAAACATCCAAGATCAATAAATACATCAAGGACAAAGCCTCAATGGACGATATGCTCAGCGAATGTCTCAGGCAATGGGGAACAGAGGATGAGGGGCTAGAGGTTCCATCATGGGAGGACAAGCCCCTTCATGGGATGTACCACCGACAAATAACTGAAGTGGCTGATATCAGGAAATCCTACCAATGGCTGGAAAAAGCTGGACTCAAGGACAGCACAGAGGCTCTCCTCCTGGCTGCACAGGAACAGGCCCTAAACACCAGAGCAATAGAGGCTCAGATCTACCACACCAGACAAGACCCAAGGTGTAGGTTGTGCAAGGAGGCCCCTGAGACAGTCCAGCATATAACAGCAGGGTGCAAGATTTTGGCAGGGAAAGCGTACATGGAACGACATAACCAGGTGGCGGGCATAGTGTACAGGAACATCTGTGCAGAATATGGACTGGAAGCCCCGAGATCGAAGTAGGAAACACCCCTAAAGGTGGTGGAGAATGACCGAGCTAAGATCCTGTGGGACTTCCAGATCCAGACAGACAAGATGGTGATGGCGAACCAACCGGACATTGTGGTGGTGGATAAAGAACAGAGGAAAGCCATTGTGGTGGATGTAGCAAGACCAAGTGACTACAACATCAGGAAAAAGGAGCATGAGAAACTGGAGAAATACCAGGGCCTCAGGGAGGAACTGGAAAAGAACTGGAAGGTAAAGACCACAGTGGTGCCTGTGGTCATCGGGGCCCTCGGGGCAGAAAACCCCAAACTGGAGCAGTGGCTAAAACAGATCCCAGGAACAACATCAGACATCTCAGTCCAGAAATGTGCAGTACTAGGCACAGCCAAGATACTGGAGGAGAACCTGAAGCTCCCAGGCCTCTGGTAGAGGACCCGAGCTCAGAGGATGAGAGAGAGAGAGAGAAACCAGCCGCGGAGTGTGAGAAGGGAATTTATATATATACAGTATGTATATATATATATAAATATAAAAGTATATATATATATATATATATATATATATATATATATATATATATATATATATATATATATACATATATATATTTCATTTATATATTTATTCTTTTATTTCTTATTATGTCTTATATAAATATTTTATGTGTATTCGTTTATTATTTATTCTTTTATTTCTTATTATGACATATGTGTGTATATATACATATTAGGGATGTGCCGATCAGGTTTTTTTCTCCCGATACCGATACCGATCACCCCTGAAGGCCGATCGCCGATTCCGATCCCCGATACCGATCACATAATTATTATTTATTTATTTTTTATCATAAACACTACTGTTACATTATGTAGAAAAAGGAACCATGAATTCACCTTAATTTAGACAAAAACTTGTTTTTAATAACTTTTCCAAGAAGAAAACTAAACAAAACAGGTATTGTGCAAATTGAACTGCTATCAATATACTATCTTTAACAGACTGATAACATATGAGGCTCTGAAGAAGCTAAATAATGCAAAGAGCCAAAATAAAACCTCTCAACATTGCCAAAAAAATTCAAGTATAAAACTTAACATTCAAAGGCAAAAACAGGATCCATTACAATAAACAATCCTGAGTTACTGAATGAAAACTTCCTGTTAGCATAGCGGCTAGTTGGTTACTGCAGTTCTGATTGGCTGTTTCTGACTGAGCGAAGTAATTATGCAGAGCAGGGAGGAGATCGATTATTTTTTAGAATTATCTGTCTCATGTTAGGACAGAGAAAGTTTTATACGTATGTAAAATGTATTTTTTAGGTTAGATGCTGCAGCTTTAAACAGGTTCGGTGCGAGTCTCTACCAGGTGGAGCAGAAGCGGCTCCGTGTCAAATATTACTAAATATTAAATATTACTAAATATTAAATATTACTAAATATTAAATATTACTACCTGTAGCGGAGCAGCGGTTCAACAGCAGAACCAGCGTCTTACATCGCAGCTCCAAGACTTAAATCATTTTCTAGGTTATTAGTTTATCTTTCTGACCGTCATGCTGATCCGGTGAGTGTTTGTAGCTGCGCTGCTTTACCTGCTGTCTGATCCTCCATGTCTTTTTACTGCACTGAGCCTCGATGTAGCCAAACTCCGTCATTGTTTTTATGTCTATTAGCTTCGTTGTGTTGATGCATTTTGACCTGCTTCTATTTTCCGCCTCAACACGCAAACGTCCTCATTCACTCAGTGCGATATAGTTACACATCGCTTAGGATTTGTTGCTGCGTTTGCTCAGTGAAGAAAGACGAGACCAGCTGGACAGACAGGCTGGGAAATGAGATGCAGGTGATCGATATCGGTAACAGAGCCAATGATCGGCCGATCCCGATCATCACCGATTTCACGGAAATCGGCCGATTATGATAGGTTACCGATCGATCGGCACACCTCCAATACATATATATTTAAATTTCATTTATATATTTATTCTTTTATTTCTTATTATGTCTTATTTTATGTGTATTCGTTTATTATTTATTCTTTTATTTCTTGTTATGGCATATGTCATACATGACATATGACATTTGTCATACATGACATATGTGTGTATATATACATATATATTTAAATGAAAGAATAAACATATAGATGTTTATTCTTTCATTTATATATTTCTTTCTTATTATGGCATATGTTGTATCCATACATTTTCTTAGCACCCTTGTCTCTTATTGGGGTCAGGAGGTGCTGGTGCCTCTCCAGCTGGCGTTCTGGGTGAGGGTCACCCTGGCGACCTGTCCAGGGTGACCCTCGGGCAACACAGAACACACAGGACAAATAACTATGCACACACACATTCACACCTAGGGACAATTTAGACAGACCAATTAACCTAACAGTCATGTTTTTGGCCTGTGGGAGGAAACCGGAGTACCCGGAGAAAACCCACGCAGCACAGGGAGAACATGCAAACTCCATGCAGAAAGGCTGGGAATCAAACCCAGAACCTTCTTCCTGCAAGGCAACAGCTCTACCAACTGCACCACTGTGCTGCCCGCTGGACCCGCCTCCTCTGCCTACTGGATCATTTCAGAGGAGATTTCAGACTGTGGCAGGAAGCCGGAGCGCCCGGGGAGAAACCTGCAAACAGGAAACCTGTCAAATCTTTTTACCATTAATTTAAATCAGACACATTTTTGGTCCAGTCAGATTTTCTCCAGCCTCAAAATGATTACTAATTAGGTCTTCTGGGATTCTTTTCTTCTTCTGATGTTAATATTTTTAGCTCCTCTCCAAATGGCCCTTTGTCTTCTTCCAGAGGGGCTGGAGAAACTAACCTTTGGTGCCTCATCCATTCTTTTCGTAAATATAAATGAAACCGTTGTTGAACATGTTTTCCCTGCAGTCGCTGTCTGCAGGGAAAACATGTTCGTTCTCGGCCTTCACAGTTTGGTCTCCCTTCATTAAATAACAATAAAAGTCATTCAGTGTAGGATCCCCACAGATGACGGAGGACAAGTGGTAGGTCTCTGTCCCACACTCTGCAGGCACTTCGATGGTCCGAGTGGCTTTGGTCTGGTACTCCCTAGTCACCCTGTGCAGAAAAAACACCAGGACCTTGTTATCGGTGAGGCAGTGTTTCTTCTGCCAGGGTGACCCGCAGCCTGAACAACGGCGTTTACATGCTAAATCCAACCAGTATTCCAGCAGTATTGAAATACTGGTTGAGAAAAACACCGGTGGCAGGGCGATCATGGCGCCGTTGTTCAGGAGCGTGAGGGATGTGGCTCCACAGTTGGCGCAAGAGTCGTTGTCGTATAACGCTCTGTCTGTGTCGCCACCAAACGAGTCCACCCAGACCAACACAGACTCCAGCAAACTCTTTAGATCGTAGTCCTTTCCAAGACCCGATGGCAGCTTCTTCTCCCCCAGCTCCATGAGAACTGGGGACAGGTCTTCTTGGCTAAAGTGTTTGCCGGGCTGCCGGACAGCTGAGTGGAGGAGACTCCCAGAGCAGGGGATGGACGATGCCTCCAGAAACACCCTTTCCCGAGCGAGACACTGTTTGGTGACGCTCAGGTTCAGGATGCTCTGGAAAGCAGCGTTCACCCAGCTGCTCTGGAGCTCATTGGAGAACCTGAAGTTCTCCTCAGCTTGTCCGTGTCCTGCAGATGCTGTCCTCTCTACATCTGGGGGATCTGATCCAACGCTATCTTCTGAAATAGGGGAGCAGGAAACCTCGATAGCAACAGAGATATTAATATTCAGGGGTGTCTTCTTGGACCAAAAAGCAACACTGCTTTCATTTGAATTACAACGCTCCCCCTCCGGGGAACGTTGTAATTCAAAGGACCCTTTGAAAGTGGCCTTCAGAGGACCCTCCTTCAAGGACGGGACCAGCGAAACCAAAGCTGTGGCTGTTGCTTCAGCCACAGCTTTGGCTGCGAGATCAGCCGCAGACAAATCTTCCCCCGCCGGGTTCGATTTTTCTGCGACTGCAGTCTCACCCTCACGTTGTTCTGTCTCTGAACAAACCTCCCCAGCCGAGTCAGTTTGTCCAGAGACACCATCGTCCTCTGGACTGTTGGTTCTGAGGACGAGACGGAGTCCGAGGTCCCATCCAAACAAACGTCCCCAGCCGGGTCGGTTTGTTGGGAGGTAGATGGAAATCCTCCCCAAAACGGATCGTCCTCTTCATAGTGATTATTTTTTTTGTCGTCATCCTTCCCGGGAAAAAAATAATCAGCTACTTTCTTCGCGCTGGTGGTTATGACATGTCCAAGGCCCCAACCGGCCGGGATGATGAGGGGAACAAGCGCCGTTGCAAAGCTGAACATTGTTGCTATCCACGAATCTGTAATACCAAGAAATGTCTGGATGCTTAGAGATTCCAGTATTCAAGCATAGAATTTCTTTGATCTACTGTGATGTACATGATGTCATTATGACCTCATCAGTGAGCTCACTGGACTTCTGGCACAAGTCTTGCTTCTGATCGTTGCTATGGAAATGATCAGCTCAGCTCTGCATGACTCAAGCTGACAAAACTATTTAAATAAAACGTTATACTTTTTATTTATCTAACGTGAAGAGATTAATAGATTCGTATATGATTTAATTTTTGCTTTTGTAGTTTTCCATACCTGCTGTGGTATAAATGTTCTGAAGCCTTTTTCCATATTATTTTTAATTACAATTAATGTATTAGGATTATTAAGGTATTAATAATTGCACAGTGCTAGGAACAGTCTGTGACTTAGTATATTTATTTTTATAAATTTTAATGCTGTGACTATTTTACAAAACATAAGAAGCAAAAGCAGAAAAGCGATCCAGGCCTGAACTTATACATCATTTATTGAGGTCCAAAACCTAGAAGTTCTTGGCTTGGGGATAAAAAGGCGTCATGATTGTATTTCACATTTCTGTTCAGTTTTTATTGAGGAGAAATACATGATAAAAGGACCCTTGATCTGGGCTGACTAATGGTAATGAGTCACTGAGTCAAACTGAGATGAGCTGAAGACTCATGTTGTCTATCAGGTGAACAGATCAATGTGTGAAGGTGCCAGAACTTTCTTCAGCTGAACTAAAGTAATTATTTTTGCACCTAAAAAGGAACGGTCACACAACTCAGCGCACAGCTTCAGTTATTACAGGTGAACAATAGAGATCAGCCCCGAAATCTGGTGTAGCGATGAACTCTGACCCGATATCGGCCTTTACTGTTTTATGAAACCAAAAATGACTGTTTTTTTTTTACAAAAAGACAAAAAAAAAACTTATTCTAATGCTAAGATATAAATAAATGTACACAGACACCTGCCAAGCTATCTGCACATTTGCGTTCTGTTTCTCAGTGAAGCAAACACTGAACATGATGAATGTGAGACATAATAAGAGTAGACAGAACACCAAGTAACGTGGCAGAGGAGGTAATGGGACAGAAAACAGCAAAGGAGTGCTGATGCTATATGGAAATGCATGAAGTCATAAATCTGTGATGGACTGGTGACCTGTCCAGGGTGACCCCACCTCTCACCCGCTGACCGCTGGAGAAAGACACCGGCACCCCATCCTACCCCACTAGGGATAAGGATGTATGATGATGGACGGATGAAGTCATAAATACAGAGACAGCAAATGTGACAATGACATTTATGCAAGATAAAGTAATTCATCTACATGTGACATCATTAATAAAGCAAAAGATTGCAGGAATGATAGTATATTTTACAATAAATTATTGGAGTAATAAACGATACCCTTACAACAAAGCCGACAGAGCGATAAGCTCCTCAAAAAATAGCAACAACATTTTTAATCAAACTATCTCATTTGAACAGTTAACACAACTGTATTGTAACAATCGTGTTCATTCATTTCTACACGCGGAAATTAATTCATCTCACATTCAGGAAGAGGAAACCAGCTCTGTCCAGATCTAAAGATACCAGGTAGGTCAGTTTGACTCCACCGATGTCTTAGTTGAAGTGTTTCATCTAAAGAAGCAACAAACTGCCTGGGCCTGTGTTGGGGGAGAGAGAGGGCAGGAAAATGGAGCCACACACAAAACGAACTGGACGGATCAGTTTAACCCTTTAACTGCAAAACACAAGCAGCTGCCAGCACCTTGTTTATAACTGTGCTGCAATCAATTATGAACAAGCCTTCGAGAAGCTCTCGTGATGGAGTTGTGGATCTGGTCCCTCGGCGTTTGGCAGCTTGTGTAATAATTAACACATGACTCAGTAGTGCAGCAGGACCTGGTAATTACGCTCCCTTCAGCCTAATGTCGCTCTTATTCTAATTCCCTCTCCCTCTGAAAGCCGGTGCTACTGTTAAAGCAGCGGAGCGATGGGAATGCTGCTCATGCCTGCAGAAGGGTTCGTGGCTAATTTATGACCAGCAGCAATGCGGCAGCTTGCAACAAAGTCAGCATAAACATCTAATCACCCGTCTTAGAGACAGCATCATTGTTTTGTGTGTGGCAAAAATGTATGAATGACTCAACAGTTGGTGAGTGCACATTCATTCTATTATAAAAATATGAAAATTACATTAAATCCTCTTGACATATTACATACAAATTTAATATCTGATATTGTGTTTGATAATTAAGCTCAGATTGGCTCGGCTATTTGAAAGGATACAAGTTGCTTTTGTTTGTTGTTGAGAGTCATTTTGGTTCACACTGGCTGGTGGCTGTAACTGACAAAACCCCAGAGAAACAGAAGAACCTCATAGTTGTGTCACATGGCAGCTTTAATTGCCCGATCTCTGCTGCTTCCACTCCCACCTGTTCACAATCAACACACCACTCCCACCCTGAATAAACACACCTACTCACAATCATCTCCTGTTTTTCCCTAGAATTTCTGCCTCTAGCAATTTTTTTTACTTTTATTGTGCTTCCTGACTCTTGCTGGGTTTCCATTGATAATACAAATGCACAATTTGGGAATTACGAAAATAAATTTGCTTAATGGAAACAGTGCAGTTTTGACAAAAAAGAAAATCACATCCGTCCGTCAGTCCATCCATCCATCCATTCATCCATCCATCCATATGGAGCTGATGAGATCTCTAACAGAAACAATAACATTTGAGGGTTCAGATATTCTGGGTGATGTCTTTGTCAGGTTTTCTGTTAACTACAGTTTATAAATAAATGTACATATGGTGGTAGCAGATGGACAGGGTGGAAATCGCCATGTATAAACACATTTTTTCCTAGAGACTCTTACTGTTGCCATCGTCATATACAAGGACTTGGGCTAAATATTACTTTCCATTTTGAATCCTGCTATTGGTAACATATGTAGGAAGATTCTACTTCACACTCTGTCCTGTCATCGCAGGGATTAAAGTTAATTTTAAATGCTCACACACAGAGTGTGAATCTAGCAACATGAGCCATCTGTTCAGACTGCAAAGAGAATCCACAACAAACAATGTTGTGATGCGACGTGACGGCAAAGCTCTCCGTCTTATCCTCTGACATGTCAGATAATAGTAGTATTGATAATCTGTCACCTACGGTGCTTTATATGTCGCTATGCCTCAGATATGATATCTGACTGAAAAGTGCCTCCAGTGTCCACTGTATTGTTGCCATGCTATATTGATCTGACCTGCTGGTCTCACCCTGTATGAATCTGAACCAAACCTTCTTCCAGCATAGTACAACATGTTCCTGAAGAGCTGCTGGGGCTTTGTGTTTAGTACATCTTTACAGGATTGAAATAATTTTACTTTCACGAATTCACTCTAAAATGGTGCACAACCACTTTGGTTTCTTTAACACCAGTTTTCACATTGCAATTTTTGGCATTCTGACTCGATAAGTCCTGAGAAATAATTGTTTATTATTACAGGCATATCGAAACAGTTTTGACATAAAGAAACAATCTGTTGATTTTTATGCTTTTGTGCAACATTCTCTACAGTTCTTTTAAACCAAGGTGTTACTGCCGATGAGAATCTGCTTGTATTTATGATTTTTTTTCTGTGGGTTTGGTACATTTCTCGAATCATCATACATTTCTCATAAACAGTTTACAGAAATTGCAAAACACCTTGGATTAACTGCAATCACCTGAATTTTGTCTTTGTGATACAATAATGGCTGTGCCTATTCAATTCAATTCATTTTTATTCTATTCTTGCTCAAAATTCTTATTTATTTCTCACAAGCGTCAATGAACATGGAAGTGTTAGTGCTTGTTTCATACTGTGAAGAAAATACAATGAAATTGTATAGGTATGTTGTCAATATAATCATGTACTCTGGAGGAATATTTTAACATATACTATATAAAAATATAAACAATTCAGTGATTTATAAATTAACAGCAGTATTTTAAAGTCTATTCTCTGATCTCTAGGGAGAAGGAAGGAAGAAAGAAAGAAAGAAAGAAAGAAAGGACAAAGAAAGAAGGAAAGAAAGAAAGAAAAGCAAAGACGTCTTTGGAGAGTTGCAAGAGCAAAATCTAATTTGTTACTCCTGTGTAGAAAGTTTTATAGTAAAGGCGTATTCTTGTCTTTATTCAAATAAGGCGTATCGTTGATATTTTTGATCAAACACCAGTTGTCTCCTTTATCTAAATAAAGTGGAAGCAGAGCTTCTCCTCCACTGGCCTGAACTCCTGCTGTTTATGGCTTTTCATGGATCAGTTTGAAAGCTGGAACTTCTGATTCTTTACCACATAGACAAAAGGCTGTTCAAAAAGATCTTAGCAAACTACAGGTAACATAAAGGTCAATAGGGCAGAATAAATTATTAAACTGAAAACTATAATTAGGCTATTTCAATCAATACATGTTGCTGTTTTAAAACTAGCATATTTTAAATTTATTTTCTTAACAATACCTTGGACATACAACCAATGCCCAGCCTCATCCCATCCTTACTGTGTACCATAGCCTTCTTTTTTAAAACTGCCACGTGATTTCAGTGTGTGTGTATGTAAATGTTGTGCTTGTGTGTGATTTAGAAAGCTGGAATAACAACCCATCATGAGCCAGACAGTTCCAGGCCATCTTCTGCCATCTGATTGCAGGCTGTTGATAAAAAAAGGCTTCTTGTTGTTGGTTATTGTTTTCTTCCCCCCAACATTGAACATGGTGTGAAAAACTTATTTTTCATTAGTTTTTGGGGGGGATCTTGTCATTTCTATTTTTTTCTGACAGGCATAAAAATTCAGTTTATTAACAATATTGAATTTGAGATACCCTCCTTCTTTAAA
The DNA here is from genome assembly GCA_033032245.1 of Poecilia picta. Classification (NCBI taxonomy): domain Eukaryota; kingdom Metazoa; phylum Chordata; class Actinopteri; order Cyprinodontiformes; family Poeciliidae; genus Poecilia; species Poecilia picta. The sequence goes on along the minus strand of CM065354.1, from coordinate 15,752,608 downwards.
AATATATGTCCAAGAATTTTGGTCAATTATGTTACCATTTTATATTTCCCTTTAAATTTGTGCATTTTCCTCCCACGATATGATGTCACTTCATCTGATAAAGAATACATACAGAGATACATACATACATGCATATTAAAGTGTTTTCTGGTTAAGTTGACTACATTGTTACTGCAGACATTGAGCTAGACCAGATGCCAATCCACATAGAAAAGAAGAGTATATATTAAAGGGCAGGGGAAGATTGAGATGCAGCAAGGGGTTGGGAAGAGTCAGATTGGTGACGAACCTAACTGTAAGACAAAAGAGGAAAAAGCAAGACAGCACAGGATGCAAGTAGAGCTAGAAGAATAGAACACAAAGAAGACGACCAAACACAAACTTCCGATTTCACAAAGCCAGTCTTCTGGGGTCAGCAATGTTTAGAAATCGAAAAAGAAAATTGCCAGCTAAAGTACCACACATTGTTGGTTGACTTATTCTGTATTATTATGTTGGCGCACCTTAAATAATTATGGTTTTAATAACTTTTATAAAGAAATGTTTTCTACTATGCAAACAATTCTTTTAAAACATATTCCACTAATTTTTTTAGGTAGTTTTAAGTGAAATACCTCAATCTGAAGTATCAGGGTATGAAGATAGTTTGTGTAATGAAGAGTTGTGACCAACACAGACTGAACGGCTTTTTCACTTCCCCCTCTTCCATTGCTAAATCTACAGGCAGGCTCCAATTCTAAAACAGCGCAGAAAATCTATCTCACTCGTCCTTCTCCTTCTGATTGACCCAGTAGAAAATCTAATGTAGGGAATCCAAGTGAAGGGGAGAAAGCCCAGACTGTGCTGTAAGCGAGATTTTATTCGAGTGGAATTGGACAGGAAGGCAAAAACCCAGCTAATGAAATAGTGTACTTAAATTCATGTGTTTGTATATACAGTATGTTCATCAATTTGTATCAAATGCAGCAGCATTGTGCTCTTTTTTCAGAAAGCCAAGAAACAGAATAATCACATCAAAGTTAGAAACGACTTAGGTGCTTGTTTGACTTCCAAATATATTAGTGTTTACAGGCAGATGTGGCAGACACTGTGCCATATCGCAGCAATGGGCTGACCTGCTCTGTGAGGTGTCTACTTATTTATGTCTACGATCTCTAGAGGAAAGCAACCAACTGGTTGATCCTGCTCTAGAGCGTGTTAGGCTTCACGTTAGATTTCAGTACAGTTGGTGGTTGTGTGTCTCAGACGTTGAAGTCACTAAAATCCCTAAAGCTAAACATTAGAATGCAGCAGCAGTTCTTAGCTAAATCTGGGTTGCAAATGGTGTTTTGTTTACAGATAAATATTTATGGCAAATTGAGCACAGAGGACATGATGCTCACCAAACTTTATATTATATCAGTGTGTTCATACAAACATTAAATTGCTGTTTAAGATCACTATCCAAGCAAACCACCTTTAACACAATATTATAAAGGATAGTTTTAGGCATGTAGGCAACAGCACCTCCTCCTGCTGGGCTCAGTCCTTTTTATCTTTGCAGCCTGTTTAGTGCAAAGAACATCTGAAGCACTGAGATGAAAGCTAACACTTTCTGTGAGGTCACAAAAACAGGCAGCTGAATAGCATTGCTCATTTGTTCTTTAACAATCTAGCTGTAACTGACAGGTTTATTTTATTTTTTTTACCTTGTTGGGGTTTTTTTGTTGCTTTTTTGCAAGCTTACTTTCTGGATTTTCATTCTCACTTCCACATTATAATACCCATTTACACAAACTCCCACATATTTAAATGGAGCCGCTGGCATACAATTTACAACAGATGTTGGCAAAAACCCAGGTAACCTCCCAGTTCAAAGAAAAACTGGTTACAGTCATATCATGTAAAGTAGATTATGTGTTCCGATTAGGCTTGCTTGACAGATTAAAAGTATCTTTTGAAAACAACATTTAGGCAGTTTTCATTAAGCCACATTTAATATCAAAACATTTCTTATTGGTCTGATGCAATATCCTAAACTTAAATGTCATGTTTCCATTAGCTGTTGTATGATTACCAGAAATAAAAGGCTTGAAACCATCAGTCTGTGTGGAATTAATCTAAATGAGTTTTATTTTGTTAATTGAGATATAGAAATCAAGTTTCAAAAGTATCCAAATTTATGGGCCTGTAGTCCACAGAACATCTGGATTACAAACAGTAATGGATGGATGGCTGAATGTATGATGATGGATGAATAAAGCAAATGGTTTTCAAATAGTGTCAGGGTGTGATTAATCTGTTTAAATATTTCAATCAATTGACCTCACTAGTTTATCGTTGTATGTATAAACTTAAAATTATCTTATTTAAATGATCACCACTATATGTTGAAAATGGCAAGAAAGTAATTTAGAACCTTTTGTAAGGAAAAAATGAATTAAAAAAAAGTATGGAGCAGATAGAAGGGGTGTAATAGAAGACAAGTCTAAGGGAGAAGATTAGTTGTGTCTTTAAATATGTATTAATTTCCGACTAGCTACAGAAAACCATGGGCTGTTGGTCCATCTATAATCCCGTCCCGGGCCAGGCAGCGCTGCCAGCTGGCCCGGCTCCTGCTGTGGAGCAGGTTAGGTATTCAAAGTTCTGGTTTAAAGCACATCTCCTCCTGAACATTCAAGAAAAATTAGACTGAAGCGTTTTCTATTTCTTTAGAGAGCTACTGGATGACTCGTCAACCTTTGGTGTTCTGTTACGTATCAGGTTGTTTTGTGTGCTGCCAATTCACATCAAATCTCATTTCAAGGCACTCAGAGCTGAACCAGTCTCATTCACCAGTTGAAAAACTCTGGCTTGATGTTTCATAAATGTATCAAGTAATTTCTCACTGTTGCACAATTAGATACACATACAACACCAAGCAACATTAGTGTGGCAACACTAAGGTAGGAATCTAATACTTTGCTCCTCACAGCAGGGTAACCAGAAGTTGTCAACACCACCTTGGGAATTTCCAAAAATTGAATCACATTTTATTGTTTCATGTTAAAAAGACAATCAAAACATAAGAAATACAATAGGAAGGGAGTGTACAGTACTGAGACCTACCAGCAGGGGGATGGCGGTCCAAATGGGAACTGGTTCCTAAAATAAATATATAAATCCAAAATAAATCACCCCAAACACTTGTGAACAAGCATTCAATTGTGATGAAATCCCAACACTGGCCACTCGCACGACACACAGTTCCAGTCTCCCAGTAAGGGTGGGGTTAAACAAGCAAATACACACAAAAAAACAAATACTACAATTTAAACTTGGCCAAAGACTAAAATGAGGTTACTTCCAACATAACCAATTAAAATCATCAATATTTTAATAGAATAGTCTAAAACAACCCCTCCTTGGGCTGCCACCTTATCGTGGTGGAGGGGTTTGTGTGTCCCAATGATCCTGGGAGCTATGCTGTCTGGGGCTTTATGCCCCTGGTAGGGTCACCCAAGGCAGACAGGTCCTAGGTGAGGAACCAGACAAAGCGCAGCCTGAAGACCCTTATGATGGAAACGAACTTTGAATCTCGCGTTCCCTTGCCCGGACGCGGGTCACCGGGGTCCCACTCTGGAGCCAGGCCTGGAGGTGGGGCACGATGGCGAGCGCCTGGTGGCCGGGCTTTTAACCACGGAGCCCGGCCGGGCTCAGCCCGAAGAGGAGACGTGGATTCCCCTTCCAATGGGCTCACCACCTGTCGGAGGGGCCAAAGGGGTCGGGTGCAATGTGTTACGGGCGGTGGCCGAGGGAGGGGACCCTGGCGGTCTGATCCCCGGCTGCAGAAGCTGGCTCTTGGGACGTGGAACGTCACCTCTCTGGTGGGGAAGGAGCCGGAGCTAGTGTGCGAGGCTGAGAGGTTTCGGCTAGAAATAGTCGGCCTCACCTCGACGCATGGCTCTGGTTCCGGAACCAGTCTCCTTGAGAGGGGCTGGACGTACTTCCACTCTGGAGTTGCCCACGGCGAGAGGCGCCGGGCAGGAGTGGGCATACTTGTTGCCCCCCATCTTGGCGCCTGCACGTTGGGGTTTACCCCGGTGAACGAGAGGGTAGCCTCCCTCCGCCTACGGGTGGGGGGACGGGTTCTGACTGTTGTCTGTGCTTACGGGCCGAACAACAGTTCAGATTACCCACCCTTCTTGGAGTCCTTAGAGGGGGTACTGGAGAGCGCCCCTCCTGGGGACTCCCTTGTTCTGCTGGGGGACTTCAACGCTCACGTGGGCAATGACAGTGAGACCTGGAGGGGCGTGGTTGGGAGGAACGGCCCCCCTGATCTGAACTCGAGTGGTGTTCTGTTGTTGGACTTCTGTGCTTGTCACGGTCTGTCCATCACGAACACCATGTTCAAGCATAAGGGTGTCCATACGTGCACTTGGCACCAGGACACCCTAGGCCGCAGTTCGATGATCGATTTTGTCGTCGTTTCATCGGATCTGCGGCCGTATGTCTTGGACACTCGGGTGAAGAGAGGGGCGGAGCTGTCCACTGACCACTACCTGGTGGTGAGTTGGCTCCGGTGGTGGGGGAGGAAGCCGGTCAGACCTGGCAGGCCCAAACGTGTAGTGAGGGTCTGCTGGGAACGTCTGGCGGAGTCCCCTGTGAGACGGAGCTTCAACTCCCACCTCCGGCAGAACTTCGAACACGTTCCGGGGGAGGTGGGGAACATGGAGTCTGAGTGGACCATGTTCCGTGCCTCCATGGCCGAGGCGGCTTATCGGAGCTGTGGCTGCAAGGTCGTTGGTGCCTGTCGTGGCGGCAACCCCCGAACCCGTTGGTGGACACCTTCGGTGAGGGATGCTGTCAAGCTGAAGAAGGAGTCCTATGGGGTCTTTTTGGCCTGTGGGACTCCAGAAGCAGCTGATGGGTACCGGCGGGCAAAGCGGCATGCGGCTCGGGTGGTCGCTGAGGCCAAAACTCGGGCGTGGGAGGAGTTTGGCGAGGCCATGGAGAAAGACTTCCGCACGGCTTCGAGGCGATTCTGGTCCACCATCCGGCGTCTCAGGAGGGGGAAGCAGTGCAGCACCAACACTGTTTACAGTGGGGATGGTGTGCTGCTGACCTCGACTGGGGATGTTGTAGGTCGGTGGGCGGAATACTTCGAAGACCTCCTCAATCCCACCAACATGCCTTCTGTTGAAGAAGCTGAGCCTGTGGACCCTGGGTTGGGCTCTCCAATCTCTGGGGACGAAGTCGCCGAGGTGGTCAAAAAACTACTCGGTGGCAGGGCCCCGGGGGTGGATGAGATCCGCCCGGAGTTCCTTAAGGCTCTGGATGTTGTAGGGTTGTGTTGGCTCACACGACTCTGCAATATCGCATGGACATCGGGGGCAGTTCCTCTGGATTGGCAGACCGGGGTGGTGGTCCCCCTGTTTAAAAAGGGGGACCGGAGGGTGTGCTCCAATTACAGAGGGGTCACACTCTTAAGCCTCCCTGGAAAGGTCTATTCAGGGGTCCTGGAGAGGAGGGTCCGTCGGATAGTCGAACCTCGGATTCAGGAAGAGCAGTGTGGTTTTCGTCCTGGTCGTGGAACACTGGACCAGCTCTATACCCTCAGCAGGGTCCTGGAGGGTGCATGGGAGTTCGCCCAACCAGTCTACATGTGTTTTGTGGACTTGGAGAAGGCGTTCGACCGTGTCCCTCGGGGGCCTTGTGGGGGGTTCTCCGGGAGTATGGGGTACCGGGCCCTTTGATACGGGCTGTAAGGTCCCTGTATGACCGGTGTCAGAGTCTGGTCCGCATTGCCGGCAGTAAGTCGGGCTCGTTTCCGGTGAGAGTTGGACTCCGCCAAGGCTGCCCTTTGTCACCGATTCTGTTCATTACTTTCATGGACAGAATTTCTAGGCGCAGCCGAGGTGTTGAGGGGATCCGTTTTGGTGGCCTTAGGATCGCATCTCTGCTTTTTGCGGATGATGTGGTCCTGATGGCTTCATCAGATCGTGATCTGCGGCTCTCGCTGAAACGGTTCGCGGCCGAGTGTGAAGCGGCCGGGATGAGGCTCAGTGCCTCCAAATCCGAGGCCATGGTCTTGAGCCGGAAAAGGGTAGAGTGCCTTCTCCGGGTCAGGGGGGTCGTTCTGCCTCAAGTGGAGGAGTTTAAGTATCTGGGGATCTTGTTCACGAATGAGGGAAGAGGGGAGCGGGAGATCGACAGGCGGATTGGGGCGGCGTCTGCCGTGAAGCGGGCGCTGTACCGGTCCGTCGTGGTGAAGAGAGAGCTGAGTCAAAAGGCGAAGCTCTCGATTTACCGGTCGATCTACGTTCCCACCCTCATCTATGGTCATGAGCTTTGGGTCATGACCGAAAGAACGAGATCACGGATACAAGCGGCCGAAATGGGTTTCCTCCGCAGGGTGGCCGGGCTCTCCCTTAGAGATAGGGTGAGAAGCTCGGTCATCCGGGAGGGACTCAAAGTAGAGCCGCTGCTCCTCCACGTCGAGAGGAGCCAGTTGAGGTGGCTCGGGCATCTGGTCAGGATGCCTCCTGGACGCCTCCCTGGTGAGGTGTTCCGGGCACGTCCCACCGGGAGGAGGCCCCGCGGAAGACCCAGGACACGCTGGAGGGACTATGTCTCTCGGCTGGCCTGGGAACGCCTTGGGGTTCCCCCGGAGGAGCTGGAAGAAGTGGCTGGGGAGAGGGAAGTCTGGGCCTCCCTTCTGAAGCTGCTGCCCCCGCGACCCGATCCCGGATAAGCGGAAGAAAATGGATGGATGGATGGAGTCTAAAACAATCCATGACTGCTACCAGAAGCAAAATAATAGAATGTTCCAAAGTAACAAATTTAAACAAAAAAGAACCTACAACTAAGAAACTAAAAGGGACAAAACAAATTAAACAAAGCAATTACAAAAATGAAACAAAGTCAACCAATGAAACAAGATAAACTAAACAAAACAGTGAAACAAAACTGCAGGGTCTCCAGTGAGCTGCAGCAGTGTCAGAGCTGGAATGAAATCAGAAGATGGAAGACAGTGGAAACCATCGTCACCTACCAGACCTGGATAACTTCACCCCAAACCAGAGGATCCTTTCCAGCCCACAGCAGGAGGATCAGCTTTCCAATATGTGCTATATATAAATACTTATTTTTGGTGTTATGGAGCTGTATGGGTGCAATAAAACAATATATATACCCGTTTTATGTGAAAACTGCACTGGGGAGGGTGAATTACAGCCACACCCCAGTAGTGATGGTCAATCTGAATCCAGGCTTCGAGGCGAGTTCCGAGTAAAAAGGGGGCGTATCCGATGAAGCCCCGTTTCAAGGATTGTGTTGTCTTGCTGAAAACCACGTGACTGGCAACAAACTAGGCCTCGCATTGCATGGGTCACGTGACTGCTTCATTTTGCGTGTCGGTTTTCAAAATAAAAGCGCGATGAGTCGTGCTGTTTTTGTCCATTTGGTCGCATCAGAGGATGATATTTGTCTTCAGTGGCCAGATAAAATAAACATTGACCGACATATTTGATGTTTATTGATGATGACACTCATCAAAATGTAATGTTTACGGGTTACGGGTTTTCTCAATTGTAGATTGTTTTTTATATATAACTACTTTTGTGATTTTATGATGTAAATCTCTTTGAACTCCATTGTTGCTGAAATGTGCTACACAAATAAAGTTGACTGATTGTCTGAAATGGAGCCAGCAAGAGGAAAATCTCTGACATCTGGGAATATTTTGAGATTATCCTCACAATAAAATTATTCTTAGATAATAATTAACCCTTCACCTCCCAATTTCTCACCTTCTGCAAAGTTCCACTATTATTTGTAGTCTGATCAGCAAAAATATATCAGTCTTTCACAGCAGAAACAAATTTAATTGTGTTGCAGAACTAAAATTCAACATGTAGCCAAATATAAGAGATCAGAGCCAATTATAAATCGAAGAAAAAGTGAATCCCCAACAGGCACTGCACTCCCAAGACACCAAAACATCAAATGTCTTTATTTTCAAATCAGTCTGACATAAAAGAAAACCCAACACAACCACTGATGTTCAACATATACCAGGATTAGATTGGCTACAAATAATTGTAATAATTAAAACATATGACAATTAAATATGGTTTCATTGATTCTCCTGTTACTAAACATGAGTTTGATGAAAACTTTGTGACAATAATGCATTTAGTAATTTTTGGAAGTATGATCCAACTGAACAATAAGGCTGTTACAGTTTCACCAGCAGATGTCACTAGTGAGTAATGAATGAAGCATCGAGTACTGAACCTTTTTGCAAAGCAAATGGCTGGAAAGCTTCATTGCTTCATGAGGCTTAATTTGCCCATCACTACACCCCAGTACCAAGCAGGAGCTTACAGTGGTTTCTAGATGTAAACAATTCAAGTCAAACACTGAATTTGTAGGTCTTATGCAGAAGGAGAAACATTACTGATGTTAGGGTTTAGGACCTGCACACTACCCAAATGACCTTCCCAGCAACGTGTGACCAAATGTCAGAATAAGCAACCAGGTGAGAGTTTCCCTTTATACTCTCCACCCATCATGAGATAATTAGGGGCCAGGTGTTTTGAATATTGGGGCAGGCATCTTCCTGCTACATTCAGTACCGACATGTCGTTCCATTCATTCTCATTGGTGATGTGAGATCTGTTACTACCAAACTGCACAAATCAGTGGTGCTCACCTGGCATCGGAGGAGCCCAGCTTGGTTATCCTGACTGAGACATAGCTGACCATGCTAACTCTAAACTCACACAATTTTGTTAAAAAATTTGAGTTACATCTGCAAACATATATGTGTGTGTGTGTATGATTGTTTGTCCTGTCTGTTTTTGTGTTGCCCCGTGATGGACTGCTGACCTGTGCAGGGTGACCCCGCCTCTTGCATGTTGTCTGCTGGAGATAGACACCAGCACCCCTCGCAACCCAACCAGGGATAAGCATGTAAGGTAAAGGATGGATGAATGGATTATTTTGTCTATTCTTTCATAATAGAGCAGCTTCTTCCACATCCAGCCAGGGTATTTCAGACCAGACTATCCAAGCTTAGGCCACTGCTCATCAAAGACATACTGTTCCTACATCCACAGTAATCTCAGCGATTTACTCCATGCTCACTCTCACCTCTAATCAGTTTAATTTTGTATCTTTTGGAGGTCCAACCATATCCCTGCGCTAAGTCTTTCTCTTCAAAGTCCTCCAACATTTTCCCCAGATGACCAAGCCAAGCTCATTCATCCCTTCATCCTTATGTGGTGGGATGGTGTTTCACCCTCCCCCACTCTGTGCATCGGGCACCGTTGATTGGTGGAGGGAGCGAACAGCTTTATAGGTGGGCGGGTCGCTGTAGGGTTTGCGCGTCTGTTTCTCCAACTGTTGCTGCGGTCGCGGCTACATGTCGGCCTGTGGGTTTGGTTGACTCGTCGGCGATCGTAAGTGGCAGTTTTTCCATCCGTGGCCGAGATCATGGTTGGTTTTTGGGTGACACCTGTCGTGCGTTTTCTACAGTGTTACTATGATGGCGTTGCCGGCTGCAGCTGGTTGCTGTGGCGGGCGGCTTCAATCTGGTCCTCACCTGCTGACCCGCTTCATCCCGGGTTAGGCTGTGTCTCCACCCCTGGGTAGGTTACCTGCCATTTGGCTTTTGATTTCTTTTATTTTGTATTCGCCGTTAATTGGCTTTTCTGTTTTAGGCAACTGATTGTTTGGAGCTGCAGCTTTGGACGCTCTGCTGTTTTGTCTTTTCATTGTTTGGGCGGCTCTCCGTTGGATCCGTTGCGGATTGGCCAGGCTGTGTGGGCGGGGCGTTACTCCTCCGGCCCAATAGAAAGGCACCTGGAATGACAGCGACTTGTTCCATTGTTTGAAGTATTTTCTTTTACCGTTTGTTGAGTTATTCATTTGTTTTCTTTTTGATTGCTTTGTTCATTTCTTTTTGCGTTGCCTGATCCTTTTCTTGACTCATTTCTTTGCATTTGCATGGTTTTTTTTGGAACAATCCCATCTTTGTTTGTCCCTTTTTCCTTGTGTCCCTTTTTGGTTCCAGCGACCAAGTAGTGGGCCTGACGCCTCGGATTTTAAAAGAATTGTTTTAGATAATTGTTTAAAGTATTGTACACTGTTAAATCTGTGTTCTGGTGCATCTTTTTTTTTTTTTTTTTTTTTTTTTTTTTTTTTTAGAAATATCTCCACCTGCTGGTCACACTTACTGTATGTTTAATATCTGCATTATAGAAATTAAAATCTGTTAAAGCTTTATCTGTCATCTGAACAGTATAATTTCAAGATTACACCACCTGGTACCTGCCCACTCTACAGAGATGAGAATACATCTCTTTAAGTAACCTAAACAGCTCTAACAGCCATTTAAGGTAGTAACTGATGCTCCAGGTCCACGTTTTCACACATGAGCAGTCTCCCATTTCCAGGCTGTTCAGTGGTCCATGTATTGTCCCAGCTTTGATGCTCTTTCAAACGCAACTCATGAATATGTTAACTGGGCCTTTTCAAGGCTGAAAGGAAGCCTTCCTGTTCTTTGTCCGCTTTGTTTCCTTCTTGTGATTTTTCACTTATGAGAGTTGCTGAGGTCATGCAGCAAACAAATAAAACGAAATCGTCCTCTTCACACAGACTGCTAATTATTGGTCTCAATAGAACGCTGGAAAATGAATTTAGACCCCTCTGGATAAATCTGCAGAGAATAATACTGCTACTCGGTTATCTTCGTGACTAACAAAATGCTTGAATTATCATTTTAAAATTCTTATCTCAGAACAACACTGTTAAACAAAAGTAGGCATCTGACTTTTGTGGAGGAATAATGTGATTAGATGCGGAGCGACTACTTCATCTCTTTCATCTGTTCCTTTGCAGAGCAAATTCCAGAACAGGCAAGCGGTGGACACGAGTGGGTGCCCTTTGCATCAGCTCGAAGAACAAAGTGGTGAAAAGAAGCACAGGCTCTACTGATTGACAAGCTGCTGCTGAGCCCTCAGAGGGGCTGTTAATCTTCCTCTGTGAATGCTGGAATTATCTCACTGGACCTTACTGCCCTTTGAGTAAAAGGAAGAAGTCAAGTTTGGGAATTACATTACAAAAGGACATGCTTCACCAGGTGGAAGCAGTAAAGAGGAGGTATTTCAGGTGAAATCTCCCCTGTCTAAGTGCTCCCAGCAGTTTCACTCAATCTGGGCCTGACTAGAATTTACCAGTTCAGTGAAGTAAAAAATTGGTGTCAACAAGATGATTTTTCTGTTTTAAAAAAACTTAAAACATTTCATAGGCTTCACTAAGAACCTGCCAATTAAAGAACTTAAAAAGTGTTTGTTTGATCATAGGAATGAAGGGTGGCGACTCAAGCAAAGCGTACCTGACTTTCTGCTTCCTCTGAGCATACGAACATACAGCAGTGCCTCTCCAAGCCTCTACCTGCTTGTCAGTCAGCAGAGGATGTCTATGTAGCTGCCTAAAGTTTGATGTTTCCTCTGTATCGTCTACCTCTGACAGCTTTACGGTTGAGCTGTTTTGTTTTTGCAGTCTGACTCAGTCTTCTATAAACCTTCCTGAGCCTTCTGGCCAGAGAATGACTTGCCTATTTCCCAGAACATCAATGATTCTTTTAATTTCTCTGTTTCATGGTCCCTGACGCTTCAAAGCTGCAAAAATGCTAGTTTTCTAAAAAAAAAAAAAATCAGTCGCTTCCAGGTAAATAAACAACTTGTCATAGCTTGGAATGCCGAAAAACACACAATACGTGAACAGACTGATGGAATTCTTTACTTCGGTGAAGTTCAAACAAAAGTACAATAAACAGGCTTCAGGCAGAGATCTGCTCCAAAAACAGGAGAAGAGATCTGTAATGACATAACAAAACTCCAGAAACACTTGAAGAGTGAAGACTCATGCTTGGGAGTTTACATCAACTGTATTTAAAGACATAACCATTTTCTCTCACTGTCTGATACTAAATCAAGTCAAGTTTATTTCTATAGCACGTTTCAGCAACAAGGCAGTTCAAAGTGCTTTACACCAGTGGTCCCCAACCTTTTCATTACCGCGGACCAGTCAAGACACAGCAGCAAAGATAGCAGAAAAACAAAAGGCGCAACATTTCAAACTTGCTACAACACTGAAGTGATGGAGTCCTCAGAAGCTACAAGCAAGCGGTGAACAATGAGATGCACAGTTTGCCAACATCTGAAAACACATTGGTATATATTACGACATGCGACACAACACTAAAGTTGTTCCCAACACCTGGGCAAAAAATTAGCACATGTATATTTGGCACCACAAGTTTCATAGAAGTTGGACAACAAAAATCTGCGCTACCTTACCCTGTTTCCCTCCAGATGAAAGGCTAATTCCTCCTGGTAACCCATATATTCACAAAACAATCTCTAAATCAGCTTTTATAAAACTCAGAATTTCAATTAGAACATAGATGAGCCATTGCTTTCAAAGAGTCAGGAAGTTTATACATGGATAGACAGGTCTTCTCAACTGACCACTGCTTCTGCTACCCATAATGCATTGCAACCTCAAACTTCACCTTCAAAAGAAAGCACAGATAAAAGACACTAATGGTATAGAGGTCTTTAATCTAAATCACAATCTTTTGACATAAACAATTACAGATTAATTATTAATTTTTTGTCACTAAAGTATTATGGTCTTGGCACTTAGTTGAATTGCCTTTAAAACTCTTAGCTTCAACTTCCTGGTTGAGTTCTTCATGTTGCTTCACTATGTCCACATAACATTCTTTTGCCATGATGAAACTTATGTATGTGTGAAATATATTTTCAAACGGCAATCTAGATTGCTTTTGAAGCATTAGCTTCTTTCTCTTTAAGTGATCTTGTCAGTCAGGATAGTGATGGACTTGCCTCACTGTGGATAATGACTGACAAACTTCAGCAAGTTTCTTCACAAGGTCTTCTGCTTTTGTTCTGCAGTTGATTAGCACAGTTTTCTCAAATAACATTCATGTCTGGGACACAAAAGGCATTTCCTTACTGGACATTATGGTGGATGAATATTGCCATCCTGTTTTTGCTCCCTTATGATTGATGGACATGACACCATCAGGCATCTGGAGAATTCGTATAATTCTGGGACTAAAAATGGGCACTGGCTGACAGTCAACAAAAAGGTGGTCCTGACATCTGTTTACAATATTCATACATCAATTATTTTGCATCAGTTCCACTATTAGTCACCACAGAAATAACAAAGAGAAGGAAAAGAGAGAAACAAACAACAGCTTCAAACTGATTGTCTATCTCAGGCATGTGCAGGGGGAGGGGCAGAGGGTAGAAGGGGGCTTGAGCCTCTGCCCCTTTTATTCTTGGTGCCCCTAGTGCCATTTTTGAGGGGGGTTTTCTCCCTAATTTTTTCTCTTTTTTTTTTTACATTTTTTTTATTTATTTATTTTTATCTGTATGTCAAAAGGCCTGCTTGTGCCCCTCAGCAATAATATTTAGCTAAATATAATAAATTTATCAAATAAACTGTCCTGGCATATGCCTCAGACTAATAATGACTCAGATTATATACTGTATATATATATATATATATATATATATATATAGTATATATATATATATATAATATATATATATATATGTATTTGTGTGATACTGTGTGTGTGGTATGTGCATTTGTCTGTAGTACCTTGTGATGACCACCTTCCTATCATACTACATTGTGGGGACCCACTGCTCCTTGTGGGGATGAAGCTGGGCCCACAAAGGGAACGCTGTTTTTGGGTCAGGGTTAGGACTAAGGTGTGATTGATTTGGTTAGGTAGTATTAATTTGACAATTTACACAGAGCCATAGCTGCATACAGCATTTCTCTTACTGAGTGCTGTTGTGTACTGGGCTAGCTCGTAAAGAAGTGAGAGGAGCTAGTGATTGTGACTACAAATTGATGGTACAGTATCATCAGTTTACTGGTTTTGACTGGAGAGAATTCTCTTTTCAAGTTTCCCGCTTTTCTGGCCTTACCACATGTTTAAAAACAGTGATGCAGGCTGAATTAAGTTTCTATGTACAGAAATCTAAGGTGTGTCTAGGCAACTTCCCTTTGAACATTGCCACTAATTTACATAGAGAGTGTCAACATAATTGACAAGCAGAAATCGTTGTTTTAACTTTAACCTGAAGGTGCTTGAGAATCCTTTGCTCTCATGTGCTGTTATTTGGAGCATTGTGACCTCCAATCTTCCAGATTATCTCCACATGTATTTCATAATCAGTTATGTACAAACAACAGCACCTAAACATTGCTATACAAAATCTGGCAAAAAATTGTCCAAAACCAAATACATTTTTTGTCAAAAAAACAAGAGATATTCATTTTCCACCATCAAGTCATCAAACAAAAAGTGTATTAACAAATTGATTGCAACTAGCATTCTCAGGTAACTGCAAGATCGAGGATGGCCATATTGAGTTATCGCTGTATTGCCAGCTGGAGACCATGCACCATGCTAGGGATGCTCATCAGGACGCTCATCCAATAGATCTGAAGAATATTGTGAGGATGCTAGTAGGAAGGACCATTTTTTCAGTTTCCTTAGAAACAGCTGTTTCTGCTGGGATGAAGAAAAAAATTTTTTTGCATTTACAGTAATGTCCACCTCTCATCTGTTGCCAGGTGAAAATGAAAAACCTTGGACCTGGTGGCAACAAGCAGACACCTACAGTTACTATCATACTTCTAAGAGTTATATTAACGTTATATTAACAGTCCAATGGAAGATCCTACAAAAAACTATGAGTCATGCAGCTCTAGTACTAGAATAATAACAAACAGATCAGGACAAATAAACAGAGGTAATCAGCAAAGGACCTCAGTCAAAAATACACTGAAAGGAACGAAGGACTTGATTATGTAAGGTGCAAAAACATTACTATGGGAACATAACAAGCAGCATCAATGGAAAACACTTAAAAATTAAACACAACAACGCCCTAAAAAAGGACACGAATAAGCTCCACGGAGCTCTCCTTCACACCCTCAGGGCATAAAAAGAAGTCAGCTGAGGAGAAAACATGAAACAGAGTCAAACTAAAAACCGCAACAGATGACAGGAGATAAATGTTCCTTAAAATACAGCAGGGTGTGGAGTTTCACATAATAAACCCAGTGAGTCTAACAACTCAATATGTGACTGAAACACGAGGAACAGCAACACACAAACAACAAAACCTAATGAGATCCTTCGAAAATATTGCATACATTTCTCATATAAATGTTAAACCTCTTCATAAAATCAGCAAGAATGAAAATAAAACAGTTTTATTTTTATGTTAGAGGTTTTTTTTAATAAATAAATAAAAAAAACAAATAGGAGTTTGTTTGCTTTGTGCTGTCAAAGTTAAAGTTATAGGTTGTTTGTAACTTCTGTTATTATAGGATATTATAGGCTGTCCTTTTTGTGATGTTTAATTTGTGAAACACATAAACACACAGTGGAGCAGGGAAATGATGTATTTCATGGATCATAGTATTTTATGCTGTGGTTTTTCATAACACATCCATCCATTTTCTTTACAACCTTGTCCCTATCTCCAGCAAGACATTTCGGCCGAGAGGCGGGGGTCACCCTGGACAGGTCAACACAGAGACAGACAGGACAAACAACCATGCACACACACCTGAGGAGAATTTAGAGAGATCAGTCAACCTGAGAATCATGTCAGAACCCAGACAGGGAATCAAACCCAGGACCTTCTTGCTGCAAGGCAACAGCACTACCTACTGCGCTACTCACAGCTCATATTATAGCAGCCAAATCAAAATGAATGTTTGCAAAGCCAGAGGTATTAAGGCAGGATGTTTAAAATGTCAACAGGTCATTTGAAATTTACTGTCTATGGTTTCGAGGTCACTTGCAATGTTTTTTTTTTTGACTCTGGATACAAAGAACACTTTAAATAGTTTATTGCTCATACATAAATTCATACTATAATCTAATTTTAATTACAAACCCAACTAGGTGGTTTCCTAGACTTGCAGGTTGCCAGAAAAACAAGATTAAAAAATCATTATCTGTTGGAAACCCCACAGACTCTAAAATTATTCACAGCTTTAGCCTTTAACCTTTTGAACATGCTTGTTGGTAAATATTTTCAACATTGTTAACAATTGAAGTGAATTAAAATGGAATGGAGTTTAACAGAACTTTGAATCCTTAATTAAATTTGATTGAGATTCTGTGGACAGAGTTAAAGATTGGAGTGATGGCAAAGAAATCTTCCAACCTTGACCTTGAAGTTCATCACTAAAGATGAAATCATCTCAATTCAAATCTTTAGAAACTATCAAAAAGCTGTTCTTTGACCACAGAGCATGTTT
Organism: Poecilia picta; assembly: GCA_033032245.1. Taxonomy (NCBI): domain Eukaryota; kingdom Metazoa; phylum Chordata; class Actinopteri; order Cyprinodontiformes; family Poeciliidae; genus Poecilia; species Poecilia picta. The sequence continues at coordinate 15,736,252 of CM065354.1, read as the reverse complement.
AATTGCTCTAAAAATGATAAAGATTCTTTATTATTGAGAAGGACGTGTTGGACCAATTTGATAAATGTAAAAAAAATAGATTTTTTAAAGCTGACACTCATCTAACAGTAAGTAAGTTAAACTTGGAAAAATTAAAATCTCCAAGTGTTTTGTTAATCAACCAGCACAGCCCTATTAGTAGTATCATTAAGAGGCTCACACTCAGGTCCACAATACAGCTGATAAACACAGTGAAATTGTTTCAACGTGATACTGAAGTTAAGAATAAGGTTAGTGTCTTCGCTACACCTTGTGGTATGACCTGTATGTTTTTTTTAGATCTTTTTTCCTCCTCGAATCATTACCTCAATCAAAAAAACCACACACTATGAATTCACACTCTGATCACGGACCCGTGCTTTGACACAGATCGTTTCTCTGTTTGGAGCATGCAGCACTGCGGTCTTCCCTTGCAGCAAACAACTGATTTTCTATTAACTTAAAGCTTGACTCAAAAGCATAAATGAATAAACATTAGAGAGAAATAATTATAACATCTAAGTTCTTCTGCAGCAGCCCCACATGATCACTGCACCTGTCACACCGAAGAGAGGCGTTTCACGATGATGAAGCTCTGGTCTGTTCGGGGCTGTTTCATTTGTGTCATGTGTCTACTCGCTGCCTTTTCTGATAGCAAGGAAACAGTCTGCTGTTGTCTTCAGCTTAGGAAATAATTATTTCATGATTATGAAAAACAGCTTGACAGCCAGCAGAGTTGCTCACAGTATAATTACGTTTCAGAGAAATACAACCTTCAGTGCAAACAAGAGTGATATCTTGCAGAAGTGCTGTATGTTTAAGCAAACAGCTGTTGCAACAGTGTGATCTGGGGTGAAGTTCAGTTTGATGCTAAATGACATCTCCACCTAGTAAAAGATAATATCAAACCAGGAAATATTACAAATAAATTAAAGTTCTTTCTGATAGAGAGAGTCAAAGACAGTTCTGCAGAAACTGTAAATGTTACGCCGTAGAATCCACAGTGGAATTAAAAGGAAAAAATGTTTTAACCTATCTGATTTGCATAAACAAGTATTTATCAAACATGATACAGATATATCACATTCAAACAACTCTAATACATGAATGTTATGAATTAAGTGTTTTGGTGATTTATAGCGGGGGGAAATTGTTTAATAATATCCAGGACAGGAAGTGTGGGCTTTAAGCCAAACATCTTAGAATAATCTCATACCCATTTAGAGTAGGTTTCTAGCAGCAAACAACACTTAGCAGTGGGCTTTGCTAATTATTGAGGCGCTAATTAGTACTAGCATGTTTTTTTCAATCTGTTTTATACAAACACTAAAGCAGCAAGTTTATAGAGGATATAAAAGTGTAGTGCTGGAATGAGATATAAGCAATCAAACATGCTCTGAAACAGCTGATGACAACTTATGCAGAGTCGCTCCACACTCTTGAAAAAGTCTAACATACTTTAAAGGCATTTCACCTATGCGGAGTTTGGCATTTATCACTAATAATGTACAGCACAATGTTTTCAAACTGGATGTTTCTAACTTTTGTGTCTGTTATTACAAAGTGCTGAGGTCTCTTACAGTTAGACAGTGCCCACTGGGAAAATAATCTAATATAGTATTCTTATCCTGTCTGGAAGCAGTAAACAGCCCTTTGAAGATCTAAACTTCCACATGTGGTGGAAGAGCAAATATCTGCACTGTAAAACTAACTTAAACTCAAAACTTTTCCAGCCCGTAATAACTCAGCCCACGCAACTAGATTAGCTGTAGTTGCAGCTTCAAAATAAAGAGCAAGAGACAAACAGATCAGGCAAGTTATTGAGAACTTTGTTTAACTCAAAGAGGTTGTTCTGCTGATCAAAAGCTGAATATTATTGTCTTAAATGTCAAATTGGGGCATAAATTTTATTTATGCCCATTTTTGATGAGTCACTCAAATTGTCATGAACCACAGGCAAGAAATCTCTGTGTCTTTGAGTCTGGAAGAGCTGTTGAGATGAACAAGGAAAGCCTCGTAACGCACTATCTCCATGTGGGTGGGACACAGTAAGACAGAATGCTTTAAAGTTATAACATTTTGAGGGATTTTTCGGCAAAACAGCGACGTCACTCCAAAAAATGTCTCTGAGCTCAAGAATCAGAAGGGCTGTCTTTGAAAAAATGGGCAAATGATCAAGATTGGGGTCCTGAATGATGCTGACTGCAGTCAAATAGCTACTTACAGAAATGAGCATCTTCAAAGTACAAATCTCCTACATTCCACCAACATGTTCATTTGAACTTTGTAAGGGAGCACCAGACACGGGACATTGAGAGATGAAAGCTATATTGTCAGACAAAAAAGAGTTTCATCTGGATGAGCAAAAACATTCCTGGCTTTGAATCCTGACTGGGTTTCTGTCCAGGTCCCAGTTTCCTGCTGTCCTTCCTTTCTTTCAAACAGGAGTTTTTCTGTAAATCTTCAACAGCATTCTTCCTCCGTGTCTCCTCTGAAGTACGAGGCTCCCAGGGGCTGATATTAGCGCCTGATCTTTTTGTCTTCTATCTGCTGCCTCTCGGTTGTATTTTTAAAAAGCACAAAGTCTCTTTTCATTGTTTTGCAGACGACATTCAAATCTATCTACCTGTAATTACAAATGGCAGCCAGTCTGCTGTACATATGTTATAGCAGTGGTCCCCAACCTTTTTACCACCACTGACCGGTCGAGGCTTGGCAATTGGTGGAAAATATGCTCTTAAATAATGTTCCAGGTGAAGCTTGACCCCCTCATTAGAAATCAGTCCACAGTTCTCTTAATATGTAATATGTCTTACTGTTGAATGAGCACTACACACACTTTACGTGGAAAAGCAGACCTGGCCCTTTAAGGTGAGTTAGCTGGTCTTCACAGCATTGTTGTTCTAAATGGCGTTCCCTCCTTTTCCCACATTTGCTGAGACATTCTGTACTCCTGCAGCTCAAAATTCATGTGATATTCATTTATTTGAATAGTTATTTAAACCTGGCTTGTGCCGATAATTCTGATCAATTTTCACTCTAGCTATTTTTTTCCCTCACATAGTTTGTAAAACTTCTGGAGGCTCCGTGCCGGATAGAAATTAAAGTTTCTTTATTCATTAATCATGTTCAAGCCTTTGTGACAGGTTTCATAAATATTTATCAGAAATAAAAGAGAATTAGCGAGAAAGAGAGAAACAAACCAGCATTAATGCTTTTTGTGACAGTTCCTCTGACTGCTTTGAGAACGCATTTGTTCAACCATGAGCTGCCACAGTAATGTTTCTGCTGTTTACTGCTGGGCCTGGTGTCTTCTGGAGGTTTGATTACTGCTGACAGAGAAGCAACATGTAAAACTATTACGCTGTGAAATCAAAATAAGGACAAGAGAAGAAGTGAAGATTATTATTTTTATGAGTTAGTTACCCATTACTTAGGCTTAACTGACATTAAAGCGATCATTATGAACATGTAAATGTGGCCATTGTGAAGGTAGTTGTTAGGAAAATGTCCTGCAGCTCCTCCAGTAATACACATTATTATTCCGGTCTGCTCCGTGTCTGTGCTTTTGTCTGAGCTTCTCAATTTCTCTCTTCCACTTGAGAGCATGCATGGTGACTAATTGGATTTTCTTCCTCAGCCGGCGAGAGGGGGCATGCAGGCGTGTGACAATGCCAGGCCACACACACAACACACACCAAATCCATTAGTATTTGGCCTGGACTATATGCTAATCGTAGCTGCTGTCCACTCACTTCTTCTAATCGCTGTAATTATTTCTTGTGAGATGATGGTGGCTGATGTGAGAGAAGCAGGTTAGAAAGTCAGAACTGACTCCTGCATGCACATCGCCACCTCAAAATTCACATGCTAATTAATGTCAGATTTTTTTCTAACATGGCTCATGTTCCGACATGATGATGATTATGATGATGATGTCAAGATGACATAACTGTTTTTCTAAAAACAGAATTTGATTCAATTCAAAAGGGGAAATTGAGTCCAAAGGGAAATTAAATGCTGTTGTAGCTATTAATTCAAATTATTCAGAGTTGTTGTAGATTGTAACAGCTGTTGGCAGGAAAGATCTCCTGTAGCAGTCTGTGTTACAGCAAATTTGAAAAAGCCTCTGATTGAAGACATTCTGTTTTTCTATAACAGTCTCATGAAGAGGATATTCATCGTTGTCTATAAGTTTCTTGATTTTATGAAGAATCCTTCTTTGCATCATCATCTCCAGAGGTTCCAGTCGTCCCCAGAACCAGAACAGAACCAGCCTTTTTTATCAGGTTGTTGAGCTCTTTTAGGTCTCTGGCTCTGATGCTGCTGCACCAAAAGATGAGAGCAGAAGAGATGACACTCTCAATAACAGACTTATATAAGATTTGCAGCATCTTGCTTGCAAACCCTGAATGATCTTATCATATTCAACAAGTCCAGTCTCCTCTGTTTCTTCTTATAGTTGGTTCACTGTTACGTCTTCAGTCCAGTCTGTTGTCCAGATGAACACCGAGGTATTTATATTCCTCGACCACCTCCACTACTTCTCCAATGATGGAAATATGATCTTACTCTGTTTCTCCTGAAATCTACAATCATCTCCTTTGTTTAGTTCACATTTAAGATGAGATGATTGTTCCCTCTATGACACAAAGCGCTGCACCAGCTCTCTGTACTCAGCCTCTTGTTCATCTCTGATAAACCCGACAACTGCAGAGTCATCTGAGTATTACTGTAGATGGCAGAAGTCAGACTTATGCTGGAAGTCTGAAGTGTAGAGAGAGAAAAGGAATGGAGAGAACACAGAGCCCTGAGGTACATCTTACATTTTAGCTCACAATTCCAATATGGTTTCATTACATGGAACTAATTCTCCTCAATAATTTATTCGATTCTAAACTTAAGACATATGTTCTTTTTTCTTTGTCATTATGTTTCTAGAAAATAACAAAATTATAGTGGTACCCTCAGTGATAAATAAATAAATAATAAAAAATATATATATATATATATATAATATATATATATATATATATATATATATATATATATATATATATATATATATATATATATATATATATATATATATATATATATATATATATTATATATATATATATATATATATATATATATATATATATATATATACAGTATATATATATATATATATATATATATATATATATATATATATATATATATTATTTTATTATTTATTTATTTATCACTGAGGGTACCACTATATATATATATATATATATATATATATATATATATATATATATATATATATATGCTGACCCTTTATTGTCGGATCCTTCCTCTCCAGAAACTTTGGAGCCACCATCGCTTCCTGGACTATATGACTCAATAAATAGAGGCGCCATCCTTCCTTATCTTACACACTTATCAATAGTGGGGTCATGAGGTGTGTTGGTGCCTATCTCCAGCGGTCAGTGGATGAGAGGCGAAGTCACCCTGGACAGGCCACCAGTCCATCACAGACAACTAACTTCCTTGTCAAAAACTGCTGATAAATTGGCAAAATCTTTGATGAAATCCTCTTTCTCCACTTCTAAATACTCAGCTTAGTTGCTTACGGTGGTTGTTCATCCTCGTTGTGTCACAGGATGGTGCTGGTGTTTGACCTAATTACTACAGATAAAAACAGCAAGGCACTTATAGCATTCTGTGAGAAATAGTTATTATTACAGCCTGTACACAGGATGAAAGTACAGTAGTTCATCTTTTTAAATCATTTAAGTGGTTTTATTGTGCCAGTGACACTTTAGATTTGCTGCACTCCTAAACACGTATAAACACAGAATACACAAAACATGTATTCTGGGGCTAAGAAGGTGGGTTTTGTATGTTATGTCTCCTTTAGAAAACACTGTGGCTTGGACTAAAAAAGCAACAAATATGTAAAATGGTTTGACTAAAGAGAGTAAAGCCATAGTTACTTAAGTCGTCTTTTATGATTTGACAACAAGTGAGCACAGCTTGTTGAGCTGAATGGCCCCTGGGTGACTCTGCCTACAGGCCCAGTAAACCAAGTAAGGGTTGCAATAAGCCAGTTACTTTTAAAGTGTGTGTAATGAAGTCTCAGCATGTTTCAGCCTCCTTTCTTCACAGTCTATAATTACTTCCTAAGCATTAGAGTTTTAGAACAGAACAAGGTTTAAGGTCTTCGTTGAGCACAGGGATTAAAAAAAAGGATTACCACACTGTTTCATAATACAAGACAAATTACACTAAACCCTCCTCACTTGTTACTTACATTTCTTCTACATTAACGATTTTGAACGGTTCATTCAATAACATTTTTACCATGCTGTGTGTGGTTTAACAAACCCAAAACTCTTGCTCTTTGCCTTTGTGTTCTAATAATTATTATTTTACAGCTGATGAATAAGGGAACGACACAACAGAAAATACGGCACTGAATACTTCCCTGCTCTGTTTGTCTCAATTAGCTGCACCTGCTACATGCTAATGGAACCGTTCAGAACTACAGTGGTCAAACATACAGGCAGTCAGACTGGAGTTGTCTAACGTTGGATGAACAGAAGAATGTTTTTTACACTTGCAACACACTGCAAAACATGTGAGCCACATTAAGTTGTATCTATTATTTTCTAGTCTTTAAGCTAAATAAATTCAATGAGTTTTCAATTTTGAACCTAAATGTTTGAGTTTGTGAAAGATAAAGTATGTTGTGTTAACTTTTTATTCATGTTGTCAAACCTTCAAGAGTTGAATAAATAAGATTTTTAGGTTAGCACTTAAAAAAACTGAAAAGAAGAAAAGGTCAGCAGTGGGAACTGGAAGTGTGTTACATTGATCTGACTCGTGTGTGTTAAACACGCACATGTGTGTTATTATCAGGAAAATAGAACTGATAGTTTGGAAAGTTTGAAAATAATTTTCTGTTTACACTGAAATGTTTTGAGCAGAATTCATTGTGATATTTAATAGAATTAGATCAGAAATGTTGTTAATGCAATTTGAAACAAGAATTTTAATCATTCTAAAGTAATATAACTAGTTATTTTAGCTTGATAATAAGTAAAAATAATAGAGAAATGTGGGCTGTTTAACTAGGTGAGGGAAGTTTTTGTCTTGCTAACATTGTGAAGTAATTATTTGGTTTAAATTGCAGCAGTAAGTTAAAACTCACAATTCAAGATTAATGAACTTAAAAAACAATGTTTAGATAACTTATCTCTTGCTAAATCAACTTCATGAACTTTAATTTCTGAGTTAAAACCAAAACAGTTTTCTTGTTGACTTAAATTGCATTTTAAGGCAGCAGGTGAACTTTCATTTTCAAGTTACTTCGTAAGTTTTACAGTTCAGTTGTTACAAACAATTGATGACAGTTACAAAGAAACAATGAACATCTAGCCATTGGGCTTTACTTTTTCACTCAAGACCTGTTTGTTCGGGTAACTTTTTCCTTATTTTGTGTTTTACGTTCTACTGGATTTTAAAATGTGCTTCGTAAGAGTGATTTAATGAACCATGATCAGGAAAATACATTAGAGGAGTAAAAAACAATGCAGAGTGTTAAAATGATCAGATTTTTCTTCTACTGTTTTTATCGTTCTCACACATGCTCTCTGCCCCTCCCAGCTGAAACACAGTCCTGCAGCTATGAACAGACTAAAAGTTTTCCTGAGGTCTGAATTTCAAACTTCTCTTTCAAACTCAGTGGGTGTCAGTGGTGGTTCCAAGTAAATCAGCTCAGAGTCCAACTGGGAAAATCACACTACTGGCAGCTGGTTCTTGTTGCCAGCAGCAACCACACTGTCACTGTTTAATGTCAGCTTGAAGCCCTGTTCACACAGGCTGGGTGTGTGTGGAAGAAGAAGGGTTACTCTAATGTCACCTGTTCTAAAACTGTCATCCAGGTGGAATGTGTGCGTGTAAATTTTAAGTTACATTTTTCTATTATTCTCTGACAAAATCCCTTTGGGAGGAAAACCGAATGGAACGGCAGTTTGGGGTCACAGAAAAAAATGCTTCAAGTTGCAAGGAAGCACAAAGACCGGAAGCAGGTCATGAGTCCAGACCGACTCTGCTCCAGTCCGGATGCATCAGGGTGAGGAGATCGTGCCTGCAGGGCCTCCTGCACCAGCCTGTGAGGTCAGGGTTTTGTTCTGGGGTTGCTACAGGAGGACCAGCAACCTTATGAGTCCAAAGAATGGGTCAACTGAATAACCAGGTTATTTCACAAATTCCTTTTTTTTTCTCCTTTGGTGACAGACACATTCTGAGATGCCAGCTCCAGGATTCAAACCTTAAACCCCTATGGAGGGCTTCAGGAAGTAGTCAGACTCTCCCCACCATCAGTAAAGGATTTTGTTGAAGAATTAACGCAGCACTGGATGGAAACAAATGTCATGGCATTGCAGAAGCCCCAAGGAATGTGTGCTGTAATTTAAAGCTAAAGGCAGTCGAATGAAATATTACAGCAGTCGGGTTGTTTTCTTTTTTTTTTTCATTTTCTTTTGGCCAGGCAGTGTATAATTTTAAGATCCAGGTTGTGGAAAACATGTAAATATGAATTGGTTTTACTGGATTTTACTTGTAATATACTTTAAATCACACAAAAACATTTGCAAATGTCCCTCGTTTAAAAAAAAAAAGGAGATATCTAAACAAAGCCAAAGGCTGTGTGTGAAAGCTTATGTGAACTCTATGAATTATTAGCTTGTGAAGTTATGGCAGCATTAACTGAAAATAGTTTCTGAATGACTTTATCAGCCTCTCACATTACTGCTGCAGTTCATGTGGGGTTGCAGGCATTTTTTGTGCACAGCTCTGCTTTAGGCCATCTGTCTGGCAGATTACCAAACATTTAACTCTCAAATACTTTGCTTCCTCAATCTCTCCAAACTAGCCCCACTGCCACATCCAAAGGCTGAAAAGTCTTTGGATGTATTTATTTATTTATATCTTATTTGAGCTTTGCACAGTCTGACCTTGGGATGAATTTGATGGGATGCTCAGTAATGGGAAGATTGGCTGGTGTTTAAATTGTTTCTCCTGTGGGAAAACTCTTTTTCTCTGTATAATGAGGGACTTTATGTAGTTTATAAATGTCCCTAAAACACTTCCCAGATTGATGAACAGCAATAATTGCTTCTCTAAGGTCGTTGAAGAATTCTCTCGTTGTTGGCATTGTGCTAGGTTGCACACAGGATGATCCAGGCTGGCAAACTCTCAGAACAAATTAATTAGCTGCTTTAATTAGCAGCATTCTCCATAAAATCTTATGTAAAACAGCAAATTTGTACATTGTATTTTTCAAATGCCTTTTTATTGTTCACTTTGTTGATTGAGGAAAGATGATGTGAAATCTGTTCTATACTTCAGTACATTTGTAGATTTAAATAACGAGCTGATGATCATCATGATGAAATCATACACAACATGCTACAGCTGAAACGGGTTGTACTGTCTCTTTAACTGTATATATGCAGATTTTTTATAGGCATTTGTTTTTTAGTCTAACGTGATTACTGTCTTCATTTTTAAATAATTAAAAATGAATCATGAAGTTAACTTCTTGGTACAAAAAACATTTCAACACACAATTTAAAATATGTGGGGGAAACAATGACAGTAATGTTTTTCATTCATGGCCATTTTTTGTTTAGTATGAGGTGAACATTTTTCAGTTCTGCAAAAGAATCAGAGTTGATTCTTTTTTCTGAATAAAAGATTTGAGCTGTTTTACAGACCCTAGTCTTTGTCTCACTCTGCTTTGTGTGACGTTCCACTCCTTTTCGTCTGCAGACAGATCTGGACTTGCAGGCGGGCTACTTCATCGCTCACATCAGTCATATGAAGCTGTGGAAAATCAGGCCTGGCATCGTCCTGCTCAAACAACACCGGCCATGAAGAGCAAAGAAGCTGCCTCAGTGATAGCACACATCTCACACCAGAGGCATGCTCACCAGCAGGTTAGCTAATAATCTCCAAGCCATCATGGAGGCTGGCCTCCTTCAACCCTTTTCTGATGACACACCTCTCATGGTCAGAGCATCCACAGGGGCATCGCCACTCATAAACAGAAGTTCTTTTTTTCATGATGGAACTGGAGCTCCTTTAAATCTAGCTGTTCCTATTTCTTACCTCAACTTTCTGCTACATGTGTTGCGCTACATCTCGTCTCTCAGGTTGGATGTGTGCACGAGTGTGCATCTTTCTCAGATTGCTGATTATTGGCAATCATAACAGTAAGCCTCAATCGCAGCAAAGCATTGTATCAGTGTTTATACCAACCCATGTCAGTCCTCTGCTGCCTCGTCACCAGCCTGTCAGGACGTCTGCTGGCTGCTTCTCTCCCCGTCAGCCCATCATTTGTCTTGTCAGAAACCGCTGGGCTTCGTCTCACATTATCACTGGGTCACCCAGTGAATCCCTCATACATCATCTGATCACCTGTGTCAGCTTTCCACCTCTTTATGACAAGTTGATATATAATTTTATGTTGTTTCCAGTTTGGATTCAGTAAGAGTGGAGCAACGAAGGTTTTCCCAGGATGGACTGCATGTTGGAACAGTCGGTAGCTCTGTTGCCTTTCAGAAGGTCCTGTGTTCTGGCCTGGACTCTCTGCATGTGTTCATCTGTTCTCCCTCATGTACTCCAGCTTTCTCCCCACAGTCCGTTAGGTTAACCTGTCTCAGAACGTCACATATAGGTTCATCTACAACAACAGAAAACGGTGAAAAAGTTCAATATTTTTGTCACTTATTTCCATAAACTCATTTGTCATATTGATTACTTACAAATAGAGTAAACATATTTTAAGCCTTTACTTCTTGTAATTTGTCTTTCAGTGGATGAAAATCCAAAATGTTATGTACCAGAATAAATTGATATTTTTAAGAAGAAAATATACCCAAACCTGACACCCTCACCCATTATGACTTCATTTGTTGTTTGTTGAAAATGTGTTTTCACTTCTTTTTAGTCAAACTTTTAGTCAAGTGAATTTAGGATTGAATCACATTTAATGATTAATCAGATTTTAAAGAACTTAACATGTGGGTTATAACAACAACAAAAGTAACAACCTTCAAGTCAAAAATACAAACAAATGATTTGACCCTCGTTACTACTTAGCTTCAAGGGCTGCACAGTGGCGTAGTTGGTAGAGTTGTTGCCTTCTGGGTTCAATTCCCGGCCTTTCTGCATGGAGTTTGCATGTTCTCCCTGTGCATGCGTGGGTTTTCTCTGGGTACTCCGGTTTCCTCCCACAGTCCAAAAACATAACTGTCAGGTTAATTGGTCTGTCTAAATTGTCCCTAGGTGTGAGTGTGTGTGTGCATGGTTGTTTGTCCTGTGTGTCTCTGTGTTGCCCTGCGACAGACTGGCGACCTGTCCAGGGTGACCCCACCTCTCGCTCAGAACGTTGGCTGGAGAGGCACCAGCAACCCTCCCAACCCCACTAAGGGACAAGGGTGCTAAGAAAATGGATAGATACTTTCAGCTCAGTGTGCTTCTTTTTGCCTTTATCCTGCACAGCATCTGTCTATCAGATCCTGTAATGTCTGGTAACATTACAGCCACAATGAGTAACTTTGCAGGGAAGCAAAGCATATTTCTCTTTCAGTTTCTCTGACTTTATACTGGCTTTTCAGACAGGCCTGCAGAGACATGCTGTGAACATTTCCATCCACTACTGTTCTGCAATTAATGATCTGTTCATGTGGGAAGTCTTTTTGAGAGGCAATCAGAGATGTTTCACAGGAGGTAACGTATGTAGCTCCTGCCCTCCGTTGCTTGGCTCTCGTTGGGTTATTTAGTGTGAATAGATATCAGAGGACACATCCAGCCTAGAGCTGCCTACGTCAAATGTTATTTTAAAACACCATTTTGTTCCCATTGTGATGCCATTTGTCGCTTATGCCAAAAGGCTTTCAATTACTGCTGAAGCATTATTGAACGCATTATTGCTACATTTTAGCTTAGTCGTATTTGGACAAAAGTAGAACCAATAACAAATTAATTTTCTTGTTTTGTTGATGCATCTTCAAGTTTTGTTGTTTTTCTTTTCTTTTCGTTTTGCCACGTTAAATAAATGCCACGACCAGACTTAGATCATTATTGTACTTGGATTTTATGATAGACCAACACATAAAAAGGCATAACCGTGAAGAAGAAAAAACAATACATTTTTTGCAGATAAAAAGCTGAAAAATTTGCCATGAATTTGTGTTGAGTCTATGCAGGCTGATTCGTGGAGGTAGTTGAGAGATTTTTTGGAATATCAGAAATAAATGCAAATCAGATCTGTCAATTTTTACAATAAATGTAAAAATCCTCTTCACAACAGCTCACCAATTTGTGTTACTCTATCTCATGAAACCCTAATAAGGCATACTAAACTTTTATTAGGTTTTATTGTGACGAAATGTGAAAAATGTTCACTTGGGATTCCTATATGTACAAGGCGGTGTATAAAACGATGCAGTTTTCAGAATGTTATTTTGTCCTATTGAAATAAGCGGACATATTTAATTAGGACAATTAAAATAATAGGACTTCTTATTATTCTTTCAGTTCTGCATACGGAAATCGCTGAACACTCATAATTAGTTTTCATGACCATTTTGCTTCACTGAACCAGCTTGTTTTTAATTACCTCCATTTGAGCATTAACTACACCAAAACACTGTGCAGAAAAAAATAATATATCCAAGTTGTTTTCTGGCTAATGTGGAAGTTTTCTTCTAACAAGCTAACGGCAGTTTTAACAGCACTAGAATCTGTTATGACTGGTTAATTACACTGCAAGGATCTACAGTTAAATTCACCTATGAGTAAATGGGAACATCTTGTTTCCCTAGTTGAAAGAAATGGTAAGAACATAAAGACATAGAAAATAAGCAGCAGTCATTTTGCATATTTGCATTGACAGCTTGTTGCATCTCCCCACAGGCAGCCAAGTTTTACAGCTTCCTTCAGGGCTTCATATTTATACATGACATATCTGTATAGATAGATAGATAGATAGATAGATAGATAGATAGATAGATAGATAGATAGATAGATAGATAGATAGATAGATAGATAGATAGATAGATAGATAGATAGATAGATAGATAGATAGATAGATAGATAGATAGATAGATAGATAGATAGATAGAAGATTAGATAGATATCACTACTGAGAGGACCCACTCTGTCACTTTTCCCATTTCACTTCCTCCCATGTCTGCTGCTGCTACCTCTGTCTGTTGCATGTTTTTTAAAGGGGTGTCATTAATTATCATCAGTCTCACCCTGAACCCTGTGCTGGTCATTCTGTAACGGGATGTCAACAGACAAATAGAAGTAGTGTTGAACAGAAGCAACCTCTGGAGCTGAGCTCTGCTCCTCACGTGTTAGACGTGCAGGAGGTTGAAGCTGAGGAGACGCAGCACAGCGCTGCAGTCGGTATGCACATCTTGACTTTGAATAGTCAAATTATTTAGTCTGTAAACTTCGTCAAGCAGCTTTCGCACAGGTAGACGTGAGTGTGCTTAAAAGAGCATCCTCTATGCCACAGCTCATTAGCTCTGAGGTTCAGTGAAAGTTACCTGCAACTTTACTTGATACTAAAAACAGCCCCGGTACTCCCTGGTGTGTGTGTGTGTAGGTGGCCCTGAAGCCACAACAGAAAGCTGTGAATCTAATAAAGATGCAGCGGAAGGGATTGTAACGAACACATTTCTCATGGATATTAGGCATATGTGTGTGCATGTGTGTGTGTGTGTGTGTGTGTGTGTGTGTGTGTGTGTGTGTGTGTGTGTGTGTGTGTGTGTGTGTGTGTGTGTGTGTGTGTGTGTGTGTGTGACAAACTGGATGAATCTGAAGGAAGAAATTCACACACTCAGAGGACAACAGTTGGTAAATGGGACACATGTGAACCCATCTGGGAGGATTTAAAATGAGCACCAGCTGTGAAACTCTCCCCAGCATGGAGTCATTACATTACTTTATCAAACTGATAGACGTTCACTCGTCACAATGTGTGTCTGCTACTCTGTGCCCAATTTACCATGATTGGTATAGATGATTATGCACAGAAACCTGCATAAACACAGATGGCGTCCTGTCACACGACTCTGTAGTCTGCAGAGCTCAACCCAGGCTGCATGACAGCCATGGCCGCTGTGAAATATGTGCCCTCAGGACACAAGCACTGGCCCCTGAGAGGAGGCAGGAGCAGTTTTTATTTAATATCAGATTCAAAAGAACAGCTGGGGCAGCAGCAGAACAACAGCCGGCACTAAACGGTCCACGAGGGATCATCCAACCAAGAACACGGTTAGATTGAAGATGTGAGTGGGGAGAAGACGAGATGTGTCACAATCCTGAGGGACATTCCTCCACCCCACAGAGTTTAGGGGGAACCAAACATTTGCACTTTTGTTGACTTTTTGGCAAAAAAAGAAGCAATTTCAGCTACTTTTATATTAAAAATGTTAATGAAAGTTTAAAAGCAGAGGAGTGGGGAGGTTGGTGTCCATCTCCAGCTGTCAAAGGGTGAGAGGCAGGTTCACCCTGGAAAGGTCACCAGTCCATCGCAAGGCAACACAGAGACAGACAGGACAAACAACCATGCACACACCCTTAAGAGAGTCATGTCTTTGTTCTGTGGGAGGAAGATGGAGTACCCGGAGAAAACCCATGCATTCACAGGGAGAACATGCAAACTCCATGCAGAAAGACCCCAGGCCGGGAATCGAACCCAGAACCTTCTTGCTGCAAAGCAACAGCTCTACCAACTGCGCAGCCCAATATTTAAAATCATTTCTTGAAATAAATATACAACTAATGTGATCTTCAAGCTTAACCGCAACTAGAAAAAATGTGAAAATAGTCATATGCTTTCATAATGACTTAAATAACCAAGGTCATGTAAAACATATCATGACTGGTTGGGAGCTTTGGGGATGTCAGAGCAGGATGGATGGATCTACCTGCACAAGGCCAAAGAAATTAGATTTGAGTAACAAAAATAATCTTCCAGTTCTTGAAATAGGGACTGAAAGTCGTTTTTGTACACATCCACTTTAATAACATGTCTGAAGAGTTTCAGTCAGGGAAACGGCACTGATAAAAAGTCACTAATGATATTCTCATATCCTCAGACATGAAACCATCAATCATTAGATTGATGTTTGAGTCTTTCAGCTTTCTGAAGGTCTTTCAAAGTTTTGGACGGACATTTGTATTCACTTCCAGTGCAGCTTTTCAGATAAGACATGTTCTGTTTATGGTGAAGCAACTTGTTACTAATACATGAGTCATTCCTCCATGGATGTTGAAACATGCCGTGCTGCTTGTTCTTATTTAGGACATTTGTTGCCAATAAAATACGACGGGACCATCATGACGAAACTAGATTTTCAACAGTTCTGTACTGAGACATGGCTGAGCCTCCAATTGCACATTTAGGAAGAAAAATTACACATTATAACCCTGATCAAGAGCAAAAACATCTGTGCTGCAATCAATCATGTGCGCCTAGTGTGAATGCAAGTTGATCAATGGAGCAACGTGACAATAAATAAATGAGCACTTGTGGCTCAAGCTAACCCTCGTTTATTAGTTCTTCTTCTCTTTGACCATTAGAATGAATATATCACCCATACACAGAGATTATTACACTGACTAATAGAGTGGCTGAGAGGATAGTGATTAAGTATCACAACCCTGTAATTTATTCTGTGACCCTTTAGTGAATGGTACAATGCACATAAACTACTTAACTGCTGTGCTCTCATTTGTTTCATGGCATAGTTCTGACTGTTTGACCCTTTTCACAGTCCGTTCTCCTGACTAATACAGATGAGGGAGTTCACAAAGCACAGCAACCTCCTTTGTTCTCTGCAGGTTTTGCGTAGCTTGCTTTGCAAAAACCGCTTCGTCTCTGCACCAGATTCACAAAGTAGATTACGCTTAAAACGAATTCAAACACACTCACCAAGCTGGTAACATGGGATAAATTTGGATCACATTTTTATTTTTCTTGGACTGTTAAATGATTATAGCTTATTGGAGAAGTAAGTGTCCACCATAACGTGTTGGATCCTCCAGAGACTCTCAGCATCCATCAGACCAGTGGTGTGTGTCGCGGTTCATGACTCCTCTGGAGTTGGTGTACAAAGTCCAAACTAGAAGCTCATGTATTTTAATTGTGACCCTGATTTAAACATTTAGTTGTTTTATAATGTTTTCAGTTATGCTCTCATTAAATCCACATGGCTCGATAAAAAGATTAAATATTTTAACACATTTTGATTAAATTTTATTTTTGACTTTGTAAGTTATTTCTTTGTTCAATAAAACTGAAAATCATGCGTGGTCTCAACCTCGTTTACATACATGCAGTCTGCCTTTTTCTAGGTGACGAACGTCTCCGTCTCTGTTACAAAATTTGTTCCGGTTTGTCTTTCAGTCTTGAAAGTCTTTCAAAAAAGATATGCTCAACAAGGAAGAGAGTCGCAATGGAACGGTTCTATTCCAACTGTACTTTTTCAAGATTCTCTGTAGTCTGTAGAAGAAAAGCACCTATTGCTCTTTGTGTGGATGGGGTTCAGCATGTCCTCACCCTGCATGTCTCAAGTATATCACACACATATCAGATGCACTGTGGAATGTCAACGTAAGACATGTGAAATCCAGCATGTATGTTGACTGTGTATGGAGAGTGAGCAATGAGCAGGTGGCACCACCAGCGGTGGGGCGCAGCACTTCCTCACCTCATTCTTCTCCCAATCATTGCAACAGGCAGCTGCTAAAACGTGATATTATACTTCGCAAAATTCAGCAATTTTGAACATAGAAATGTTGATGCCACACATGAAATAAGTTTGCTGGACAGTCAGGTGAATGAACTGATTTTCTCTTACCTATTTTACTTGTCATGATGACAGTGGAGGCAGAGCCTCCCCTGCCTTCCTGACTGCACATCACCACGTCGGACAGGACAGATCCTTCCAACGTAGTTCCTCCGTCTGACCTCCTCTGTTTCCTCCCAGGCTACTTGCTCTGTCTCAGCCCTATTCTGTTTTAGCCAAACAAACTGCTGCCCCTTCTCTCCAAGTTAAAGATGTTATTTAAAATTCCCATAATTGGTCCTTTTCCTTCACCATCCTTTCCATCGTTTGAACAAACTCTCTGTGTCGCTATTCACAAGTGCTCTGGCAATAAGTGTTTTATCTATCAGCTTCACACCATTTATAAAACCCTCCACTAACAGTCTGAGTCCCAGCTACGAGCTGCAGAACTCTGCCGCTGCTGACCATACCTTATCTTTATTCAGGCTAAGGCAGCAGACATTACTTACTTCATCTTTCAAAGTGTATCTTTTATTTGTTTGGCATCTATTAGGAAGAAAAATGTGTCTTGCCTCTGGCTGTAAAAGCAGTCCCAAAATCTTCAATAAACTTGCAGAAGCTCTCTGTTGGATTCTTCACACCAAATACCATCTACTTTTCGTCCTATTTTCTGTTTAACAATCTTCCCTGCAATCCAAAAAGATTTGGTATTTTTGTAACTTGCTTCTCTGAACTGCTCTGTCTGTTCATCCTTTCTAATGCCATAAATTCTATGGACTATTTCAAGCAACAGCTGCTCTCCCTTGTTTGTCACAAAAGTGTTTAAATGTGTATAATCCCAGAGGGTTGCGTAATCATTTCCCACCTTGCTGACATTCCTTCTGCCTCCTCCCTCCGTCCCTCAGTCCAGATTTGTAAGAAGCAACCCTGGAACAACTGGAACTTCTTTCTTCTGCTATGATTCTTCTTGTTCTTCAACAAGAAGAACAAGTAGTTCTTTAAAGGCTCAGCTCTTTCTGCTTGAAAACATTTTCAGCTCTTTTACTTCTCAGATCCCATTTAATTTCCTTCAGATGATCTTGCAACCCCTCACCTCCTCTATTACTACCTCACAGATCGATATCTGTCCCTCCCTGATTCGTCCTGTTTCAGGTCAACATGTTCAGGGTATGCAATATTAACCTTTCTATTTGTTCATGTTGCTCATCGCTGAGATTTAAGTAGCTCAATTTGCCTCATCTAAACTATGTATTGGAGAGCTAATTTATTGACGTTCTGTTTCTTCATGTCCGCATGTGATGCATCCTAAAGCCTCCCTTGTTTGTATTCTGCATTTCAAAACATAATAGTCTGAACTTAACTGAACTGACAGAATTTTATTTTGTTTACTGTAAGATCTACAAATCCATCAGATTTTCCCTTGCATGTAGGAATAAATTCAAAATCAACAGATACATGGTACATTTCAGGACAGAATGACCTGTGACCTTTGAGTTGTTCATTATGCTTATCGTAAGGACTACTAGATACTTTATAAATCATAAATCAAAGCTCTTCTTTGGTTTATTTTGGTAAGACATTTTGTGCCAAACTGGTCTGACCAGTATTTAAAACCCTATTTGTCCTTGGCTGTTTACACCATTTTTTTTGTTGTTGTTTATTAATGAATTGACTGCTATGGTAAGTCGCTGATAAAGCCAAACTTGGGTTCATTGATCTTTTTTAAGAGCGCATGATGTAATTTCAGTGTCAGGAATTGGATCCTTATACTTTTATGTTCATCCGACCTTGGATTACCTCTTTAAGATCCAAAATCTCATTAACGTTTGCGTTAGTCATGGCAACGGCAGTGAGTTTGCCCTGCAGTTGGTTGATCACTGGCTCGATTCCCGGTCTGCCCGCCCTCGTTGTTTGTGTCCCTGGGCAAAAGACCCTTCACCCACCCTGCCTGCTGGTGTTGGTCAGAAGAGCTGATGGTGAAACATGTGTCTGTCTGCCTCGGGCAGCTGGATCTATGATTCAGTAGCTTGGCATCATTAGCATATATTATTAATACAACAGAGACTTGTTTGGGAGACTTGCTTGGTCCTTTGCAGGATCCTCATATGAGCTGGTTGATTGGGACTCCATGCCTCCATGATCTTATATGGGACAATTTATAACTTAAATATTATTTATAATTTAAATTATCAATAGATTATAAATGAGCTCTGCAACAGGAGTGAATGAGAATAACACAACTGAAGTGATTTGTGTTTGAAATTGTTAGGAACCAGGGTTTTGTTTTTGTTTTCCCTTCCCTCCTCTACCACCAGAGGCCGCCTGTGGCTGGCCCCTGGAGAAGTGCGGTGGCAACTCTGTGGACACACCTGTGCGTGATCTACAATTGGCGGTGGAGCTACATAAGGAGTGGATGGCCGATCCTTCAGTGCCTGAGTGTTAACCAATTATGGTACCAGAGCCCCTCGCAGACTCCACCCGAGTACTATCCTCAGTGTTTGCTTCCATCGAGATCTTACGATTGAGTAATACTCTCCATTGCTTCTTCCTCGTCAGGTTTTCTCCAGTGATCCGCTGACTCAATCCGAGAAGCTCAGTCCGCCTGATCCCTTGTGATCCTCGTCGAGACGCCACAGGGATCCTGTCGGCTGCCCGGCTCCGGAAAACCCGGTGACGTCTGGACCCTGCCGGCCCCGCTGCCTCCACCTCCGCAGACCAGACTTACCTGTCCGCCCTCCAGCTCCACCACCCCGTTCGAATCTCGCCACTCTGGACCTCACACTAACCTTCCCGCCCAGGAGGACCTCCTCTGTTTTCGTCCACTTAATCGTATCACAGGACATCAGCTCAAGTAAGCCCGCTCCAGTATCTGAATTTGCCATTGGTCCCGAACGCCACACTAACCGCTCTCTCTTGTTTGACAGTCAGAGGACCTTTTTTCCCCTTTCTCCCGGAACACCATCCTTCATTTATTATTTGTTTGTTCAATAAACCACCTTTACTGATTTCATTGCTCTCCTGTTTGTGTTTCTGCATGTGGGTAAAAAGACTGGAACCCATTATGACAGAACACTCAGGCCAACAGACCACCCCAGCAGACCCCATCAGGAGAGCGTTATCTGAACAGCATGCTCTCATTCAATCACATGATTCAGCCTTGAGGGAGCTAAGTAATCGTCAGGCCGAGACGAACAGAAGACTAACAGAGCTCTCCGATTTCCTTCAGAACTCTGTCCGACAGGCTGCTAATCCACCAGCTCCTCCGCCTCCCGCTCCGGATCCGCCAGTCCGTTCCATGTTTTCAGAGGTCCGACCACCAGCCCCGGACAAGTTTTCAGGTGATACTCAGAATTGCCGAGGCTTCATTCTGCAGTGTTCTCTGATATTTAATCACTCACCCCAGAGTTTTCCTGATGATGGCGCTAAGATCGCTTATGTGTTGTCTCTGCTGACTGGTAGAGCCCTGGATTGGGCAGAAGCCAGGTTTACCTCCCCCACCAACTTCGGGTGTACTTTTCAAGAGTTCCTGAATGAGTTTAAACAGATTTTCTGTCAGGAGGCTGACAAGACAGCCAGCTCAAGGGATTTATGGAACCTCAAACAGGGACAAAAGAGTGTAGCTGAATTTGCTATAGATTTCCGAATCAAAGCAGCTGCTTCAAACTGGAACGCCGCCGCCCTCAAGAGTGCGTATTTTCATGCACTGAGTGAATCCATAAAGGACGAGCTAGCAACCCTGGATGAACCAGAAACCTTAGAGGAACTGATCAGTCTCACCATACGATTGGATAACTGACTTCGCGCTCGTACCCGAGAGAGAAACCGGAGAAGTTTCCCTGTTAGGCCTCATTCTGTGTCCACCCCTCTTCACCCTGCCTCTCCTCCTCCTCAGAGTCAAGCAGATCCTGAACCCATGCAGCTGGGCCACACTCGTCTCTCCCCTGAGGAGAGACAAAGGAGAATTACATCTCGCTTATGCCTGTATTGTGGTTGCTCAGGGCATTTCATCGCAACCTGTCCCACTCGTTTAAACCCTCAGATCCGGCAGTAAGGGCAGGGAGCCTGCCGGATCAAAAACCTGATGGAAAGTCTCGCCTATTGTTACCTGCTACCCTGTTTAATGATAACCATTCTGTCCCTCTATCTGTTCTTATAGACTCCGGCTGCGAACAGAACCTCATCAGCCCCATCTTGGCCCACCAGATGAAAATCACTACTGAATCACTCTGGGTTCCCCTCCACGTCTCTGCCCTCAACGGCGAGACCTTACCTAAGATCACCCACAAAACCAAGCCTGTGCGCCTAGTCATTTCTGGTAATCATACTGAGTACCTGTCGTTTTTTGTTTTTCCGGCAGCCACTACCTCGATCGTTCTGGGTTACAACTGGCTGCAGAAACACAACCCCCACATTAACTGGGTTCAGTCTCAAATTGAATCTTGGTCCAGTAAATGTCATTCCACCTGCCTCTTTTCAGCTGTTCCTCCAGGTTTGGTGCCAGGAAAACAACCGGAGGTTGACCCTCCTGATCTATCTGCAGTTCCGTCAGAATATCATGATCTAGCTACAGTCTTCAGCAAGAGTAAGGCCCTCTCCTTGCCACCCCACCGACCCTATGACTGTGCCATTGATCTGTTACCTGGAGCCCCCCTACCCAACAGCCGTCTGTATAATATCTCACGACCGGAGCGAGAGACCATGGAGAACTACATAAATGACTCTCTAGCTGCAGGAATAATCCGTACCTCCTCATCTCCTCTGGGTGCGGGATTCTTCTTCGTGGGAAAGAAGGACGGATCACTTAGACCCTGTATTGATTACAGAGGGCTAAATCAGATCACTGTAAAGAATAAGTACCCACTCCCTCTTCTTTCCTCTGCCTTCGAGCCTGTACATGGGGCAACTATATTTTCAAAACTAGATCTGAGAAACGCCTATCATCTCCTTCGAATCAGAGAAGGGGATGAGTGGAAGACGGCATTCAAAACCCCCATGGGCCACTTCGAGTACCTGGTGATGCCTTTTGGGCTATCTAATGCTCCAGCATTTTTTCAGACTCTCGTGAATGACGTCTTAAGAGACTTTATTAACGTCTTTGTCTTTGTGTACCTTGATGACATCCTAATTTATTCTAAGTCCATTGATGAACATAAGAGTCACGTCCGTCTCGTTCTCCAGCGCCTATTAGAGAACAAGCTATTTGTGAAGGCAGAAAAATGTGAGTTCCACCGGCCATCAGTTTCCTTCCTGGGATACGTCCTAGAGGGTGGGCAGGTAAGGCCAGCAGAGGAGAAGATCAGGGCGGTCCTAGAGTGGCCAAGGCCCGAAACCCGCAAACAACTACAACGTTTCCTCGGCTTTGCTAATTTCTACCGGCGATTCATAAGAAATTACAGTCAGACAGCAGCTCCTTTAACCGCCCTCACATCGACGAAAACTAACTTCACCTGGACAACCGAAGCCGAAGCGGCTTTCAAGCAGCTAAAGCATCTGTTTTCCCAAGCTCCTGTACTGGTCCAACCAGATCCCGCCAGGCAGTTTATCCTGGAGGTTGACGCCTCCGACACAGGGGTTGGGGCCGTTCTGTCCCAAGTCTCAGAAGGTGATAACAAGACTCACCCATGTGCCTTTTTCTCACGCAGACTTACACCTCCAGAGCGCAATTACGATGTGGGAGACAGAGAATTGTTGGCGATTAAGCTGGCCTTGGAGGAGTGGCGACACTGGCTGGAGGGAGCAGAACATCCTGTCCTTGTTTGGATGGACCATAAGAATTTGTCTTACCTCCAGTCCGCCCGACGTTTAAATCCTCGACAGTCCCGCTGGTCGTTGTTTTTCTCCAGGTTTAATCTCTCTATTTCCTATCGCCCAGGTTCCAAAAATGTCAAGCCTGATGCTCTGTCTCGACTCTACTCTCCCGATGACTCTGAGGAGGTTCCTGCCCCCATACTGCCTCCCAGTTGCACAGTGGGAGTGGTTACATGGGAAATCGAGGATATTGTCCGACACACCCATCAGTCAGAACCCCCTCCTGAAGCGTGTCCAACAGGCAAGTTATGTGCCCAGCTCTGTTCGAGCCCGGGTTCTCCAATGGATCCACTCGTCAAAGTTCTCTGCACATCCAGGTATTAGTCGCACCATAGCCCTAACCAGTCGTAGGTTTTGGTGGCCTTCAGTCCACAAGGATGTGAGAGAGTTTGTTTTAGCCTGCCCAGTTTGTTCCAGAAACAAATCCTCTCACCAACCCCCCTCGGGATTACTTCAGCCTCTACCCATTCCCAAGAGGCCATGGTCGCACATCGCCATTGATTTCGTCACTGGCCTACCCTCGTCCAAAGGTATGACCACCATACTTACAATTATTGATCGTTTCTCAAAGGCCTGCCATTTGGTTTCCCTCAAGAAGCTACCTACTGCATCTCAGACAGCCCTGCTATTAATCAAACATGTTTTCCGTCTACATGGCATTCCTCTGGAGATTTTGTCCGACCGAGGTCCACAGTTTATATCACAGGTGTGGAAACAGTTCTGCACTGCCCTCGGCGCCAAAGTCTCACTCACATCGGGTCATCACCCACAAACCAACGGCCAAACTGAGCGGATGAACCAAGAACTTGAAGCCACCCTCCGTTGCCTCACATCAGCCAATCCTGTGGATTGGGCCCAGCATCTCCCATGGGTAGAGTATGCTCATAATTATCATGTCTCCGCAGCAACAGGCTTTTCCCCGTTCGAAGTGTCGCTGGGCTATCAACCACCACTCCTTCCCTCAGACGAGATGGATATTTCTGTCACTTCCGTCCAACACCAGATTCGCCGCTGCAAGAGCGTCTGGAAGAGCACCATTGCTGCCCTTAATCGGACAATGGAACAAAATAAACGCCTGGCCGACCGAAGGAGAACCCCTGCGCCCGCCTACACTGTAGGTCAGAAGGTTTGGCTGTCGACCCGTGATATTCCCTTAAAGTCTATGGCTAAGAAGTTGTCTCCTAAGTACATAGGACCTTTTGAAGTACTTGCGGTAATCAGTCCAGCCGCAGTGCGCCTGCGACTTCCTACGTCTCTACGTGTCCATTCAACCTTTCATGTTTCACAGATAAAGCCGGTCTTGACCAGTGATTTGTGCCCTCCTTCCGAGCCCCCACCTCCCGCCCGTGTCATTGATGGCCATCCGGCTTATTCTGTCCGCCGGATCGTGGCCTCCCGTCGACGGGGTCGAGGATGGCAGTACCTCGTCGACTGGGAGGGCTACGGTCCGGAGGAACGCTCCTGGGTTCCCGTTCTTTTATTCTTGATCCCTCCTTGATTAGAGATTTCTCTGCATCCCTTGCCTCTTCTCGGCCGCCAGGTGGCGTCCGTTGAGGGGGGGGTACTGTTAGGAACCAGGGTTTTGTTTTTGTTTTCCCTTCCCTCCTCTACCACCAGAGGCCGCCTGTGGCTGGCCCCTGGAGAAGTGCGGTGGCAACTCTGTGGACACACCTGTGCGTGATCTACAATTGGCGGTGGAGCTACATAAGGAGTGGATGGCCGATCCTTCAGTGCCTGAGTGTTAACCAATTATGGTACCAGAGCCCCTCGCAGACTCCACCCGAGTACTATCCTCAGTGTTTGCTTCCATCGAGATCTTACGATTGAGTAATACTCTCCATTGCTTCTTCCTCGTCAGGTTTTCTCCAGTGATCCGCTGACTCAATCCGAGAAGCTCAGTCCGCCTGATCCCTTGTGATCCTCGTCGAGACGCCACAGGGATCCTGTCGGCTGCCCGGCTCCGGAAAACCCGGTGACGTCTGGACCCTGCCGGCCCCGCTGCCTCCACCTCCGCAGACCAGACTTACCTGTCCGCCCTCCAGCTCCACCACCCCGTTCGAATCTCGCCACTCTGGACCTCACACTAACCTTCCCGCCCAGGAGGACCTCCTCTGTTTTCGTCCACTTAATCGTATCACAGGACATCAGCTCAAGTAAGCCCGCTCCAGTATCTGAATTTGCCATTGGTCCCGAATGCCACACTAACCGCTCTCTCTTGTTTGACAGTCAGAGGACCTTTTTTCCCCTTTCTCCCGGAACACCATCCTTCATTTATTATTTGTTTGTTCAATAAACCACCTTTACTGATTTCATTGCTCTCCTGTTTGTGTTTCTGCATGTGGGTAAAAAGACTGGAACCCATTATGACAGAAATGAGCTGGATCAAATCAGATTAATTGGACCAATTGGATTTCATTTGTGTGTGTTTAGTAATTTTCCATTATATAAATACATCTGATTTAGGTCTCTGTAGAGCAAACATTTCCTCATGTCTGTTACTAGTTTAATCTTCTTTGGTTCAAGAAACATTTCCCATAAGTTAGACTAGTACTTTCAAACAGGAGTAATTTGGGTTATCACCAATAAGCAGTTTACCTTTCTGGGCCACATCCGAGGTTGACTTTCTTGACTCATGACCCAAGTTTAAAGCAAAGAGATGCGAACGGCTTCTGTTTAAGCATTTGGGATTATGGTCCTACTTCTGCTTAAGGCTCCCATGTCCAGACCTTTCTTCTCCTCCTGTGATGGGAGGCATATTAAGCCTCGCTCATTGATTCGGGTCTTTACTCTTACATATATAGCTCACATTTTTGAAAATCCATTTGCAATCCAGAGAAATTGCAGCCTAAGATTTGCTTGCTTTAATCCGCTCTCAAGTTTTGCCTTCATCAGTGCTTCCAAAGTGACCATAAGATCAGCCAGCAGTCCTACTTGAGTGATCACAGTGAGTTGTGGAGTGTAATTTCTACAGCCACCTATACTCTGCTGCTCCCCCTGCTGAGTTACAAAGTGCCTTTCATGTTGCAGACACGTTTGCAGACAGTAAATACTCAAAGAAAATGACTATACCTTCTGATAAGAGCAGCCTGAAAATTTAGCTGTGTAAAATTGCAGTCAAGTGCAGATTTGCTATTAAGCTAGTGCAGGCGTACTTGAAAAGAAGTGATTGATGGGAAGTGCATATCAAAAAAAAAAACAGGCTTTGAATCACTCCCCGCTCCTGTAATCCCTCAAAACAGAGGCACTGCAGAACTGTTTGAGATTACCACAATTCTCAAGAAGACTACAGCACATGCAAAGTTCTTCTTTTGTGCAGCTGGAAAGAATGTAAAATTGTGCCCAGATTTTGAGGAAATGGATTAGGGAATAAAATGAGTTGCTGTTAAGAGGCTCCTTCGTTGACAGGTGGAACTTTTGGCTGTGGTGAAATCTAATTTTAGGTGCATTTCCTGATTTTCTGTGTAACTCTGAAATGTAAAACCGATGCACTTCCTCTGTGTTTTGACCAGCAAGTCAGTTCTTATTTCCAGAGTATCAGATACCGTTGTTCTGTCAGGGAACAGCAGTTTTTCAGAGATATGCACAAAGCTGCCAATTGGTATTGGAGCCACGACGCTGTGGCTGTTGTGATATTTGATGCCGGAGGCAAAGTCTGGGATATGAAGCTGGAAACTCATTCTATTTTTTGGAGATAAGAAGTTATGAAATGATATTAAGAGCCCCGGAAACAAATAAATCTGGAAAACAATGACGGCGAGTGAGCAGCTCAATCATTTGTAGGAAATGAAGAACAAGGAATTAATACGCTTTTAAACAAGAAAGACAAATGTATCAGTTTTATTTCCATTTCTGATTTATTGGACTTTATTTTTAAAGCTGTTCCCCAGGAGTGATGCATGCATAATTTCCTTTATTTCCAAGGAGGATTCCCTCAGAATGGAAATGGGGATTTTCACATCGTCCCTTCATTAAGAAGGTCATCCAACAAGAACGGAATCATTAATAGTCATCTGCATTTATGTGTCCCTCAGAAGAGAACAAATGGAAGTTTCTGGTTTTTAATGTCTTTTCAAATGTTCAAACTTGAGCTATAAAAGCTCTAGGATTTTTTTTTTCAGTGACTTCACAGATATGCGGCTCTGTAGGTCTGAGCATTGTGATGCAGTACATTAAGCAATCCCGTTTCAGACTAAGCGGTGTCTCTGAATGTTCTGTGGGATTGTTGGAAAAAGCTTCTTAGTGACAGATCTGAGGCCTGCAGCCATCTGCTTGTGATCTGGTGACACGCTGCACTGCGTCTTGTCCTCTTCGGGTTATCCTCCGACTCCAAGGAGTGAGGAAGTGCTGCACAGCATACCTTGTCTGATTTAAAGCACGTTCTTGATGATGACAAAGAAGTCACGATGCTCTCTCAATTGCTCTAACGCTTTTGAATTTTTCATCTTTCAAAATCTTTCAAGGTTTTGAGGTCAAGCCGATATATTTCTCACATTCTCAGAGTGAAAAAAATTAACATAAATGTTTTTTGTATAAAAAAAATAATTTACCAAGAGAATGGGTGAATTATATTAAATCACTCTATATGAAAGCTATATGAATAGATGTTTTCTATAATGAGGCCAGAAATGGTGGCTTACTTTGTTCTGCTGACATCCTACCTGTAAATCCACAGTATCCAGAAATGTAGAGAAAAATCACTCCTCAGATGGACTATTTCTATTTCATCTTTATAGCTGCCAATGAAGGTTGTAAAATATGCATAGGCTAACTTTTCAGTCAAAAATGCTACAAACTTTGACCATAATCTATGGAACACATGAATGAATGAATGAATGAATGAATGAATAAGTTACACTAGATCCATGCATTTTAAATCAGATGAGAGTGTTAGGTTTAACCATGCTTCTGCTGAGCTCTCTATTCGAGCTCCTCTGATCCTGACTAAACGCTTTTTGCCACACTGTGTACTATGTACAAGATAAGTCCTCACTACCACAGATTTTGACAAATTTGTGAACATTATTTGAGAGACATGTTTATTGTTTTGTGCATAGAAACTGTTTAAGATATTTGAGTTCAGCTCCTGTAAAATGGGAGTAAAAACAATTCCTGTATATTTTTGTTCAGTGTATTTGTGCTGCAGCTGTCAACGTTTTGGAGGCCCTAGGTTTGTTGATGCCTTGGGCTGTGTCTACAAGAGGGTCTCAATTTCATCAAGCTTTTTCAGTCAACTTTATTTTAAGTAATTAAAGTCAGGGCCCTGTTCAAGTATGAATGGACCCTTTGCTGCTTGGACCCTCTGTTGGCCCTGGGGGGTCTCAAATAAAATCTGAAAGGAGATATTGTTAACTTGTTTTTACATACCAAGGAAAACATTGATGGATCTTGTGGAATAAATCACCAATAGCTTAGCAATTAAAGAATGATTGCTTACTTATATCGCAAAGGAAATTTCATCTGATAAAGAATTTCAAAAATAGATGTGGTGGTGATGTGGTTCCTGGTGGGCTGAACTGAGCCTGGGTCCCAACATGAAATTCTTTGTTGAGCTTGATGCAAACCGTGGACTGATCTGTAGTCGACCAGTAGTCAAGGTGTAGAATGTTTCAGCAGGTAGCTGGAACTCAGATTTAATTACATGATTACCACAAAAACATGCAAGCGTGATACTTCGTTACTGTACTTAAGTAAAATGTTCATGTATCTGTACTTCACTTAAGTAGATTTAATGGTGGATAATTTCTACTTTTACTCCACTACATTTCACAGTAGGTATCTGTATTTTCTACTTCACTACATTTCTACAAGAGCTTTGCGCTACTTGTTACATCCAAGTCCCATTGTGCATGTTTGATTTGTTTGTTAAAATGTGAAGTTCAGGGACGTAACATAGCACCGTAAAATCCAAGAAATAACGCGACTTACTAATTACTTTGCACCTTGTTGTCAGCCATCATCTCCCCCTTTCATTCGCATGCAGCAGCAGCAGCAGCAGCAGCACCAGGGGGGGCGCTGTAGCACCCCTTGGAAAAGTCATAGCCCCTCCTTTCTACCTCCAGAAAATATTAGATTTAGTTGTTTTTTTTTCATCCAATTTAACATTTCGTATTTGTAGTTGTTATGGCATTTTCATTAAAATACACAACATTTCAAAAAGACAATTGTTATATATGGAGTTAAAGAAAAATCCCATCACGCAACAGGATTTGAACTTTGCTATTATCACTTCCGGAAAATAGTTGACATAATGCTGGCTCTGCCTCCATACGGATGTAGAGTTCTCCTCCTCCAATCATTCCAGGTATTTGTCAGCAACTGACCAATTGGCAGTCACAATTTGTCTGAAAGTCCAGTTCCGATATCTAGATGAACTGACCTCACAATATTGACGGTGTTTATCACAGCAAACAAGCTGCAGTCTGAGAGATTTTGAGGAAAATAATAAATAATCATGATCCAAGCTGTCAGTGAGGAATGTGCAATCCCGACAGCCGTTACCCAGAACATTTAGAGGGCGGAATACAATTTATTACATTTCCAAAACCGAAAATGAGTCTGGAATAATGCAAGAAATGGATGGTGGCCAATAACCGGCCTCATATCCAGTAAAATGAAGGATGGGAACTACCATGTGATAGTCAGCAGGACAGGCCAGCATGACAGGTGACCAAAACATCAGAGAGCAATGAGCATGTTCTGTGTGCTCTGAGGTTCGTGTTTTATTCATTTGCCAATTAAATAAATCTCTATTTATGTTAATTAAACAGAATAATAACAGCTACTGCAGTGTGAGCAGAGCATTGCGAGAATAAAGAACAGCTCTCAGTGAGGCTGCTGTCCTGTCGTTCTTAGTAAAAAGCCGTCCAGAACAAACGGATCCTTCATGAATGTCACGTTGTGCAGACTTTGGTCACACCGTTGTCCCATACATGCGACATGTCAGTCAATACCTCTGCACAATAAATCAGTCCACTGAGTGACAGCTTTTTTTCATCGCAGATGCATATATGTGTTCTTCCTTCAAGCTTCCTTTCCAAATCCCCACGGTCTGCGAAAGCGAAGTGCTTCTGAATTTACATGTCGCCATATCTGATGATTTATGTAGCGGATTTCTGTTATGTCTTGGAGCACAATGCTCAGTCTACCTCCTGACAAAATGTCATGACTTTACCACATAAAGAAACTGAACTTTTCTCCTCTAACTGCCAGGTCAGGAGCTCCTATAGAATCTGTTCCCTGTTCTGCTGCAGTGCTGAGTTTGTAACGGTTGCTTAGCCGTGTACCAGGAAAAACACTGTAGCAATTTTGGTTGGAAATTATTACTCTTACAAGTTAACATCTCTTAAGATTATAATGAAGCTTAGCAGCCTTGAGGGCATAGGAACAGAAAAGCAGTCTTAAGGTTTTTGTTTAGCAGTGTTTTGCTTTATTCTTTCAGGAATTAAACCATTGCAGTTTTCTTTAACCCAAACAACCTGCAGCCTTCAGCAAACAAAAAGCAACATCTGTGCAAGGTGATTCAGACCAACAGGCTGACAAATATTTTCCATGCACTGCCTCGGCGCTGCATGTCAAAGTATGCAGTCTCCTACCACCGCATGATGATATTACACAAAGTTGTCGTCCACACAATGCTGGACCCGAGCTGAACCCCTAAATGTTGTGTGTTTGAACTCAGTCATGTCAAACTCTGCGGTGAGTTACAGATTTATTTGTCAGTGCTGATTTGTGAGGTTTCGAGAGGCACCAGCAATTGATGGCGTCCAGCCGACAGGGGTGGCAAACGAGAAAACGATCTCAGCTCACTTGGTGGTTCTGCAGCTTTCAGGTTTCCTCATCAGCAGAATGACTTCCATCGATTCTTCTCCTGCATCATTTGCTTAAAATCGACCAGAGCTCTGTTTATTCACCCAACACCACCAGGAGTGCCCGCTGCACATTAACTGCAGCAGAGACGAAGCTCTCCCCTCCATCTTCAGCTCACACAGTTCTACTGCAGTTTTACTCTTTTAGAAGGAACATATCCATAAAGCTTCAGAAAATCTTCACTATTTAAAAAAAAACCGTGATATCTATCTTTAACAATTGATGCACCCTGTTTTTCTTCAAAGGGAGTTCAGAGATGTACGGCTCTTTGGTCAAGAGATGTTTTTTAAAATTGTTTTATAAAAATTTTATTTGAATTGCTTTACCAGTTTGAATCAACGTTAACAGCTTCGTGTCAGTTGCTTGTGTGTGTGTTCTTTCTTTTAGTCTGCAGTACGTAATTTTTGTAAAAATAGATTTCTCTTATTTCTTTTTTTATTATTATTATTTCTTAGAGTGGACACATGCTTTTAAATCTTTCCTTTTCACTTGTAAATCATTTTATAATTGTCTATATAAAGTAGAACTGCAAAGCTTTGGTTTGAATTCCTGGTCATTGCAGTGCCACAGACCCTGGTTTATCCGTTCTGAGGCATTTTACAGCAACTTGTTTTGCAGCTGTCTTTTTATATTAAAATATTAATGTTACCACAGTATGAAAGAAGCAAACAAAGCCTCGATATAATTATGGAGTCAGATAACACAAGCGTCAAGAGCATTACTGAATGCATTTGGATCATGTATTCCCTAAGACAAAAACAAAGCCAAATAATTATCCAAAACATGCAGCATAGTTATGTTCTCCAGCAAGCAGCTAAAAGCTACCATACAGCGCTAACAGAAGCAGAAGGCGCAATGCTTCTATCAAACCCAACGGCCAGGATGTCTTTATTAACACACAACATTCAGGTCTAAAGTAAAGTTTGCTATCATTTTAGTGTTATTAGTAGTTTACTAGTTTACCAGTAAAGAGAAGGAACTGACCCTCAGATACATTTTTTAGAAAATTCCTCTTAATACTGGTGGAGGTCTATAAGTCATGAATGTAGGTACATTCCTGAAAAAATACAATAGGCTTTGATTCATGTGGGTTAACACACGCACTTACCAAACATTTTGACTTGTCTACTTGTAACAGAGGCGTAACTGAAATTGTACTACAAAATCGCTACGAGGAAAACAAAATGGCAGAGTGATAAAACTGATTAGCTGGAAGTCACAACCTTATTTAGCAGTTTCACAGCAAATGAGTGACATCATAAATAAGAAAAACGTTACAGCGAACAGAAAAAAATGAACAAAATCAAAAATATGACTAAGAACAAATACAAAGATATCTATGACAGCACCGGGATAATTTATTTTTTCCACTCCTAGACATTCAAAGTACACAAAACAGGGCTAAAAAGTGAATTTGGCATAACATGTTCCCTGTAAAACTATCAATGTGCCATTGAAAATGACACTGAAAATCTGTGAAGAATTTAGGTTGTCTGCTTCCTCCCTGTGGTTCTACTGCCATTCAAAGAAATACCCCCTTTCTGGTAGAAAACAACCAATCCCAGGCAGGGGGAGGGTCTAATTTCAGAGAAACAACTTAACTGAAAGGAAAACTGTATGTCCACATCCATCAGTGGCCATGCTAAGTAGCCTAGCATTCATGCAGTGATTAAAGTGCTAATCTTTGAGATGATTTTTAAATGAATCCTGAATCCTGAGCAACATGCTGATTCCTCATGCGATCAAGACAGCTGCCTCAAAAGAAAAAAATCTAATTATCACAATAAATTTAATTCATCTATGAATATGAATATAATTTCATGCATCTTAACTTCACTACATGTCATTCATTATAACTGCTAAAGTGGATGCAGCAGAAAATATACGATTGTTACGTCTTTAATAACTGTGGCAACAATAGTTGTGTCTCGCAGCACAGTCATATTTTCACTGACACGACAGGGAGACTGTTAGTCAAGATGGTTGGGTTCTATTCATCTAATAATGTTCCACTGTGTCCTTTTCAAGGCCGTTGTCAGCAGACACTAAACGAGGTACAGCCTGAGCAATTTACCAACACAGAGATACACAGGGATATCAGCCAGGCAAGTTGAAGCCTAATTGCAGAGCCTAATTTTGTTTTCCCTTGTGCTGCCACTGAAATATGAAGAAGGCAAAGAGCAGCCAACATTACCTGATTACCTGATCAGCAGCAAGAATGAGGGTAGTTATGAAAGCAGATGTCTTAACAGCTTGCTGCTCTTCTAAAAGCTTAGGTCAGCACGATGCCAAGCAGGAAAGACATCAGCAATTAAGAACATCTTGCTGCCCATCAGAGTGGGAAGGGTTGTTAGGTTAGGTCTAAACAATTTGAAATCTATCAGCCTGCAGTGAGAAAGATCAGTTGCTACTTGTGAATTCATCTTGACATCTGTAGATACTAAGAGATACTGTATTTTAGAAGCTCTGATTTGTCTCAAGACTCTGCAGGCCTCATGTGCCAGATTATTGTTCAAATTCATCACAACAGCAAAATAACAACAAAGGAACGAGTTTGTGATATGAGATGAGACGTTCAACAAACACACACAGTATCATCTTCCAAGAGAGCCAAGTCCAGCAGATCAGCACAGACATGATGGTGTCACAGCCACTGATCTGACTCCAAGAACAAACTAATGCAGTCATCCAGAGTCAAGCAGAGTCCACTGGCGTGACAGCCGAAGCTTTGTTCAAACTCAGAAGCAAATCTGCAACGGAACAGCCGAAGAAGAAAATGACCTACGTGCCACAGAGGTTCAGTCAAAGTCCAGACCTCAGTCCGGCTGATTTATGTTGATCCTAAAGAGAGTCATGCAAAACCAATCTCACGGTTCATTTATTTAAAAATGCTAAATAAAAACACTGGTTTTTATTTAGTGGTACAGGCAGCATTAAAATCAACAGAAAACAAAATATGTACTCATATAGCAGTGAGTTTACAACCGACTCCTTCATTTACATTAAACCTGTTTTATTACTGAGGATCGTGTGGGGTAGCTACATGTATCAGTGTTTCAAGTAATGTAAACTATCTAGGAATTATATAATTACTGCTTTTGCAGAATTTATTTAAAATATTAAAAGGCAGTACATTTGTGTAAAATAGCTAAGCATGTGGCTTCTTTTACAAAGGATTGAGTTGTGTTTATAAGAGGCCATGTTATTATCCTGGTGAAACGATGCTGGACTATAAAAGACTGCCGCAACAGAAAAGTGTTAGCAAGAACCCAAGCAGAAAAGTTTAGTAATATACTCATTTTTATTATTAAATTATACATCTATACAGTAGATCCTTAATAAAACTGCAGCTATACAAATCATTAAGAAGTGACCACATGTATTACCCATTGCAATATAACCTAAACACTCAGAGGTATGTGTTCATTCACTGTTACAGGAAATCTGCGCACTATCACATCTTTGAGGGATACTTGTGGGACATGCACAGGGAGATCCAGTGGCTGCAGACTCATCATGCTTGTCTTGTTTTTCTCAACCCCGTTCGCGTCAACCTAAGCCATTATGGAGCTCCAGTCCACCAGCGCATTGGTCCAAAAACTTAAATCAGAGGAACACATCCCGCCCAAGTGTTTGTACCACGTTTCAAGTCCCCAGAAGATGATTTAAAATGTCTTAAAGATGCTAAAATAAGAGAGGTTGTTGCATTCGTGCTGGCAAGTAAATGTAGCTTTTCTTTGGGATTAACCTTTATTTAGCCTGGTGAGCTGAAAGCGTAGCTGATGCTGACAAAGACAGTCGTCGCCCAAAGAGCAGCGCGGTAATGAGCTGAGTTTTTAAAATTTGGGTAACATCCTTTTCCTCTGGCATCAGAGCTTTCTCCTGCTTACATCTATAGCATACATCTATAAAAAGTAATGCAGCTGCCATCCAAGCTCTGCACCAGGACATGTGCATCACATGTCCTGGTGCAGATGGGCTTTTTATTTTTATTAGATTGTGTGCACATATTCTACCAGTGTATCATTTAGGGAAAAAAAAAAAAGATTATACTTGAGACCCACTGGAAAACCAGAAACATATTCTACCACTTGGTGTAGGTCAGTCAGGGCATGGAAAAACAAGCAGATTGGCTGTTTTTGCAGGTTGCGGAAAGCTCTGGCTTTGCATTGTGAAGCAAGAGACAAATTAAACCTGTGCACAGCCAGACACTCCCAGACAAACTGCAGTGGGCCATCTCCCTCAAACGCAAGTCATTACAAAAGTTGGGGTGTTGTTATTTTTGCTGATGGTTATTTTAAATTCTGATCATTTGTGTCACCCGAATCCTCCGTCGCCACATCCGCCTCGCTCAGAGGCTGTGAGCGGCTCCTGTTGGGCTGCAGAGCTCACTACTTGTTCTGTGCACATCACATGATTATACATGATTATATTAATGCAATGCCGCTTTACATTCACGTCTTATTTCTGCAACTTTAAACAGTTAGTTTTAGAACGCTCGTGCTACAGTTCCTACAGACGAGCCTTTGAACTTGCAGGGAATAACGAAGCCTCATTTATCAAACATCCCTGTGCACAGCGTGGAAACTGTCCCGGGTTTCCAGACACAGATCAGGATTCATGTGTTCCAGTGTGCATGGAGGTTTGCTCGTTTAACAGGCCTCCGGGGCTCCTGACAACAGGTAGGCAGCTAATTACAATAAGATGAATGAAGGAAGAAGTTTTTTCAAGCCTTTGTTGGCTGTTTTTAACTTCTTGCACTACTTTGCCTCTGACTCAGGATTTTTTTTATTACATTCTCCAGAAAGAAATGATTGATTTTTAGGAAATAGCTTCCCTATTAAAGATACTACTGTGTTCTGGTAGGTCCTGGCAAACGAACATCTTTCCTGAATCGCAGGTTTCTTTTGCGGAACAGTTCACAGAACATCCTCCTCTGGCCACTGGCTTGTCTTCCCTCCACAGTGAATCCATGTCCCACTTGAGCACCTGGAACCTGAAAGTAAAGGTCATTGCTTTTGTTTCTGGTAATAATCGTCAGAAGACCTCGGACATGTTCATTGCTCCTGGACTGAATTACAACATCCATTCAATGCCGTGGTGAAGGATTGCTTTCAACTGGCAGTGCCGCCTCCGGACTCTCGACTGCTACATGAACCTGTGAAAAGGTTTTATCATTATTCTGACTACCTGTCCAGTGCATGGCTAATTACAAACCCCCAGCTCTAGTGTGCAGTGTGACAGCTCTGCACGCCACCTGAAGGTCAGAGAGTGCAGCTTCATGGTGCTGCGAGCTCCTGACAGGAAGCGCCGAAACGTTCCGGACAGGGATGGCACTCTCTACATGCTGCAGCTCACACTGTCAGCTCATTAGGTCAGCAGCTCTAACGCTCCTCATGTGGAGGTTTGCATCCTAAACCAGTCAGAATCTGACTGAAAGAGCCAGGTTTTGTTTCCTTTTGCTATGTGGAGCAACTTTAAGTCATTTCTAAAATCAAAAGACTTGGTCATTCATCAGAGCTGGGATGGTTAAATGCGCATAGCAGTTTGGTCATGTGAATCGTTTCTCACACACCAGTCAACTGTGGAGTGTCACAAAGTCCAGTACCTGGATCAGTTTGCTTCACCTTTACTTGACCCTGAAAAGCCACATAAAGCTGGATTATGTGTCTTTAAAGTTGAGTGATTGACAAATGAGCTCTGATAAAACCGATAAATGGATGTAGTTTGACTTGCAGCCTGAGTGTGAGCAGAATCTCTTCTCCGTCTGTGGAAGGATTGGATGTGGGCTTTTCCAAAGTGTGGTGCAACAAGATTCATTTTGTTTCTTTATAAATAAATGTAAAATTAGAGACTGAGGTTGTCTGTCCATTTAACATTCGATAGAAGAAAGTTTCACAAAGCCATGCTTGCTTTTCCACATCACTGCATATCGTTAGCCCTTTCTGAGTTTGATAAATGAGGCATCGGGTCTCCATCCAGTTACAGATGTGGAACTTTTCTGGTTTGTTAGCTTCCGTGTCGTTTCTCTGGTGAAATGGAAAAACCCTTCGGTGAGAGAAACCGTCTCCCCTGGCTTGGGTTCAGGAAGCAGAGGATGCTTTACGGCTGCGAGACTCAGCTTTTACTGTGTTGGTCGCACACCTAAATGACAATAGGCTCCTATTAAATGCAAATGTGACTGCACTGGTGCATATCTATGAAAAGAAAACCTCTAAACTGTTGAAAAAACAAAAAGATATATGCAAATTAGGCACTCATACTGTTTAGGCAGTTTTGTCCCTGTTTTTTCTACAACATTCACCACCACTGGGGAAACAAAAACAAAAAAAAAAGAAAAAACGATTACAGCAGCGAATGCACGCATATCTTACAGGCCCCATCTCCAGCTTCTCGTCTCCACGTCCAGCTCAGTGCGTCGCCCATCCCCGGGACTCTCACACTGAACGGGTCGAGTTGTGTTCGTTTAGGCTGGGCAGCAGCTTCTGCTCCCTGTGCTCACACCGTCCTTCTGTCAAGCCCTGAAGGACATTCATCTTATGCTTTACACAGTTTCAATGACAGAAATCACAGCAGCTTGATTCTGACAATTTCACCAACATCAAATACACTAACAGCTGCAAAGATTCAGCCACTAGCTTGTAGAGGAGCGTTGAGAGGGCGGGCGGCAGGCTGCAGGTGTTTGCAGTGTTCCTGGGAGCTTCCAGGGCACCGGGATGGGTCGATCCTGCAGCAGTGTTGTCCACCTGTGAAGTCCTTTGTCAGAGAGAGGTACGTTTGTGGCGCAGGCTGCACGCTGCGCTCAGATGTAGTACTCCTTCACGTTGTCCCTGACGGAGTTGTGGAGGTGCAGCTCAGTCCTGTAGTCTGTGTACGTGCTGTGTCTGTGCTCCTCTTTCATGCCGCTGCTCCTCTTCGCCCGCCGCTGCTGATACAGGAGGCGGCTTATCACAGCCAGAGCACACACGGCAATGAAGACGACCGCTGTGACCACACCTGAGAACACAGCGGGGAGGGAGCATTAGAGGATGATGACAGGAGGTTGAAAGTCATGCCTGGAGGCAGGAAGACTTTCAGCTTCCAGAACAAAAAAAAAAGAAAACACCCAGCGCTCAGAACACAGACAGTCGCATCATTCCCACATTCCCATGTTCACCACCGAACACAGTGAATCATTCATAAAGGAGCCACCCGGATCCCTAAAGCCGTGGCAGCTTATCAACACCTTTGTTTTCTGTTTCATCTCTTTCCAGATCCTATAAAGCAGACTCAGATCTGTGCCGCTCGGTGTTTAGGTTCTTTTTTAGATGAAATGCCAATGAAGGGAAGTTTGATGATCAGGGTTTTGCTCTGCTGGACATGCTTGGAATTTTTTTCTCTTTGAAACTCAAAGGCTGTTTAAGCTAAACAAACCGGACTCCACATATCAAAGGGAATTTTGAGTCTTTTCAGTGGTGGAGATATGGAGTGAGAGCCATGTAGTCTGTGACCTGCAGCAGTCTGATCCTGAGCCAGAGGAAACCTCTCAGAACAGATCCACAGATCCAATAGATGTAGCATTTCATCTTTTTTTGAAAAATTGATGTAAATAGCAAAGTTATATAAACTCCAGACAGTCTGTATTTCAGCATAAACAGAGCAAGTCTTTCAATTGATTTGATTCCAGACAGTGTCACATTTTAGATATTTTACCTGAAAGGCTTGAACTGTTCTAGATCAGATGTGGGTCACATCTGGCTCTTTAGACGAACAGAGTTTCACTTCTACATGTGAACCAGAACATGCTGGCTTTATTTGGAAACATTTGCTTTTATTCAGAATGCAACCACTGCTGCCTCTCTATGGCAGCAACATTAGCATCCTTATGCATTTGCTGTTGGCATGTCAGGCTAAAAGTGACTGATATAGAGTGTTTTCAATGGAAACTGGGTCTGTAACAGCTAATATTCTGCAGCTAATGTCCTGAAGCTTCACCAGGTCACTTAGGCCAGTAAGCAAAACAAATGTTTATTTTTAAATGTAAAGCTTTGGGTCTTCATACACCATAGAAATACAGGGCAGCAGCTTTAAGCCCACAGATTTACAGAAACAGCAAAAACATCAATTATTGATTTTTCCTGTAGAGGGTGAACCAGAGTACAAATGTTCTACATGGTGCTTAATCTCTGCGTAATCCAGAGTTTTCAAAATTAACTTTTACATTTTAATAACAGGTCTGAAGTTGTTGTTGTGAATAGACTACATTATTGTGACAGAACATAAATATACAGTAACAATGTAGGTCAACCACTACGTCCAAAAAAGGCGTTCAGAATAAATTAACGCATGAATGAGTGAGTGAGTGCATGAATACAGCATATTTTCATTTGTATATTTACTTTTTGATGTCAACAATAGAGTTTGGATTAAAAAAAAGAAGAAAAAAAGCTATTTCTATGTCTTCTATGTTTTTGTGAGGATGATTCGCTGTGGTTCAGTTTGAACAAAAGGAATCCGCCGTTCCCAGCCTGCTGTGTTTTATCCGCCAGAAATGAAAGTGTCCAGTTCTTTTTTTTTTTTTCTTATTTGACAAGGAACGCTGATCAGATATGGACTGAGATGTTTTTCACGCATTGCTGATCAACTTATTGTTGATTCTGAAAGTATTCACATCCTTTAAATACTGTGTTTTTTACATTTTTGCTGTGATTTCACTTTAGATTTGGAGAAACAAACAGATACGATTTTAGAGGTTAGCAGGAGCAACTGTGTTCCTGCCTGAATTCTGCTGCTGCATGGAGCTCTGAATATTATTTAACCACATCAAGGGACAGGCAATCCAAACCCGGCCACACGGTAGGTCTGAACAGGTTTTTCAGTTTCTATTTCATTTCATTCTAAACATGCAAACAACTCAGAAAACCAATGAAGTTCCGGATACATTGTGGATTTGATTCGTTTTGGGAAAAAGAGCAACTTAATGTTCACACATTCAGCAACGCCGCCTGTTAGCAGGTTGAGACAATAAAGCGTCAGACTCAGCAGGCGCCTGAAATAAAATACAACCTCTTACTAAACCTCCTCAAATTAATTCTGCCTTTACCCTGTCCTCTGTTTAAAGGGAGCTTTAGAAATGAGTGAGAAACATTGTTTTTGTCTTTCTGGGCAAGGTCAGTGAGCAGGTTAGTCACACTTTCATGTCTTTTTGATAAACATGAGGCAGATCTGTAACATGGACTCACGGGTTGTTGCCTGGAAACTGGGCTCAAGAAACACTGTGTGAAAGAGGAAATGATCATTTTCTCAGCTCTAATTTGAAGTACAAGAAAAAACATCCAATGTCTTCACACTCATCAATTAAACAAGCGTTCTGGCTCTTACCGGCTTTATATATATTCCTAACTTAAACAGGTAGAAGTGACTTGATTTAACCTTTTTCTCAGCTGATAATTGTGAAATCAGTTTCCATTTAATAAGCAAACGAACACTGCGGCACTGTGACCTTCACCCTCTTCTTTGTGAAATTTAACAAAGACTCTGCAAAAGGAATAAAGTGAAGAAAAGTAAGTGGAAATAAAGGAAAGAAGAACCGATGGATAATAAAAAAAAAATAAAGCCAAAGTTTTGGAGTCAGGTGTTCACTCCAATCGTCTCCATTCTTAATTTAAGACGAGCACGCCTCTTAAAAATGATGCTTCATGTGAAGCTGGCTAAAGCTGCTGGAGGCAGAGCAGTGAAATGCAGCTTTAAAGCAGCTCACTGTGTGCTGAGAAGTAGAAAACTGATATGCAGGAATCCTCACAAAGGGCACTGATGAACAGGGGAGAAAAGCTTCCTTTGTCTTCGCCAAAGCAATTTTCCCTGTGCTTGTCTGAAAAGGTTATAAGGCCAAAGAGAGATGAGAGAAGCATCCTGGAGCTCTGCAGAGCAACAAGAACTCCACCACGTTAAGCTCCACAGTTAATCTATGGTTATTACAGTGATTAACTGGGCTTGTATATTTTTACACCAACTAATTCAAAGAAAAAGATTTTATGCACACTGTGTTTTCAGCTACTATGATTACTAGCTTCAAATTTTGAACACCTCCTGCATAGTTTTGATCATATCAGGCTCTTACATCAACGATCTTATGCCATATTTACTAAGATGCTTTCTAATTAGTACAACTGAGTGTTGCTGTTTGACATATGGGTACGACCAAACGGACTACCTTAAAGAACCGTCTTCTTTCTTTGAAACAGGAATCTTTGAAGTATTGTCTTTTGTCTGTTGAAGAATCAGACGGCTCCTTTCACTGAATGCTTCAGTTTCGTCAGTTCCATCGGTTAGGAAGGTGTGCTGCACAGAAATTCCCTTCTGACTACGGATTTCATTACCCTCTTGGGTAACACTTTATTTGAAGGGGTGTTTATGACATGACACTGTCATAAACATGGCATAACACCTGTCATGAACATGAAGAAGTCTTTATGAATGTTTATGATGGTTGTCATGAAGTGTCATTCGGTAAATAATGACACTTTTAATGCAAAGTTGCTCTAAAAGTTGCATTGAAAGTCCATTAAAATGCCAACTTTGCATTAAATTATCATAATTTACAAAATCATGCAAAGTTGTCACTTTTTAATGGACTTTCAATGCAACTTTTAGAGCAACTTTGCAATAAAAGTGTCATTATTTGCTGAATGAAACTTCAAATAAAGTGTCACCCCTCTGGTTTGAAAATGTTCTGTAACTCATTTAACTTGTGACAGTTTGTGCATAATAAAAAATACAATTTATGATCATTTCAGTCTCTATGCAAAACTACTAAATAAAAACTGCTAAAGTAATTCATCATACAGTTTCCATGGTTTAAGGAGATGATGGATAAAGAGTCAGGGGGGTTTTGAGACTTTTCCAGTTGTCTATTCATCCCAATAGACAATGTGCCTGTCAGCTGGCTGAACCAAGACTAACACACGTTACACTGCTGACAACACCGGAGTGATCAAAGAGGACAGGCTATGGAGTGGTCCGGTTGGCCTCCACTCCTGAACTCAATCCTATGATACATCTGTGGGTTTTGAAGTTAAACTCAGTATCGCAGTTAAACTTGCTGCTTACAAACCACATTTCTTCAATCAGGACGTTGATGTTTATTTGCTTTTCCAAAAGTTAGATATGTAAAGAAAGTGCTTGAAACTATCTTCACCTGTTAGATGGGTGATGTCACTGTCTCTGTTCAGTTTGTTTGGTTTTTGTTTTTGTCCAGACTGAGGTCATTGAAGGAAAGGTCAACTGTGTCACTGATGCGCTGCAATGTGACTCTGAAAAGTCAGAGCTGTCCTTGCTGCGCTGGGCGGCAGAAACACACCAACACACACACACACACACACACACACACACACACACACACCACACACACACACACACACACACACACACACACACACACACACACACCACACACACACACACACACACACACACACACACACACACACACACACACACACACCACACACACACACACACACACACACGCCTACACATGCACATGCACATGCACACATCTCAACTTGTTTGTGGCTTTTCTGTCATTGTGTTTGTGACCTCGGTGACCTCAGTCATCAGCCATGTTTTTTCCAGATCTCCCTCCTGAGTTGATGAGGTTAGGATGTCAACAAGTTTGAGGAGCCTCCTTTTGCTTGTGTGTGTTTGCATTTATTTCCAAGGCCATTGCCTTGGTCTGGGTCAAACAGCAGCTATTGATCAGAGTTCATTAGGTGTGTTAGTCCACCACCGTGTTAAAACCACTGTGTTTTTAAGGATGTGCACCAAAGAAAGCAGCTGTAAACGTCTTGCCTGTGAGATGAATGTTGATGTTCACCAGTCTGATACTTTGACTTGCTGCAGTCATTCATGAATGCTGTAGATCTACCTCAACCAAACCACCGAGGCAGATTTTTTCCTGTGGAGCATAACTCTAAAATATTATTATTCAGTATCTTAATATGAAAGATATTTGGAAAAAAAGCGATGGAAAGCAGAAATATCTTGGAGCAACGCTACTTGACACACATTCACAGCCAAGGCAGGCTGTGAATGTTAGGTTCTGTGGTGGAGCAAATATGGCTTCCACTGTGTGTCCTAATGGATGTGAAGGCATGTTTGATGTTTGGACTAATAAAATGGGCAGTAATAATCTTTTTGAGGGAGGTCTCAAGTATTTGGAGATTTCGGCCATTCAGTGACGCTTGTGGTCCCCAATGAATACGTTCACATACAAACTTTATTGCCATTACTCAGCTATATTGTATTCATGCTGTGCAGTTTACTGCCTAGTCATTACTAAGTGAATACGTCAATAAGCTATGGAGCACATAGCACAAGTCATCGTCACACCTGCATGCTTGTGGTTTTTCTGGCAATGTGTCACTTTTGTTTTCTTGCAGGTCTTAATGCTCTAATAGTTTGATTTGATTTTGAGAGCGGGATTATCTAAATATTAAAATTAGATCTGAACAGTAAAGTTGGACTAATGTTTGTGGATGATGTGTGATGTGTAAATTAGCAGAGTTGCAAAGAAGTCTGGAAAAAAAACTACTATTTTCCTGCTGCTTGTCTTTGTGTTCAGCCTAACTGACTGCTCTCTAGTGTTAAAGTGAATTCAATCTTCCTGTTGAACTCCTGGCAGATGACAAACTGTGGCTTTCATCTAAACCAAACAAGTTTCGTCTGTGGGTGGCAGATGCCAAGATAAAGTTCAACTTGTGTTTGCTTTGAATACTTCAGTGATGATAGTATTTACCAACGAGGCTTTTTTTAGGCTCCTGTTCATTAGCTCAGAGACTGTGGTTACATTTATATCTACGGTAACTTGTTTTTTCCTCTGATTGCTTTCTACTGTTAAAATCTGAGGTGAGCTCTTTTTTTATTTCCTAATCACAAAGCAGACATTACGCCATGAAACAAAACACGCTAAGCAGCCGGATTGAAAATGAGCTGGAGCGGAATTATCAGGAGACGAGACAGGAACATTAAGACTGTGGAAAAATGAGGAGAATAACAAACAAACAGCTGGGGCTCATTTTCAATTAACCACAAGAAGAAAAGCTGCAGAAAGGAGGGAAAACAGACCTGCTATTACAGCCAAATCCTTCTGGGCGTTGCTGTCGTGCTGCTCCTTATCTTCATTTGCAGCTTGATCTGAAGAAGCATAAATGAGGAACAGATTCATTAATTATTGCCATAAAGACGGATGAAAAAGTGAGGATGTCAGGAATCCTAGTAGAGACTTCCATTTATTGTCCTAATTTCTGTTTAGTCATGTTTGACAAAGACATTGTTTTAGGTTTAGAGTGAGTAAGATGCCTTTTGCATATTTTTCTGAACATTTGCCTTGACATTTATAGCCATCAGAGGTATACACATTCTATAGCCACTATCTGGAAAAAATAAATCTGTTTGCTTTCCAAAATAAATGTCATTTTCTAGCTAAATGTCCTTGTAGGCTTGGGTTTATGTTTTCCATCTTTTCATGCCCTGGAGTCTTTGAAGCCATTGTTCAGAAGCCTGTGGTTGATGGTGCTTCCACGGCATCATAGCAGATACAATCACATTTTCTCTAATACTTGGGGATGAGATTATATAGCATCACACTAATGTTCAAGTGAAGTTTTCAACTTTCAAGTGAAGTTTCCAACTGCTTCATTTTCTGCCGAAAAGGCTTGAAAACCAGGAAGTCCCAAACAACATGTATAAAAGTCTCTTACCCTCCAACAGAGGGGGCTAGAGGATCCATCACAGTTGAGTTTATAGGTTGGTTTTACTGAAGCTGATGAAACATGATGCAATTAAGCTTTCAGTTTTTTCCCCCTGGTTCACATAAAATGCAGATTGAATATTTTAAATGGAAAGAATTACAAGTACAAACACTTGAAATATTTGATTCTTAGTTTGTGGGTGTTAGGCAATTTCTTCTTCTGATGATGACCTGTGCTGTTAACAAAACAAAGAAAAAGATAAAATACAATTATTATGGCGAATAATCTTTGACTCTTTGTAGGTATTACTGTTTTTCAAAGTCACTAATGAAGCTGTTTGGTTGTTCTGTGTTTTGTCATGATTTGTTGAATACAGAGTAAAATTAGATAATATTCACAAATGTACAGTGAAACCAAAATTATTTCAGAACATTTGAAAACAAACAGCTTCCTTGGTGCATATGACCAGATTTCCAATGGCAACATTTTATCATATGACAATTTTGTCAAAAAAAAAAAAAAAAATACACATTAGAATGTACTAACAGTCTTAAAGGAAATGTTCTAATTTTAAAAGTATCTAATTATTAGTCTTATAAATACTTATACTACCACAAAGAAGGACC
Source organism: Poecilia picta (assembly GCA_033032245.1). Lineage (NCBI taxonomy): Eukaryota > Metazoa > Chordata > Actinopteri > Cyprinodontiformes > Poeciliidae > Poecilia > Poecilia picta. The sequence goes on along the minus strand of CM065354.1, from coordinate 15,691,354 downwards.
TTTGCCATGGTTACTGGGACATGTGGTGCCAGACGGTGACAGGGCCGACCAGCAGCTGTTTCTATTTCCCGAAAATTGGACTTTATAAAGGAAAGCTGTGCAGGTATGTGCAGTTTTATACATCTACATTTTTTCTAAATTTGTCCCTTTTACGTGAAAGCTTTTATAAAAGCGTACGCATAAAAATGTACAGCTGCATATTTTATGCACAAGTTGGCATGTATAAACGTGAACATGGTGTAAAAGTTTGCAGAAATACAAGTAAACTTTTCACTTGTCGTGAAAATGTGCGGCAGCTACGCAAACAATCAACACACACACACACACACACACACACACACACACACCACACACACACACACACACACACACACACACACACACACACACACACAACACACACACACACACACACACACACACACACACACACACACACTCCAGGAGAATTTAGAGAGACAAATTGTTTGTACAATTATGTTTTGGACTGTGGGAAGAAGCCAGAGTACCTGGAGAGAAAACACAGGGAGAACATGCAAACTCCAAGTAGAGAGACCTCCACTGTGCAGCCAATCTGTGAAGTTAAGCTACTTTAATCACAGAGTACGTCAATACACAAATTCTTAGTGTTAATGTTTCTTATACTCATTTAGACCACAGGGTGTTGAAGCTCATAGAGATTTCTGAGTCTTGACAGACAGAAGACAATATTCTCTCCCAGCTAGATTTATTGCTTCTAATTTTATTTTTATAAACTTTGTGTCATATGGTTATATTTGTATTATTGATATTTATTACCTCAGATGGAGTAGCTTGTCAACGAATTAGCAATTTCCCCTCAGGGATCAATAAAGTATATTCTAGTCTCTTCTATTCTAATCTCTCAAACCATTCACAAAGCAGTGGAGTTTCATGGATTCTTATGGGTAAATGCACTAATTACACTCTCTCGCCGCTACGTGAAGTACAAACTGCTGACATGAGAAAAAGATTTCTTTTTATTTATGTCAGATCTGGAGTTCTGAACAACAGAACCTCCCCGTTGGTCCAGACTTATCTTTGTCCTGTCAGATTAGAGCAAAGGACACTTCAGGGACCAAGCAGATTTAGTCAGATTACAACACTAAGGCTGCATCATGATGAGCTCTCACCAAGGTTAGCCTTTTGTAATTAGCCTTTTTTAAATGTCAAAAAAAATGTGTTTAAATTGACTGCTCTAATAGGTATGAGTGTGTTGCTATATGATGACCTGGTGAGGGTGTATCCTTCCTCTTTCCCAGTAGCTGCTGGAGACAGGAACCAGCGAGTTAACAAGTCTGGGTTTGACAGTTACCAGGACAACAGCGCTTGCCTGGCTGCACGATTTTAATAGTAAAGTTTGGTGCTCAGGGGGGATTATGGTGTGTGGATGTTTTTTCAGGAGCTGTGTTTGACTCTTAGTGTCAGGGCGATGAACTCTTAATGCTCCAGCATACCAGAACATTTTGATCCTGCCTTTGTGGAATAGTTTAGGAACGCTCCCAAACTAGAGCACAAAGCAAAGCAGTTGATATTACATTAAACCCTAAAGACTAAACATATGATGTCACTGTTAATATGTGGGTTAGATGCCAGATGAGCAATTGGGAACACAGTGTTATGTGTATGAACAGGGTTTCTGTAAAGTTGTGAATAGGTGCTTAATAAATGGGCTTAATTGAAATGATTCCTGAAATGTCAGGAATATTTAGACGCTTTTGTTTCCTGAAAAATGTCCTTGTCATTTTTATAAAAAATTAAAGGAGTGTAAAAATGTGAGCTGTCCACACTATGTATAGATTCATGCTCATGCCTTTTGTTCAATTGCTATTGGATGGAATTGTATTGCTTGAAATTTCTCAGTAGCATAAAGAGCTAATTTATAAAGGGCCCTCCACTTTTTCACACAAGCCCTCCAGAGGAGGTGACATGCAAGTTTATCTCTTGAATGGAGGGAAACAAAATGTTGTCAGCAGGAGACGGTGTCACCTTAAAACAAGGACGATCCGTCTGAGCCGTCGAGGTTTATTGTGTCATTAATTGATGACAAGATAAATGTGCACCAGAGGAAAAAACATCAGCAAACACCTGCTGGCTGATGGGCATCCTGGAAGGCATCATATTCAGCTGCTTCACTGACTTTATGCCATCATTTAAGGTCGGCGCAGCACTGAAACAACCTCACTCTGTTTGCCGTAATGTACACAGGCTTGGCTTTTGGGCGCACGAGCTTCACTTCAATTTGTCTACGCTATTTACACTTTGTGCAGACCACACTTGTCTGTGTTGGAGTTTTACCTTGCAGGACGTGTGAGGTGGATTCTGCCAAAGCTCCACAATTTGACTGGACCAAAGGGCCGCGGATGGTGATGAGGGAGCTGCCCCGATTGGTCAGTGCCGCCTTGAGTGGAGCAACGTGGTTGAACTGCACTGAGGAGAGGCAGCCGACGAAACCTTTGGAAGCGGCTTTCACCACCTCTTCACCAAAGCTGTCCATCCCTGCAGAGGCACGGGTTAGAGGAGAAAAGTCATGCTGCCGTATGATTCATCTCTGTGAATCGCATTCATTTCTGACAAAGGAACGGTGACAGGAAATGATGAATGGTTGCAACACAAGTAGCACGGTGTGCGGTTTCTCGGCACTTCTCCTTAGATTGGACAACTTACTGATGACTTTGCCCAGCGTCAAGGATCTGATTAAGATCAGCTCTGCATCAGATGACAGTGTGTACTTTCTGTGGATGTCCTGGTCGATCTGGTTGAGTGGAGAGAAATCAAATAACAAGGCAATTACACGAAATGTAAACCGAGCTAACGGCTGCAGAATCAGCAGCTCACTGTAATATTTTATAGATTGATATTTGTGTTCTCTGCAGCTTCACATAAAACCTTCTCTGCCCACGGCTGAGTGATTTTGACCTCTCCTCTCTGCTGACTCAGATGCAATACTTAACACAATGACGTGGATTGAAACACTGCAGGATTTTCTGTCCACTGCCATCAACACGCTGGGGTTCTTTATAGAGAAAACGTGTTTTAACACGTGTTTTAACACGTTTTCACTGCAGCTGATGAAGCTGTTGGAGGGCTGCAGAGCTTAGTCGCTTCTAATTCTTCTAGTAATTGCGTGTGAGTGATAAATGATCGCTTATTTATCCTTCTGATCCAAAATGTAGGAGGGAAGCACAGATCACCTCCCAGGAATTAGCCAGGAAGCAGCAACTCGGCTCTGTAGAGCAAATAAATCACACAGGAACTCAACAGAGCTTTAGACAGTGAGAGTGGAATTCACCAGTGTTTGAGGAGGCTTCATCTGCATGAAGCTAGACAGTCACTGGATGAGCTAAAGAAACACGTAGCTGTCTGAAAATGACGTCAAATCTATCAGCAATGATTTATTAATAATTTTATTCAAATGCTTTGGAGTTCTAAGCTTGACAGGATTTAAAAAGTGTTCAGCCAACAAGCATGAGATCCTGTCTGAATTCTGTCAGGTTTTGATTTAAAGGGTAAACTTCTACATTTGGGGAAATTGATGAGAATGATAAAAAAAGTTCACTGACACGCCGCTACAACAGCAGAGGACTCTGGAGATGTTAAGATTAGCAGTCCATTTACCAGCCAGCTATGACAGACATTCTGGAGACCCGCTGGTCTGAATGTGACACTGAATGGCTTTTAGCAAGATTTGGGTCTTGTTCAGATCCTTCTGTGAGCCTTTTAGTTTAACCACCTCAAAACCACTTTCATGTTGTCCAGTTGTCCATGAGGACCCCGGTGTCATCATGACAGTCAAGGGGTGAAAGTGTGAAGGTGTCAGTGTTGGAGGCAGATTTGACCTTCTGTCTTAGTGGCATGTTCAGAACGTAACTCTCATCTTTCCCCCAATTACTGATTCCAGGAGCTTTGGAAAGGGCACCTGCAAACATCACTTGTCAAATGGTGCCTCATATCCTCAACTGGATTTAGATTTGGATTCTGACTGGTCCATTTTAACACCTTCAGTGTGATATATGATCTCAGAATGTGTCCCCAGTGTGCTTATTGGTGAAATGCAAACATGACTCCTTATAGCCTTCTATTAACAAGTTATCCGACTAGATTCTCTCACCAGAGTCTTTTCTCTGAGTTACCATGCTCACCATGCCTGGCCTGTCAGTTTAGGTGTCCATGAACGTCTCGTTAGGTCTATAATTGTGTCAGACTCTGAAGGGTTAAACAGTGAGCTATAAAGAGATTGGAAATTAATCTACCCTCGCTTTAAACTTCTCCACAAACCTAAACTAAATGTTTTTGGTTATGAATGTGTTCGCATGGAAACAATTAAAAGTTTTAAAGACATTTTATGTGGTTTAAACTAATTAGGATGTTGTAAGATGTTAGAACTTAAGATAATTTCATCATAGATCTCTTTGTTTGACTAGTTCATTTTTTTGTTTTTTTTTAAAAATAAAATTCTATCAGCAAAGTAAAACGCATAATGAAAATGTCAGACAGTGTTTCTACATTTGGTATTCTTACAACATCTGGGCATCAGGCCACTAAAACCACTTAGCAAAGGTCACAGGAAAATGTGGTTACAAAGCAATATGACACCCACTGGAAACCTTTAGCTGACCTTCAGTGGCTTATCTTGTCATCCGGCTGCAGAGTACTTGTCTTGGGGTTGGTGGTAAAACAATCTTGATAATTGCTATGAAGAAAATTCCTTCAACAATCGATGATAAGCTGATGAATGAATAATTTAGGACAAATGCATCTGCACTGTCTGGGTCACTCATGTCGTGAGGAGTCTGTTGATCAGACAGGAGCAGGAAGGTTGCAGCTAAACACGGTGAAAACACGACTAGAGAAAAATGGTGATAAAGCGTTATCCTCGGGCGGATGACAAGAGCTTGTGGTGAGTTTAAATCCAACTTGGACTCATTCTGTCTATCTTTGGAAAGAGTGTCTGATGAGAGATATTTTCATACCACACTGAGCTACAGGACTGTGTGTGTTCAGGTAAGCTAATGAATGAACTTCAGGCCCCAGGAGCTTATTTTTGTTTCCCTTGTGCAAAGCTAATATTAGGTACGCACTTCCACAACACGCGAAATGGATTTAAAAAAGACTGAAGTTTAAACGGAAAAGGATTTACTATTCTACAATAAATATTAGTAAATACAAATATAATCATAAGTGATATAAAATGTATTTGCCATTTTTTAATATTCTTTATAAGCGTAATATTGTAAGTCATTTAAATGTGACCTAAACATGAAATAAATGTTAAAAAATAAAATCAAGCTATAAATGAGTCCAGAGTAAACTTAGATTTAAAGACACTCAGAAATTGTCTCAGTTCAGATTTATTAGAAACAACTTGCTGTAGTCGGCCAGGTTATATTCAGATCCAATCATTACGTCGCATATGTCATATAAAATAAAAACATGTTGAAACTCAGCTTCTGTGAAATAATGAATGAATACATTTACACGATATTATTGATATCATGGTTATTGATTTGAAAACACGTCTTTGTTGGGCTGCACCTCTCCTTTAAGTTTTACACTGGAAAGGAGACCAGTGAGTGAAACACTGCAGGCGCTACAGCAGACAGTCAGAGCATTTTGGAAAGGTGTTTTAGGTCAAACTGTCTTGTTTTTAGGGTCTCAGACCTGGAATTTAATTCCAAGAACCAAACTTACATACTCCAAACTTTCATTTCTTTTAGAAAACATCTCCAAAAACTGCTTCTGGAAAATCTAAACCGATTATTTTTTATCATATGGTCCATCCATATTATTGATATTATTCTATTTGTAGTGTCTTTGCATATTGTTGACCCACCCAACTGGCTATATTTTCTGGTTAAATAAGTTAATGCTCATTTCTATGGATTGTCCCGTAAAAACAAAGCAGCATCCAAGTCTGTCGCAGTAAGTAATGACTCAATTAATCACATGATAAATTAAATTGTAATTGACCTGAATTGTATAGCACTTTATCAAGTCCAAAGGACCATATAGCATTTTACACTACATTCAGTAATTCACCACTCACACACACCTTCAGCTACTGGATAGTAGCTACAGTCTGACAGAGATAATGCTCCCATGCAGCAGCGCCACCTGTTGGGCTCTCTGACCACCACCAGCAGAAGAGGAGGGTGGATGTGTTGCCCAAGGACACGGCAGAGGTATTGGTCTTAACCAGCCCTTCTTTTAAGGACAATTTTGTTTGCAGAAACTTAATTTTCTTAATTATTATTATATTATTATTATTATTATTATTTTTTGTTGTTTCTGCTGTTTGGTTTATTTATTTTTGGCTATTTAAGCTCAGTTCCAGTGTTAGATGATCATTAAGGTTTAAAGGTTATTGATCTTTTGAGGATGTATTCTTGCACTATTATGCCATTACCATTATATTATTTGAAAAGGTTATTTATTGTTTACTTCTGGGTCAATTTATTTCACAGCAAAAGTTGGTGACAGACCTACCAACAACACGAGAAGAAACTTAAACTGAGCATTGTGTTTAAGTTGCTTCAGCCCCACATACTGTACTTATTTTATTTTTTCTTTTACTGCAAGCTTCTGTACAACTTTGATCTTGTAGGCCTATGCAGAATCACTTGAGTCATTTCTGTGTTGCTTCTCATTCAGCAGATGGTAACTAAAAACATTCTTAGTGAGTCTCAAAGTCCAGCTACTCCGGGATATCATCGGGAAATCTCTTAGCAAACAACACGGCGTGGGCAATTATCCTTTCTCCATTAGGTTATCGATGTATGAGGCTGAAGAAGAGTCAGTGAGTTGAATTCATGAATTCCATTTATTAATGCCAAAATGCAGCTGATCCATTGTTCATGCTGTCCTTATGGGCTAGCAGAGCAAAATGGCATCAAACAGCAGTTTGTAATTCTCTTTGTTACCCTCTATCTAAGCTGTCATTTCCAGCTTTCCGTGTGTCTGCTATGTGAGTGCATGCATGTGTATATGAGCATGCAAATAGCTAAAAGACATAGAGGAAAACACAGAAATATTTATTCTCAACAAAGACAATAAATTAGATTCTGTTGCGAGGACTCTAGCCATTCATTTACCACCGTAGTCCTATTTGGCATTTAAAGGTTTTTCTTTAAGCGGCAGCAGCTCATTCCTATTTGTGCCTTTTACAGATGCTATAAGTTGTTGTGAAGAGGTGATTTTTTTAAGCATGAGGTGACTGTGACAGAAAGATTGGGGACAAAATGAGGAGTTACATCTTCTACTTTTGCGAAAACAGAATGCAGAGTTATTTAGCCAACGCACCCACTGGAGGACACCAGCTGTGAGGAACAAGACAACCAGACTATTCATCCTGTAAAGCCAATCGAGGACAATTCATCGAGTGGGCAACCTGTGGCGTAGGAGCAAAATCAAATGTGAAACTTCCTTGAGTGTCCTGGAGTGCAAGAATGACTGTAGTAAAACACAAAGACTTAAAAGCCACATGACTTAACTTTCATTTGTGTTTCCATTGTAAAGTTACAATAGTTTGGTGAAGTACTTTTCAAAGAATATTCTGCCTTCAATCAAAATTCTGGATTTTTCTTTCTGTACTGTGTGATTATGGTCCCATGTGATTTTTACAACACTCCATCTACTTTAAAAGGACAGTATTATGTATTATCCAGGCACATAGTGCCATTTTTTTAGCACAGTCAGGTAACCATGTTAGCTTCAGTTGTTATAAAAACGCAGTATATATCAAACAGGATTTAAAAGAAACTTGATTTTCCAATTTAACACCTTGAAATTGGGTCTCTGTCTCTTAAAGAGGCTTTACACATTCCTTCTATAGCACGTAATCACAACAATATTCCAACATTATTCTATCTACAACTGTTCTTAGGACCATGGGACTGAGAAGTAGTTAACACAACAAGCTCAGCAGACTTGCAGTTCCACCAGGTGTTTGGTAATCGCTGCTGCCACTAGTCTGGAGGGGCCGAACCTGGGAGTTGTGGGGTAGTGGTGCTCTGTGAGGCAGAAGCTTGACTGGAACCGGCAGCTTAGGTGAGGCTTTGGATAAACAGGCAACACATTGTATCGGCAAGTGTTTAGACACCTCTGAATGGTTGTCGTGGAGGATTAAAGGATTCTCAAACATGCATGCATCAAGGGAACACTGCTAGGTAAGGTTTTGATGAGAGAATGACAATAAAATAGTGAAACTCTCAACAAAGTCCATCCATCCATCCATTTTCTTTACACCCTTGTCCCTTTGTGGGGTCGGGAGGGTTGGTGGAGCCCAAGTCGATGTTTACAAAAATCTACTTTTTAAAACAGCATTTTTCAGACAACACATGAGTCAAAGGAGGGTATACGTTCTCAAAATGCAGTAGCAAAGGCCATTTGCTTCCTTTCTTTTTTTCACATTTCTTCATGTCAAACTGTCGTTAAATAAAGGCCACTAGTATTTTCCCACTTATTTCCCTTAATGTATCAGATCATCAGAATATGAATTCATTTTCATTTTTCTGGAAAGTACATTTAAAAAGCTATTTTATTTAGTTTATTTTATGAGGTAAAAAACTGTATATTTTTGTTGCATTCTTCTAGCCACACCTAGACCTAAATACTAGAACCAGGCAATGATTATTATAGAACCACTAAAAACTGATCTAACAGCAAATATCCTACAAAGGATAAATCAAACTTAGCCTGAAGTTAAGTTTGATTTATTTTAAGTCCATAAACCAAACTTAAGGTGTATAAAAATAGATGATAATCAATGTATCTGAAATTTCTCAATCTCTAAGGGTTGCAAACTGTTTCTAAGGCTTTAGGACTCCAGCAGAGAGCAGAGAGACTCATTACTCACAAATGGAAAAGGCATGGAGAACTTTTCCAGGAAGGACTAACCTATCAAAATAACTCCAAGAGTCCATCAACGATTCATTCAGGAGGTCATAGAGGAACCCAAAACATCTTAAGCATCACAAGCCTGATTTCAGTAAAGCCCAGATGAAGTCAGTGTGAAGGTCAAAGAGAGAGCAAAAGCAGCACCGATGGGAAAATTCTACGACACCAAGGCCCATATTGTATTTTTGCACCCAAATAAAAGAAACAACTTGATGACCCCCAATAATTTTGGGAGAATTTCTGCAAAGAATAATTTCCCAAAACACTATACAGGTAAAAGTGTAAAGTTTTGGAGAGTGTGTATCCCATAATACATTACATAACTAACACAACATTTATAAAAAAGAAAGAACACCACACCTGAAGTCAAACATGTTGAGGACAGTGTGACAGTCAGACTGAATTAACTAATTCCCCAAAGAAGAGTTTTATTAAATTTCTCCACAGTGATGTAAGAGATTCACTTCTGGCTATCTCAAAGTTGAAGATCACAGTTCCCGTTGGCAATGCAATCAGTTCTTTATTTTTCTCAATAATTTGTGACATGGTAATTTGAAACTGTTTTGTAGTTAGGTTATCTTTGTGAGATGTCAAAATGGGTTTGATGATCTGAGACATTTAAGTGTGACAGAGTTAATGTGTTAACTTAAGTTCGGGAGCTGGGCCATACCCAAACTGCAGCTCTAATTTTTCAGACAGCCTATTAATACTCTGCTCACCCACTCATCTCAGTCTGTTACGGTTCATCAACCCCAGCTTCCCTTACCCTTTGTCTCTTTCATTTCATCCATCTTCATTCATAAAAAAAAATACTTTGCTACATTTTTTTGCAGCAGGTTTCGTCTGGGGGGTCCTTTACAGGCTCGGGAAAATAAGGGGAACCGTTTCCCAAAGACCAAACCCCCACGCAGAGTCTTCACCTCCCAAACCTTCCATCATTCTCCCCAGACAATCAAATCAACATAATTCATCTGTTCATCTCATCATCCCCTCATCATTCCTCCCTTCATCCATTCATCAATACATCTTTAAACGTGGCGTGGTCCTTGCCAGTGAACCAGCAAAAAGAGAAGAAAGTGTTTGAGTGGGACACATCCTATTTTGCAGCTCTGCAGTTTAACCACCCAGATGCTCATTACTCACCTGCACATAGAGGTTTTTGCCAACTCTGTGGATTCTGATTCGATGGAGACGTCCATCTGCCAGATTTTTGGGGGTAGGATTGAACACATCTGGACTTCTGTCTGTCTGAAGATGATACCAGATCTGAAGGCTTCCTAGACAGAAAACAGAAAAAAAACATGTATGAACATGTAGCACGTCTTTGCAGAAATCATTAGCACCTTGTGATAACTGACTTGTCATCGTACTCAGTGTGTTAACGGCAACGTGTTCTTTTGAACTTCAGAGAATTAGATTCTCAAACACTTCTTTCAAACAGGTTTGTTCCTCATTTGTCACCAAAATCAAACCCTTTGAGATACAGGAAACAGACATCTGCTGTTCGTTAACAAATACTTATGAAAGGTACAAAACTTCCTCTCTGAAGTTCAGGATATTCTTAACCCTTTGAAGGACAAATGGGCAGGTTCAGCTAGAGTCTCATTAATTTAAATCAGTAAGAGCCATTTCTACAATATCTAATAACGAGATTTCTAGTGGCTTTGGAATTGAGGATTCACCATCCTAAAACAGCATTGAGCAAATAGGTTAGTCAGCAGCTTTGTCATCCATCGCATCAGATTTATGGGCATAGCAGAAACACGATTTAAAGGTCTCATCTTGGGATTTTTGCACATAAAAACAATTTTTTTATGCTTATCTTATAGCTTGTCATTCCATTTGTTATATCAGGGTTTCCGTTGGCATCAAAGTAGACAGGTTGCAGAATGAAATATGAACCCATGTTGATATGACCTTTGGCCTTATGTGCATTTGCAAAGTCTTTTGATTTGCCTTGCTTATAAAAGATGCTTTAAGAATGAACTTAATTAGCTTTTTAAATTTACAGTCTACATGTCCACAGAAAGTAGTGACTCGTTCCCAAAACTCCTTAGCACGCACTGCAGTGTTATTATGAACTGGCTACTTATAGAGTTCATAATAAGATTGTGTTCCTTCAAGCAAAACATCAGATACTTTCCACCTGTTTGGAAGTCAACAAATATTTTTTCTCATAGCTTCTCACTTCAGAACTGAACAAGTCGATATGTGCTCAGTGTTTCTGGTTTTAAGACACACACACACACACACACACACACACACACACACACACACACACACACACACACACACACACCACACACCAGAACAGCTGCTGCCAGATCAAAGAGTCAGAAAGCTATGCATTGTCAAGTGGAGCTGGGTCAATATTACAATTCCCAGAGTGTAAGTGAAGGGCTTTGTGTTGTGATTCATTTCAGATACTGAGAGTGCTCCACCAGATGAAGGTCACCGTGGATAAAGTGTCTTCTTGCCCTTCACTGTTTACGGAGGCCTGAGGGACGCGGGTGTTGTGCTTTAACACACAAGAGTGGATTAGGAGGGTGGCTAAAAACTGCACAAAGGTGCTACATATGTCACTCAATATCATGCTGTTGAGTGTGGATACAGCTTAAACAGTGGCGGCTTAATGCTTCGAGGGCTGTCACGCGTCAGAAACAGAAAATGATGGGACACTAGGCTGACAGCAAGTAACTAGCATCACAAATACAACAGCCCACCTCTGAAAAGTGCTGCACAGTGTGATAGCTCTGGTGAAGCACAGTGAAGTGTTTTTTTTCCCACTCTTTTCCATTTTTTTAATTTTTTTTTGCTAAAGAATTTGAAGGCTACGAGAAATCCAATGAAGGAAGAGATGCAGAGGAGGAGCGAAAGCATAGAGGTCAAATCTTTTCATTTGCCTATAAACACAAACCTGCGGGGGAGACTGCAGCATTGTTCCAAGGCAGCAGATGGAAGATCAGCTTCCTGCTGTCTGCCGCTGGAGCGCCCATGTCACCAGACTTTATTTTACATTGCTTCACCTTTCTGTGAGGATTTTTTACGAGATGAACATGTTTATATATAATAAATACAACTTTTCAACACACACGCACATATATCCATCCATCCATTTTCTTTACACCCTTGTCCCTCAGTGGGGTCTGGAGGGCTGCTGGTGCCTCTCCAGCTAACGTTCTGGGTGAGAGGCGGGGTCACCCTGGACAGGTCACCAGTCTGTCGCAGGGCAACACAGAGACAGACGGGACAAACAACCACACACTCACACCTAGGGGCAATTTAGACAGACCTGAGAGTCATGTTTTTGTACTGTGGGAGGAAACCGGAGTACCCAGAGAAAACCCACGCATGCACAGGAGAACACGCAAACTCCATGCAGAAAGACTGGGGCCATGTGTGTGTTGAAAAGTTGTATTTGCTTCAGCTTATAGTTAGCAAGATGCCAGTCACATTTGTTATTTTAGAGTTGATTTCGCTATTCATATTTATTTATATGATGGACCACAACCAGGTAGTAAGCAGCACTTCAGATTTCCAAAGAAGACATAGGAGATGGAACAGACGGGGAACTGAAGACACAGGATTGTAACAACTGCATTTAAACGCAACCGGACTGTTCATCTGGTCATTTTAAAATCATCTGGGTCTTCTGTTACTTTCTGTCAGTCGTGACAGAACCCTTCATCACCCCTTCATGGAAAATTAAAACGTTCTTTGCGTCTTTGAATGTGATGGGATTGTTCACATATCAATGCTACAAAATGCGGCATAAATTAATCCAGAGGCTTTTTAAACTGAAAACCCCCGTTCTCACCCATAGGTCCGTTTTCTCATCAAACATCTTTACGCCGCATATAAACCACCTCCATTTTATCATAGCATAGAAATGTTTTTCTTTCAGTATTGACTTATTACATAAAGATTAGAATGGGTTCTGAGCTTCTGCATGCGTCCTTGAATGGGCTTCTGTTTGCTGATTATCCATTGTGTTAACTGGAGTTCAGGAGGATTACAGCTGGATCCTTCCACACTGAGTGGATTCTATTTTCCCCACCATCTCCATCCGCCTCCAAGTGAACTCTCGGAGTGTTAAGTGGACCAATTCACAGTCAAAAGAAGCCATCTCCAGTGTAATTATGCAAGATCATTTGGTTACCATGACGACACACGTGTCTCAGTTTGAGAGTGAAGGTATTTTTCGTGATAAGCAACGAGTAAAAAAAAAAAATCATCAAAATCAGGGGCATAAAAAAAAAAGATGTGTGCTCTGAGCAGCATGAAAACACGACCTGAACGACACGGGCATTTCCAGATACCACTGTATTATTTTTAATAGTTCTGTCAATGCGACATAATTAAAGTGCATCCTTTCCAAAAGGTGCACCGTCAAGCTGCGGGTTGGTTAGGGTGAGTGTGATGACTGACCGGATGCGGGTCCAGCTGTCTCAGCAGGGCTGCCCTCTGTGTTGTCTCTATCAAAAACACCTGCACAGTTTAATGGCATCAAACACAAAAGCAGTGCAGTCGTTCTGTTCGACCAAAGCATCAACCCGTTTCAGACGCTGTGATTCAGGTTCATTTTTACCTCTCGGATCATCATGGTCGACTGCGCTGTGCTGGACTAGAGAGTAAATAGAGCTTCACAATGATGTTTGTAACTCACATCCGAGATAAACAATTTCTGGAGCCGGTAACAATCTTCCTGTAGCTTCTTTTGGCCACTCCGCCTTATCAGAGATTTGCTTTTTAAAATATTTGTGGTAAATTTAAAATATGCATTTAAAAAATGTATGAACCGCGAACATAAGCATGTTTGATTAAGCAGCTTCCCTGGTGGATCAAGAAGTTGAAGCAGCATCCTGAATTATGTGCAACCTGGAAGACAGAATCAGAGGACGGGGAGCAACAAGGCTGATTGGAAATCCCAGCCATGCGTTGTGTACAGCTTTGACTTGGGATAATCTCTGTGAGGAAACTGTCTCGTTTCACACACACTTGCAGATATCCTCCTGATCAAAGGATCCATGAATGTATACTTTCGCTTTTAAATGGAAAAAAAAAGTTCTGTAGGGAAAAAAAAGGATTTTCTCCCTTTCAGATTTCTAAAATGTTGCTTTCTGTTTCAACTAAATATTTCTGACCACCAAACAGAAAATGTTAGTCAATAAAATATAACTAATGCAAACTAACCTGTTCCTTTTGGAAAATTAAAGGGAGGGAGAAGCTGCAGCATGTAACTTAGAAGAAAAACAATAAGTTACATATGTATTGAAACTTTTGCTATGTCCTAACATGAGACAGATAATCTGTGAAAAACATCGAGATCCTAAAATTACGCCGTTCGGTGAGAAACAGCCAATCAGAACCAGCACTAAACAACTAGCTGTGCTCACAGACAGTTTTAATTTAGTAAATTAGGATTGTTTATTGTAATGCCACCTACATTTGACTTTGAATGAATGCTTACGCTTTTACTTGACATTATTTGATGTAGGCAGTGTTGTGATATTTATTTGACTTCATGCAAAATTTTAGGCTTCTGAGAGCCTTGGTGTTAAATATTGTATAACTGATTACAGATTGTTCAGTCGTCTTTTTGATTGAAAACTCGCTGCATTGTGCCTGCTTGTATTTGCATGTCTGTGTAAATTAGATAATTATATTGTTCCATTTTTCCACATCATGCAGCAGCATTTTAACTAAAGAGAAAACTTAATAGCCATGTGATCGGTATCAATGATGGGCAGTGAAGGGCCCTCATGGGTCATCAGTATGTTTTTGATGAAGGAATAACATTATCATGTAAAGCTCAAAAAAGTCAATTTCACATAACACTGCCCCTTTAACAAACGGAGCAGGAGAGAGTTACATTTTTACACAGGTCTAGAAACATGTAGACAGCATTTTTAAATGAATTTATGAAGTCATTATTTGAGCATATCTTTTTGTACTCGGATAAACATGTTAAAAAAACACAACAAATGCATCAGAGAAATGTGAGGAGCTAAATCCTGCTGCACATGATTATACATAAGCAGCACTCCACTGTGCCATTAACCCTTCAAAGTAATGTACTGACAACATGAAGCTTTTTAAATGTCAAACAACCTGTTTATCTTTTCTGACCTGCGATTATAGTATTTTATTTCACTACTTGACTTGATTTGAAATGTCTGTGGTCAGAGAGCCGATGGTTTTTTATGTGACAGCAGGAGATAAATGTTGGGCAGCTTTGCATCTGTCGATTTGTTTTCTCATCCGTGAGAGGCTGCAGTGCGCACAAGGAGCAGACCGTTGAAAATACATAAACACAAACACTACTCACTTCAGTAATTAAGAAATCAACGGAGAGCAGTGTAGATTACTCAC
The DNA here is from genome assembly GCA_033032245.1 of Poecilia picta. Classification (NCBI taxonomy): domain Eukaryota; kingdom Metazoa; phylum Chordata; class Actinopteri; order Cyprinodontiformes; family Poeciliidae; genus Poecilia; species Poecilia picta. The sequence goes on along the minus strand of CM065354.1, from coordinate 15,676,069 downwards.
TATTCATGTAGATGCCGCTTATTTCAGTCACAACATAACAGCCAGTTAACATGGCAGTGATTCTGTCATTTCCTGACAACATTTCATCAGCACACACTGTATCCCAGTTTCAATAAATAGACTCCTGCTTTCACATCAATCTCATGACGGAGATGCATGAATGTTGACAATCAGCAGTGGTCTGTGTTGATTATGTGTTATTAGAATAAAGTATGGATGGATAAAGTGAGAAAAAATGACAAGAGTTAGAAGGGAAGGATGAGGAGGAAAGCAGCAGCTATGGATCTGGGATTTTGATCCCCTACATGGACTTTTCTGGCTGTGGTCTAATGTTTGTCTGACCCACACCTCCCTGGTCAGATCCGGTATTCTTTGGGTCTTTTGTTGAAATTAAGAAACCTGCAGCCGCCTTTGGCATCATTTTCAATTGATTAACGGAAGACGTGACAGCTGATACCTTCCACTCTCCCTGAACTCATTAGACATTTACTGTAAGTACGGCGACACGGCAACCACTGCACACAATGTTTCAGCTCCGCTTCCACTTGCTCAGATGTGTTAGTGTAACTGCTTTGCCTCCTGCAGTCTCTATTAAGACTTTAGATATTGACTAGAGAAGCACCAAGTTAGTTCAGTCCGTTTACCATGAGCAGTTTTACTACCCAATATCTACCAGTTAAGAAAATATAAAATATATATGGTGTAGAAATGTATATACCATTTCTGAAATCATACTCTTCCAGTTGGTAGAAAAAATATCAATCTTCTCTGAGAAAATATTCAATACATTTGTTTTAAGCTTTATCACTAAGTAACAGGACACAGGTAACTTTCTCTGTGGGGTCAATGTCAAGTTCTGAGTGGATGTTACCCAGTTTGGTAACCAAAATGCAAAGTCTTCCCTGTATCAACAGAAACTCCTGAGCAGCGTTGAATGTTTACTCAATTAAGCAGCCCTCTGTGCAAGATTCAGGTGTGTAGAGCAGCTGATCCGTGTCAGCAAGCTGTCAAATGATTTCAATGTGGTGACGCTTATTGGGTTACAATCTGTTGTGTCTGAGCACTGGCAAAGCGCTCTGAGAAGTCACGCAGTTTTAATTTTCCTTCTCCCATATGACATCTGAGCTGATAGCTCACTCTGCCAGGTGTATTTATGTGTATATAAAGTGGGGAACGGAACTGAGATCAAGAGTTTTATCAGAATCAGACAGGAAAACATGTTACTACCATCTCTGAACATGACCAGATTGGTAAACACATGAAGTACTACTGACTGCATCCTAAGCACCTAAATCCCTCAGTAAGGACAGACTAAATCATTTTTAAAGAAAATGCTGAAAGAACGCTCTCTATGTTCCGAGACATTCCTTCCACAGGTCGATTAACATCTTGCCCCTTGGAAAAGTCATGGATGCTTTACCTAAAAACAGACGGGTTTTATTCCATTGATATTAGTGCCACAAACAAAATGTGTTCCCAGCAATAGTCACTGCAGATTGCTGTTTACCACCCTGAAAACTGAGTCTCGAGAAGCCTTACTCTCCAGAATGATCCAAAAATTGGGCAAATAATTAAAAAAACACAGTGCTCTGGTGCAGAGCGCTCACTAAATATTTCCTGTTTTTCATAAGATTGCTGTGGGTAAAAACCCAGCAGGTTCTGCGAGTCTCAGACCAGCTGAAGTTGTGGATTAAACATCCAAATCCAACAATCCCTTCTGGGAACTTTTTTGTGTTTTCAGAGAGATTGCTTAGACGTGTCTGTATGATTTTGGATTTTGAAGGGGAAAAGAAATGAAACCCATACAGAGAAACACAAATATAGACATTTTCCAGACTTTAAATCTGTAAGATGTAGCACTGCCAAACTGTCATTTTCACTTTTTCATACACCATACATCATTGCTATTATTTATCTCAGAGGTGAATTTGTTTATTTATATCCATTCTTACCATTTCTGGCCAGGATGGTTGTAATGTACTGCTGAGTGAAGGTGCTGACGGTCAGCAGCATGGCCGGCCTCTGGGAGGTAACGAAGCTGAAGGCCATGTCCTCTCTGGCCCTGCTCTCGGCGAATGCACTGGAAGCTTGAGAGCTTCTGTTCTGCATCACTGAGAAGGGCTCCTGGAAGGTGTAGGTCACTGAAGAATCTCTGTCAAAGGACACAGACACCTCTGCAGGGACACAGGGAGAAAAACCTCAGTGCAATGTGATTATCAGCACAGAGTTCAAAAAAGTCTAGCTTCATTTGCACCTACAGTTAAAATAAAAGACAAAAGGACATTTAAATTACATCAAAGGATGAATCAACAGACCCAAAGCAATTAATTTCTTGAAAAACATAGTGTTATAAAAAAAAAGCACACAATGACTGGAGGGAATTTCACAATCTCAAAATATCCAACATTAGTGTCCATCGCGCAGAGCCTGCATGGTTACATTCAAAAGAGTTGCCGTATTTCATGTCTCATCACTTGGGGCAATTTATCAGACGGATCTCTCTGAGGGCCCAGAAGCCTTTACATAGCTTCTTTCTCCCTCATCCAGTGCTACTTTCTGAGACCTACAAACAACTTTGATGTGTAAAATTGGCACAATTCTTGAGCCTGTCCTCCCAGACAGGCATGGCACGTTAAAACAAGCTTTGAAAAGTAGAGCATGCAGGATCAGCCTTCCTTGTGTTGATGTTATATAACCGCTGTGATGGAGGATTGAAAAATAGAGGAAACCCAAAGTTCACCTAAAACTTTACAACTCCACGCATATAAGAGAGTTTCTTCAAACAGATGATAATGAGGACTTTACCACAGAGCCATATCGTGCTGCACTAATATAAGCAGGTACTGCTGCAGAGTGGCTGATTTCTTTTGTTTTTTTTTTGAAGGATAAGATCAAATGCCTTCTTCAAATCCCAGAGTTTTTTTCTCCAGAATAAAGGATGATGGGGGTGAGTAGAAGCAAGAGTACGGTGGTACACTCTGCTCACAGCCGTCTTTACATTGCTGCAACAACATATTTGCATTAAGAGTGGCTGAGTAGTTCCACAGTCCCTGCTGCCAGCACACAGCGGTAAAATGGATCAAGACGAGGCGACTGCTTCCCCACTGCACATCACTGATGGCTGCCACCGCTATACACATACCACTACCCTTACATACACACAAAACTACTGAAACAAAATGAAGAAAGAGTGATTTTACTGCAACCACAGGTATGATGTGTGATGTATGTGTGGGCTTGCATGTGCAAAATAATAAGAAAAGCTCTGCAACATAAAAGCATACACAGTGACTTCAGATCACAATTAAGAATCACATTTTTAAAGTGCATTAACCAAACAATTATCACATTTTTTTGAAGCAGAAACCAGGTAATGTAGTCTCCCTGTACTCAACAGCAAATAAGGTAAATTTACTCCACTACACTTGCAAACAAGTAGTACCAAACTTGTTATGAGGCCATCTAATAGATGAAACAGTTAATGTTCTAGTTCTTGGGTACCCCACCCTGATGTCGTCCTGGGCAATTGCCCATAAAACCCATGTCAAATACCACCACTATATGAACATTTAAAAAAATGTTTTATAGTCTCAACCCACCTGATGTCGTCCTGGGCAAATTGCCCATAAAACCCATGTCAAATACCACCACTATATGAACATTTAAAAATGTTTATAGTCTCAAACCAAACATGTATGTAATATTAACTTTTATTAATAATAGTAATATTAACAGATTAATAGCATGCCTTAGCGATTTAACACTTTCAGCTCTAGCTTAATTTAACATTAATCTGTTATGATATGTGTGACAAAGTGGTTCAGTTTATGTTCACCATTTGTCCCTTATTAGTTTTTCATTTACTTACTTTCTATTTGGTTATAATTAATTTAAACAATGTCATTTTGCTTCACTTACTATCCCGGGTTTGTTTGTGTTAGCATTATGTTGCAGGATCCATCTATGCATGTTTAGGTTAAAGTTATTTCTGGATGATGGGTTGAATTTGTTTCAAGGTATATTTATTAAAATATTTGTTCTTTGACTCACCATTGTTTGTCCTTGTAGATCTGCAGCAGGGCAGGAGTATGGGAGGGGCCGGCCCAGTACTTCCTGATTAAATGGCTGAATGATGTCAGTAATTACCTTGCTGGGTTCTACCAATTAGAGGGCTTTTCTTTTGTGTATTGCTTTTGTTTGTTTTCTTGTAAAGTAACATTTTGAGTTATCTTATACTATGTGATTTATTTTGCAGATAACTTTATGTAGGAGTTTGTAAATTGATTTGTAGTTTTGGTGTTTTTCTGTTTAAATGTTTGTTTGACCTGTTTCTTGGTGGCTGTGTCCAATCAAGCACAGGTGTGGTGCCAATTTTTTATAAAAACAGTGAGCCTTTGGTTGCTCAGGGGAGAGAGAAGTCAAAGGAAAAGACAAAATAAAAGGAATTGAAGACTCAGAAGCAATGGTTTGGACTGATTTTCTGTACACCTTCTGACCCTTGAGCCTAATCTACCTTACAATATGATTAAAATATCTGAAATCTAAAAATATCTGTGCAGTTTAGTATTTATTTTACTGATGCAGAAAAGCATTAGTCTAGGAGTCATTCATATCTGGCTTCCTGTAACCAGCTATCTCAGTATTTCACCAGCATTTCAAATTATTGCTGTAAGGACAGGAAGGAAGAAAAACCTGAAACCTGATCAAAGCTTTGGGATGTGTTATTCCCAATGCCACACAATAGTTATACAATAGTGATTTCAAGTGCAGTTGTGGTTTAGCTGGTCGCTGTGGTTTTTGCAGCCCCTGAATCAGAGTTGTGATGGGTTTTAATTTTGTGTTTTAATGATTTCTTCTCCTTCACACAGATGAAAATTAGCTTACTTAAGCCAACTTGGGCAAATTTGCATTGTATGATGTTGATTAATGTACACCACCCCTTGACTAATAAATAGATAAATAACATAAATGATTGACTGTAAGCCAAACAGCTAGAGTAGCAGCAGTCCATAACCAAATACATCCTTGTTTTACCTCAGCTGGGTCCAACAGAACCAGCTGGTGAGGTTTGTCTACAGCCTGTGTTGGTGTGGAAGGTATTCAGGCTTCTCTATGTGACTCAACACTTCATTTGCTCTGTTCCCTGTTGACTGCTTTGTTAACTAGTGAAATAGTTGTGTCTGTTTTCAGCTCTACATAGACTGCCCCACAGAAAGGCGCAATTCCATCTGCTGTTGTGCTGGTGAATTTTGACCACACACTCCCTGCTTATTAAATCGTTTTTCATGACTAATTCAGAGCACTCTGAGGAGGGTCAGTGCAATGAAGAACCAAATGGAATTATTCATACTGGATTTATCTAAAAATATATCCAGAGCTAAACACATTGTAATGGTATGCTCAAATTTACTGCAAAACGATCAATGGTGCTTCATTTTCATTACTGCATTAATCAATCAGCATTATATTTCCCTTATCAGAGAAGGTAAAAGAAAGACTCAAACAACCCTCTGCCCAATGATACGCTCTAGATTACCAGGAGGGGTTCCAATGTGTCCTAATGTGTCCCAATGCATCCCAATGTGTCCCAATCTGTCTCAGTGGGACAAGCACAAGAAAATCATTGTTCATTTATAATCAAGATTTTTAAACTTTACTATATTTTGTTTGGAAATTTCAATTCAAATAATAATAATAATAATAATAATAATAATAATAATAATAATAATAATAAAGAATTGGTAAGAAATTCTGGAAAATATGAAAACAAAAAACAAAATGCTGTCCTATAATCTAGATATCAAAATAATTTTTCGAAGTGCACTAATCAGATTTCTGTATGTGTACCTTCCTTCTTTTGGCTTGTGTGAAGGTCTGACCCTTAGTATACTCAGAAAGACATTTAAAAACATCATATCTTAGTAATTAACAAGCTGTAAACAGAGGTTTCGGCATGGATTTCCTAAAGAGAATGTAAGGTTTTGGGCTGAAATAGTTCATATACCGCAAGCAGATTCAGGTCATCAACATGTTTCTTCAGACTGGAAGTAATATGAACATTCTGGCGGAATCCTTCTGGTATGTCACTTGAGTCTGATAGAGAATCTGAGGAGGGAGCTGATTATTATGGTGATTGTTCTAATACCAATAAGATTTTTACACGGATTATTAATATGATTATAGATTATAGACATTTTTTGTTCTTTGTTTTCTTTTTTTTATTATTTTTTTTACAAAATTGATACTGTCTTTGATGCCATTGCCCTCCAAAGGGAGAGAGAATCAGGCTCTAATTTACATCTTTTTACTGCTCTATATCATAAACAGCATGGAGGTAGAAGCAGATTTTTAAACAAAGCTGAAGCTCCTGCTGTTTTCAGATCTCAGTTCATAAGGAGCAGCAAACAGTGGAACTGTGCAGAGCGGTTCGCCACAGCTTCAGGCAGAGTTTTCATCTGTGTTCTCACAGAGTGTTCACTTTGTTTCTTTGTCACTTGGTCAGATTGCAGGTTGCTCAGCCTACTCCTCTCCAGTCTGTGCAGGCTGTGCCCATACTGCAGGAGATAATTTGTTCTAATGCATTTTAAATGCTCCCACACTCTGCAGTGGGGACAGGTATTAATTGTCTCTTGCATTGCTTGTATTCCTATTGGTTCTCTGTAATGGAATAACCTTGACAGTGATTGATTTTCTGTTTGCTGCAATCAACCTTAATTGATTAAAAGAATTACACTGTGTATCTTTTGTTTACACACTCACAGAGTGGGACTCACCTTGGTTGCAGGTGGCTCCTCCATAGGCAGACTGTGAGCAGTCGCAGATGTAGCCGTTGCTCTTCTCGATGCAGCGGCCTCGGTTGTGACAAAGATTGCTGGAGCCGCTGCAGTACCCTGGACAGCCAGAGCTCACCCCAGGGGTCATCTTAGCCCTCTCCTCCAGGTCAAAGGTCATGCCGTTGACCATAAGAGACCTGATGCAGCCCAAGAAGCCTCTCTGCTGGGATGCTGTTCCCCCTGAAAACATACTGCGGTTTAGATGAAAAGAAAAAAAATCTGCAGTAACTTCATAGCTATGGCTATTCATAAAGCTTCCATACCATAAACAACCAGGATGAATCTAAAGAAACAATTTAGGCATCTAAGGATAAACTTCATCTAGGCTAATGATACAAACTATTTGCCTTCTTCAGTTTTAGAGAGAAACTCAAACTGTACTTCTTCTCTCCAAGTTTTCCCTCCCAGAGATGAAAGACTGATGACTTTGGATGGAAAATAAATCATACAGTTGTGAGAGTAATTTATCTGAGAGAGGAAAAAAAGAATCACAAACCTAAAGGCATAATCTCCTTTCACAATCCCTTAAGGCTGATAAATGAAGCTTGTTAAATGCTGTATTGTTTCAGATGAAGAGAAGCTCTGCCTGTATTTGCTGCATGCATTCATTATATGTTCCCTCATCTGAATTCAAACTCTTTCAAGTAGAATCCTATCTACCAGTGTTACAGTTTGAGATGCAGTGTGTCTGTGCTGTTTTTAGTGCTATTAACCCTTCTCCCCGCTGAGGTCCCTATACCAGGGTTCTTATTACAGCATGACCCACAGTTGTCATTTTTCATAGACTGAATGGATAAAAAGGCTTCTGATGCTACTGAGAGAAAATGGATGTTTTGTTTCATTTCTCTTGCATCAAATCTTCAGTGTTTGATGCAACTGATGGGGATTTTTAGAACATTTAAGTCTCGTCTGTTTCAGTGACTCACTGTATAAATGTTTTGTCCTCTTCATCACCATTTTTAGTGTACAAACACACAAAAAAATAGAGTATTATGATTTTGTTAAAAAGTCAGTGATGGTTAACAAGATAAGTGTTCATCCAAAAATATGGATAATGCCATTTTTGGGAATAAAATTTTAGGTTGGGTCTGCACATCCATGCAGTCAAAGCCCTACAAAAACATAACAAAGAAAAAATGTCACCGTTTTATGCGTCACTTCTCATCAATGTGCTTCGGAGCAGCTGTTGGGGTCAGCAGCTGCAGGTAGGGACTGCTAAAGCTAAGTTAACAATGTCGATACATTTTACACCAATAAAATACCTTAAATGTGTTGTGCTCTTTACTGTGGTCTGATGAAAGTCAAAAGTATTCAAAAGTATTCTCCATTACTATCCAAACATAAATTAACAGGAATAAATTAAAAGCACAATTCAAAAATGTTCATCCATTTGAATGAATACACATCCTCTTTACTTTTGGTATGGACAATGCTTTATAAAAGATAAACCAACATTCTTTGATAACTCAAGCTGAAGGTGAAATATTAAAGAAATGATATGATTCTTTCCTGCCAGACTGTTGGTCCCTCTGTGTGTGACTTCAGTATAAACAACTTTAGGTTTGTTTGTAAATCAGAATGAGATGGTGGTTTAAGGTTTTATCTTTTCTTTTTTATATAAATAAATAACATTCATATTAAAAAGCTAGGATCAAATGCTATGAGATTGGAGTTGATTGTTACCAACTCCTCTAAAAGTGATCAAAGATGCTAAGAAATGTAGGCTGTATGTAAGATATTGACTGATGATCATGCACATGATCATGTGCAGTTGTTTGCAATAGATTATAATGTCACTCAGAAGTTTATTTCATTTACTCAATGACTAAGTGAAATACATTATAAAGGTTAATTCCTCAGATATGGATGTCTTCAAGGTTTTATTTCTGTTTATTATCATGACTTCTTGGGGTGCTGTGGTGATGCTGAGGTAAAGCACAGCTTGATGAGGCCATCACAAATTCAAGTCCCAGCCTGATGACCTTTGCCCCATGTCTTCACCCGCTCTCGTTACCCACTTTCATGTGAATTCACTGTCAAAATAAAGGCCACCAGAGAAAAGAAAAACTTTTTAAAAAATTATGCTGTCTTCCACTTACATTAGTGAAAACACAGCCTTTAAGAAAATTACATCCATCCATTGTCTACCAGTACATCTAAAAAAGTAATATTTCTAAACAAAATGGCTGTTTCACTTTTTGAGATGACTAGCAAGAAACACTGCATCTTAATGCAATATTCTCACAGAGTAAAATATTTCAACCTTTTTTTCTGTATGGCTTACGTAAATCATACCCAAACTTCTATGTGTCAGAAAGTTGCGGCATTACTTTAGACCAGTCTTTCTCAATCTGTGGTCCCCGGAACAATGGGTGGTCTGGGGGCGCCCCCTAGTGGTCGGCGAGGTACTGCATGTAAACAACTATTAATTTGCCGAGATGTGAGCTCAAAGTGCGATGCTACAGCTAGCTTACAAAAAAATTGTGTTAAAAATAATGATGGGAAACTGGCTTAAAACTTCAAACTCCAGGAACATTATTTGATCAGAGGAAACTGAGTTATAGCTGCTGAGTGTTGATGTGTCGTTCACTCGCGATTGGATTCCTTTGAACGGTTAGCGGTAGGATTCATTCCAGTTAGTCAGAACTGTTCAGTGTTTTTTATGACTGTGCTTGATAATGAATGATGCTCTGCTTTCAGGTCAACAGCTACTGTTATTTTTATTTAATTAAAAAATGTTAAATTAATAAATACAATACATATATAGAGTTGATATAAATGGGTTAATTAGTTTTATTGCAGAAATTATTTTTTGTTTCTGTTTAAATGAACTCAAGTCTAATTTCCTTTAATTGCGCTTCTAAATCACAAATAGCCCTAAATGTTATTAATGCACACAACACTTCATAGATAAGAACAACTTTTTTATTTCCATGTGTTTGTCGTCATTGGAAAGCTTAGACACTTTCAGAATCTGTAAATGACTCAACATGCCCAAGTAGACGTGTTCATGTCTTTGTCGTGGCCAGTCACATTCACCAAACAGCGCCACTCTTCTCAGTAGGATGAACAATGCCAACTACAGTATGTGAGTTAAGACTAATATTTTCATTTCATGTTGCATCATATGTTACATATTGAGAATTTTTGGCTAGGTGGTCAGTGACTGTTAAATGGGCTTAGTGGTCCTCGCCCTGAGAAAGTTTGAGAAACACTGAGTTACACCAATCAAAGAGAGATGTTTTATGGACAAATGTCAAACATGTCTCTCTATGCACTCAGTACTTGGTTGGCCTCCTCTTGCATGAATTACTGCATAAATGCATCATGGCATGGAGGCAACCAGCTAGCCTGTGGTTCTGATGAGGTGTAATGGAACCCTTGGCTGCTTTGATAGCTGCCTTCAGGCCGTCTGACTTGTTGGGTTTGGTGTCTCTCCTCTTCAAGAGAATGGGCTTGACAACAACCCACAGACATTCTAAGATATTCAGCTGCCAAGTCCTGCTGGAAAATAAAATCAACATCTCCATCCACAGTCTCAGCAGAAAAAAAAGCATGAAGTGCTCGAGCATGTCCTGATAGACGGCTGCACTGACGGTAGACTTCAGAAAACCTGGTGGACCAGAACCAGCAGATGACATGGCACCCCAAACCATTTTCACAGTATTTAAATTTTATGAAACATTACATTTCGGGTTTTCTTAATCTATAAGCCATAAACATCAAAATATAATAAACAAAGACTTGGAATATGTCGCCTCATGTGTGATGACTCTATATAATATTTGAGCTTCACTTTCAGAGATGACTGGCAAAAAAAGACAGCACTTTTACACAATATTCACATTTTATAAAATGTACTGGTGTACCTGCTGATCCTTATGAGTCATCTGCGAGTGAGGAGGGTGGTGCCTATCGCTATTAATCACAAGGTGAAAGGTGAGGTAAACCCTGCACAGGTCCATCACACGGCAGAACATTACATCAGTCCAGTAGCAATTTTGATACAGACACGTTGGCTCAATCATTATTATGTTTACTTCCTGCCTCAAGCTTTTTACATTTCACCTGACAATCAAGCCTGGTGTGAATAGAACTGAATGATCATGGCTGCATATAATAAAATCCCCACTTTATTCTGGTTTGTTTGTAACATTCATTTTTGTGCCTTTTCCAGACCAAATGAATAACTTTGTGCTAGGTTCACCACAGCTGTCAGGGACTCTGGAACGATCTGTAAGGTGACTCGCTGTGTAGAACATTTTTGAGTCCACGCTCTGTTAACGGACAACTCGGGGCCTTGACCTGCTGCCTGGGATCCTTTTGGGCTCTTGTTAAAAATTGACAAAGCCAGTTGGTGTGTTTGTTTGTTTATTTTCCTTGGCACTGCTCGTTTTATTCTCCATCACTTCTGTATTCTGAACCATGTATTCGACAGTCTGCGCTGGCATCCCAAGGGGACTGTAGAGCTGCACCACCAGCCTTCCTGGTTTGTGTTCCAGATATATCCTTAGTCTTTTTCATATTTACCACCACACACAAAGTAGTTATTTAGCTAGAATTCAGTTTGTTTGATTAGCCATGAAACACATCTCAGATGCTTTACAACATCACTTCCAGGTTGTGCTTGCACTATCCTTCCATATCAGAATGCACATATTGAAATACAAGTGCAAAAATCTTGTAAGATCAATGGTTATGTGCACTATATCTTTATTTTCTTAGATAAAAATGAAATAGTCCCTTTGTGCTTTATGGAAATGATCTTTAAGACTCACAGGGGACTGTCACCTCCATCTGTCCTTTCACTTATTTAGTAAATTATTTTTAAAGTAAATGAGATATTAGATGCTTGGGCGGCTTCCCTATATTGAGATTTTATTAAAAAGAAAGAACATGATTTCTATGGCATCCTATAAGAGTGTCAGTTAAATAGAACACATTTAAATGTCATAGAGAAGACAACTGCAGCAGATATGCGATAAATCAATGACACTGGCCATATACCTTAATCAGTGGAGTAATGAAAAAAAATGATAAAACAAATTAGATTTTGTGAAATTGGTATATCATTACAAGCCTCTTGTTTCTCACCACACCCATACATATGAAAGGAGCTCCGTCTTTCTGAGACACACGGGCGGAGCAGAATGTCAGCCACTTCACTTTTTGTTTCTCTCTTATTCACATAGATCATGCCTCAAATATCAGAGCCATGGAACATCATTATTAATTTTACATTCTTTTAATAAAGGGGGAGGGGGACCCTGAATTACACAGCCTGTTAGGGGGCCATATAAAACCAGCAGGGATTACCAGGATGTGGATGTGACCTTCAACATTTATAATTCTGAAGAATTCACAGCTAAAACGAAACACATCTAGCATGAGGCGTATTGACTTACACTCATTGTAACTTTAATATCTCATTAAACTAATTAAAAGCTAATATTACATATTACAAACTGTTAAATTAGATATTTACATATTTATAATTCCATGCTATTATAATTTTAAATGTATTTTAGTCTCTAAATTTAATTTGTTGGGGGGGTTGAATGTGTAATGTAAACTTATTTTCTCCTAATACACTGTAAATGCAAACAGTGCATTTAATAAAAAAAATAAATACATTGTTTTATCATCTAATTGCTATCAACACTCACTTTTACTAAGTTAGTTGGACTTTGTGGATGAAAAGTCTCAACAACTCACTCTACTTACTCTGGATTAATTTAGAAAAAGAAAGTTTTTGATAATTGTGCTTTTCCTTCAGTGTTGGAACATACTTTGGTTCAATACCACAAGCATCCAAGCACAAATGCTTTATTTGAGGATTATTTTACTTTACCAGTCATTTATTTCAACTGACTCATGATAAAGAGATAATCCCAGTGTTTCCCTGACCAGGATCACATTCACATACAGTAGCAGAACATCAGAACAAGTCTCCATTTTATCTTAAGCTAGTCTACAGTTAACTAACTTAATATCTGGGAGTTTTTGGGGGGGTATTTATGCAATTAATTGCATTTTGTTCTACAAGCAAAAGTCCCAAGTCGGTCTTTTTGTTCTGTGTTTCTGGTTTTTCTGTGACTCTGATGCACAAGCAACACCTGCAGACCGCAATGATGGTTGAGAGTAAATTTATCTGTATTGTACTTTTTATTTGATCAGAGAATATTTTTGGATATATTATGTACCTCGAACATGTGATGTAATCAGTCATTCTGTGAAATGGAAGAGGGGCTGCTGAGGTGACACAGGTGTAACGCACAATCCATGTATGGACGCCTTAATCCTGGACGAATGCAACATAATATAACTGCTTTTAATTAAAATGTGTAGCTTTTTAAAACATTAGAGCTCCTTGATAACTGTAGTTGGTCTATCTGTCATATCTGGGGTTTGACTTGGTTTTAGCTCCTCGTCTGGCGCTTCAGCCCTGTGGACACCAAAGTCTGGGCTCCACGTTGGTCAGTCCAGCCTCATGGCCAACCTACAGATTCAGGGTTCCTGCTCCTCCATCGCCGGCCCCCAGATTCTCAACCGAAACTAGAGTTCTTAAAAAGCATCATGAACTTATTAAGAACTCTAGTTTTGTTTCTCTTCTCTTTCTGTTTAATACAAAAGGCAGGCTGACCAGAGTAATTTAATTCACTTCCAAATAATCATTCTGAAGTTTTCATTCAGATTTAAATTCAAAACCACTAATATTTTTTATCTGTATTTTACTTGCAATGTTTGTCCTAACTGTTGTGGTTTTGACTTACAGATTTGTTGTTGTAATTCCTCTAAAAAGCTCATCTTTCTCAGTTGCAGCAGCTGTTGCTAGTAAAACACAATCTGTCCACTGTTCATCAGCAGCAACAAACAGCAGATGGACAAAGTCAGAGACTAGCTGCAGTGCGTATTACTAAGTGCCGGGAGGCAGTTGGACGGCTTCTTTTTTCTGTTGTACTTATCATTAATTATAGAGCCAGAGCCACTGATTGAGTAGAATACCAGGAACTTCACCCAAACACCGGGTCGGCCTTCATCGGGTTTCTTCTGTCCTTCCTCGGTGTGACACGCTGTGCTGATGAGTCTCAAACTCTAAAACCTCTGATTTATTGTTTCCTTCTGCAGGTTGGAGCAATAACTTTTTTCATCTTCTCTCCTGCCTCCTGTTTGACCTCCAGCATCACACCTGATACTTATTACATTCACCTCTCTGAGCTATTTCATGTGCTTAAATACTTTATGCATACCTCGACGTGTTGCATCGAAATAGGTTAATTTGCAACAAAGATACCACAGTTCCAGGGTTACAGAGGTTAATGGATGCCAACATTTCCTCGTTTCCAACTTCTCAAATGCTGACACTTAACGCATGTAGAGCACCCTTGATGTCTGTTTTAACGTCTGGATAACCCTTTTTAACACACAGAGTGTTCTACTTAAGACAAACGGAGGAGGGGAGGCAGACTGAGGGGATTCCTGCAGAAAAACAAAATTGCATCTGCAGTTTTTGGCTGCCGTGCTGAGGGATACCTGAACTAACTGCAAATCAGAGTATTTTTGTCTCAGATGTTACATTGGACAGCACTGGTATTGATTTTCAATGTTTTTTTTGTTTTTTTTTAAAAGAGTAAAAGATGAAACAGAGATTTGCTGTAATTCTCTGTAGTTGGCCTTTTAGTTGCATGGACACATCTGTAAAATGACCTGGATGATTTTAACATTTTTCTTAATTTTCTGTAGATTTGAGCTGCTTTTGAGAAATCATTACTTAATTGAAATAACACATTTAATTGTTGTTGTCAAACAGATAATGATTAGAAAAATATATGTTATGTGGATCTAGATGTCAGGAAATCTAGGCAATTTGGGGAACAATCTTTTGTCACCTTTCTGAAGTAATCAGTGCAATAACTAATTGCATGGATGCTTGTATGTCTGAATTATTTATTCATTTGTTTTTGCAACTGACGGTAACATCTTAATAACAAAAATAAGCTGAAGTAATTTAAATTTAAGAAAAAGTTGTGCCAGATCATTTTTGCCCTTGTAACTGCTGATTTTAAGGGCACTTTTGGCAAGAATGTTGGAAAGAGGTTGAAGGTCAGGACCTTCAAGTTTACAGGGGTAGGTTGTAAAAGACACATCATCAATGTAGCAGCTATTAGCAACGTGCACTGATAACTTGAAAGCAAACAAAAAATCTGCACAATTTAGCATGAAGTATACACTTGTGTCCGCCACAATATATATTTCTGGTTTTATTTTTAATGATGTTAGTTTGGTCCTCCATATCACGCAACTGCAGTGTGCCACAGAAAAAAGCAAAATAACACAGAGAACAAATGAAGAACACCTCAAAGCCACTTCTATTCTGCTTGCCCTTGCTGTGCCAGCTTTACTCTACACGCAGACCCATTGTCACGGCAGTCAACAGATTACAGCTCAACGAGCCCACAGAGCAGAGATTACATTAAAGTGCATCAAGAGGAATAAACATCAAAGCACACAAAAACATTTCCCACACAAAAAGTAGATAAAAACCCCAAAACGCAACATTCAGCCTGCTTGTTTCCCATACGCTTCAACATAAGTCTCGGAAACATCAAGACTTATGTTTTCATTCTTGATGTTTATAATGTGATCGTTAGTGATCGTCTGAACACAGTGGTTGTTGATTAGCCCATGTAAACACTGGCTCTACTGATTGTGTGTCAGAGAGCAGGTGAGTTGATCGCCTTATTTTGGTTCTAACTAAACCAGAACACACCAAACCATGTCTTAGTGTTGACAGTACATAGTAAATATTTTGTTTTCCAGAATTTTTTGCACGATCGTGTCATTTTTCCAACCACCAATATTCCCGACTCACTGCACAGATACAGTAGCAATGACAAATGAGTGGTGGACATTAAGTCTAACGATTATGAAATTGAGATTTAATGCTTTGAGTCGTAGAGGCCATAAAATAATTATCTGAATTAATCAGGCAGTAGGTGTAGCCATCAGTTTCACTTTCAGTTTACCTCAGCCAACAAGCCGAGGGGAGTGAAAAACACCTCCATGGGTTTAACTATTTTTACCATTTGGTCATTGCTCTTGATTTTGTCAAGTTTTCTAAAACAAATGGAGACTACTACTCTGAACTTTACAACTTTGTGGAGCAAGCTATTTTGTCCCCTTGCTGCATCACTTGAGAATCAACAAATATTTTCCCTAAACCAGCTGTTTGATGACTCCTTTCTGAAAAAAAAACTAACCCACCTTTAGTGAGAGTATATGGCAGTTTTTTTACCTTCTCTCTTAATAATAATAATAATAATAATAATAATAATAATAATATAATAATAATAAAATAAAAACATTTTATTTGTAGGCACCTTTCTTGACACTCATGGTCACCTTACATAATTTAACATAAAAACAAACTGAAAAATGTAAATACATAGTAAAAAAAACATTTTTTACTCGCATCATTTGTAATGCAAAATAAAACATAGATGATAGAAAAGTGATTTAAAGCAGATGCAGCATGTTAGCTGTTAGCATGTGTTCCTGATAATGTTCTGAAGAAGAATGTTTTCATGTTACACTAGACTAAAACTAGATGTTCAACTGAATGTCTGAAGCCTACAACATATGAATGCTGGTAATACCAACTCTTAGCCATTCACACAATGCTGTTCCCCAATGTACCAATAAAAAAATCAGTTTGATGGAAAGCCTACCCACAAACAGCTGGCTGCTGAGCCGGAGGCGGAGGTGTCCATCAGCTGGAGCCTCCAGGAGGCGAAGGGGCAGCTGGTCAACCTGCAGGGAGGCCTCCTTCACATTCCGCTCTGCCCTCACGTAGTGCCACTGTCTGTCATTCAGAGGGAGGTGGGACTTTACGGACAGGACTGCCGGACCATTGCCCACATCAAAGGAGAAAGTCACCACTGTCGGAGCTGGGAGACACAGAGTCAGATCAGGCTGAATGTGATATGAGGTTTTTCTATGTTCTCCTCCATCCTGCCTTTCTGATGCAACGTGATACAATGCTGCTGAAAACTTGATGACCCGCATACATTTACGAAGGGGCTTAGCTGACAGCTTGTCAATATTTTACAATGTGTATCTGATGCTGCAGCAACACATAATGACTCCAAATATCCACACAACATCCCTCTCAGGTTTGAGAACAAAACAGATGATAATAATAGGAAAAATATCTACAGTCACCTGAGTGCACTGTCTATGCTTTTGAGCTGAACACATCTGCTCTCTTCTAACTTGCGTTTTTTGCATTTCTACTGTTGAGCTCAAACCTTTTGTGTAAACATATAATTTTATTTTATTTTTTGTTGCAATAAATCTGAAAGAGTTATTTTCATTTTATTTCCACTTTACCCATCAGACGAATTCATTAAGCTTTTATATGTGCATGACAGCAAGCTATTGCTGTTGACTGTGCCACTGGGATTACATCATGCTGTGCCAACCTGACAGGCTGCGTCTCTGGGAAATTGAACTGTCAACTACAGTGCTCCCCAGGAAGAGCAAAGTATACCGCTGATGGCTTTTGTGGCCATTCTTTTCGTGTGGACACTCCGGCATGCAGGCTGAGTCTCATGATGTACTGCGTCGCTCTCATTGTGGCGTAAGAGTTCACTCACAGCTCAGCTCCACCCTGATGAAGTCCTTCAGGCCCTGGTTCTCCAGAAACACTCCTGAGGGAGAGCTGGTCTTGAAGTAAAAGGAGATGTCTGAGGCCAGCTCCGCCTGCAGGGTGGGGAAGTACAGGTAGGACGACTCCTGGTAGAAAGACGCTGCGTTCCAATGGACTCTGGAAGAAAAAAAAAGGAGAAGAGCAACGAGATGAAACGAGAGTCCAAATCAATCAATCAATCAATAAATAAATCAATCAATCAATTAGCGATTGTCAACTTCCT
Source organism: Poecilia picta (assembly GCA_033032245.1). Lineage (NCBI taxonomy): Eukaryota > Metazoa > Chordata > Actinopteri > Cyprinodontiformes > Poeciliidae > Poecilia > Poecilia picta. The sequence goes on along the minus strand of CM065354.1, from coordinate 15,658,305 downwards.
ATCACTTATTAGCTTGTCTGCATGCTAAAACACATTTCTGGTGGATTAAATTTTATGTCAAGTGATCTTTAAAACATGGATGGTGAGTAAAGATTTGAAATCACCGAAGGTTTTCTACAGCGTATTTGTCAAATGATAACAGATGAGTGTGTATAAGCAAAACCATATACTGTACATTAACGTCTGCACAAGTACTCACCTGCTGTGCAATTAACCAGACCTACTAGATAAATGATGTTAATACTTCCACAGCGGGATGCAGGCAGCACCACCTTACTGACCCTGGTTCCAGCAAATATCCTCCTTATCCTTCAGGTGAAATAAAAAATGTTTGTCTGCTTATTTTGCTGTTAGGCAGGCAGCTGAAATTTCAGGACTAATTCCAAGGAGATTTTTGGAGCAGCAGTCTGTTAGCCCGTTGAGATGTAAAAGATATTTAACTGTGGGCAGCGATGCTGATGTCTCGGCAGGTTCCAGTTCATGGCAGGTCTGTGCTGCAGTAGTTACTGGGTAGTTCCTTATTGAAGATTTGTGGAGTGTACATTAAAGTGTCAGGAAACCGTCACTCTGAGATAAGCTCTAATAAACCTGCAGCCAGGATTATGTTAGAAGCATGCTGACGGCTACAGAGATTGCATAATTTAGGCGTAATTTACTCAGACTTTAGTCCTATTAGAGATGTGTATTTGTGTGTGTGGGTGTGTATTTGATGTATATATAATATTGAGCCTTAAATGTGTTCAGTTCTTGTTTTTATTCACTCCATTTGTGTGCTGTAACATTATTCTTGTAAACAAACCAAGTTAAATAAATGATTAAATGATTGTGACTGTCATGCCGATATCAGAGGAGGGTAAAGTTCCCACAATGACTACTCAAGTAAGAGCAGCACTAACTTAATACATTTTCACTCAGAAAAAAATTTAAAAAGTAGTCATCCAAAACATACTTCACAGTACAAAAAGTATGAATTTCTCTGTATTGAGCAAGAGAAAAGACTTTTTGTCGTTCGGTTCCATCGGTGCAAGTCCTGATCAGCTGATTAAATATGTTCAGGTGATCCTGTGCGTATTATTTAAATGCAAGATGTTATATTTTCAAATTATACTTAATGGAAAATATGTTTTTTTTAAAAAAACTGTTGTGTATTTATTTATTTATTTGTTGCAAAGACAAGAGTGTTTTTCCAAACCTCGAATTAAATTCCAGCACCATCTTCTGAGTGCTTCAGCAGAAGGCACCTGCTTCTCTTGTTGCTTTCTATGTAAACACTTCGCATCATTGCATCCTGGATGGCTGAGAATCCACACCAGCGTTTTATTAAAACTGTGACAGGATAATGTTTACTTCTGATTTCCATCAGCTCATTTTTTTAGAGTGTTTCAGAAATGAGAAGACCAGCTGTCGAAGGTTTAAAAGTAAAATGTTTTCAGGATTTAAGCAGCTGAACAGTTTGTGGGATTTTATGTTTTTTCCATAATGCTCCAGATGTTTTCCCTGAGTGACAGATGTGGAAAGCAGGCAGGTCAGTTTTTAAGACACAGCCATGCTGTTGTAATCCATGGAAAATACGGTTTGTGTTTTGGATGTAAACAAGACACTTCATACTTTCTCGGGTTTGCTGCATATGCTACTCATTTATCCTTCCATATAAGCAGAACCTACACAGACCTGACTTTGTAGCACAACTTCCCAACAACTTCATAACAAACCAGCATTATGTTTTTGATCTAGGAGATTTTTAATCTTTGGTTTCAAAGCAGTGGTGAGACACAGAATTAAGAGTGTGCTAAGCCCTGCATGGCCTGCATGACCCATGAAAGGACATGATTAGACAACTGCACACTTAGAAAACCTCCTTTAGTGTCAAGCTAGTCCACAATATCCTGTCCACATATATATTTATATATATATATATATATATATATATATATATATAATATATATATATATATATATATATCAGAAGGCATTCTGACAGTATACTCCTCTGTCTGTTGTTAGATTTGCACATCGGCAGAAGGACTCTTAACTCTTTATCCAGTGACAAACACAAAAGCACGAGTCTGAGAGACGTGGCCTGAACATTGTTTGTCTCAGATCTGCCTCCATCTGCAACCAAATCTGGCACGGCAGCTGCAGCGCCGAGGTGATCACCTACTGTCTCCATAACAACGCAGAGAGCCGACATGGTAGACAGCCTGCGATCCGGTCCTGTTGGTGTCTCCGATCACAATCTGACTCAGTGGAAGGTGGTCTTTGTAGGAGAGGATGCCCGTGTCATTAGTCCTGAGGCAGACAGGGAAACAGAAGAAATGTTAGCTCGACAATGTCTTCAGAGACCGTTGTCTGTTTTCAACAGATGTCATAGGATGTACAGTCTATAGTTAAAGAAATGCATCTTTCATAATGTAAGCAAGCGCCAGTGAAAATCTGCACACTGGGGATCAGGGGAGCTTTGGAGAGGATCACCCTGCAGTAAACAACAGCTCCGACCGCCCAGCGCCTTAAATTAACCTTTCACTCCAATCAGCGCAGAAATAATTATTCACTTCCATTCCTTCGTGACATAATGAATGTTATTCATAAATGTAATGCATTATATCTGACTTGTGCTGTAATTAATTATTTTAAAGGAAACGCTGTCAAATGAAAATGTTAATGAATTTTCTCATATCAAAAGACTAAATGAGCTGCTGCTGCGAGTGATGAGAGGAGACGACCCAAATGCGGGACGACACGCGTACCTTTCCAGAAAGAAAATGCAAATGTCCAGGGGGGATGCAGGGGAAACATGGCTCCTTTTGCTGTGATATTTGCTGAGCAAGTCAGCACTTAAATGCCTAATTAGCCAAATGGTGAAAGTTTTACTGATGCAATATTTTTATTTATTTATTTTTTTCTGGGCAGCAGTTCATGACCGCACCACAGACAGGAAGAGGGAGAGAGATTTATCTTTCCAGTCTTTCATTTTTCTGTTTCATATTTGCTAATTTGCTTTTTGGAACTGCTACCAAGCTCAGTCTGTGGAACATTACAAAATGCTTCATGCGGATGTTCATTTTGATTATTAGAATAACATTGCATATCCAAAAGAGTCAATATGGAGGCCATTATTAAGGTTGTGGTTATTGTTTTGGGAGTCTGTACTGTGATTCAGTGCAGTACAGTTCACTTAAAATGTAAAAGATGTAATTCCAACACACTTTACAAGACAAACAGATCAATCGTGATGAATTGGCTATGGAAATATGTCATTATGTAAATCTAAGGAAACTATGATAAAAATATTCAGCCCTACCTACTTAAAAAATGAAGGCAACTATTTGAATAATTTATTTATGTTTAACAAGCAAGACTGTTGTTTGTTTAAGGCACTGATTTCATTACATGAAAAAGAAAATTCAAGAAAAGTAAATTTAATTTTGTCAAGTAGATTAACCAAAACTGAACTTTGTATGAATTATTAGACTTTTTTAATATAGTAGATGAAATTTCCAAATACACTGTAAAATGTTATTTAATCAACAACTACAGGCTTTTTCTTAAGTAGAAACTACCTGAATAAAAAGAAAATACTTTTTATTAAGACAGCTCCTGATTCCTGCTTTTGGTTTGTTTCTCTGCTCAAACATTGACAGAAAACATGGAATCAGTGATAGTTTGTTCACTTTTCAGTAGAACAAACAAAATCGTATGGAAGGCTGCAAGGCTTCACCATCAGGCAGAGCAGATTGGTCACAAAAATGAGCACACAACTCTCTCATGGCGCAGTTTCACGTATGTGATTGTCGATGTTTAAACTCACCAGAAAGTGCTCTACTGCTCTGAAAGTTGCCTGATTCTGGTTGACCTCTGACAGTAGAGGTCAGAGGTAAACTAGTCATCAGAGGGCTGGTTGGTTTGACCTTTAAACTTTCATTAATGTCTTCAAAGCCAAAGCAGCACAAACAAAAAAATGCTGCACAAACGTAGTCGAGTTTATTGACATCAATTTTGTCTGATCTGAAGAAGGTGGGGCTGCCACCTTCACTAAGGTAAAGTTAATGTATGTCCATTTAATCATTTGTGCTTTTGTTGTATTTATTGTCATTGACTTTGAAGTACTGCCATGTCCTTGTTGTACTTCAGCTTTGTCCCCTCTTCTGAGACGAATTTCTCCCATGGGAGACAAATAAATGATCTTGTCTAATCATGGACTTTCTTGGACTGTCCAGCTAGACAATGGTCCCAAAACACAAGACCAGGCCAACCTGTCCTTGGCTACAGCAGGGAGGGTGAAGGTTCCCACCCTCTCTCTGTCCTGTCACACCTGCGGGTCATGAGTAACCTGCAGGAAAGGGAAGCTTTTTTTGCCGAGAAGAGTTTTCCCATCCCGGAAAACAAACTCTCCAACGACTAAATCACAACACTTCAGGGTGGAAGTTAGAGTGGTCATTACTCAATGTTAAACTTTAGGTTGTGTACATTTTTGACAAGGGTCATCTTGGTGTGATCACGTTTCATTCTTGATATTTGATTATAAACAGTATTATTTTATTAGAAATGACTCCCCACAACAACTAAGCATGAGTAAAGGAAAAGGTTTTGCATCAGAATAATGACAAAAAAAACATGTATATATTTCTGCCAGGATTTGTGATTATTAGCTTATCTGTAAATATATTCCAATTGTACACACAGGCAGTTCAATATAATACAGTCAAGCAGAGCTGATCAAATAAAGCAATATGTAAGGAGGATGTGTGGAATAAAGCCCAGCTGTTTGCATCCATTCATTAACAGCAGACTTTTCCTGAGCCAGCATGGACATCCTTAAAATGCTGCAACAACAGACTGCTTTTCACTGTAGCAGCTGCTCAGTTTCCTTCTGTCTGTGACTCTGTTTTTTATCTTGTCCCAGTCTATTCTGCTATGGTTGGCATAGTTTTTAGATCAGCCAAATAGCTATCAAGTTGCTCTATTTGAAATGTGGTCCAGGATAATGTCAACAACCTGAGATACCACTCAACGGCAAAAAACGATATTCTTTGCTTTTTTTTTCAGGGATTTATTCTGAGCTCTTTGAAAATGTCATGGTGTGAAGAAAAATGGGCAGATCTAAAGAAACAACCAAACAAACTCATTTCCAAACAAAACTCTGATAATTTACAGGTCAGAGTAAAAAAAAGGAATTAAAAAACAATAGTAATTAAACAAGAAGAAAACTCAGACCAAAGATGCTGTTTTACAGAGGCTGTTGTCAAACTGCTATGTTAAATATAATGAACCATGACATAAAATCTGAGTTTATTATCACGTTTAGAATGAGAATCATATATTAATAATTATGGAATAAATAAATTAATTAAGAATCTGATAAATAGGTAATGAGCCACATCAGTGAAAGAAAGCCTCCTTTTCTTTGCTCCAATTTATTTACATAAATCCCAGTTACCAGAAATGTATGAACACAACAGAGCTGCAGCCAGAAGCCACTGGGAGACACACTTCTGTTCCTTCATAAAGAATAGTCTAGTGTTTACTGTGTTAAACACGACAAAGAGGCACTGCAGCTTTTTCCCTGTCACTTAGTGAATTCTTCCGGGTTTGATAATGGTGGCCGTTTACAAGCAGCCATACTGTTTTATTCAGCCAGGATAACTTGCAAGAGCAACAAGACTGGAGCCATGGATTGTAAACAAGCCAGTTCACCATACGTTTCCTTTCTGAGAGGGCAAGATCTGTTTTTGTGAAATATTATTTTTTTGTTTCAAAACATGTCTGACACGAGAGAATAAAGTGATAGATTTAACTGAAAATCAAAATAAAAATTAGAAAAGACTTGATTCTGAAAATATTAAATGTAGTGTTCATACCACGCGTCTGTATCAGCGTCGCAGTTGCAGAAGTAATTCATGTCCATGCAGTTCTCCTCCAGGCTGCAGGAGCACTGCTGCACTCCAGGCAGGAAGCCCCCCCAGTAACTCCTTTTGTCTCCTTGGCGATCCAGCCACCAGGACAGCGGGCTACCATCTGCAGCACAAACACAGGCAAAGGGATGTTTGAGGTTGTCACAAAAAAAATCAAAAAAAATCACACATTTCCAAGAAAATAGCATGGTTAATTTAAATGTTCAGCAATAGTTTAGTTGTGAAAAGCAGTAATACTTTCTTTTCCTGCAATCAATGCTAAGATTATCATATAATAATTTACGAAGGACAATCAGGGTCACAGAGGAAAAAAGAGAATTCTCATTTTAATTTCTGAATTTTGACTATTTTTCTTATAATTCTGAGATTTTTTTTAGAATTCAGAATTCTGACTTTATAGCAGATGGGCACCAGGGAGGAACCAGATTCATTGGCCAAGATGCTATTTGCATAGGAGAACAACAAACATTCTGGAGGAATAATAATAACAAGAAGAAAGTTGCATATTTGGTGACGTAGGTCACAACATTTATCTGCTTTTAACAGTAACTGAGAAACATCAACAATCCTAAAACCTCTTATTTGGCTTTTAAAATGATGCAACTGTCTTTGGTTTTGTACTTCGCTACATCTTTGCTAACATATCTTCAAAAAGAGGCTGCTACATGTTGTTTCAAATAAACAGCCAATATTGTTTAATGTTGGTTAAACAATCGACATTGTTTAATGGAAATACACACAGTACCTATAAAAAATATTTTTTGACCAGCAAATGTTAAAACCATTTGAACACCAGGAAAAAAAAAACGTTCACAGGTTACACATAAACTCTCTCTAATACATATATACACCTACACTCCCACTAAAATGTGCACGCTAAACTAAAAAGTGGACTCTCAAAAGTGTATACAAATATATTTGGGAACTTATTTACATTAATCTCAGTTCTTTTTCTTTTGCTTTAGTTACGACTAGTTTACCTTCATGTGCTCAAATGAACTTAAAAGTTAATTAAATCTTTAACTTAAAGAAACTCTTTACTTAGACTTTTCTTGAAACAATTAAGTTCAATTCGTATCCTATGTCTGACATCATGACACAAGCTTCATCAGGGACAGATCCTGTATCAGCCAAGGTGCTGTGGTGGTGCAGAGGTAGAGCACAGCAAATAAAAGCAGACCTTAGACCTTGATATGGCCGTCACGGGTCAATTTCTGGAATCATGACCTTAGTTGCATGTCCTCTCTCTCCTTCATTACCCACTTTCCTTTCTAACTTCTCTCAAATTAAGGCTATCTGAGTTAAAAAAAAACTAAAAACTTTTGAACAGGTCCTATGTTGTCCGTTACATCCAACATAAGCTGTTGAACATATTATGTAATTTAGCAAGATGTTGAACATAAGATGTTAAACATCTTATGTTCAACATCTTATGTTGAAGCAATAAAACGTTTGACATTTAACATCTATGTTGAACGTAAAATGTTTAACATCTTATGTTGTTCTGATGATGCTGTTCAACATGAGAACAAAGTTGTTGACAAAATCAAACACAGTTTGTGCTAAAATAAATATTTTTATAATTCCCTTCCTAAAAAACATAGAAGAATGAACTGCTGACAAAAATTTACAAATTCTTGACTTTTTCCTTTTAGAATAATTAATTCAGAAGTAATTACTTTACATTTATATATTTACAATAATAAACCCGAATACTTTTGTGACAGTTGCTTTGTGGTAAAAAGAAAAGAAAAGTGCAAGACTGAATAAAATTCAGTTGAATTGATTAATAACAGATTGTTTCATTATGCAAAATGGATTTAGGATTTTAAATTCAGGTAAGCTGCTTATTTTTGGAGTTTTTGAGGTGGGTCATTTTTGACAAGGGGAGTAAATGGTTTGTTAAGATCCTACAAGAGGTAAAATTTTCCATTTTAATAAAGCCGGTAGTTCGACTGGTTCTGGTTATCTTGTGAGATTCCAGTAGTTATGCTGTCATAGGCTTATGCTGCTGGGGGACAAACTTATGCTCATTCTGCTACTTTCTCCTACTACTCTTAAATTATGCATTATCCTCAGTTATTGCTCACATCAACTTTGCTCTCACTGTTGTTTCTTTCCACAGAGAATCCATTTGGCCTTAGATGTGACGCTTCTCCATAGTGGGCATAGTCTTGTCATAGTTATAACAACTTCCTGTTTTCTTCAGTTTGACGACATACTTGAACCAGCTGGTGTCTCTCCTAGACACGGCTATTGAAGGAGTTATTCCTGTGACGCACCATATGTACACTTTGTCATTCTACAAGCTGTAGGCTTACGTTTTTCTCTCATAGATTAAACCCCCCATCAAGCCACTACTGCTATTAATGCTTTTTACCCCACTTTGACATCAAAAGTACCTTGTGGTCAGTGAATCTGTGTTTCCTCTGTGTGTGTTCTGTCTTCCCACACCCTGAAACGGTTCAGTTCTTGTGGAAGTTTCTTCCTGTTAGGGGAAGTTCTCCTCTCCTTGGTCAGCATTGATTGTGAATATGTGTGTATGATTGGATTAAATTGTCTTTTTTGTAAAGTGTGTGGAGACAATATTGGTTTGGAATTGGTGCTAAATAAATAAACTCACCTGACGTGAATTTATATCAAAACTCTTTGTGGTCAGTTTTATAAATGTCATTAATATGAAACAAAAAAAGAAACGCTCCACTTGCAGGTAGAACATGTAAAGTCTGATAGATCGTATGGATGTGTTTTTCTAAATTCTAAAACAATTAATAAAACTGGAACAATCTATATTTTGGATATATTTTTATGAGTTTCAAAAATTTCTTCAGACCTGCCTTTTACCGTAACTGTTAAAAACACAAGCCGTTTCTACATAAATATATTACTTTTAAATCCAACACAAAGCACATGTTATGACTCAAATTTAGTTTACCATAAGAAACATACAAGATTTCTTAAATCTAATCCTTTGGTTTTATGAGTGTCTATCTGGTACGTCATGGACACGTCACATTTCATTTAGGGACAAAAAGATCTTAAATATAAATTTCTCTTTTCCCTATACAACAGTGTAAACACACCCACACCACACACACACACACACACACACACACACACACACACACACACCACACACACACACACACACACACACACACACACACACACAGCATGAATCTACATAAAAAGACAAACATTTCTCAGCAGATATGAAAAACTAAACTACCTTTCCATGATTTTATCTATTAACCAAATGAGCCATTTCCCTCAACTCCCAGCCAATTGACAGTGAAGCTTCACCTGTGCTATTAAATCATAACTTATCATGCTTGCTTGTGTGTTAGGGGGTCCAGCTTCAATCATCCATCACACAATGTGACCCTGCATTGCAAAGAGGCCAGCCAGCAGAGAGAGGCCCATTAAGCTGCATGTCACAATACATAACCAGGTGTCACCCGCTGCAGTGCCCACCTCCTGCAGATATTACCGCTCCATTAAGCAAAGCTTTGTGTAGGGATGCACACGTCATGTTAGAGTCAGAGGCTCCAAATAATTCTCTCTCTCTCTTTTGGTTGCTTTTTAAGGTCTATATTAGCAGCAAAGTAGAGACTCAAATGTAGAGCTACCACAGTAACTCTTGATTAACCAGCAGCATTTGCATCACAAAGCCCCCAACCCCAACCCCTGCCTTTGCAAACACATGTTCTTCTGTTTGCTTCCAAACAAAAATTCAAACCCCGAACAGATCCGCAAACAAGAAAAGGCAACAATCAATAGTTCCTGTAGGGCAGGTCGACCTCTTGCTCAAATTGGCTCATATTGACACAGCTTATTCTCATCAAGAAGGCAAATGCATCTTCCTATTTCACTGCCCGATGCCTCACAGGCAGCCTCAACATTCAGCACAACCCCAGCACCAAACAGGCGAGAATACACCGCACAAGCAAGGCTCTTATTCTGGAAAGCCAGTGACACACAAAACATTGCATTTGCCTTCATTTCACCTGGACCAGAATTTTAGCTTCTTGAAAATGGCAATACACTCAGAACATGGGCATGTTCAGAGATCTGCCGAAGAAATAGTTTGTTTCTGAAATATGTACTAGAGGCACTGCTGGATGGTGAGACTAATGTCACCCTCCTGCTGCGTGACCCCGTTTTCTGCAGTGATGCTGTAGCTACAAGCAGCTTTCTGAACACACTTCCTTCATTCACCCCATGGAGCCAAGCCTTGGTGCATTGACAACGCACCAACAAAACAAACTTTTACAAATCAGTCAATTCAATTAGTGAAAAAAAAATACCTCATTTTTTAAAAAGATTATTTAAAGTGTTTAGGTCAAGAGATACTTTACAATATTCAATTTCATCAAATTTTAAAGATGAACTCACTCTATCAAATTAATTAAATTGTACAAATATTAGTTATTTTTTAAGTTTAAGAGAGATTAAAAACACACTGAATTAGACAATTCTGGATATATCTGCTTCCAAGAGAAATCAATGACTGACTTCAGTTTGTTTAATTTCACAAATTTAACAAACACCCTGGCTGCTTATTGACTGTAAACTCACAAAATCTCTTAAATAAAACCCGTGTGAGAACATGAAGCAAGTTAGAACGAAACACCATCTAAAGCGAAAAGCAAAAAAGTAACAAAAAGAAGAAGGAAGAATAGAAAAGTAAAAGATAAAGGTATGGCTCCATGTCTCTTGGTAATTTAAGATTTATCAAAAAGATTGGTAGAGCTGCTAAATAAAAACATAGGTTGACAGTGACCTTGAACCATCCAGTTCACTGATTAATGTATTATTATTATTATTTGCTGTATTTAAAAAAAATCTATATTTTTAAATTAATTATTACAGTTAATGAATAAATTTTTAGAGTGCACCAATTGCCAGGCTAAGCAGCTAGCTGTGATCAGGGAAAGCATCACCATATGAAAACTATTCCTGGAAATGTGTGAAAACAACAAGCAGCACAGGAAGAGGACACCAAGACAAGAAGCAATTATCCCCTGTTGGCAGTGGGCTTTTTTCATGTTGTCATGTTGAAAGCCAGTTACTTCTAAGCAAACACAGCTTACTGTAGCTCCTGCATAAGGACAAAGAGCAATGAGCTTAAAATGACTGATTTGAATGCAAATGACTTCACTGAAGGTTTAAGAGAAGACTGGAATGGGGAAAGACATGTTCTACATCTAAACTCCACAACCAGAGGTGAACTTCAGATGTTCTTGGCACGTACGCCTACATCTGCAATCCCACAGGGTTTGTTTTTTTTGAACAGCTGCTGTTGTTGTCATTTTCCTTTGAATTTGCATGAAAGGTGCCATTTTGTCAAGAAATTATTAGAAGATGTTTCAGATTCTGCTTCTCATCAAAAGGGTGATTTGCTTGTATCCAGACACTCAGAAAAGTTAGGAACAAAGGTTCACTTGACTTTATCCACAGTAGATGTTCCACCGCCAAAGAGAAGCATTAAAAATTCAGGCTATGTCTGAAAGTGTTCATGCAGCTGTAAAATAGGCTGTTTCAAATCTCCCTTTGATGTTCGATGCGATAATGAACTTGTTTATTTGCATACACATGGCACACAGGGACGGCAGAAACTGGGACTTCATGAATGTTTTATGGTTTAAGAGAAAATGTTTAGATGTTTGGGAGCAAAGGTGCCGGCGCTATTCCAGATGAATGAGTACAAAAAGACTGCAGCTAGCCTCTCAATATATTATTGAAATGTAACGAGAGGACAGAACAAGCGTGTGGGAGGGCCTCTGAAAAAACAACAACTCCCAGCAGTGGTGAACTACAGACTGTCTGAAAACTCAAAAAAGCACAATAGCAGGAGAAATAAAAAAGGCAGAGTTTTCACTCCGAAGTGGTGTAGATACTGACTTTGGCTCTGCATGTGGCACTCTTCTCTCTCTGGGTGAAATTCTTGGGTTCACCATTGCAAAGTAAGAAATGAGAGTCTCTAATGTGAAAGCAGAAAAAGAAGCATTGTTTGTCATATTAATGGCAGATGAAAATGCAGTTTTTTCTTTGTGTTGTAAATCAGAAAAAATGATATAAACTCAGAAGAGACTAACACTGGATCTTCGGTTGGTCCTGATTTGTTACATTGTTTCATTGCATTTTAGTCAAGTTCCTCCTCTGCTTTTAGGTTAAACCCTGGCAGGATCGTTTTCTTTGTGACATATTCATAAGTTAAGTATTTTATGTAAATAATCTCCTTATCTAAGTAAAAGTTGCAAGGAAAACATGCGAGACCTTATAATTCAACTGTTCTCAGTTTACAACCACAGATAGGAGAGTAAGGCCATAAACAGAACCCTAACAGCTACTCCATAAAGCTCCACCATCAGTGGTGTGTGGTGCATGCAGGTGTGTGCGTGTGTGAAGGGGGTCGGGAGGCAGTAGTTAAAACCAGTCCTTGAGAGCTGCTATCCTGCAACTTTTAGATGCTCCAGTGCCATGACAAAGCAATTCCCCTTCCAGATTTATTCTTCTTTTACTTTTGATTATTAAACACAATTTAATATCAGACAAAACTAACCTAAGCTTGTGTCTAAAGTACAGTACTGTACTGAATAAAGTAAGTACTGTATAAAGTACAGTTTTTAAATTGCAATTTTATTCACATTGACAAAAAAAAGCACCACGAGAAAAAGTAATTGTCCCCCTAAACAGAAGAGCTGCCAGCCAAAAATAAAGTACAATCATGTATTAATTTTACACCGAATGTAACGGGATGTAGACGTTCCAAAAAGATCAACTTTTGTCACAGAATATTCACAAAATATTTTCCGAAACTCTTCTGGATCATCAGAATGTTTTTCATCAAGTCTTTGTCTTGTATTTGGTCGGCAGTGGATTCTGACCATGGAATTCATGTCTGGAAGCCGTTTTTGTCCACTGACTTTAACAGAGGCAAGTGAAGCCAAAGCCTAACTCAAGGTGGGAATTAACTGTTCACACTTTTCCCTTAATGCATTTGGAAACTTCATTTTCTACTCACCTTGGGTTATCTTTGTCTGAACATTAGCATTATGGTGAATGAACTGAAAGCATGCTCTAGTCGCAAATTTCTCTTGCGCCGAAATTGTGTAGCTGGTTTTATCCTTCAGTTAAGCTTCTTTCAGAAGGATAACTATTACTGAAGTCAGGTAAGAACAGTGGTTTTTCTTTGCATTTTATGTATCTAAGCACAAATACATGACAAACAGAGGCTGGACAACATTTTTTTTAGATATTGTTTGGTATAGTTTCTGCAGCTATTAATACATTTTAATGTAATTACAGGTCTACTGGATTTTGAGTTTTCGGTTAGTTGGAAAGCCTAGACATTCAAACCAAACAGGCAGTATCAATAGATAAATCTTTCTCCCTGTTTTTGGTTTTGACAAATTATACATCCAATGTAAAGTTCAAGTCTTGTCTCACCAAAGTGATAATAGAACTTATTTTGTAAGTTCTGCTTCTAAAGTGCTGAGGTACTTGGACAGAGAATGAAAATAGCTGGGATCAACATGTTCCTGTACCGAAATGAGGTAAATAGATTTCTGTGAGGAGTCTGTATGTCTTCTGAATTTGCATGGGCGTTCTCCAGCTCCACTAAAGCTCAAGCAGAAATTGCCCAATCAATTTCAGCACCTACACACACCCCCTGGATGTGGATGATACTACATAATGTAACAGGCCTCCTTCCGTGAAATATCACATCCTATCTGCTGAAACAACTGAGAGTCTCCAGGGACATGGCGAAGAGTTGAGATGCCAACCAAACGTCCATGTTTCCGTATTAATTTAGATGAATGTTTGTGCAACAAATAGTTCTGGAGTTCCAACTTCCCAACTAGTCTTTAAAGGTGATGTTTAAATATTTGAATTGGCTAAAGACTCCATATGGGTCTCCCCATCATATCATCTCATCTGCTGGCGCATTGTAAGATAAGTGTGGGAGATACACACATATCTCCCACACTTCATTTATAATAATTATGTAATTTAAAAAAATAATGTGTTAATTATAAAATAATAACATTTATTATTTCATGTAATTATAAAATAATCACATACTGTAGATATGCAAAGATTTAAAATTGAGGAATCAACTCACCCTTTGTATTGAAGAGACGCGACTTCCTGCAGTTGTAAACCACTTCCTGTTGGCACTGCTCCGCTCCAGTCACGATGGCACGAAGTTGGTCGGCCGATGCGTTGTAGCTGAACTTCATGATGTGAGGCTTCTGGGGAGAGGAGTTCTGAACTTTTACTGGAGCCGAGTTGTTGTGGGACAACACCGTCCAAACTTTCTTTTCTGTAGGAAACACAGGAGTCTTTCACCATGCAGTAAGCACACCCTTCTCCAAGCTGAAACCAAACATTTGAATGTAATGCATGTAAACGCATCTCTCACCGTTAGACCTAGTGACGGGTCAGTGGTGAGTTGGTGTGTTCTGACTATCTGTGCTACCCATCAATCGGCCTACCTTGTGGTAATGCGCATGCGTACATTGAGCCAATGTCACATACTGCTTACTCAGCAGATTTCTTATCCTTACGTCCTACCTGTGGAGTTTATTTTGAAGAGAGAGGGAACTGTTTCCACACTTTGCTGTTTTGCTCTCACTCTTTCAGTGGCTCCACTGAGCAGCTTTGCTCATGTCAGGCATTTTCGTCCTTCAGACTGTGCAGGTCACTGTGGACCAGCAATGATATTGATATACTAATATTACACTGTAGACATACACAGCTTCAATCACACATAATAAAGTCTTCTTAACATGGTTTAATAAAAAAATGTATTCTGAAACTAAAATATATTAAAGAGCAAAAAATAGCCCACATAACAACAATATATTTTTTTCTGATTCACACGGCTGACACCAAGCAATGACTTTCTTGTTTACAGAATATAGTAGCGACGTTGCAGACGGCAAACTGAAGCCATTTACAAATATGTTCACAAGCTGCCTCCCATGTAAATTTAAAACATGAAGTAATAGCAGCAATTAAATTAAAGTAAATGTAATCGAGTTTACGGACTGAAATAAAACAGACGAAACAAAACCTCCACAGATAGGATGTATGGATAAGAAGTCTGCTGAATGAGCAGCAGGTAACATAGCAAAAATGTGCACATGTGCATGTTACCACAAGGTAGGACGGTTTGATTTGTAGCGCGGATAGTCAGAAGACACTCAGAAGACAGAAGACAAAATTGGGCCCCAAGGTCAAAAAGGTTAAGAACCTCTGAGTTAGATCAAACATTTCCTGGTTTAGATCAGCTGTGATTACCAACATTCTTTCTGCTCTCTTCATAGTAAAGAGTGGTCATACTTTATTTGAACTCATTTTTAGAATATGTTTTAAAACTGCATGATTTGGGTCAACTGTTTTATATGTCTTCTCACAATAGTTTACTGGAATTTGGGCCCATTCCTCCTGTCAGAACTGGTGGAACACTCCACCTTACTCACACACAGTTTTTAACTAAACTAAATGCTTAATGGAAAACACAGAATCTGTCTCCTTCTCTCGAAACACAAAGATGACTAAATAGTCCTGTGCTGTTGAAACTTCCATAAAATTATCTGAAAGAAAAACATAGTTCCTTCAGTCATCTGCAAACCGCACCAGTAGTGGTCCATTTCCTAATTTCTTTTCTGACTTCCTTTAATTGTTTCTTGCCGTCACACAAGGCAGCAGAGTGATGGCGCCGTAGAACACACTCACTGGCATGCTTGAAATTAACTCAGATGTTGTGAACTAACCTATCAGAACCTTACGGCGCCATGACATCATCATCATCTGGACTTTCCCAAATTGTTTAAAAGGATTCTTCCACTCATTGTTCTGACATTTAGCACACAGGTATAATGTTAGGACAAGAAAATTTAAGCCTGAATTTATTATCAGACAGTGAAGAATAAAAGGTTTTGTGCACTTTTGCGCAGTTTATGTAAACATCTAATTTTATTTGTATTCAAGTGAGGCTTATTCACACTTTTTTCTGTAGAAGTAAAACACACACACACAAATCTGAATAAACATCTACCAAACTGTTAGCAACATGCAGCTGTTTTCCTTTTAACCTTTCCCATTGTATCATTACGGTTCAGTGTGTTGTAATCGCTGCAAAATTTTTAGAATTTGGTGTCTGTGGAGTGCTGTGGCTGACCTGTTAGTGTTGACGGTGACATTTCACAAATCTGTTGCTTTACATCACTGAACAGCAAATGAATACTCGTTTCCAGGCAACAATCGGACCACCTTCTTTGTCCCCAATCTGCAAGCATCTAATCCCCTGAAAATAACCTTTAGAACAGAACCTGGACAGCAGACTTATTCCCTCTGACTCACTGTGACTAAAACTCTGTACATTTGGATGCAATTGGAAAGTTTGTCTGATAAAAGCCGATACGGATTGAGTCCTGCTCCCACTACAGACCACTTCATTATTTGGATTCAGTGTTTACTCTGCTTTAGAGAAAATCCCTCTCCTCTTGCAATTATTCCCATCAGGTTGTATGGCTTATAGCTATTTACATGTATAATGGATTTCTTAATTGAGGTCAAGTTGAGGCATATCTGCTGTCGGCTGATTCTGACTCATAAGGAGACGACTGAAAGCACAAAGTGTGTGATAACGCACTTTCTGTGATGACATCATCAGCGCATTAACCTTGCAGAGGACAAAGCAGCTGGGGAAGCTGTGACAGTCAAGTGATGAATAATGTCACCACAGTGTCAGAACCAGACTCACTATTCTGCCCTATATGTCCCACGGACAGGCGCTTCCCTGTCTGTCATCTGTCACAGCTGTGGAAAAGTATTCATATCCCTTAAAACTTTTCATAATTTTTGACAGCAGTAGCACAAACTTGCTGCTATATGACGTAGTGAACAATTGTGAGGTGGAAGAAGCAACAATGTGGTTTTCAAGAGTTTCACAGATAAAATTCAGAAAATGATTTGCATTTTATCCCCCTTTGATGTTACCTCCTTCAATTACTCCAAGTGAAACAATCTGCCTTCACGACTAACCAGTTTAGTAACTGGATTTCATGTTTTAATCAGAAGAGACAGCATCGTGATAATGAAGGAAGACAGCAGACAGCTCAGAGAGAGGCTTGGGGGAATTGTAAAACAGGTTTAGGCTACAACAAAATATTTCAATATGCCAATTTCACAGACCTCTTCTCAACAAAGAGTAGGCCAAACCTATAAATCTATCAAGCCATGACCGTCCATCAATACTGACAGACTGATCAAGATCAGTGATAACAGAAGCTGCCAAGAGTTTTGCTGACCTGAGTGAAGGTGGCACCGCCCCCATGTCTTCTTCTTCAAATCAGACAAAAGTGATGTCAAAAGTTTTGTACTACATTTGTGCTTTGGTAGCTTTGAAGATATTAATGAAAGGTTAAAGGTCAAAAGGTCAACCAGGCCTGATGAGCTGAGGGCTGGTTGGCCTTTCCTGACCTCTAGAAATATTTCTTTATATCTTTAAAATGATAGCAGCACAAACAAAAAGTTTTGCTGCACAGACCGGGACAAACGTAGCTTAAACGTTTTTTTGGGAGGGGCAACTTCCCTCAGGTGTTTCTTGGTTATTTTGAAGAACCACAAATCAGGTGGGAAAATGGTGAAATAACAACAATTAGCTGCAAACCCCACACACTACAGTTGGGGCTTAATTCCGGTAAGACTATGTTTTTGAGACAAAGATTTAAGACTCCAGGCTCACTTTCATCTTCCTTTATCATCTGAGACTTTGCCAGAGATGATAATGTTCACTCTCCATTCATTCTGACTGAGACAGCCATTCGTTACAGAGCAATGGGAAAAAATGTCTGTCTGAAGCTGTGCACCATCAGTTAAGGCCCAAATTATTCATACCCCTGAAAATTTTAGATTATATTAATTTCATTTGTCTTTTAGGTTTTCAACATGTTTCTTATTAACAACCAGAGGTTAGACTGCATGATGGCAACAGGAGTCTTTCATCCTCAAAGACTTGGAGCTCATCAATAAAGACAAAATATCAAAATGCCAGAGGACATCTGGAAACTCCTGCGCATCTATTATAAAAATGGTTTGATTGCGGTTATATGAATGAAAAAAAATTCAACTAACCCCTGAAGAGAGTGTAAATCCTTTTTACATGACTTTGCTTTGATAAATGCAGATAAAAACAACTATTTCTTTCTAGACTGATGTGGCTTTCACACTTTAAATCATTTAGAAAACGGCGCTAGATTTTATTTCCACTTGTTCTGCTTTGTGTTGGTCTTTCATATATTCAATATCTTGAACTCTGTGGGACATAACAAGGCAAAATATGAAAAAAAGGCACAATATGCTATATATGCAGAGACCATAAAAGGGATTACATAATTTGGTTGATGGGATCACAAAGTAAAATGTTCAAACTTCTAAAAGTGCTAGAAACAGAAGTGGATCCACAAGGTCAGGACACCGAATGCAATAGGACAACAAAAGCAGGCGCAGGTAAAAGAAGGTTTGAACAAGCTTTAGTTCCATTACCACAAATCAGTTCATTTTTCAAATGACTTGCCAATAATTCCACATAACTAAACAAAACAAGCCATGTTTTTTCAACCTACCAAATCCAGGCTGATGCGCAGAGAGAATAACCATGTGTAGTTTGGAACCAAGAAAGCAAAGACCAAAACCAGAGGAGACCCACACTGTCACTAAGATGTGGTGCTTATTGTTCCCTGAGCCAAGTCAAGATTTCAAAGGGAAGTACTTTGTATTTAATGCAGTTCAGTTTTTTTTTTATGACATCGATTCATAACGTGTTGTTTTAAGGTCAGTTCAGTCACTTTCAATTGTAACCTTTTTTATACACGGTTACACTTCGTGACACTTGACTATACAAGATGCCCTTTTAACAGAAGCAAGTTTACATTATTGGATGCAGACCAAGATAAGTTGTTTAATTAATCTTTAAGCCACGACGACCTGAGTTTAGATGGCAGGAAAAGATAAAAACCACAGAAGACAAATGCAGGTTTCTACCAGGAGATGCTCTTATCTTTCCTGCCCTCTTTGAGGGTTTTTTTTAAACCTTTTCTAAGTGTGAACAATGCATACTTAGCAAGACAAGAGCTACTATGATCTCACCTGTCATGTTGCAGTATACCTGTGTGGGCCCCAGGGGACCACTCCCATCTGGATCGATGAAGTAGAAGCCTGAGGAGCTGCCGCTCAGCTTGTAGGCCTCGCAGGACGACTCGTGAATAGCTGGAAGAAGCAAAACAGCGGAACAAAAATAGTTATCAGCCCACTCTCTCCTCAGTCTGAACCGTATGAGTCACAAACACGCAAACTCTATCTGTATTTATACAATGCGCTCGGCTGATTGGGTTCTGAGCTCTCAAGAAACTTTCTGGTCAATCTATAGGATCCGGTGCCAACTTCCGCTGAAACTGCTTTCAAACTCACGGGTTTGAACTGACAGGCAGGACAGGGATGTATTGTTTTGTGAAGGGGTCGGGTCACATTTATGGGCTGAAGCCGGCCAAACCGTGGAACACAGACTGTCGTCCACTGCTAGTTATCAAAACACATGATGACTAATTAGGAGGCGGTATCATCCACAGCAATCAAGAAAGCAACAACGCATTATCTTTTAATGAAATCAGGATTGATTGGTGACTTTCAAAAGTATCCAGACCCCTCGAACTTTTTTGAAGACAGAATTTCATTGCACAGCTAATGATACTCTTGGTTTTCTTTTAGCTTCGGCTGGTGTTCAGGTAGATTGGTGTCTGATAAAACAGAAATAATTGTTCCCTTTTATCATGTTTTTATGCTAATTGTATTGCGGTGCATTCTGAATCTTGTGCTGTTCGCTCAATCACAATAAAGACTTCTGAACTTTTTAACCTTTTAAACTTTGGAACTACTGTATCTAGATACATTAAAGTGGATACAAACAAGAACAAATGTTTAAAACAAACAAATAACTCTAAACATGAGGAGGGAATTACACAACGACAATAATTCAGAAGTAAGGACGAAAAGAGAAGATTAGTGGTCTTTCAATTCTCTAAAATGTGACTCTCCTCATGGAGCTTTAATCTGGACGCTGGAAAATCATCTGTCTGGACGAGCTAAATAAGAAGCCTTAGTGTAAACCACAAGTAGTGTGGCTCTGATCCTTTTGGTTTAGTCGTAGAGGCTCCTCACAGTGAGACATGGGGCCAATAAGCATGGCAGACCAGCTGAAAAATTAGGTCTCCAGTTGAGTTATTCATGTTTTTAGTTGACCCTGACAATGCTGCAGTGAATGGCTTGCAGAATAAAAATGGCTCTGTGTTGCACGGTAGAGTTAGGTACAACCTCTATCATGGTCATGGGAAAGAAAAATGGCAAGATCAGAATCATATTTCACACGGCTTCTCCATATTGGAACGTCTGCTCTGGGTTAAAGACACTTCTGCTTTCCCAGCTTATCATATTTTCTGATTTTAGCACTGAGGAACAAAGTCAGAAGCTAATCTTTTCAAATTGTGCTCATGTTGAGAGTAATTCATTTGTGGTTTCTTTATTTAACCCCTAGCCTTATTTTACAGGCTTAAAACACACATGCATTTATTACTTTTATGTTTTCATCTTAGCCAATTATGACACTTCTAGCACTCAACTTCAACTCAACTTTATTTTATTTAGGGAAAATAAAATGAAATTAATTACATTGTATTTTGTTTTCAAAAAGTGTAGGTAGGTGTCAAAAATGTAATGTTTACATGTTTTTTCAAGATATAGTTTTTCATAGTTTCCTGGTTTGTGGTAAATAGAGTCGCAAACATCATATAAGCATTGATGAAAAATTTTAATACAGAATTGAGTATGTTTTAGATTTTTTTCATACAATTCCAAAGCAATTGACTAAATATTAAGTTAAAGTGATAAATAGCATCATTGTGAAAATGCATCATATTTTACAAACAGGCTGATATGAAATAAGAAAAAACACAAGCCAAAAGCAAAACAAGTGAGGTAAACAATTTATCCCTGCATATTTATCTTTAAAAAGGGGGTTTTATATAAACACAAAACACATTTTGATCATTTGGTTTTAAGGAAGATGGTAATAATGTAGCAATGAGCTTATTTAGGATATTAATTTCCAAACTTTATTGTTTCCAAATCAATATTCCCAACTTTTCCAAAGTCAAACTTCTCATTCCTTTTCAGCCCAGTGTAATCAGCTGCTCCTGCTTACCAAATTGCATTGTTAATGAAAAAGTGACAGGATGTCATGCCACTTGTTTCCTCACTTCCTCTCTCAGACTGAGAGATGTGTTTGAAAGGTTTGTGGACTCTCAAACCTCTGTATACACAATCATTGTTAGAAAGCTAAGTCTATTAGTTCAGTGCTATCCACCAGATGCCCACCAGAACACAAGCTTTGGGCCCATTTACCCTGTGAAAACCAAGGTCCGATTTGTAGGAACTCTGGACTTTGGACTTGATGCAAAGTTATGGACTCTATTTTTTTAACTATTTTTAACTGAATCTGAAAGGACTTAGTTAAAATGCATTTTTGCAGACCAGTTGTTTGTATTCATTTGTTTTGCTCATGATTTATATACAGTTTTGTTCCCCCCTATATATAGGCTTTACTACATTAATACGGGTAGGGATTTGTCCCTTAATTGTGGTGGTTGGTGGTTTGACTCTCACCATTTGCCATTTTATCATTTATATTCGAAATACAAAAGTTCACTATGAATTTATGGCAGATATTACACAGAACACACAGTCATCCTGTGTAATTTACATCATAGAGTTGGGAAACAAAATCTGGTAAAACAATATACTAATTTGTTTTTCCATGTTTTCAGATCCCACCCTCACATTCCATGCTTTTTTCAGACTCTGGTGATCCAGTTAATCATTGTCTATAAATGTAACCACATGCTAATGTCACTAAACCAATGCAAATGGTAAGAACAATCTAAGTTCTTCTTTTTGCTTTCCCAGCCCACATAGTTTGAAGTGTATTAAAAAGCTATTAATTACTTTGGTGTTGTGGAGATTAGCACCTAGAATTTTCCAGTAAACTCTGCAGCTTAGTGATTGGGTGAGACACATGCGAGAGCATGAAGCAGTTCTACGGTGACTCAGCAGAGTCATTATTTAAAAAAGTATTCAGTGAACGAAAGCAAATCAAAAAAACGTTACTGACTGCTAAGGCTGGTTAGGCTAGCACCTTGGTGCCATCATCGGAAAATAATTAGTGGTAGAGCTGCACAAGATATCCAGATCTGGATGAGTTTAGAAAACAAAAAATAAGCTTTTTTCCCTTCATCTACTTTTACTTGCCAAAAATAGGATAAATAAAGATGCTTTTACGTTAACTTTTGTTTAGAATCTCACAGTTTATGTATGATTTGCCACATCATGTCTTCAGACAGGCTTAATGCATTTATTAAAAAAAATCTAAAAAAGATAATGTTATACCACAACCTGATAAGACAATTCTAAAATGTCCACAATGCCAGAAAACATATATGTCATGTGTAAATTAAAAAAGAGGAGGAACTCTGAATGCAGCTCAACTGTTTGCCTCCTAGCAAAGGGGAAGCCCAACACTGGAGACAAATGTATTCCTAGTTAGCTGCCTGGCTGCTTCAGATTTCAGCTGGATTAAAAGATAGACTCAACAGACTGATAATAAATCATTCCCCTTAAAATCAAGTGGTGGTCTGTTTAAACCACACTGGTTTCCAGGCTGCAGCTTTGACTTGCAGATAGAAAAGCTGAATTTGATGAAAGGAACTATTTTTACTGCAGCAGATGCTCTTATCTGCCATGTTTCCTCCATAACTGTCTGTCTGCATACAAACAAGATATCAACATTCTGGGGCAGGGGAAGGAGGTGTAAGGAGGGGAGGGGGGGATCCACACTCTCTCCAACAACACTCCACTGCATATATCAAGGCAACGTCAAAAATTACACCTGGAAGGAAAAACTCCTACAATCACAGCCAGTCTGAAGTGGGGAGCTATTTAAGGATGGAGCAGGGAGGAAAAAAAAGAAAAAAAAAAGTGCAGATAGCGATTGTGAGGTCATGTCAAGTTGAAACAGGACAACTTTCTGCTTCGCCTCTCAGAGCTACACAAAGCGAGGAAAGCTCCAGGTGAGACAGGCAGGTGGAGGTGTGTACTGAATTGAATGTGAGGAGGCAGACCTGGAGCGAGAGGCGGGGAGGCGAAGGGAGGGGATGATATGGTGGCTTTGAGATGGTGCTGAAAACATGAAAGTGCTCACAGTTGTGACACGTGGCTCCGGAGTATCCGGTTCCCGAACAGTCGCAGGAGAAGGAGCTCCACGTCTGGGAGCAGCGGGCGCCGTGTTCACAGAGGTTGGGCAGGCACCTGGGAAAACAGGAGCGGCGCCACACCTTTAATGCACCAAAACTAATCCTATAACTCACTTCACAGCTCTTTTACTTTCAGAGCACAAGAAAAAAAAACAAATACAATCCTAATGAGACCTTGTTTTTGCCTAATTAGTCCTGAAAATGAAGAGAAATCTTAATTAGCACGCCATAAAAAAAATAAAGAAGCTTCAATTATCACATTTAAAACTGCAGCAGCAGAAAGCTTGGCTTTATTGCTTGTAATTAATTGATTATCAGACTAGTTGGTAATTATATACATCTTTTGAGATGACTAATTGAAAAATCTCCAGGTTCCTCCTAATTTGCTTTGATCTTTGTTTGCCCAGCCTTCATGCTTTGGGGGGGATCAGCTCTAACTGATTACGATTAACCTGAAAGTGACTTTGTCAGGTGTTTGTTTCAGACAACACAATGAAGCACAGGCCACTGAAGCACTCTGCCTGACAGGTAAGAAAAATCCATTTCATTCTCCTCTTTATTGTCCTCTTTGTTGCTACGAATATGAGCCTTGGAACATATCCAAAAGTTAATTTGCTGATGACTCATGTTTTGTGAGCTGAAATTAAAAATCCCAAACGAGTGAAGAGTGTCGGGTCCCGCAGCCTCCTTGAAATTTGAAAAAAAAAAGCTGATTTCTCTGAGCACAAAAGCATCACTGTCACCTTCAAAGAATGCCTGTTAATGGGATTTTGCCGCAGAAAAATTTACACCGCACTCTTCTGATTAATAGTCCCTTCCTCGAGCCTCCTTGAGTTTCACATAATTGCCAGCCTTTCAAGCATGCATCTATAATTTCATACACTTTATCTCTCACCTATTAACTGCAGCACAGTGGGCCAGCCGCAACATGGATAGGGTTGCAACAATCGCTTTAATTACCATCAAGCTATTTTCTGTTGTTATGTCCGCGGCTGCCCTTACAGGACGTAAAATTACAGTAGGCAGCACACTTAAGCACACGCTAGCTGTAAACTGAGGTGTAATTAGACTCGGAGAAGAGCAGATTAGCTCTGATAAAAGTTAATTTTCCTCATGCACTCAGGGGTCATTAAGTAGGCCACAGAAGAGAAATGACAGCTAATATCAGGGATGTAATCACTCTCACATGTCATGTCCTCACAGCGGCACAGAAGGTTGGAAAGACACGAGGCAACAGGAAAAAAAAAAACTGCTTCTGCTTTGCTGTCGTTAGCCTGCTGCTCTGCTCACACACACACACACAGGAATGTATTGGTGCTCTCATTTGTTTGAAAAACTATTAACATTTTTTAAGATTAATCCCTCGTCAGCCTGAAGGTCTTGCGTGCCGGGACCACCAGGCTGCATCTGTTATTAAAATGCAACCCGCTGCCATTTTGAGAAAGTTGCTGAGCGCGGCACAATCACTGAAGAGGCCTCCTGGTGCAGCTGGGATTAAAATGGATGCAACATTTCTGGTGCAGAGGATTTGGTCAAAAGTGTAAAACCATTTTTTTTTCTTGAATGTTTTTCAAAATTCAGTGCAATTTATGTCTCTAAACAAAAGTCAGGCAACCCAAAAAGCATCAGGACGTCAAAGTGAGCAACACACAATGTTTCTGCTTTGTGTGCAGAAGGTAGTCCTTTTCTTTCCACGTCATATTATTTAATCAATAGTGTTAAAATAGCTGATTATATGTTATATGTGTCTTACATTTTGACTTGTAAGTGGAGACTAATAAAAAAACTCAACAGAAAGATCTGGATTCTGACCTGATCAGTCAGCTCTTCTACATTTAAAATTAAAAATGGCTGCTGCTACATGATGAAACTCTTTAGACATTCCAATCAGAAGTGCCACTGATATGCTACTCTACAATAACGTTATATGAACATGTTCCTGTAGTGTGCAAACACTGACTGCTAATCCAACAGAGTATTAGGGAATACAGTAGTTAGGTAAAAGAAAAAAATAATGTTGCCACAGAGGAGTAAATTTGTGTCAAAAAACTCTTCAAGAAATTCCACACATTTTCAAGAAACAATGGGACAAATGGACAAAAAAAACATATGTTTGAGACAAAAAATGCCCAGCGATGGTGACCGACAGCACTGAGACCAGCCTCCCATCTCTGATTGGTTGCTTCTGACGCAGAGCAGCGTATTAGTGGTTCAGCGAGGAGGTGGAGAAGCTCAGTCTTTTCACAACAGGGAGACAGTTTGAACAAATAAGGGTCAACCCTGAATGTTTTCCACAGGAGATTCAAGGATTTCACACACATGCATGAATGAATTGAAGAAAAAATGAAAGCAAGGTCACAGTCCTGAATCAGTAAAAGGTCTGGATTCAAGAAAATGACTTTTTACCTTTAGAACCTGAAGAAGGACAGACTGATGAGAGTGAGTACAGACTGCTGCTGCTGCACACCATTGGAGAGAAGCAGCAGGGTGCTCATTCAGCCATGTGCAGACAGATAAATGAGAAACAAAGCCAGACTCAGACACCTGCTTAATGCCAAAAGAATTAGTTTTGCAGCAGTGTTTGGGTTCCTCAGTGGTCTCCTGACGACATCCTACACTTTCCTTAAATCACAACTCTCGCCACGTAACAGGGTCTTTAATCATGGGTACGCCGCGTTTAATTGATTGAAATCTTTGCATGTTCAGAGGATGATGTAAAATGGAGAAGTAGATTTTGTACTTTTTTGTAGATTTGTAATTACAGAATCCAATTTATGGTCCGTTTCAAATCAAAGGAGACAAACTGAAACTTTGAAGCAACTGGTTTCCAGTTTGGCTAAATAAATTTTTTCACTGCTGCAGCAATCACATGATTACCTGATTCACTTTACCTGTAAAACATGGACATGTCTGTGTAGAACTTTGATTGACATGTTTATTCTGACATGGAAGTACAAATAATGTAATTTTGGAGCAACTAACGTCAATCTAATGGCAATTTGTAGAGGAAGATAAAGATTAGGGTGATGGCAAAGAAACATGCAGCAAGATGTTATCTGCTAAATTCAGATCAGCTCCGTTTATTTATATTGTGTC
Organism: Poecilia picta; assembly: GCA_033032245.1. Lineage (NCBI taxonomy): Eukaryota > Metazoa > Chordata > Actinopteri > Cyprinodontiformes > Poeciliidae > Poecilia > Poecilia picta. The sequence goes on along the minus strand of CM065354.1, from coordinate 15,631,922 downwards.
AACAAATGTCATCTCAAGGCATTTTTACAAAAAAAACAAAAAAGATTTTAGTTTGCTAGGCTGTCGATCATAAACAATGTCCACTTCTCATTCACGTGGACGAAGAACTGTGTGGCAGCCAGTCACAGCTCTCTCAATTCAGAGACGTACCTTTTGTTTGTCTGCTTATTTATTATTGGATGTGCTACAGTGAGGACAGACTGATCGAGCCTGGCTATAAAAACACAATATACTCGGTTATCATGAGGTGCCCAGCATCTCCACATGCTGAGTAAAAGTAGCCTGAAATTATATCCGACTAGCTGAATAAATTATTGTAAATGCAATTGGAGTTTTATACTCAACAATTACTGCATTCCAAAAAGTCATTTGTGGTAATAATTTTGCTCGTAGTTCTATTGTAATAACCATATACTTGTGATATATTGTGGAGTCCTGCCTAATGTGCTTAGCCAAAATGTTGCAGCTAGAGTTGTGACGAGAACTTGAGCTAAACTTGAGCTAACCTGAGTTGTTTCTGTCGTTATGCACATCAGTCCCAATCTGCCCATTTTAAGACTCCAGCTGCTACTTTCTTGTACTACTCTCAAGTTATACAGGAGCTTCCAGGAGAACTCGCATGCATTGTGCTGTAACATGGAGTCAATTAGAACTAACTATGGACTCCAGCAGAACCAGAACTAGAATCAGAACCAGAACCTGGCTCAGTGCAAGCATCAACTGCTATGCCTGATTTGATATTTGATATCTTGTCAATTAAAATTAAAATATGGGCTCTGATGAGACTTATTAGTCAGATTTCCTTTAAAACTAACCTGTGGAAAAAAACAACTTTCAAACAGGTAACAAATACACTGTTTTGTTAATAAGCCCACATTTCTGTATTAAAAGTATTTTGAATTGATCCAATGTGATATTTTATTCTGAAAGTTAGAGTTTTCATTAACTGTAAGCAGAAAATCTCCACACTTAACAGAAGAACACCAAAGAGTTAAAATAACCAGTAATTGATCTGCATGATGTGTTTCTCTTAATGAATTGAGGTCATAAATATTTTCAGTAATATTTCTTCTAAAAATGTACTTTGAAAACTTTTAAGTGCAGATGTTCAACATGTGACAGCAACGATCCTGATGAAGTGAGTTTCATGCAAGGCTCTTCTTCTTCTTCTTCTCCTTTGTCCACGATAACATTTTAATAACAGATTGTTCAGTTTGTTAGATAGCTACAGACAGAAACAGAGCAAGAAATCAAGAAGGAGTGGGATGTTTTCTTGTGGCCTGTTTGTACAAGCCTAAGGCTTAAAGCTGAATATAAAAAAAAAAAAAAAAAATTCCCTTCTCACCCTCTGCGGGTGGTCTCTCTCTTTCATCCTCTGAGCTCGGGTCCTCTACCAGAGGCCTGGGAGCTTGAGGATTCTGCGCAGTATCTTGGCTGTGCCTAGTACTGCACATTTCTGGACTGAGATGTCTGATGTTGTTCCTGGGATCTGTTTTAGCCACTGCTCCAGTTTGGGGGTGACTGCCCCGAGGGCCCCGATGACCACAGGCACCACTGTGGTCTTCACCTTCCAGTTCTTTTCCAGTTCCTCCCTGAGGCCCTGGTATTTCTCCAGTTTCTCATGCTCCTTTTTCCTGATGTTGTAGTCACTTGGTATAGCTACATCCACCACAACGGCTTTCCTCTGTTCTTTATCCACCACCACAATGTCCGGTTGGTTCGCCATTACCATCTTGTCTGTCTGGATCTGGAAGTCCCACAGGATCTTAGCTCGGTCATTCTCCACCACCTTTGGGGGTGTTTCCCACTTCGATCTCGGGGCTTCCAGTCCATATTCTGCACAGATGTTCCTGTACACTATGCCCGCCACCTGGTTATGTCGTTCCATGTACGCTTTCCCTGCCAGCATCTTGCACCCTGCTGTTATGTGCTGGACTGTCTCAGGGGCCTCCTTGCACAACCTACACCTTGGGTCTTGTCTGGTGTGGTAGATCTGAGCCTCTATTGCTCTGGTGTTTAGGGCCTGTTCCTGTGCAGCCAGGATGAGAGCCTCTGTGCTGTCCTTGAGTCCAGCTTTGTCCAGCCATTGGTAGGATTTCCTGATATCAGCCACTTCAGTTATTTGTCGGTGGTACATCCCATGTAGGGGCTTGTTCTCCCATGATGGAACCTCTAGCCCCTCATCCTCTGTTCCCCATTGCCTGAGACATTCGCTGAGCATATCATCCGTTGAGGCTTTGTCCTTGATGTATTTATGGATCTTGGATGTTTCATCCTGGACAGTGGCTCTCACACTCACTAGTCCTCTGCCTCCTTCCTTACGGTTTGTGTACAGTCTCAGGGTGCTGGATTTGGGGTGGAACCCTCCATGCATGATTAGTAATTTCCGAGTCTTAACATCCGTGGCCTTTATCTCTTCCATTGGCCAGCTGATTATTCCGGCAGGGTATCTGATTACTGGTAATGCATAGCTGTTTATTGCACGGATCTTGTTCTTGCCATTGAGCTGGCTTCTCAGGACTTGCCTTATTCGTTGGAGGTATTTGGCTGTGGCTCCTTTCCTTGTGACCTCATCGAGGTTGCCATTTGTTTGTGGTATTCCCAGGTACTTGTAACTGTGCTCTATGTCTGCTATTGTTCCTTCTGGGAGTGAGACCCCTTCTTTGCGGACGACCTTCCCTCTCTTTGTAACCATAAAACATAAAACGCGATTCATCTGAAAACGCTACCTGTCGCCACTCAGTGGACGTCCAGCTGCTGTACTGGCGTGCAAATTCTAGCCTTCGTCGTCGATGAACACCAGTCAGCATAGGTGCACGAACCAGGCGTCTGCTTCGAGGCCCAGACGCAGCAATGTTCGCTGAATAGTGGTTTGGGAGACACTTGTGGTAGCCCCTTGGTTCATTTTAGTGGTCAGTTGCTCAACGGTAGCCCGTCTATCTGCCCGAACGCATCTCCGCAACCGTCGTTCGCCTCTGTCATCTATGGCCCGTGGTGCACCACATTTGCCACGTCGTTGATTTTGGACAGTCCCATTTTGCCATGCACGGTACACTTTTACCACGGCGGCACGCGAACAGTTCACAAACTCAGCCGTTTCGGAAATGCTTCCACCCTTGGCCCGAAAGCCAATGATCATGCCCTTTTGGACGTCGGATAAATCGCTTCGTTTCTGCATTACGCCAACGATTGAAATGTTTTCCGAAGCCCACACACACCCTTTATATACGCTCAACTGCACTGTGCTGCCACCTGCCTTCTGTGATTGGTTATTTAACTCTGAAGTGGAAAGTACGTGGTGGTCACATTAATGTGACTGGACTGTGTATATATACTGTATATATACTGTATACTGTATATATATATATATATATATTTTTTTTTTTTTTTTTTTTTTTTTTTGTTGGAACATTGCTTTAGTAGACAAATAACATAAATTTAGACATAATTTGACTAAAAAAGTTGGTAAAATGTTAGACATGTATATCTGTTGAGCAGAGGAGCTGATTCTAAAGATCAAGATAGAAATGTTAAAGGTTTTAAGTTCAGTTTCAGTCCAACAAGTAAGTAAATATGATCCGACTTTGAAAACTAGGGATCTGAAAGTAGCAGTCTTGGAGTTTGGTTTTAAGAATGTGAACACTATTAGAGTTTATCCATTAGTCCAACCATTTATTTGGAATGCAGTAAATTAAGTCAGGTACATTTTTTCCCCTCAGTCCGTATTCACATTAGGCGATTTGTGATTCCAAACGTACAATTTTAGCTTCACATAAAATATCAATATTTTGTAGCAGTAGGTTTTTGTTTTCATACAGTTCTGTATAACCCATTAAAATATATTCCATCGTTTTATTGTCAAGAAATCTACTTTGTTCAGAAGCTCTTTGGTTCTCAGTTTAACAACGGTTACCCTGTGGATTAAAACAATTACTGGCTCAACCCTCCCTTGTCCGTTCTCATCATGGCTCGGGGTCCCTTGAGAGCGAACGACTTAAGGTTTCTGTCGACAAATAACATCGAATTAGACATTTAATGAGGCTGTGGAATTAGCTGCAGCACAACTAAAGTAAGCCATAAGGAAAACCTTATTTCACATTTTTATTGAATCTAATAAAGAACAACATTGTGCAGCTTGGCATGGACACAGTTGTTGTGGTATACATTCTGTTGTAATAAGCAGATAATTAATTATCTTTAGGTTGGCATAGCAGGTGATGTTTAGCATCTTATAAAACTTATAGCACTGACACTGAATAAAAGCTCATTTTTAAAAATATGGACGCCAATAAATCCACGCTTGTCAATCTGGTCCCAACAACATCTTACATTGCAGTCCACTTCATTTATAAAGATTTCAAAACTGTATTATAGTTTAAGCACATTATTTTGTTAATCGATTCTGGGTTTCCTGCTTAGATCCTCATCCTTCTTTACCCTTCACAAAGTTATTCCTAGTGAGTCAGGGCTGCTGCATCTTGACATCTGAGTGTCATGAGCTCATTCCTCAGAAAGAAAGAAACAGACAAGGTGTTCATTTTTTTTCCATCATTCCAAGCTCACTACTGAGGGTCTGAAACAGGGAATGAACATTTTGGTCCACACTTGATTAACTAGAAAGTGAAACATGTTATAGGCCCAGTTATCAACTGTACATGTGATCGCAAATTCTGCCAAAATAAAGTTTGCCAACAACCTGCACCAAATGCAAACAGCGTGCGCACTACCAAAAGGCAGTAGTGACATCCGGCCGTTCATCACCTCACTCGTGACATAAAATAAGTGTTTCCGTTGCAGTTTTTGCAAAATACATTATTTTGCTAAACTGATCTGGAAAAACCACCTAATGCAAAAATGTTTTATGAAAAACGTGACTTCATGGAAAATTGCCATGATTCCATCATGCAAATTTATTTTCATAATTTAAATTTGCATAATTCTATGGTTAATGGAAATGCAGCTACTTTTGGTACATAAGCTATGAAAGTGATGAAAAACACATTTTGACTTTTGCTGAACTCGAGTCAGATCTGTTTGCTTACAGAAAGAAGCTCCTGAGTTCAAATAGTGGTCTGTGGCCTTTCTGGATGAATTTTGCATGTTTTCCTTATGGATGTGTGAGTTTCCTCTGGGTTTCCTCTGGCCTTCTTTCCAAAACATGACTGTCAGGTTAAGTTGTTTTTTTTTTTAAATTGCCGTGAGCTCTGAGTGTGAGTGTTGTCCTGTGATGGACTGGTGACCTGCATAGAGTATATCCCACCTCTCTCCCAATGACTGCTGGAGATAACCACCAGCTCCAACACAATCCTTCACCAACAAGCAGGGCAGACACTGATGGATGGACTTAAAGGTACTGAGTTTTCAAGCAGATCTATAGCATTGTTTTTACAAGCATTCAGTTGGAAGTTGCTAAATTCCTTGGATCAAAGAGTAAATATTAAAGAGAATAAAGTGAAATCCCTCCAGAGCGAAAAGTTGGTTCTATCTATCACACTTGTTGGCAACAACTGTTGTCAAGCCCGTAGATTAATTGGGATCATTTCAGAATTTTGCTGAATAGTTTTAATTCAGAAACATTGGGGAGTTTTGGACATCTTGCCACAGCATTTGAATCAGATTTAAGTTCAGCATTGAATGGGCCTAAACAAAACCTGGATCGTTTTTTTTTTTGAGCCATTCAGATGGGATTTCACTAGTGGACTTTGGATCGTTGTCCCTCTCCATAACCCACATGTCCTGATTCCAGAAATCAGTTTTTGATCAGAAGGTGAAAAAAAAACAAACAAAAAAACTGATGTCTGGGAATTTTTGCTGCAAGATTGTTTTGCAGAGAGCATAATTCCTGGCTCCAATAATTAGTGTAATTAATTATTGCTGTTTTTTTTTCACAGCAAAGCCATCCAGAGCCATCACACCACAACCACCATGATTTTTTTTAAATTGGCTTGATCTGTAAGAAAGAATATTTTCTAGAGCATTCTACAGTAACATAAGTCAAGTCATTTAAAGGCTTAATAAATACATCTGATGAATCTGTTATTTAAATAAGTTACAATATGATACATATATAATGTATAATTTCATTTTAACATGAACTATAACAACTGAGTTTATTGTGGAATTTTCACCCCCCAGTTTCTTTCCAGTGTTTACATTTGCTACCTTTTCCCTAGGGCTGCAGGTGCTGTTCATTTGAAGGACCAGTCATTCACTAACATTCCAGCTCAGAGGAAAACTGTGCAGATACCCCAGAGAGGAAATCCCCTCAGAGTCACAGCTGAAGTTTCAGGTAGGAGCACCAGACCTGACTCTGTTTTCTCTCATCCCATGGAACATTAGCTGTGAAGAAACAAGACCAAAAACAACATCCGTCTTGCCAAGCCTGGGAAAATAAAACATCTCTCTCTATCATTCTGTCTTTTCCTACAGTGCATCTCTTCACGCACTGACATGACATACTGGCATCGCTGGTGTGTTTGCATATCTTCCAACTGCGAACAATCTGGTCTAAAAAGTAGGTAGTCTGAAATCTGACAATGGGGTAATTCTCCCCAGGGCATGCACAAGGGAAAGTGGCAGTTTGCATGTTTGCCTCGCTCCTATAAAATGTTCCCCTCCGCATGCAGACGTTTATGGAGCTCGTAGGTCTGCCAGGGCCCACAGCTGTGCAGGATAATGAGGGAGAGCATGCCACACATGACAGTGGGGAGCAGCTTGTTAGCATAGTCCTCTGCCAGAGAAGGTGCAGCCGGGTTTCTGTTGCACTTTAATTGGAAGATCCAGTCAGCTTGTTTGTCTCTACAGGACAGAATGTCAGCCACTTTCAGGCTTTGCTGCAAACAACACACTGCCATCCGCAAATTAACATTGGGGGCATGAATGACTCCGCGCTGCCAACTTGGATAATGTTTGACATTCAGCCATCAATTGAGAGGAAGTTTTTTGCCTGCTCCCTCTGAGAACTGTCCTCACAATTAATTAAAGTCTAGGAAAGAAACTCAGACTACTTTACCTGTCTTTCATATTGCATGTGTCAAACTGGAGCTCATTATAATTTCCTAGCAATCCTTGCTGCACATGACTGAGATTCACCAGGTGATTGTTGATGGATATAAGCTGCATGCACCCCTGGAAGGCAGGAGCTTGGATGTGACACTCTGTGGGCGGACAGCCTTGACGAAAGTGACACAAGAAAGAAACAGCCTTTAGTTTCACTCCTCTTTAGTCGCAGAAAACTGTAAGTGACAATGTTGGAATTTCAAGAGCAAGACGACACATCGGGAGAACTCACTAACCTCCAAAGTAGAAGCTGCCTCTTGATTCCACCGGCTCCCAGAGCTCAACGTCGGACGAAGGCTCGCCATCCACACTCAGAGTGATCTGCAGATTCCTGCTGGCAAGACTCACTGTGTGCCACAATCCGTCATTGACTCTGCGACCTAAACAACAGAGAATAATCAGTTTCAAGAGATACTGATCAGATGCAAATGTTGTCAACATCCCAGCTTATGTCCAGGATTTTATTTTATTTATTTTTTTCCTAGGAGGTCAGGCAAGAGGCTCAGATAACACAATGGTGGTAAACCGAATTAGCAGTTTTATCTAAATTCCCTGCAGACTTAAATTGCAATGAACATCTAAAGTTAAAAAAGAGGAAAACGAGTTGTGTCAATCGGTCTTCAGTCTGGAGGTTCCAATCTGAAATGCTACCCTTCATGTGAGCGCCAGAACAAAGTGACTGACAGCTTTAGTGGGAGTGGCCAGGCTGAGCGACCAATCAGATTTCAAGAGGAGCAGGAGTTCATCACCGAAAACGTCTGCCAACTATTTCTGTGAAACATTTTTGTGTCTATACAAATATCCCAAAATGTACTGAAACAAAAACTGAATAAAGTGACACCAAGAATATTCTGAATTTTCACATATTTAGGCTCAAAATCATTCAATCAAAAAGCATCTACTGTATGTTTAGATTGAGATGTTCAGCCCTTAAAACACTTGCATTTCTAATTTTGTTAGTTTTATTTGATTTATCAAGATGTTTAAATTCCAGCTCACAGAATCTCAAACCTTTTTTTTGTCAGTAATTCAAATAAAGATTTTTGTTTACTAGATGGTTGATTAATCATTAACAAAATTAATTTAAGCCTGTGAATCTGTAAAAGTGTTGTGCCATGCGATCAAACATTTGGGCACACCTTACTTCTGTGCTGGTGCACCTCACCTCAGAAACAAAATTAAGCCCAGTAGCATATTTGTCTCTAATGTCTGGTGAAAATCCAGGCATCCAGTGACATTTTCTAAACATCTTGCTGCAGCTGTGTAAAATCTCGATGCACCTGTCTGAGCGGTCTCGCCTCCCAACCTGCTCTCTCATGTTTAATGGCAGCTTCTATAGTTTTTTCTCTAAAGTAGCTTGGGCTTTGTTTTTCTCAGAAAGATTTCACTTTAATACAGTCATCTTTTGTTCCATGCCCCCTTTTCTCCACTCTTTGTACCACAATTTTCTCAGAAATGTCTTGTACTCCCATGGCTTTCCTCTTTGATGCATACAGCGCCTCCAGCACTGCAGCAAAGCATTCCCACAGCATTCCGTACCTTCACTGTTGGTAACAGAAAGCTGGCTGCTCTGTTCTTTATCGGGCTCAATTTTTCACCAATAAACAAACTGTAGAGCAGCAGGAGTTAAATTGGGCTGGGCCTCGACCGCCACATGCAGACTTTGTTAGCACAGTGCTCTCCACATCTTCAACTGCATTTATTTTTACACTCTTCTCAAGACATAAAAGCATAAAAAAACTTTCTGTTGTTACTTGTAAAAACAACATTGACCAACTCTGCTATCAAGTATATTTATAGATTGTGCCATCAGGACTTTTAGCCTGAAGTAGGAAGCTGCAGTCGCACTAAACAGAGCAGTGAATGACAAGACTCAAATTTTATTGAATAGATTTTACAGTTTAAAACACATCTACACCTATAAACACCACCATAAAGATCTAATGCTCATACAGCTAGAAAGTAATGCACATAACAACCAGTTCTTAGACATATGGACGGAAATGAGAGAGGGAGCTAAATTAATTCAACTATTTTTATGTGTTAAGACCTGCCTTAGCTGTTTAATTCTCAAGCAGATACAGGTTGTGGTTACACAGGAAGATCTGCTTATGTAGAGGTTTATGTTACATGAGTTAAAATGAGTAATTCTGTCCGTGACGAGCAGGTTGCACTAAAAAATTATCTCTGCTGAAATCTGGTGGTAGCAGTAAAATTGCAACCTGCTGCTTACTAACAGGAGCTATAATTCATCTACACTAACAATTGATATACAAAACAGCTGCAAAATGTTTCTGGATGTTGCAAAATGAGTCCAGTCTTAATTTATTTCAGCTAAGTTTAAGAACAATAAAATTTATTATTTAACGATGCTGTGGTGTTGGTGAAGGGAGATGAAGTGGATGGCATGCATAAAATATTGGCAGGAAAATTTAGCAAATAGCGCAGTTTTGTGAATTCAATCGTATAATGTAAAAATGTTTATCCACCACTTTGCTGAAAAACCTAAATAAATACTTTTTTATAAATGTTTTATGGGAAAATAAAGCTCAAATAGGAAAAAAAATCCAAAGCAAACTAAATCTTTTAGACTGCTAATCTCATCCCATAAACAACTGAAAATGAATCTGTAACTCTTTCTTGTCTTCCATTTAACCGTCTTCATGTAGAATGAAGAGCAGATCTGTGTTTATACACAACTTGTTGGCCACCAAATGCATAAGAAGTTTCGGAAAATGCTGCTCGGACTGCATGTGAAGAGGTAAATGATCAAAGTGATCTAGAATTTGCAATATCTAGGATACAAAAACAAACACAACAATTAGAAATATTTAACAGACACGGAAAGAAATTTTGACGAGCGACGTGAAAAATTCGGAGGTGACGAAACATAAGTCTGTTCTCATCTAATGTTGCTTTGACAGCCTTTTGATTCTCACGTTGATGGTGCATTCTTGTTCTCCGCTTTCTTCCAGCTGATCCACATGCAGACAGAACTTGGAGATTTTATTGTTCCCAGCTTTTTTTCACACCCAATTCAGAGTGACTGTTTTTTTAGACCACAGTCATGCATCACATTGTTCTATTTACAGTTTCTCAAACCATTTTGGTCAGATTATTCTGTGTGCACAATGATGCATCCATCTCCTCCCTGAAGCCCCACTCCCACACAACAACTCCTGTGTAGCTACTAATGAACAGCTCAGATCTGTACTTTGCCATTCTCTGTCTAGGGAAAACTACGGGGCTTATCTCTGAGAGTTTTCCGATTCCTGTTTGATCGACCCTGTTCTCCTAAAATCAGGGTATCGGGGTCTTTCAGCAGTCGCTGTATCCTCTGGAGAAAAGCTCCGGTTTAGATTACAGACTTTCACTTGTTTTCACCATGGTGACAGAAAAAAAAAGTGTAACACAGATTTACTAGTTGATGACATTTTGATGAAGACTGACAACAAATGTGATATTTTTAATAATTTCATATTTCATTGACTGTAGGCAACTCTCTGCTCTGGTTTAGTAGACTGCACCAATATAAACTACTAATGAAAAAAGTGTTGGCATATCCATTACTACGTTACAATAAAGTTATTTTCTTTATTAAGTTCCTAGTCCTCATAGTGCCCAATCTGTAACACAGATATCAATAAATAAATACAATATGCATTCAAGAAGTATTTAAACTTTTTCTTCTTCTCACGCTGAATCTGAAAAATGTGTTAATGGCGTTTGGAAAGGATGTTCTAAACTTACATTTAAAGCTGTTGTCAAGACTAAACAATGTTAGCATCTCATTATTTTTGTAGCATTAAAGAAATGGTACAGAACTACGGGGCAGTGCTTTGCATTAATATTAATTTTTCACCACATGCATGCTGTTGGTGCCCCGATGTTTCAGAAACGTGGGTTTCAGCTCCAAGTTGCTGAAGCCTTGAGGAGCAGAGTTCTACAGATGAAACTCTGTTCTGGTCCAATCACTGTATTATTTATTTTTTATTTATTATTTTCCTCCAGCCTGTAAGCTCAACAGGGACAGACGATTAGAAGAAATGCATCCTGGGAGTTGTTTCCAGTTACTCTAAAATAACATCTGTCCAGGCTCTTGGGGAACTTGAGAATTTCCAGTGATGCCTGTCGCTAACGGCGTAGCCTTTTATCCTGGAAGACTGTGAGCGCCACAGGCGTTTCCTCCTATCTCCGTTCAATGATTCAGTGAATAAGCCATGCAGCCATGACGGACTGCTGGTGAGCTTCCTGTCACACTCTCAGGTCATATACATTTCGTCTGCTGCTAGCCAGCCCTGCAGGGTCAGTGTAAGACACAGATCTAATCAGACTGCTACTCCCCCACTAAAAGAAGAATCCACCATTTGGGCTTTTTTTTTATCAGCTCCTAATCTCAGAGCTTTCCTTCTGTCCAGACATTTTTTATATGCCAGTTTTTATGTCCTTGACAACAGAAAGAAAGAAGTGAAGAAAACAAAAGCTTATTTTGGATGCCATCTTTCTGTGCTTCTCCTGATTTAAGCTGAAAGATCCTTTTGTTTCTGCAAAAATCCTTTCTTGCATAAACACTATTTTTGGTCAAATTCTTTCCTTTGTGCCTTCACAAATGTCACACAAGAGCCAACTTCTTCCACCATCAAACTGGAGGAAAAGCGGCGCTATCAAACGGGAGACAGAGTTTAATTTTAGAAAGGAACATACATGAAATGTAAGATCGCTGTGAGCCCTGGGGCTCAGTTTAATGATCTCGACAGATATTGCTGTTTGTGCTCTAGTCATAAATCCAAAGGAAAGGTGGGGAAAAGGGTGAGAATTACATTTTTCACATCTCTGTTTTCTAACCTGAAAGAAGAAGAAGAAAAAAAACACTTTTCGAGGACTAAATATCACAACTTCACAGACCAGACAGAACTTGAGTTTCACTCATTTTAGAAGCTCTGAGCAATAACTAGAAGTTGTTATACATTTTCATCTTTGAATGTTACTCAGTAGACAGTCTGCTCATTTTTACTGAGCATTTATGCTCTGCAGGATTCTTGATGCGAGTCCAGTTTTATCTGTCGTGAAGCTGAGTTAGGTTATGTTTCAGGACATCCATCACGCAGAGAAGACTTCCAGCTGCTGCGAGTCCTGCACGTTTCTCACAGCAGCATATCGTCAATATCCTACTGTAATTAAGGAATTTACCCCCCGAGTCTGTGCAGCATGCTCTCGCTCAGTCTTGCTGATTCTGATTCAGGGGATTTCTCTCCGTGTGTTTGATATGATAATGAATTTGTAACCAAGATGCTATCACAGCTTTGGCTCAGTAATCATTTCAGCTGTGACCTCCAAGAACGTACCTGAGGAGTCCCAATAAAAATACCTGACAAATTCCAAGTGAGGCAGTTTATATCGAAGCTATATCAGATTAGCTTTTCTGAATTCATTTGCAGTGAAACGTTGACTAATTATTAAACTCTGGGTTCCTGACATGCTGCAGCTTGGAGGTGGATGTGTCCCAGTGCAGGCAGCAAATTTAATGCAGCTTCAGGTAAATGATAGAAAAAAGCTGGCCTTCCTCTGCCGTGCGTGTCCTCTCAATCTAGATTTCCCTGCAGCCTGGGACCTAGGAAAGTCAGACTACCTGAAGCGATCCCACTTATCTATGTTATCTGCACCATGAAGCCTCAGACAGAAGATTGGATGGTATGTTTTTCCTTGTAATTGTAAGAAAAGCTTTTCTTTTGTTGAATCTTTGAGGACAGAGATGATAATGGACCCCAGGTGAAATTTCCTAATGCACTGTATTGTCTCCAGATTGTGAATCAGGCTGCCTCTGCTCGTCTGCTCCAGTAATACGAAGCTCAGAGTCAAGCACCAGTAAAAACAGACTTTGTTGTGATAACAACATGTTCATGTGGATGTGCATGCACTCCTTACAGCTGGGATCGAAACCGATTGAAGCTGCATTGTGAGCTCAAGTCTTGAGAATAAATCTCAATCTCAATATATCCACTGTATAAACAAATCAGATTTATACAATAAATTGCTTTCCCCAAGCATTATAAGATTATATTTTACCTGGACCTGAGTTCACAGTAGCTATTCCTCCTTCAGTTTGGGGACAGCTCATGCTATACTCTCTGTTTCAACACATGGCCGAATTGTAGCACATCTGAAAAACCTCCTCTAGGTCATTGCATCTAAGGGCACCATACGGGGGCCAGGGGGGAGGGAAGTAAGGACAATTACAAGGTAATTACTAGGTATATATATATTAAAAATATATATATATACAGTATATAGGCCTATATATAAAATTCCCTTCTCACCCTCTGTGGGTGGTCTCTCTCTCTCTCTCTCTCTCTCTCTCTCTCTCTCTCTTTCATCCTCTGAGCTCGGGTCCTCTACCAGAGGCCTGGGAGCTTGAGGGTTCTGCGCAGTATCTTGGCTGTGCCTAGTACTGCACATTTCTGGACTGAGATGTCTGATGTTGTTCCTGGGATCTGTTTTAGCCACTGCTCCAGTTTGGGGGTTTCTGCCCCGAGGGCCCCGATGACCACAGGCACCACTGTGGTCTTCACCTTCCAGTTCTTTTCCAGTTCCTCCCTGAGGCCCTGGTATTTCTCCAGTTTCTCATGCTCCTTTTTCCTGATGTTGTAGTCACTTGGTATGGCTACATCCACCACAACGGCTTTCCTCTGTTCTTTATCCACCACCACAATGTCCGGTTGGTTCGCCCTTACCATCTTGTCTGTCTGGATCTGGAAGTCCCACAGGATCTTAGCTCGGTCATTCTCCACCACCTTTGGGGGGTGTTTCCCACTTCAATCTCGGGGCTTCCAGTCCATATTCTGCACAGATGTTCCTGTACACTATGCCCGCCACCTGGTTATGTCGTTCCATGTACGCTTTCCCTGCCAGCATCTTGCACCCTGCTGTTATTGCTGGACTGTCTCAGGGGCCTCCTTGCACAACCTACACCTTGGGTCTTGTCTGGTGTGGTAGATCTGAGCCTCTATTGCTCTGGTGTTTAGGGCCTGTTCCTGTGCAGCCAGGATGAGCCTCTGTGCTGTCCTTGAGTCCAGCTTTGTCCAGCCATTGGTAGGATTTCCTGATATCAGCCACTTCAGTTATTTGTCGGTGGTACATCCCATGTAGGGGCTTGTTCTCCCATGATGGAACCTCTAGCCCCTCATCCTCTGTTCCCCATTGCCTGAGACATTCCCTGAGCATATCGTCCGTTGAGGCTTTGTCCTTGATGTATTTATGGATCTTGGATGTGTCATCCTGGACAGTGGCTCTCACACTCGCTAGTCCTCTGCCTCCTTCCTTACGGCTCGTCAGGAAGGAGGTGGTATCGTGTATACTCTCAGGGTGCTGAGACTATACACGATATATATATATATATATATATATAATATATTATATATATATAATATATATAATTATATATATTATAATATAATACACAGTCCATCACATTAATGTGACCATCTGTCACATTAATGTGACCACCACGTGCTGAGACTATACACGATATATATATATATATATATATATATATATATATATATATATATATATATATACGTATATATAGGCCTATATATTTTTTTTAATAAAAATATAAAAAGGGGCCCTGTAAACTGCAAAGTTAATCATATTGTGTTATCTAAAATTGTTTTTAGCAGTAAAAATGTTACCACTCCCAGACCTAAAAATGCACATTTATATTTATAACTCCACCCTGGATCTGAGTTAAATGGTTTGTTGCTTGGCGCACTTGATGGTGATGCTGTTCAACAGCAGTCAGTAGAAGACAAGAACGACTCTGGCAGTTACTATGCTGCCAATAGAAATGATAAAACCAGGTTTTCAAAAAGGGGGAGAGAGAAAAAGGTAAGTGTCAATTTGTAACCCAGTTTTTCTCCGAGAGGTGGGTAGACTGAGATTATCAACCATTTAGCATGGTTAGCATAGCTACAGACTACTGTTTGCCTAAATTTCACTAGCATTTAATGAATTAAGGAAAAAATTACCAAGATATTTATATATTTAACTGGTACATGTACCTTTTACCACTTAACAAATGAGACAGTCAGCAGCAGCTCTAACCCTCGTCCCTCCTGACCTGTTCTCTCCTAAGTGAAATTAAAGCTGCCTTATGTAATTTGCATCATTATATATATATATATATATATATATATATATAATATATATATTATATAATATATAATAGTGTGTATAGTTAAATGGTTTTAACTATAAAACCATTTAACTATATATATTGTACCATTTTTGTTCAATGGTACAAAGATGCTTGACCATGAGTAACCTGACCAACGCACACCAACACATTTTGGCCTTTAACCATCACAAAACATCTAACTTCATAACTTACATTGATATAAAACATTTGTTGAAAAAAATGTAAGAGCTTCTATAACTGTTCAGCAGATGATGTTGAGGATTTGAAGAAAAGCTCAACCTTGTCCTAATTTTGGACAAAATTCTCTCCAATAGTTTTCCTCTTTCCATTCATTTCATTCTTAAGATGTAGTTTCAAATTAAGCATTTGGACTGTTAAAACAGTATTTGGCTGCATTTTGAAAACAAGCATCTCCAAATAGTTTGATAATATAAAGAGTTGAATTGCATCATTATCACAATGTGATAACAATAAATTAAAGATATATTGTGCTGGGACCTTCCTGCATGAAGTTTCATGTTCTCCTCTTGCCTCTGGTACCATCCCAAACCATGACTTATAGGTTATTGGCCTTTTATCCTATGTGTGTCCATGTTACCCTGTGATAGACTGCTGTCCTGTCCAGGATGGACCGAGCTGGATAATATAAATTATTAACATAATTTAATTTCCCTTTGAGACTAACAAAGTATTATTGAATACTACAGGTTGAATAATATTTTCAACAAGCAGTAAATAACAGAAAATAGTTGAACTGGAATGCATGAGTCAGGCTGCAGCAGCCACAACAAACACTCTCATTGTAAAACTGCACCTGTTAAAAAAACAGCACTATTTTTCTACATGCCTCGGTTAATGTGAAAGCCAGCATTTGGCTACCTGAAAGGCTCATTAGTTCCTCTTCATTTTATGATATAGTTACCTCTTCTGTTCATAATGAGCATGGAAAGTAAAGAGACAGCACGCTCCAGCCTTCCCCAGCTTCTCAGCCACACATTCATCTGGCAGCAACAAACGCTTCGCTTTGCATATTCTCACCAGCCCAGGCAGAGGCAAACAAGATTCAATCTGCAGTAACAACAGATCTTCAAAAATACATGCAGCAGCGGTTGCTTTACAGCATTCATTAGGAAGCTTCATTTTAGTTGTTTACCTGATTTAAACTTTTCATGAAAAAAATGTAAAGTATATTTATAAAACTAATGAATGAAATCAATTTAACTCAAACCTTACTGAATCAATATTTGCATCATATAACTTTCATTAACAATGTGTGCTTGTGTTAAAATACCTCTAGTTTAGTAGATTCATAGTTTATTTCAGCAAGACTGGGAACCACAAATGTAACCTTTAACACAGTGCTTTCGCCCACAGCTACTACTAAATCTGTCATTTTTTATTAAAATAGGCATATCATGCTTTTAAATCTTTCCTTATATGTAAATCATTCTCTAATGGTCTACATAAAGTAAAACTGCAGAGCTTTAGTTTGAGGTATTGTAGCTCCACAGACCCTTGTTTGTCCGTTCTGGGGTATTTTACAGCTACTTGTTTTGCTGCTGTCTTTTTAAACGGTAATGAGACATTACACTCCACTCCACTCCACTCCACTTCACAGGTCACAGAACCTTCCACTCTACAAAGTTCAGCCATTTTTGTAGTTTGATAGCAGCAATAAAATAATATACCAGCAGAGAAACTACTTATTAAAAAAGTGTATTAAAGATGTCACCAACAGAGGACTTGTCCATGTTGGAGCCAAAGTCTGATTGAAGACAATCAACCTGCAGAACCACTCAATGAATGCATCACAATGTTATCTGTGTATTTACACCAAATGAATGCATTTATTTGGAATGCATTCATTCAAAATGAATGCATTTGGATCATGTGTTCCCAAGGCAAAAACAAAGCCAAATAATTATATTCAAAAAATGCATCCCAGTTATATCCTAAGGGAAAAAGCTAAAAGCTAGCATACAGCGCTAGTAGATCGATCATGTTATAGGAGCTAAACTGCTATAACATGGAGTTTAACTATAGTTTAGCTATCCATGCATGTCCATGCATGTCAGATACCTATTAAATATTAATGTTACCACAATATGAAAGAAGTAAACAAAGCCTCAATATAATTAAGGATTTAGCTAACGGGAGTGTCAAGAGCATCACTGAATGCATTTGGATCATGTATTCCCAAGGTAAAAACAAAGCCAAATAATTATATTCACAAAACGCATATCCTAAGGGAAAGAGCTCAAAGCTAGCATACAGCGCTAACAGAGGCAGAAGGCCAGCACGTTATTATTAACACACAACATTCATGTCTAAAGTAAAGTTTGCTGTCATTTTAGTGTTATTAGCAGCTTGCAGCTTTGCTGTGTACATGCTGTGTACAGGCGAATGAACAGACTGAAAATATAACCCCTAAAAATGTAAAGAAATCTATTCTACGAGAGAATAAATTAAAGTATTTTCTCTCATAGGCACTCAAAGTGCAAAAAAGGTATCTAAGTGATAAAGTAGATTTTGCATGTTATGCCATCTTTAAATTTTTGCTATATAAAGTATTATTCATGACGCAGAATAATACTTTAACACAGAATAAGCATTAATGCAGTTATTATATAAAACAAATACTAGATTTAAAGGGAAAATTTTGCTGGTTTCTTGGGATAGTAACTTTGAATCCAACAGAAAACAAACAGATTGCACAATAATACTTGTTTATCCCTACAAATATATTTGTAGGCATAAACTTTGGTTTGGATTGCCAGAAGACAGAAAGCTTTTTGTCTTCTGCTGTCAGGTTCTGCACATGACAGCAGAACCTGAATGAACCAAAAGACTTGAGGAACAAAGAGCGTTGGACAGAAATCTATCAAGCCAATTCTGAAGTAATTCTGATTAATTGAGCTAAGTAAACCAGCTAAGTATTTTAGGCCAGCTTGGTCCAATCATGCCAAACACAACAGCAACTCTACCAGAGAATAAATTAAAACATGCAGAATCGATGTATTGCAATGGCCCAGTTAAAGTTCAGCCAGGTAGAAAGGCTATAGTGGGACATTGGGACAGCAGAAAACAATGTCTGAGAGGCTCAAATGAACTGAGGCAGCATTCAGAGTGTTTCCAGATTCCTGTTTCTAGTGGTAAATTCATACAGAAAACCACATCTCCATGTTACTGAGTGAAAAACGGATTCCGTAGGATATTATATCACAGAGTGGTTACCATAAAAGTGAGTCATCAATGCATCATTTCATTCTAAACAATAAACCCGCTGGATCTTTTCTTTTTCAACAGAAATTTCAAGAAATAAAACACCTGAGAGACTTCATCTTTCCATGCACATCAAATATTACTGAATTTTAATACTTTCCATTTGTTAGATGTTCACGGAGGTTTTCTTATAAGTCCTGAGAGACACGTTTCATAAATCTAACTAATTACACAACCCACACTTCTAAAGGGGATTTTAGTCGAATAGTTCTCAGTAGTTATGATCACATTCCTAAAACTGTAGGACAAAGGACCAGGTGATATTTAGAGACGGTTTGTTGTTCACACTCACCAGCAGAAACCTCTGATCTCTGTCGCCCTGTGCTGTGGAGGGTCAAATGAAGCCAGCTGTTGCTGATCTGCAGCTCTAGCTTCTGTGGGCTGGGGTTTAGCTGCACCGAGAGCAGAAGCCCGTCGGGGTTCCAGGTCCTGAACTGGAAGCGAACGGTGAATTCCCCCGTGGAGGGAGCAGCAGACGGGAGCGACAGGAAGCTGCTGGTGGAGCTCAGGAAGGTGCAGGCCACCAGCTGGGGCGGCGAACATGAGAAGGTCACGTTGCCCTGCGGAAAAAAAATAAAAAGGAGATTTACATGCATCTTTAGCGGCGTGTCAGCCGAGGACGAAGGCTGCAAATGTCATGTAGAACTATGACCTTTTATTAATTATAGGCAACATCTTTTCCAGGTCCAATTACTTGGGATCAGTTTAACATAATTACAGAAAATGCCCGGCCCAATACGAGATACAGAAATGAAAAATAACAACAAATGGGCGCCGAGATAATTATATGGATTATTTGACATTTTTAGACGAGACTGAAACCAAAGTTCCTCCTAATAAAATATGTGAGTAAATATGCAGACAGTGGTTGTTTTGACCCAGATTTTCAAAGCATGACTTCATAAATAAAACATTGTTTTAATAAAAACATTCAGAGTTGCGCATAACATTACCCTAATGTCTGACAATATTAAACAGTCATCAGCAGAGAGCCAAAATGTGAATGCAGACGATGTTGCTGCTTTTCATTCAGTGCCATCCTGACGTGGACACCGAGTCGTCCACTTGTGAAATCAAAAACATCCCTTCGGGCTGCAGCTTTTCATCCAATCCAACTATACATATAATCTTAATTGTGTGTCGGGCTGCAGTCAAAACCCAACCAGTCATGACTGCTGAGGTCAGACTCCTATCAGTCCCACAACCCCGCAGGGCAGCACACAGCAATCACAACTCTCTCACTCTCAATGTGATTCCCTCCCATCAGCCCCGGGGAAATGGTCCCATTGAAATTCCATTACAGCTTCCATCATTCCCGTCTCCTCCACCTCTGCCTCTCTAGTCAGCAAAGGCCTTTAATGCAACAGTTAACGGCTGTGGGTGTCTCATTTGAGATGTGGCTTGTAGCTCTTCGACCGACCTGTCTGATTGGTGTGGGAGGAGACTCTCGAAATGCACTCAGACTTAATCACAGAGTAGCCCGGGATCACAATGGCTGTAATGATTGTTTATTCTCCATTTGTGCCTCTGACAATCTTTATTCAACGTCTGGATAATCACAAATCATCAGAAGAAGGGAAAATGTGAAAGCAACAGCACAGACCAATCAGAATCTGAATGCAGTGCCACCACTAGGCCAACATTTGAACTGTTTGTGACAGGGAGTAGTTTTGGTTGTTTCTATGTTTGCTTCTATTCTTTGATTAAATCAGCCTTGATTCTGTTTTCTTTTTGTTTATCCCTCAATATTTCCTGCAAGATTCATTTCCCCTGTTTGCTCTCCTTCGCACCCTGGTGCCATCCGCTCTCTCTCTCTCACACACTTGCAGCCCGTTAATCAATTAGCCCATGTCCTTTGTTCCAGCGTTCACTCTCCCAGTATTCATACACCTTTTCTCCTCTCATTCCTCACTGTTCCTCCAGTTTGATCCTACGTACACAGTTCCTGGTCGTTCCTGCTCTTTTCAGTTTTCCTGGCTACTTGTAAGTTTTGCTAATCATCATTTTGTTCATTAAAGTCTACAAGAGTGAAACAGGATGTTTGCTGCTTTCTGTTGAGCCTTCCTTTTATGTGCTGAAACTCTTACTCTGCTTTTTTTGTCTCAGTTTGAATTAATATCAGAGATACTTGTTCAAAAAATAATCACACTTCCTGATCTACAGTGCATATAAATACTATTCATCCTGTTTGGGAATGTGGGCAGCCTTCTGGAAGTTTCAGACTTAGTTTTGATATTCTGATAAGATATTCTGCAAAATGCACACAGGGACAGCTCTTTAAAAATAATTCTAGCAAGATACAAATAGTTTTTAAATGTCAACTATGTTATACTGTGTTTAAAATGTGTAAACTCATCTTTCCTCTTGTAACTAAAATAAAAGCTGCTCTGATATCGATTGTCAAAAAAATAAAAAAATAAAATAAATTGAGATCAGCAGTGATTTAATATTTGCTGATTGGAGGATTTTTAAACTGTATCTTTGCTAACTAGTCAAATATTCAAATCTGAATACATTATCCCACCTGACTCTGGCCATAGCCCAGATCGGATCAACGGTAGGTCTGGATACTAAAACCCAGGGTTGAATTATTAGTTTGATGTATGCCACTGGGAGAGCCTGATACTCACTCATGGACTCATCATTTATTTCCAGGAGTTTCCAGCCTCAAAAGAGGCAGACCGTGAAGAAAAGAGAGGAGTCATATTAAGCAACTGACGCCGTCCCCCCTGTAATGGCCTTGGATAAAAGCTGTAAATCCATACTTGCTTTGACGCAGCTTTTTTAGCATGACCTAAAAGAATTTCACTTTTGTTCCTTCATCTGTTAAAATGCAGACATTGCTTTAGTCAGCGTTGGTAATGTGCTCCATCAGGAGACGATAGCTTGAGCTGGTAGTTGTAATTTAGTGAGACTATTAAACTCCTCACCAGCAGCGTTCTTCAGAAACACTCAGGAATGAGTATCA
Source organism: Poecilia picta (assembly GCA_033032245.1). NCBI lineage: Eukaryota > Metazoa > Chordata > Actinopteri > Cyprinodontiformes > Poeciliidae > Poecilia > Poecilia picta. The sequence continues at coordinate 15,610,416 of CM065354.1, read as the reverse complement.
TAAATAGTGTACATTTACTGCAGCAGAAGCTGTGGGAGGATTCATGCTGTCTAAAGGATTATTGATGTTTCAGGCATTAAAACGTCATGTTGATTCTTGGGTCCAACAGACATAAAACCTGTTTCATTTTCTCTTTTTTTTGTCTCTGACTGCATTTTAACATCTGTTTACAAACCATCCTGGAGGTGCAACATAGAGTTAACAGAGTGTGGGCTAAGAGTGTATTTAAAACTTCAATAATAGGATACTGAACTTGGAAATGTTCAGTGGCACTCGAGTTTCAAATGTACTTCATTAAAGCTAGATTTTTTTCAGCTTGCAAATCTGTGTTTATTGAGTTCTCTGTTTACTATTCCTCTAAGGTCTTTGCTTTTTCGATTTTTTTTCCCCATCGGTTGACTAAAGTACTTTTATGAAGCACTGCTGATGTCGTCTGTGCTGCTGCCAGAGTTCTGACCAGCACCGGGAAAATGGATCACATAAGCAGTTAAATACTTACTGGCTCCATAACAGAAAACAAAAACATTTCTATGTTTTCTACTGGCCTCTAAATCACTTTGGATTGTCTTGTGAATGGTGCTAAATTAAAAGCCTCAATTTGCCTTACTGTAGTTTTTGGGCTGTGTTTCTGTCATGTTTGCTGTCTACTATCATCTCATGTTTGCTGTCTATCATCTAGTAAAATGTTACCTGTGTCACATGCTGCAACTGAAACCCGCAGCTTGACCCACCTATCATACTCTGTAGCTTTCTTCACCATCACCCCTTTTAATCTAAAGTTAAATTTTAAGATGATTGATTAACTCGATTTATTTCTCAGATCCGTTACAAATATCTGGTTAAAAAATGTAGCAACTTGATACAATAAGCAACAGTTATTAGATAGGCTCCAAGTCCAAGCAAACATAAAGTAGTCTGTCCTATTCTTCTGTATGAAGCTTTCTGAGTATAAATTACTTTAATCTGCATGTCCGAGGATGTTGTGATGAGGACATTTCTAGGGATCGGTGGTTCTGTGTTACTCTTTGTGTCGTAAGTCCTGATTTGTCAACCAGACGGCCACTCGCACTGAACCAGCAAGTTCTGGTACTGGTTCTGGTGGCGGTTTCTTCCCATTAAAAGCAAAGTTTCCTTTGTGCTGTGGAACCATGCATGGTCAGCATGAGGATTTGCTACGTCAATAAACAAATAATAATTCTCCACTGTTGCTGCACGTGGTAAGTTGACCTGTTGGGTTTCCTTAGGTAGAAAATGTTGAAGCCAATAAGCTGAACTTGGCTGCATTGTTTGAATCAGCTGCAATGTACGTAGCTGGTTGTAAGAATCTTTAGATTTAACTTTTGTTATCAAAAGGTGCCTCGAGATGACATGTATTGTAGATCAATGTTATGTAAATAAACTGAACTGAATTAGATTACAGTGTGCATTCATTTGAATTTACTGACTCCAAACACAGGAAACAGTTTTGAGGTGATCATTTCCTTATATTTTTTTTCATATCCCCCACACTGAGTGAGGTATGAAAAAATTATATATATATATATAAATAATCTTTTGCCACTGCATGTAAATATTCACCACATCTCTTTGGGTTCATCTTTAAATGTTCTTTCAGAACTGACTCCGTTCTGTGACTGTGAAACAACATCCTGTGGAATTATTCTGGAGTGCTATATATGATTACCAAAATAAATCGTTAACAGATTTTTTTTTCCTCCAGTAAAATCGCCCACTCTCTGCCTCTCGCCTACACATGAGCTCATTCGCTCTCTCTCTCTCTCTTTCTCTCTCTCCCATCTTCTCTCTCTCTCATATCATACCATCAGTTTTCCATCCTTGAAAACCGCGCTGTGAGATAAGCTTTGCAAGGCGAAGTGATATTTCATATTTCTGACTTTTTAAAGGCATTTATGAGTTCTTTGAAGAGAAGCAACAATCAGAGATAAAATTGACAGTGAGCTTAGAAACATTATTTATAAAGAACTTAACCTAGAGACTGATATCTGATCACCAACAAAGTCAAAAACAGCTCCATAAATTGGTCTGATTTTAGCTACAGATCTTGAGTTCTGCTGCAAGACTTCAAAAAGGGGGAAACTCTTCAAAGAGAGGAATCGATCATTATTTATGATAGTGTAACACATAAGAAAACTAAAGTTGCAGCTCACCACGCTGTGTATCTGTGGTTTGCGTCTCTTAGCCAGGTCTATGATGTTGATCCCGTTGTAGTAGAGGTTCTCTATGCAGCCGTGGAAGTTCTTCCTGAGGAAGGTGCCAGGTTTCCCAGGCAGAGGAATGCCTCCAAAGCTCAGCTGAAGACGGAGAGCAGCAGGTTGATTAGGTCACAAGAACAAACTAAGCTGCTCACATTTAGAGCAAAAAATGAGCTGAAACGCAACTCTTTCTGCTCCACAGTGTGTGTGTGTGTGTGTGTGTGTGTGTGTGTGTGTTCAGCGCTCAGGCGACACTCGTGTCACATTCTTAACAGGCTGTGCTTGAACAACCGAGCCAGTTATTCAGCAAGTGAGAGGTGATGTGAGAAAACATCACCTCTCACCACGCCGTCTGAAGGTGTGCTGTGTACCGCCTCTCTGAACCTGATTTCATGGTTCAGTGTGTATCAGCTGAGTCAAGCTACAGACAGCATACATACTTTCACACATTGGGTATGATCCCACATCTCTGAGCCGCAGCGGTGAAAGGAACCCCTCTGCTTGTCGCACCAGAGCCACACACCCAGTTTCCTCAGTGGAATTTATTCATGTGAACTGGCAGACTGGGAGCAGGTCAGTTCAGGCCAACCAGAGAAACGGTCGACTTTTTTTTTTGAAAAAAGAAACGTGCTCAATAAAGAACTTTGATCATTTGTCAGAGTTGGAAGATCACCTGAATGATCGCACAAATCTATGTTTAGCTTTCTTTAACCATTAAGCAGTAAAATATATGTTAATTATGGAAGTTATCTGTCTTAATTAGTGAAGGTCTTACATTCCGATTTTAATTATTTGGGGGAAAAAAAGTTGCAGAAGACCTGTTTCAAACTCATTGTTCACAGTTTGCTTGTTATTAATAAGTGATTGTGTTACTGAACAGAATTATTGCACCTTTTTTCTTTTGTATGATTTATTTTTTTCCCATTGTTGCCTGGAGTTTTTTTCAGTGGGTTTGACAGCTCTAATGTTCCTGTTTATTCTCTGATCAAGCTGTTGTTCACACTCTTTACTTTGACGAGGCAAACTTTGAATTCTTGCTACAGCTTTTGTCTTCAGATCTCACTCTACATGGCGACGGCAACCGGTAGTCTGAAGGTTAGCGTTTGTTGTTTCCAACACAGATGTGCAGCCTGTACTGACAAGACTACGGGTGCAGAGACGACAGAGGCAGACAGCGGCTTCAAGCTCTGAAACAAAAGAGCTTCTGTTTACAAGGTCGAAATACAATGGGAAAGTCTTTGGAGGCTTGCAGAGTTGTTCGATAGCAGCAAAATGTCTTTTTATAATTTTACATTTAAAGGAGCGCTTCCAGCAGTTCCACGGAGCACACTTTTGTTTGCTGCAATGCCGCAAGGCTCGCCCTAATGCTGCTCATCAGTCTGTGTTCGCGATAAGGTCGTCTGCGCCTCTGCGGAGAAATATTTACACAGCTGTTCCATCTTCTCGTCAGGTTATTCAATCTGGCTGAGAACTCACCTCGTAGTCCACCTCCAGAGACTGTCCTTCCCCTTTGGTTTGGAAGTGCTGTGTGTGGGCGTCTACGGTGAGGTTGACCTGCCGGTTGAAGCGCTCAATCTGAGCAGAGTGCCAGTGCTGGTCGTCCAGCAGGCTGCCCACAGTAACCGGAACACGGCGGCTGCTGAACTTCGACCTGCTATCATCTGCACAAAAAAGGACGACAGCTGCAGGAGCTCGATGGGTCTGGTGGGAAAGCAGCTTCAACTTACGCACAATTCCTCTCAAAGTTAAGCAATGGCTGTTAAACGTAGGAGAAAAGATCAGCAAACACAGCATGAGCCGTTCTGTTAATGCAATAAAGAAACCCTGTCATTCAATCTACATAATTAAGATCGCGCACTGTGAAATACAAACGATTACTACGGTCAATCCAAAAGCTGCAGGAGGGAGTGAATGCTTTCTAAATTCTGATTACCCAGCATGTTGTACTCAATACAATTTAAAGAGTTGAAGTTATACGCAGTCCGTTTAGTCCTGTGTACTATTAGTCAGCTATACTCAATATAAAATGTACAGTAAATGTAATGTAGTAACACTGTATTTCACGTATTCTACACAATAAATCATATTTAGCTTGCAGTATGGCTGCCAAATTACCTAAAGGGAGTACAACCCAAATCTCCACACTGTACTCAACATACATTTTTTTAATCTGAATTTTTCATCAGTTTTGTACTGGCATGTCTTCTTCAACGATCAAAAAAAATCCACCCCATAAACTAAAGATTATGGTTATGTCAGGGAGGCATTCCAACCTCAGAGAATAGTAAACGCTGTGGGGAAAAAAGCATCAACTCAATCACTGAGGCATCCTGGAAAATAAAGCTCTCATATCCTCTCAATCACTTCTAATCTCTGTCTCAGTCTCAGGGAATGATTCCCACAATCACTGCAAGGATGCAAAACAGGAAAAAAAACAAGTGATTTTTCAGGGCCGATATCAGGAAGGCGTAGTTCACCTAAGTTGAGATAGAGGTCAAGTCTTCCTCGGTGCAGCTCCAGTGTGATGTAGTCTCCTCTCTGCCCCTCTCCATGCAGTAAGACCCCCTCAGCCTGGTGGCTCTTAAAGCGCAGAGAAATAACATCCTTCACTGTTGACATGGACTTCTGGTTGAACCGATACAGCAGAGAGCTTCTGCCATCAAAATCGGCCACATACGATTCTGTGGAAAAATCAGAGCCGATATGAAGGGGTGTGCTCTGTTAACTAGAAGAAAAGGGTTAAGGTTAGAACAAAACTGGATTATTCTATAACCATTACTGCAAATCAGAAATGTTTATTTTATTGGTATTCTAATTATTTTCCCTTTCTTGTTGTAAATAGCTGCAGTTTGTTTGTCATTTCTTTCGTTATCTTTGAAAAAGTGACCAGCTGCCAACTGGTAGATTCAACCCTGATTAAGACCCTAAACACCATGTTACCTACGTCTGTGAATCACTAAGGTAAATATAGACATGTTTCTTTTTCTTTTTAATGTATGCATCACAGAGGAGAGATGCTGTTTGCTTTGTGAAACAACTTTTGTGGCATATCTACATTTGGATGCACATGGAAGCTCAAGTTAACAAGCAATCGCCACCTGCTGGCTTTGCAGTTCACTGTTTATTCTCATCTGACTTGCTTTCACCTTTTTGCTGTGCAATCCCTCCATGGTTTGTTGCAAAATGCAAACAGAAGTTATTATGATTTTCTTTCAGAAAGAACTGTTTGTTTTTTGCCACTTTTCTATACAAGCCACATTTGTGGGGTTCAACACAGCGCAGTCCAAAGAGAGTCTACCACCTTCAAGTACCCAGGCCTGAAGGTTAAGCACAACCTATGTATGGAGGCCGTAGTCTTCGGCGTGGTTGTCTCGGGTTCAATTCCCGGCCTGGTGACCTTTGTCGCATGTCTTCCCCTTTCTCTCATTACCCACTTTCCTGTCAATTCGCTGTCAAATAAAGGCCACTGTAGCCAATAAAAACCTTTACAAAAATGTAGAGCATGCCGCTTTTATGGATTGAAGTTCTGCAGTGACTGAAGTTTGGAGTTATGTCTCCCTACCTTGTCTTAGTCTTAGCTGACTTATGTTAGTGAGGCAATCTCTGAATTTTACTTTACTTAACTCGTTTTAATCAAAATAGCAGTGGTAGTCTGAGCTTGTCAACAATTTCCACACCGTATAGCTAAAGAAATTGTGGTGTAACAGTTTTGTTTCATGGAACAAACATTTATGGTAAGACATTGTAGCACGTCACAGCTACAGAGAGAAAGTGAAGCTCTTGTTACAATCCAGGAATCAACCATTTTTCAGGCTACATTTTTGAAAACCTGATGGAGGTAACAGTGATCCTGATGACTACCTCTCTCACTTCTGGTTGTTCGGCTGGATGCTTCAACACAAACGAACACTTCATGAACACATAAACTAAAGTAACAGGAACAGACAAATCACTAAAAGAACAACGCTAAACAATTCAATGAAATGGTTAACAATGAACATGAATCTTCCCCCACAATTCCTCACTGAACTCACTTGCAAAACACAGGAGGATAAAGCAAATATATGAACTCTGGTTTCAATTGCCATATTAATAAAGGTTTTCCATTGTCTTCATTGGTCTTCACAATGTTAAACAATGTTCACTAAAGAGCAAATTGGTTATTCACTCTCACATTAATACTGCAGTTAGCTACTTATGACATAAGGAAATGGCAGGTGACTTTCAGTATTTGACAACAAAGAAAAAGCAAACCAGCACCATTTCACGTTATTTTTTTCTGACACAGGTGAATTTGTTTTGCATTATTTGTTTTAAATCATTTAGGTCAAATCTATAAATTTAAGAGTATTTAAGGTGTAATTCAATTAATACAACGTGTCTTATGAATCTGAAGATGTTTAATTGCTGTTTTGAAAAATAGTTCCCTTGTTGTTCTTAAGATTATTATCTTTATCTCAGTAACCATAACTGATTGATCTCTGAAATCATGACTTAAAAGACACATTGAGACACATGGTCTCTGTTTATTAAATAAGGGATTCTAGAAAGTAGTTGGTTTCCATTGATTTTACTTGTGGGCATCAGAGTAGGAGGGGCTGAAAACATTTAGATTTTCAGTTGTAAACAAAAATGGAAAAAAATGTTTTTCTTCTACTCAACTTCCATGTACTCTCATGTAAAGTTCAAAAGGTATGAATGGTTTAGGCAGGACCTAAACTATTCATACATGTAAACTGTAAAATGCCTTTGATGAAGCTCCTCTCTGCAGCAGGTTCTCTGACTCCATTTAAGTTCCAGGCCTTTTACATTACTCATGGAAAGAAACTATAGTTAATTATTTATGACATTTTTCAGCTTTCATAAGTCATAGTATTCCAGCTAATTGCAGAGTCTGTACAGGTCTATCATTTCTCGTGCACATAACTGTGCTGGTGTTTTTTTTCTACCACTTGAAATCCCTCAACAGTAAAAATATGAACAATTCAAGGTTTTGTTTCACCTTTCCATTGAGCAGGAGTGACGCACAAGGTGATGTTTTGTGGAGAAAAACACAGAGTGAGAAAATTGTGACAGGTTTGCGTGTGGAAGCAGATCGATGTATTAAAGTGAAGTCGAACGAGAGGGCAGCAGCTTATCAAACTTGAACTTGGTTTATTGTCTTTATGAACCACAGGACATGCCATTCCCTCATAGTGAGGCTAAAGCAGAGGAAAAACTCAGCTCAGAACAGCAGCGCTGAAAGAAACGTAGACAAAATTGCACTCAAGAGAGTAACCGTCTGCCTCAACGATGCTGTGCCGAACCATGTGGCGCTTGGCTATCATAAAGCTGCTCACTGTGTGTGTTCCGACACTGTTCCACAGTGCAGTAATTCTCTGGCTCATCTAGTTAGTGCCGCCTCACAATGCGTGGGAGAGGTGTGCCAGTAAATCCCCATTAAATGTCTTATTGAGGACTGCTCAGAATATAAATGGAAGTACGCTTGCCCTTTATCAACGTGCACAGCCACAGAAGACCGATTTTTGCTTCATTACAGTCAGAGGTTTAGGGTTATCTTAGTTAATGCTTTACCAACGTAAAACAAACATTAGGACAAATGAGTGCTACCCATCATATTTTGAAAGAATTACAGTAACTTTTTTTTCCATTTAAGAGTAGTTTTATAAAGCAAAGTACGAAGGGCAAGACATGGAAGTGGCATGCAGAGCACTTCTAACACATGCACAGATTGCGTTCAGTGTTCAGGGCTCTGCCTGCGCATGAGTCAGGAGACAGGCTGGTGCACAAGAAAAGCAGCAATTTGCATATTTGCTTCCAGGAGCAGCACACCGCTGCTACTGTACTGCTGCTGCTGCTGCTTCTTCTTCCTGTGTGGCACCTCTGGAGTGTGTAACAGTTTCAAATTATATTCATCAACTCACTGAGGGTCGCAAGTGCGTGAAGCTTCCATTTGTGGCTTTTATGTCTTTAACACATCAGGTATGCACAACATAGTGTGAAAGCAGGTGAAGATATGATAAAGAGACATTAAAGAGATCACAGTGGGATCTTACTGTTTACATCTGCAGCAGTTTAACTGTGTTTGCATGAGAAGGTTCAAGCCGAATGTCACAAAGTGAGTCATTTTCCCCAAGAAAAGGTTGATGGAGATGTTCACCAGACAGGAAGAGCAGTATTAAAGGATGTGATTGTATGATTTCATATAGTTATCAATTAAATGTTTGGTTACACTTTATTTGAAGGGGGGTGAATAAGACTGACATGACACTTTCATTAACATGACATAACACTTGTCATGAACATGAATAAGCCTTCATGAATATTTATGACTGTTGTCATAAAGCGTCATTCGGTAAATTATGACACTTTTAATACAAAGTTGACATTATTCAAAATGTATTTGTTATGACAACTAGACATTAACCAAGAAATAATTACTGATATAAATTTGTTATAAAAGTATTACTAATTGCACTTTAAAAATTAGATAACTTTATGTTATTAAAGGTAAAGTTTAAACAGTAATGATTTATTGGTTAATGTCAAGTTGTCATAACAAAGACATTTTGAATAATGTCAACTTTGTATTAAAATTGTCATAATTTACCAAATGACGCTTTATGACAACAATCATAAATATTCATGAAGACTTATTCATGTTCATGACATGTGTTATGTCATGTTTATGACAGTCTCATGACAGTCTTATTGACCCCCTTCAAATAAAGTGTTACCAACTGTTAAATTTCACAAAATGTTACATCAGTCAAGACATCTATAAGTAATCCCTCTGTCACATGACTGCACAACAGCTTTTAAATCCCATTGCTTTGAGGAAATATGATGTCTTTGACCACCAGATGCGCCAACATCAGAACTGCAGCACCCAGGCGCCGTCGCTGCAGAAGCACCACAGCAATGACCTGACAACGTTACATAATGTCAAGCTTTCCTGTTCAAAACATTTACCCACTTGAGGCCAGAGGCTGAAAAAGGAAAGAGAAAATGAAGACTTCCCTTACTGCCTGATTAATTCTGATAAAATTAGACCACACACAAAATAAATAATATAAAGATCAAATAAATATAAATAATTATCTGACTATTTAAGAGGCATTGAAATATCATCCCTATAGCCAGTTAATACTTTAATTTGGAAACACAAATAAGCAAAACATAAACACTAAAGGTAAAATACCCAGTCATGATGCACCAAATAGTTCTCACTGTACTAAGACTATATGAATGCATCAACAGAGGCACACACACTTTAAATATTTAAGTATTTGCAGAAAACTCGATGTGCTAGATAAAATCCCTCATTTCCTGGATTGCACCTATGAGGAAATGCTTTTTAAAATGTTACTATGGAAAGAATCTGTGTGACAGCAGTGTAACACTGATGCATAAGGCAGAGCTTAAGCTAGACATTATCGTTTGCTAATTTGACTGAAGGAGTAAAAAAAAAAAAAAATCCAGTCATATGGCCATTTTTATCCGTCAAATTTTTAAATAAAACTGACATATTCTGTGATATTTAGATTTGACTCAGTTTAATTACCATTCAGTTCAAACAAGTCCGCATTGTGCTATCACACATCCAACACAAGAAACGTTTTTCTCTGCAGTGACAGAAAACACAGACTGTGGCCTCAGTAACAGCTCACAAACACTTAGATTAAACTCCCATTGTGAACGATTCACCCACTGTGGCCTGAACACACGAGCCCACAACCTCCTCCTGGTCCTTCCTGGACCTGAACTGTGCATCCACTTGTGCACAATCAAATATTTCACCCAGGATTGCTGCAGAGGCTGCATTCTAGATTCAGCTGAATGGGAACCAGTGGTTCAGCTGCACTGGTCTGTAATCCGAAGTGGCATAAATTTGAAAATGTCTGCATGTCTACAAAGTGGTAAAGAGTGTGAATTTGTAATCCTTCAAAATGATAGATGGTCTTCAGATTTCTCCATCATCTTTAAAAAAAACAGTAAACACTGTATTAAGGCGAGTTGTAGTTAAAATTATTCTGTTAAAAGGCAGTTTTTCTTCATATCAACATCTGCAGTTTTTTAAACGCAGATCTGCAGTGAGTATTCAAAATACAACATTAAATAAATGTTTCAGGTAATACAATGAAGAATAATTTGATTTAGCCGCAGCAGGAACAATTGTTGATTTTATGTTTAATGTCAATACATAGTCAAATCATTTGCAAATTGCTGCTTTAAATTTTTGTGTAAATGCCAATAAACAGGGTTTTCTTCACACTGTCAGAATCTTAAACCAGCGAAAAAAAATCCCAGCTGATATAAAAGTGTTCCAGACAGATCTGAAAAATGGCCTCCAGCAGCACTAAAAACCCAAAGTTAGGGATGAAAAAATGTCTACAGAACATCAAGCTTGGGATTAGTACACTATCCTCACAAAGTTAATTGGACTACGAAGGTTCTGTTGCTGATACTGATGTTATATGAACAGAAATGGCTGTATGAAAATGGAGAGGCTTTGATATTCTTGCCCTAAAACACTAAAACATGGCGGACCATCTGAAGATTACCACCACAATTCAGTCATATTCAATAAATTAAAATGTGTTCTGGTGAGGCTTGTTCAAATTTAAAGAGTCTTTTTAAAATAACTCTTACTGAACATACTTTTCATTAAATCCACATTTCTGTAATTTTTAAATTGCTCTGGTGCAATATTCTAATCCTAAATATGTTTTCATTAGCTGTAAGCAGAAAATCATAATTATTTACAGTAAAGGCTTGAAATTTCTCTCAAATTAAGCCATACATGTTTCACCTAGTGTATTTTTAGTGTGTTCAGTGTAGCGTGTCAGAATTGTTGTATGCCAAAGTTACTTTCTAAAGTGGGTCATTTCATTATAATGCTGGAAGTTTGCTTTGGATTTGTTTCAAAGCAATGAACAAAAAGACGGAAAAGAAAGGGAAACAGAGAAAAACCAAAGGAAGATATAAGAATTGAGGAGATGGAGAAAGAGAGAAAACACACTAGGAATCTGCTTCTATACCAGCAGAAAGAGACGGAAAAACAGAGAACCAAGAAACCAGAGCAACAAACATTATTTTCACCTTCCTAAAATAATTACCCAAGTCATTTTTTTTGACAAAACTGATTTTGGCACAAACAAAATCACCTTATTGACAAGCAATGATTTAGGCAAAATATAGGAGAAATTTTCACCAAAAAATGACTTAGGCCATTATGTTAGCATGCATATAACAACGCCACTGATAAGTGCACAGTACTAAACAATGCAAGATGTATGTAGTGTCGACCACAACCCAGAGTTTATCTGTCAACACCTGATTTCATACCTTAGTGAAGATCTGTTCAGTGTTTTAACTCAAGGAAATAAATGAGGTAGGAAAAAATCCTAACTGTGCAGCAGGTTAGATTTAATTTTTGATTCAACATCAGGGTTTAGTGAATCACTAATGTACAGTCTTACTAAAACTAAGACAATGTTATTTTTATTTTGACTCTTTTGCAGTTGTGTTTTACAAGGGTGAAATGATTGTGTTTTATTAGAATGCATATTTTTATCCTGTTCTGCTCCTGCTCTCACTTTTCAGAAATATTTTAGAAACTAACAGTGAACTTAATTCTCTATAAACCCATATTTGCTGTTTTAGTTTGAGTATATATATATATATATTTTTTTCATCTGAAAATAATCTCAGAGGAGTGTAATGAAGACATAAATTGTTCTGAAGTCAGACCGAGGAGCAGACAGGGAAAAGAAGCCCAGTGTTAGAAGAAAATATTTATAAAATCAACTTGCAAAATGAGGAAGAAGCGAGGAACTAGAAAAAAGGAAGTGAGAATTAGACATAGACATAGACATAGACAAACAAGTAGATGGGCATAGATGTAGTTAAATAAAATCCTACAACAAACAGCTTCCAACACACCGAGGGTTCAATAATATCAGAACACTGATATTTAAAGGAAAGCAGAAAAGACCGTTTCTAGCGGGACACAAAGCCTGTCTTTTCTTGTGTACCACTTAGTTTGAGAAGAGCGGGACCCTTCTGTCTAGTAGTTTGAAGCAAACCTTTCAGCTCCCATGTTGGTCTTCCTTTAGTTATTATTTTCTGCTTCGATTGCAAATCTGCTTCAGAAAACTGTTTAAGGATAGAAATGTTGTCAACCAGGCTGACATCGGAAGAGAACAAATATATTTCTGTACTTGACTTATTTACTGTCTGACTAGCTCGCTGTCACTGTCTCTTACTCTGCAGTCATGAAGTCACAAAACCAATGTCTTGGATCATGAGCGCCCCCTGCCATGAGGCAAGAGAACTGCCTGCCTCACCTCGAGTCTGTTCTCTGCCGTTTCTTATCACTCCTCAGCACACAAAACACGATACACATACAATTGGTGACAAAAAAACCTGTAAACTATTTGCATAAGCTAAATTATGGAAAATCAACTCATACACAGTCCAGTCACATTAATGTGACCACCACGTACTTTCCACTTCAGAGTTAAATAACCAATCACAGAAGGCAGGTGGCAGCACAGTGCAGTTGAGCGTATATAAAGGGTGTGTGTGGGCTTCGGAAAACATTTCAATCGTTGGCGTAATGCAGAAACGAAGCGATTTATCCGACGTCCAAAAGGGCATGATCATTGGCTTTCGGGCCAAGGGTGGAAGCATTTCCGAAACGGCTGAGTTTGTGAACTGTTCGCGTGCCGCCGTGGTAAAAGTGTACCGTGCATGGCAAAATGGGACTGTCCAAAATCAACGACGTGGCAAATGTGGTGCACCACGGGCCATAGATGACAGAGGCGAACGACGGTTGCGGAGATGCGTTCGGGCAGATAGACGGGCTACCGTTGAGCAACTGACCACTAAAATGAACCAAGGGGCTACCACAAGTGTCTCCCAAACCACTATTCAGCGAACATTGCTGCGTCTGGGCCTCCGAAGCAGACGCCTGGTTCGTGCACCTATGCTGACTGGTGTTCATCGACGACGAAGGCTAGAATTTGCACGCCAGTACAGCAGCTGGACGTCCACTGAGTGGCGACAGGTAGCGTTTTCAGATGAATCGCGTTTTATGCTCCATCGGACAGATGGACGTTGGCGTATAAGGCGTGAAACCTCTGAAAGGAACCACCCTGCAACCATTGCAGGAACGGTCCAAGCTGGAGGCGGGAGCATTATGGTCTGGGGAATGTTTTCCTGGCATTCTCTGGATTCACTGATTATTGTGGAAGGCACGATGGATCAATACAAGTACGCATCTGTCCTTGCGGACCATGTCCACCCCTACATGCGCATTGTTTTTCCTCAGGATGATGGCATCTTCCAGCAGGACAATGCGAGGTGCCATACAGCTGCCAGTGTACGTGCGTGGTTCGAAGAGCACCAGGATGAGTTTACCGTCCTCCCCTGGCCAGCAAACTCACCTGACTTAAACCCAATCGAGCATCTGTGGGACCATCTCGATCGAGTTGTTCGCGCCATGGATCCTCAACCGCGTAATCTAGCGCAGCTGGCCACGGCATTAGAGTCGCCATGGCTCAACATCCCAGAGAAGACCTTCAGGGACCTAAGTGACTCTCTTCCTGCACGTCTCGTAGCAGTTCGCTCTGCGAAAGGTGGTTATTCTGGCTTTTGACAGATGGTCACATTAATGTGACTGGACTGTGTATATTAAATGTTTTTTAGCCATTTTATTGATGACATACAGACATGAGGAGCATGCTCCCATAGAACGGCAGCCAGTGCAGTTAGTGAGAGGTTGATCAATCCCAGGTGAGGCTCAGCTCACTGCTGCCTCACCGGCTTCCCTTCTGAGCATTTGAATGGAAAATTGCAAAAATTCAGCAATTTTGAAGAAAACGTAATCAAAACTGGTTAAGCTAAATAAAAAATTAATTCTTTATAGTACAAACCACACGGTGAAAATAGCAATATAAATGATCTTATCATTATGATCATTGTGTATTATTTTTCCATGATGACAGGTGAGGCTCGGCCTCATCTGCCTCCCCTGACCGCACGTCACTGATGTCTACTGATATTGTTACTGACTGTGCATAATATGTTGACACAAAACATCTATAACTCACTAACAGCTTCTGAATTGAAGAGACACTGATCTAAACCTGCTAATGACTGATTCAATCTTTTGATTCTTGGATTGGTAACTGGTTAAACTGAACTACTTCTCTGGGATCTTTATCAGTATGTGGACGTTTTGGAATGAATTTAATCGTCAACTTATTTGGAAATGTTTGTGGTTAATGGAAGATTGATTCAGTTATTTGATGGAACTTTATCCTGTATGCATTGTAAATCATTTTCCCAACTACATTATAAATCACCTGTGAGTTAAATAAACCCTGATCCTCCCTGAGTGTTATCTTTGGGTCTTCTGATAAAAAGTAATTTACTTTGAATATTGATTCCCTCATTTTAACATGCAGTATCATAAAAGCTACACTATGCTGCAGCTTGACAGGTAAATATAATTCTATATGTCAACTAATATTCATTAGCGTGACTTTATTATTTTACCTGTGAACGTAAATGGGGAACCGTACGGTTTGTGTTTGTTCTCAGACCTATAACCAGTACACTGTTTAATATTTCAGTGTCTTCCAGAACGTTTCTAAAGTTTATCATCTTTCTAACCAGTGCCTTCCTCTCTCTTATTTTTGTGTTTTTCAGCTGCTGCTCAGCAATTTGAGCCAAAGCTGATTGTAGAGAACCAAAGTGACGCCAACCAGAGTCAAACTCGGGTTACCCCAACTTGTACCATTTTCCTGGTTCATACACTACAAGGCTTAACCTCATTGGTGTTGTTCTTCCACAGATAGTAGGCTGTTGTTCTGACAGTCAAAAATGAGTCAAATGTGTTCACAGCTTTATCCCTGTTTTCTTAAATAAAATGTTATATTGTGCCATGTTGTCATTTTTAGGTGTGTGTACGCATTTCTGAAAATATGTTAATTTAAGATAATTATGAACGACATAATACCCATCATCTGCCAGTAAAATTGTGTATTTAACACTAGAGAAAGAACTTTTAATCATATGATATGATGTAGACTTTCCAGATCAAAAAATGTACATGAATCAACATTGATTAATTAGCTTTTATTCAATGTAAATCAACCCAAATTGTGCATGTAGATCCACAATCAGATGATGGTTGAATCAACATAGATTCAACCATCAGCTATGGTTGAAACCCTAACATTGATCCAACATGCAAGTCACCGACCATTTCAATTTTGTTTCAATGTCAGGCTTCAACATAGATTAAATATTTCTGCCTGACGTTGTTTCGATGTTGTTTCACTCATATTGTGGCTATCTGGATAGTCACTTTAAAATGTTCCTGTGCTTGCCTGAGGTTGATGTGGTGAGTCTTAGTGAAATAAAATAAAAATCTCCTTTTCTACAGAATCAAGCCTTTTTAAAAGCAAGAGGTGAGAAAATGTTCCTCATTACAATCCATCACGGGTAAACGCTCTAAGCAGGAGCGGAAGCTCCACTGAGCTGAGTGCTTTCAGGGAACAGGCTGAGCCACAAGGTGTCGGGTACTCACTGTAGGAACATCCGAACACCTCCACTCTCATGCCCATCCACCCGCTGGGGTTCCAGTCAAGAGGGACAAAACGCAGGAAACGTGTCTTCACCGGGTGGGACAGCTTGTTCTGGACAACCGTCTCCGAATTCACATTCCCGTCAAACCTCTGCAGGAAGAGGGAGGACAGAGTAGAGTTAATAGAGAACAAGCCACCAATGGTCTACTTGGATCTGGTGAGGGCAGGAAAAATCTAAATCATTCTCCAGCCAAAACAAAAAAATCAAACATAATTATGACAGGACCAAGGCAAGGCCAATGTCTGACTCTGCTTCTTGAATAAACTATTTGATGGAAAGTGATAAGAGGGATGGTGTGCTGGAGAAATGTGAGAGTATTCGTTCTAACAGCACCGCGAGAGGTGGAGGAGAAATGACCACTGAGGCAGCCTGAGGCAAAATAAGGGCTCTCATATTGTGTTTTTCTCCCTGCAGAGCTAAAAGCAAAGACCTCTGAGTGCAACTATGAGATGTCATTCTTCTTTTGCTTTTTTTCCACCCCTCACTGACTTCCAGTCTGCACCAGATAACGCCAGAGGACATAAACAGTGGAACACAGTGAAAGATGGAGGCTAAAACAGAGACAAACAACCTCTCCTCTAAAATGACTGATTACCAACTCCACCATAACCGATTTCTGGGCAGGTGACACATCAAATCAATAAGCACGAGAAAGGACCAAGATGATAGATCTTTGACAGAGAGGCTCCAGGCTTTTAAGAATAGTTCAACACAGTCAGACAGGAAAAATCATTCAGCTTGCTTTTGGCAACAAGAGAACACAACGGGAAGGAGCCGGAATGACCATGGGACGCTCGTGGAGCGCTGTGGAGCAGAGGCATCATTAAATGGAGCAGGACCCAGCTTCTTACTGGATAATCAACGCAGCAGCAGAGTGCTGTCGCTGATTTATGCCGCTGCTTTCCCCATTTTGAGCCATGGGCTGAGTGGAGCCTGGTGGCGGAGTCTTAAAACAGGAAGAGCTGGCATTATTACAACACGCGCTATAAGTCACATCAGCACAGGAGGGATTAACTAATGCCACTGGGCTTTACTTATGTGGTTAATGTCTGTGCATTACCTCAGCTCTGCTGTGGAATGTTTCTAAAGGAAATGAGCCAGGCCAAGAACGCGTGTTCAGATGTTCAGTGTGAAGGTTGGAAACTCCACGTCGGTGTTTTGATGAAAACAGTCTGCTGAGGATGTTACACTCAGAATTAATTTCATTTCACTGCTGTTAGGTACTTAAAAGCTCGCATTAAACCACTAAAAGTGAAAACTGGGTATTTTCAGATCAAATATTCATCCGTAAGGATGAGTAAAATGGAAAGTTGAAGGAAAAAATGCATTCTTAGCAATAATTCATGAGTGAAATTTTGTGAGGCAGGAAAAGAATGAGGCTGATTTTCTGTGTGGGAACTCACTGCAGATCCAACCCCCCCCATCCCCCCGAATCAATTGGCTGCAATGCCTCCTCAGCATGTAGTCAAATTCTACAGAGTCCTGCTAATGACCTCATTATTTGATTCACTTGTGTTGAAACAGAGACACGTGTAGAAGTTGCTGGACGCTGGCCCTGGAGGGCTGGAGTTGGGCATCTCTGGACTGCTGGGTGTGCTATGACCATACAGCACGAGGATGAAGAAAATACAAAGTAAACCTGAAAGCTTTTCATGTATTCTTACTCCTACACAGGTGAAATGGCTGAGAGACCTTCTAATGAACCAGTTATTCAGGACTCACAGACATGCAGGACACCAGCGCTTAATAACTGTATTTATCAGGAAGAGCCTCCTGTGTTGTCCAGTGGAGGTTGACAAGGATGATGAGATTCAGTCCAGATGTTGGACAGTGGTGGTTGTTTCTTTAGCATGTTGTCAAAACACTGAGGGACCATGTCTCTCAGTGTTTTCTAGTTGTGTCTATTTTGTCCTGGAAGAAAAAGTACATCCGGCTAAATCGGAGCCATAAAGTTTGTTCAAAAGAAACAAAAAATTGAAACTAAAAAAAAAAAAAATCTGAAACTGAAAATCACCTTTGAATCTGAAGAGTGTGTTTTTTCAGTTTCAGATCTTTTTTTTTTTTTCCATTTCAAATTCTGTTTGTTGTTTTTTTAAGCTTAAGATTTTAGGGACCCAATTTAGCTCCGTGAAGGTAGACCAAAACTTTCTCCTTGTGGGTTTGGGTGTGGGCATCAGAGCCAGAGAGTGCTCACAATGATGCAAAACATAGTACTAACACCCACTTTAAGAATGTATGAACCTTACTAAATACATATGAGGCTTTTGTAGTTGTGATATTGCACAACTGCTTAAAATTAAAATTACAATTCCAGGTATTGTGCTGTTCTAGTAGGGACAACATTTTTCGTAGCATCTGTATCGAGTATGAAGTTTTGTAATTTGAACAATGTCTATATGAAAACAGTAATGAGCATGTATCTGTTTCATAACACTTAGCTAAACAGAGCACATCCCTGGTCACAGAAATTCTGGTCTCAGAATTACAGTGCATAAAAATAGCGATATATATGAATGAATTACAGCTTTCAGACCAGACTTAGTTTTAATTAGTATTCAGATAAGTTGTTGCACAAATTATCTTTTAATTTCACTCAAATGAATCATTATACTTATATCAATTTGCACAGCAGGTTCTTTTACACAGATGAGTGGTCTAGTTTCCCATCATACAAATCACACAGATCCTCTTTCAGAAGAAGAGAAAGAAAAACAAAGTGTAGGATTTTATTGTTGAAGAGGCTTTAACAGACTGAGAAAAATCTAATTTTCCAACAAGAGTAATTCTGATGAAATCAAGTGAAAACAATCATAAACATTAAGGTTTACCCATATGTGGAAAAATACCTTAAAATAGTGATGCAATTTATCTTGGCAGTCACTGAGTGGCAGTTGGGATCATTAACGTCTCCAACATTAAAAACTAAGAAACTGTCCCACAATGTTCCTTTACAAATATCCTTCTACGAAAATGAATAGACTAAAAACCTTGTCTCGATGTTTTACTATCAATCGCTTTTGCTTCTGTTTCCACCAATAAATATCCAATGAAAAAGCATTAAAAGAGCTGCTGAAGAGTCACAGTTTTGCAAATATAATGTTATAGCGATACTTGAAATATGTCCATAGCACTCTTTACATACATTGCTGTAAAGATGTGTACAAAGTCATAAAATTAACAAAAATACCATGACAGTGCTGAAAATTACTACAGGAAAAAAATAACTCATTTCAGGCACATGTCTTTATTGAGCGAAAATAAATCCCACATCCAGAGACTAATCTTTTCAAAAACCTCCAACCATTTTACCCAGTTACTCTGTCACTAAGTGAAACAGTATATAGGCTTTTTACACACAGACAAGTATTCATGTATTCATTTCTGCTCATTCTGATGGTTTCATTTCAAGCTACATTTAGAATTAGGATGTTACATCAGACCAATAAAATAAACATTATTACCACAGAAATGTGGGCTGTAATCATCCAGATGAATCAATAAGGTATTTTTGAACTGAAACTGATATACATTTTTTCAATCTCAGAAATTCGTTCTTACTTGTCCAGTTAGGACCATATTTGCACCACAAAGGGTATCACAATACAACAAAAAAACTGCCTGAGCAGTGCAGTAGGATAGCAGGAACCTGGTAGTGACATCCACTTTGTTTAATGCAGTAACGATGATGAAGCTCCATCAGAACAGAGCTTTAAAAAGGATCTCAGCCTTGGGTGGCCGCCTACTAACTAGGCGCCGCTGGTGGTTAGCTGCAAATACTCGGGGTGACATTTTCTTTTTATTCCTTTCCCTTTAGGATGTTGGGGAGTAGGAAGGCCGATGATGGCGAGAAACTGAAATAAATGTAAAATGTTTATTGATTTAGGGTGAGGATGATCATGCAAAAAGTGAAGGATCTTCATACAACTACACCAGAAAAGCTCGGTAATGACAACACAAGATTCACTGGTAATAATTTATGTTGTCGTCAATTATAGCTGGTAGGTATGGGGTGGATGGCAAACGTTTGCCAGTGAACATGTAAATAATTCAAGGTAGCCTTGAGAAGAAATGCTGTGATATGATGAAACTCCACATGTTTGGCATTAATTTAGAGTTCAGTGTTCAAGGAAGATAAATGTGGAATTTGAAGAGCAAGAACAGACTGGGAAAAAAGATGCTTTGGGATTGTTTTCCTGCTAAGAGACAAGGTGTGTGTGTGTGTGTATTTCCGTGCGTCCGTCTGCGCGTGCATCCTTGTAGGGGGAATGGTCCTCAAAGAGATCCAGAAATATGGCTCATTGATTTGATTTTACTGCACAGTAATGTCATAAAAAGCATTTCTAAGGTAACAACAGATCATCTTAAGTTTAAGTACAGTAAGATAGTACTGTACTTGGCCACAAACCAATTCTTAATACAGAAAACCTTCAGCTATAAGTTGACTCAAATGTATAAATACATAATGAAATATTTACCTTTTTCTCAAGGTCAGAGGTTAAAAATGACTTTTTTTCCCCCATTTGTGGTCAGAAAGGGATTTTTTATTGTTTACTTTAAAGTCATAAGTTACACACATTTCCACTATATTTAGTAGAATTGTCTCTTACATATATGACATGGGTGAATTGTTTGAAAAGTTCCCTAGTTTGTTCCTCATATAAAGTTCAACAATCTGGGAAGACTGTTCTCCTCAAATTTAACACATGGTTCTTGGGACTACAATTAGATTTTGATTGACGGACATGGGAAATCAAATTAGAGAATATGGCTTCAACAATTCTGGAGGAACTGGAGCAAGAAGGACTTTGAAATTTGGGTTTTTAAAATGAACTCTAAAACAACCAGGTTCAGGCATTTGCAGGAATATTCAGTGAAATAACCAGGAAGATAACCAGGCTCTCCCATAAAGCCAAACTCTTCATCACCTGCCCAATACCTGATAACATTCTTAGTTGGAAAATATTTTTCTAATGATTAAATTTGTTTTGGACAAGTTGTTTTAGGTAACCCTTATAGAGATATTGCAAAAGCTTAAAGTTCTCACATTTGACTTAAAGAGTTCAATTGGTTGATCAGATTATTGGCCCATGTTTTCTGGGCCAATAATCATCTGTGATAATTGGACAGAACAGTTGCAGAGACAAGCATACCTTGGCATATGTCTCACTTTAGTTTGGTGCATGCGGCACCAAACTTCTTCCACAATCCGATGCAGCCATGAGGAGGATCTAAGTATCTAGTTAATATTATGCAGCTTCTAGCTCTCCAAGATCTATGTGTGATTCTTGTGAATCCAGGCGGTGCAGACGTTTGTGTGTCTGGTTAGTCAGTCATCATTACCCAAACGAGCCATCCTATGTGGGCCAGTTCAGTTGGAATGCAGATTTCCTGTCATACTGGGCTATTTTTGAAACAGGAAGCTATTCTTTTTCTTTTTTTTACAGTATGGCACTGAATTACTTCAGAAACAATCAAAACTCTGCAAAGAGAAAAGTTTTCATGGATGCCAACACTGCACATAACAAGATTCACACTAAACTAAAGACAAGCACTAGTGTTCCAAAATTACTTCTACGTGTAGTTCACCACATTCTGCATGGTCTACATTCTTGTTATTTGATCATCATTATTAAACTCACGGTACCTGGATCGGAGCCACATGCCCTCTAATTGACTCTGGACTGAACTCACTCACTCACTCAATAACAACACTCAGATGTACGTCATCTTGAGTTATTCGTATTCTAAAGAAATCCCACCTCAGGAGCAGCTCGGGCCACTCTGACGTCTGTGTGGAAAATGTTGCAGCGGAGAGCATGCCATGTGTTCCAAGTGGGAGATCAAGTCTCGTCTGTGGATAAGGGCCTGAGGGTCCAAAAGACGTTCCAAAGGGCCAGAGCAGCAGGTTCGGCCCCTATCCACCAAAACAGCCTCACCCTATGGTGACTTCATTATTTCTATTTATGTTGCTGTCACTGTGGAGCAGTTCCTCCCTGTTAATTAAGACTCTTTATGCTTCCTCTCCCGTGATGAGCTCCCTTGTGTCAGTTTTCCTCTTTTTCTGCATAGAGAACAAGCACATACGTTTATTTTAATCAATTCACTGGGGGGACAGATTTTGCTCCCGGCACTGAAGATGCTACAGTATGTTCTAGAAGGTTAGTGGGAAGTTAAACAGCCTGAGGCGTCACCACGTTAAGGGAACGCAACAAAAGCAGAACCACGCTGGGGAGAGGAAACTCTGGAGTGATCCCTGCTCGTCAGTCAGCCGAACGTCTCAATTGACAGTCAAGTATTTTTCTTCTGCCCAAGAACCTATTCTGTTCCTCACAATGTTTAGCTTAAAGCTGCTTCGTTTGTAATTTACTTTTATTTTACTTTGAAAAACGATTCACGTGCTTTGAAGTTTTCAACTTTTTATTTCTTTGGAGTCTGATGGTACAAAGCAACATGAAGTAGTTCATAATACTGAAGTGGAAGGAATTTTCTGCAAAGCAAGTGATGCAAAAAAATATCGCTCTTAATTGCGACGACAAAATGATGACACCAGGAGAAGGTTGTCGACATATCTCGTTTTCACCCCAGGAAAACGAGATATGTGCCCAGTAACTCATTAACGCATAATATTGTGTTATTACATATGTATGTAACGAGAGATGTAATCACAGAGCGTACACCTTAATTTGGCCAGATCTTGAAGGAATCTTGCTGGATACATTTTTGATTTTTGAACATTATGTAGACAGTTGCCAGAAATTGCCTTTTATTAATAAACAGATCCATAAGAAAAATAAGTATTTATGTACCACATTTGGAACCTAGTGGGAGTTAGAAATGGTAGAAAGCAGAGAACAGTAACAAAGGTAACTTTGTATTCTAATTCAGATATTGAAGTACTTCACACTTCTTAGATTCTGTGGCTCCACTGAAAACTAGATAGTTAAGGGATCATAGACCACAGGATTTAAGAAACCAACCAAAGCCAACTGAAAAGATCAAACCTCCAAGAGTGTCAGTCTGAAGGATGAAAAATATACTAGCAGGTGGTGATAACCAAAGATATTCTCAGAATTCTGTTCCAGTCCTTTATAAAGTGAAAGTAATCTAATTTAAAATAAGTTTATCCAAGATAGAACGTCCAATTGCAGAGTTCCTAGACCCCATGCGTGTGAAGATACTGACAACACTATGTCACCGGCTTCCAACCATTTTTACCAAAGACACCCTGTGTTCACTATCACTCTGGATAAAAAACAGTCTATAGTAAATAAACAAACAATGCTTAGGCTGGTGAAGTAAAGCCTACACTAAAGATTAAAGCTTATAACACACTGGGGAAACACTGTTCTAAAAAATATTGTCAAGACAAATGACAAAAAAGGAATCTTTTTGTAAATATGTAAATTCATTCATACATTCATCCATCCTGCCTAATAAAGTGTTAATTTAGTCTTGTATTTTGTCTTTCACTGACTTGGCCCAGAAAAGAGTCTTCCGATGAGGAGAAGTCGGTTCCCTATTCCAGACCTGGCAGGACCTCACCGTGATCCAGGTGATCCGCAGGCACACATTCGTGGACACGCATTCATTCTCTCGTTAACACAATGTGCCAGAGTGATGGAGAGGAGAAGTAAGACATGTGGCTGGCATAGCACTGCGTTGTCACAACCAAGAGATGAACTGGTGTCAGACCCTGTGGCTCCCGACACCAGGACCACAACAAGACATCAGGATGTCTCTCCACCTCACTCCCCTCATTAGCACCAAAGGCATACATGATTTGTCCTCTGCAGCAATGACACTGATTATAATACAGCACCACTTGTCATTAGTCGATGCATCCCACTCACAGCTCTAAACTGGTATTAAAGGTGGGCTGGATGATAAATTTATGCCAGGCTTTGTGGCATAGTGCAAAGTGCAGGCACAGGTAACACATGACTGTGTAATGATACTAAAGGAGCATTATCAGTATAAGCTCAGTCTTAGTAGACAGCAGCCTAATTGTGGCCTTTTATTCACTGTCTGGCACCTGGCAAGCAAAGAGGTGTCAGATACCTCTCAATCAAGTGGTTGTTCCAATAAATGTTCATTCTTTAGTTACCGTTTCATTATTGTTTTACAGGAAATTGCTTTGACATTTTTAAAGTAGACTATTGACTATCATGCTGTGGATGTGTTGGGTTGTAGATGGAACAAATGACGTTCATGCCTTTCCCTCACAGCGTTGTTCTGCTGAAGGTAAGTCCCGGAGAAGTTTGCTGCTGCAATGTTTGTTTTCTGTGTGGAAGTTGTCGTTCACGTTGAGGTCTCTGGCACATGATGTTGTTCACTATTGTTTGTTGAGTGGTTTGGACCGTTATTGTGAGTTTTATGGATAGTTTTATTGTCTTTTTTTTTTTTTTTTTGGTGAGAACATGTCTCCAGTCTGTGCCGGTACAGTGCAGTTCGTTTTAACACTGTTTTTTTTGTTTTCATGTTTAGGACTGGAGTGCAGGGAGAGGGGTGATGTTTATGAAAAAGCAACAAAAAAAGAAGCATTTGAAAAACATACACTTTCTAAGAACTGCATGTTTCTTTCAAATTCAGTTGTATTAAACTTGTCTACAAAATGGACATGATCAAATTTAGCAGCCCTGCATCAGATGAGGATCTTGCTAAAAACCACTGAATAAAAAACACTGGTGTGACTCATCTTTCGAAAACCCAGTAACACGTTCCAACAATCCTACTCATAATGGCTAATTCTGTCAGCATGGACTTTTGGAATAAAGCTGCTTATTGATGACGGTGCAAACCCTTCATTTTGCCAACATCAGGTGTATATCAGATATAGTGACCCAAAGGTTGCTCAAATTTCCTGTGCAGCATTAGTCCAGTCAGGAGCTGTGTTGGAAGGATAAAGGAAATTAGCAGCATAAAATCACTCTTTGGTGCTCATGCAAACACATTTTAGTCCTTGTTAGGTCCCCATCTACCTGAATCGTTAACATGCAGGCAAATTAATGTTTAAATATCCCCCTCAACAAGGAGAATTTGTTTCACACATTTATTCACCGCTGCATTAAAAAAAGATTTTTAAATAAGGCTTTGTTAAGATAATGAAGGATAATATGAACTCCCTGCTGAAACACATCCCCCTTCCTAATTATTAATATATGCAAAATCCATACAGTTAATGAACTCTGAAGGATATTGCAAATATTACACAGGATTTTAGGTTAAAGCATTGTTTAAAACTGGGGCACTGCTAGTTTCAAAAGATTTATAAATTGTACAGCACTATTAGAAGTCAGACATAGTTCCTCATGCATCCTGGTGCACACTATGCATGTTCCCATTCGGAGGAAACTATATTCAGCTGTGTTTTCTAAAGACATTCCTTTCAAAATGAACCGTGGTGAAAAGGTATTATTATATTAACACTGTTCCAGATTTAACAGACAAAACAAGCAAGTAAGTTGTTTGTGAAACAATAATTTTAATAGCACAACACATGATCAGTGGGTGTCACAGTTCTCAGCAAAGAGAACTGCAACTGAGAGTGAAAACAAACTCAGATCAAACATTTACCCTCCATAAAATGATTTCGTCAAATAAAGTTGAAACCATATTTTTAGAGCTGGCTACTTTACTTTCTGACATTACATCACCTTAAACTTTTTCTCTTCTAGATTAGTTAGGGTTATCACATGTCACATAAAGACAGTTACAGAGTCGGGGGTTAGGGTTAGGTTTCCACCTGGAGAGCATTTCCAGGGTTAGAGGACTACTGTCTCCGCAAGATCTATACTTAAAAATATAAACACCTCATGTCAACTATTGTTGCCATGTGGAGTCAACAACTGTAGATGAGCATTTGCTGACATTTTATTGTACAAAAGAATTTTTCTCTTGATCTGTCAATAATTTTTAATCCATCTTCCTGTCAGTGAGCTTTACTCAGCAAGTTTTTTTTTTTTTACCCAGGTCATGGGTGGGGCATGTCCAGTGGGAGATCAGACAAAATGAGCAACATCTGGGCAATCCTTGAACTGGAGACAGTAAAAGGCCCCAAAATGTCACATTTTGTCACATGTCATAAAGCCTCAGATGTCTCATGTTATGTAGGAGCCATCGGCATGTTGGATGTAGAGATGTCCACCAGAGCAGTAGCTGCACGGCTCAATGTCCGTTATCAGACAATAGACCTTTAAGAGTTTGATTCAACTGACTAGAGCTACTGCACATCGACCTCATCCTCATCGGCCACGTCTGACCACTACAGCACAACATCGCCACATCTGGTTCATCCATCTGAAGATCAGCAACACACACAGCTAATTGGTCTGAACAGCAGACGCATCACACATCAGACTGTCCGTAACCGCCTACAAGAAGTTAACTTGAATGCTCAGCAAACTCTTCAACCTGACCCTTATGTTCAAACGACTGTCAATCAAATGGCCAAACCACGATGTCATCAATGCACATTTGAAGATCAGTAATTACTGAAAATACATTTTGAGTTTCTCTATATATTTTGTAACCCAAATGTTCATAAAACTCTTACATATATTTGACATGATGCATTTATATCTCTGCTCAGTGTAGAAAAACTCACGTATGAGTTTATCTTTAGCTGCATTGATCACTACAGCAGTGTCTTCTCAAGTCTGCCTAAAAAAATAAATCCTTCAACTGCAGCTGATCCAGAACGCTGCTGCTGGTGTTCTCACTAAAACCAGGAAGATAGAGAACATCAACCCAGTTCTACAGTCCTTCCACTGACTCCCTGGAGATCAGAGAATAGACTTTAAAATACTGCTGTTACTTTATAAATCACTGAACAGCTTAGCACCAGAATCCATTGTGGAGCTAAGCCTCCTGGTTCTGATTTCCCCTATTATTATTATTACTAAGAACAATACTGCTAACATAGTTGTTATTAACATTATTAATACTTTTGTTAGCAGTAGTGTGTCAGTATTATTGATGTCATTGTGAAGAACAATCTCAAATCAACGCAAACCCGACTCGTGTAAGACACTCGACAGATATTAGAAATCAATTGCAATCACTAATTTAATTACGGCTTTAAAGCATAATCATTATAATTATAAAGCAAATACTTCATGTGGCTAGCTTGGCTCGGCTCCAGGGCCCTTGGATCTCAGAGTAATGTCAGCAGCTTCTGGTATCTCATTAGTTCCCTTCTGCTCGGTTGCTGACAGTGAGCCGTTACCTTTGAGCTTGAGACAACTGTGAGGTGGAATCTGTCAAAAGGTCTTAGTGAGAGCCGAAGTCAGGCCAGGTCAGGGGGGCTGCAAACAAACTGGCTTATATCACTGCCAGCCATCCCTCATGTGAATGTGAAAACCTTGACTTACTACAGGAAATATGAAGGCTGCTCATACCTGATTTAAATGTTTGCCTTTCTTTTGATTGCTGAACCGCTCGGCCAGGATGAGTGCAGAGTAAACGACAGGAAGTCCACCCCGCTTATGGAGTCGGTTACAAAGGGCAACAGCTACAGGTCACCCCTCTAACGTGTAAACATATTGCTTCATCTTGTCTTTGCATAAGAGTTTTAATACATTTTTCACACAATGAGAAATGCCAACAAGTTCTTCACTTTTCACCAAAATGTAAAAACATCTATCATCTCGTAATAAAATATTCCATGTTACTCTTTCAAAGAGTTTTTGCCTTTATGTGAAAAACACCGACAGATAAGATCAGCTTGCCAATGTCTTCCCAAAGGGAAATGTTCAGAGTTGGTATATGCAGTTATCTGAATATTAAAGGTATTTATTATCAAAGTAAAAAGCCAGAAGTGCATTTCATTTTCAACAAATATACAATTATTTGATAAAGCACCAACATTCAAAAGGATTTCACTAAAACATATTTCTTAGAATAACTCTGTGGAGAAATGCATAATGGAGAAAGCAATGCAAATTTGCTTAAGTTAGGAATATCGGTCTTGACGAAGCACAGCTCAGACAGAGGCAGTAATATAGTTACCTTTAGATTTTCCAGATCCATCCAGAGAAGCCATGATGGATGCCAAAGTGAAGCAAAAGGCTGAATAAAGTGGTGATCAGATTGATCAGATTCAGGACTTGAATTTGATTTAAACTGTTTTAAGTTTGTCATTTGATTAATTTCTGCACATCTTTGAACTTGTAAATGCTGTTCAGTTATGTGACATTTTCCTCACGTCAGGCCGAGAGCTGGGATATGAAACTACAAAACCACAGTTGTGGGGGATGAACCAGGAGTTTATATGCCCCAAAATAATCTTCAGTAAATTAGTATGTAATTTTGCTGATAGGCTAGGCTAACTTTAACTTGGTTCCACTCTGTTTTCATATGAGTTACCGATATTTCATTACAGAATATATTTATTTGGTTATGTTTAACTTGGACTGGATCACCGTGGCATTGTCCCCATGTTTGAAAGCATAAGGACCTTTGTTCTAATGGTCAAAGGTCTCAGATTAAAACACCATACTGTGGTGCATTCAGGGTCCTCTCACACAATTGTCTGGTAAGAGTAGCATGCCCTAAAAATGATTGTTACCTGAGTGACTGCTGTTTGGAGCAGATCATAGCCTGCGGTTTGTAAAGTTTTTAAGTAGTACTGCAAAAAAAGTCAAGAGTTATACTTAGCATAATTATGACTGAAGAAATTAGCCTCCTTTCATTACACAATAGAAATAAAACTGATGTATAGGATCTGCACTGCCCTGCAGTGATGTTGGTCCTTATTGATGGGGGAAATAAAACTTACTAGAGAACTTTTTATTCACACTTTGCCTTTAGATACACATATCTAGGTTATTTTATGCTCACTTCAGTGGTTGATGATTTTCAGTTTTATATATGGTAATATAGAAAACTAATTTCCTTAAGTGGAGCCTACTGACAGAAGGTTGCCCCTGGTTGAGTTTGATCCAATTGCAGGTTATAATTTTTTTTTTCATATATGGGTCAACTGGTCCAAACAGAGGAAGAAAAACATAATCAATGGAAAATGGGCATTTTCTTTTCTATAAGGTAAGTAGTGTGGAATCCTGGCATTTTTATTATTATTGATATACTTAATAATATGTGATCTGTGAAAACATAAACTAATCTTTACAGCTGCAGAATGAAAGCAGTTTACATACAATAATAACAGCCGGTAATGAAATGTGGGAATAAATTGTCAAATCCAGTAGCGGCATCATACTTTGGTAATTAAAAACAATAACACTTATTTTTAAAGCAATGTAGTTTTGACAATGCAGATTTCTATGTTTTTGTTTTATTTTGATTTGTTTTGCTTGAATTGAAGTTTTGTGGTCAAATATAAATGTTGCATCCAATCAACAGCTTGACATGATTTCCAATAACAGTTTCCAGATCTGTTCCAAGCATGTAATCATTAGGAGAAAAAAAAACAAAAAACAAAGTCGTTGCTTACTGAGCGACTTCATCTCTAAGTTTAGCAGGTGATAACGACTCACGCATCAACTTCTATTTTAGCAGAAGAGCGCGAGTTACTTATTATTGTCACTGTCCCACACGTGTGATGTCCTTCCCCTTATTCAGGAACACCTCTCTGCGCTTCCTTCTACTCTGACAGAGAGTTGCAGAAACGCAGCAACACCTCCTGCAGTTTTGCCCTTGTGGTGCCACAGAGCAGTGTGGACCGATGTGACACAGTCTGTCACTTTCTGTCTGAGTTATCATCGCATTTGTAAATAGAGCCCAGATTCCTGCACAGATTTGTGTTGTGTGGCTCTCTTAGACAACCAAAATAACACAATTAACAGATTATTTGTGATAAAAAGATGATGGAAATGTTTTTTAGGACTGGCATCCTTTAAAGATATAGTGCCTTTTCTTACAGGCGTATGCAACATCCTATAAAAACCTTGCAGTTGTCAACTCCAAAGCTTTTTCCTGAATATTTTGAGGAGGGAAGCTGTATATTTACCTTTGGTTCAACCTTAACCTGTGACAGCTTTATGTCTGCCAAGCAGACATGTTTAATCTTAAAGGTATAGCTGAACCAGTTTTTAGTCTTACTATGATTGTGGGAAAAAAAAAAACTCCAGCCTGGGTGCAAGTGAGAACCTTTGTATTTTAGCTTCCTGCTTTCTGATTCTTACATTTTAATGCATCTCAGATAATCTATTTTTAAATAGGTGAGGAAAATAAATAATTCAGACCAGACCAGAACTATGCATATTGTTCCCCATTCCATCTTTGTGCTTTTTTTAATTTCAGAACAATGGAACAAAAACCCACTGTGCAGCAGTGACATGCCAGTAGGCAACTACAATTCTGCTAATTGGACTGCCAAGTAGAAAAACACTCAGAATTACAATTTAACATCCTGTTGGCAGCCTTTGACATAACTGGGGCAAACACAATAAAGAATTAATGACATGTGCCAACATAAGGCTACTTTCTTAGCCTCTGCATCCATGAACAGGCTGCTGGGAGTTTACATGGAGGACAAAAGGAGGCAGCATAATAATTGTGTTGACAGCAGACACTTCCCACACCTTGAACAGTGTTGGAAAAAGTGAGAGGATGTTATCTGACACTGGCCTACCCCGCTATCAATACTGCAGGGGGCCCTAAGAGCACAAAAGCAAATGCAATATCATGCAACACAAGACCAAGTATAAGTTTCTGCCTGTTCTTCTTGGAGCCAGCATGCCATTCCACAGCTGACAGATTAACCATCGCTCACAACTCCACAAATTAAAATAAAATAAAAAAGAGTTTAAATCTGCATATCAACATCAAATCTGTGGGGACTTGAATTTTGTGTTGCTTGTCTGTTACTTTTAGTCCTCTTGTGTGTTGTGTTTTCCTGTTTATTGGTTAACTGATTCCACCGTAGTCTTCTCGATGGTACCAGCTGTGCCTCATTCTCTGATGATGTTCCTCGTCAGTGTTTGCTGTCATTTGAGTTACCAGAGCTATCTGTTCTCGAGCCTGTATTTGTCCAAGGTCCTACTGGAAGCATTAAAAATGCTGAGTTTCCTCACCTCTACCGGTTGTCTGAGTGGTGGCGTTCTTCTCAACTAGCGAAATCAGGATAAAATCCAGTATCGATGCTATGTCAGATCCAAACAAATATGACACAGTCCTACCAACACAATCATAAAAGCTTAGAAGAAATTATACATTAAGGTCCAGAGGACTCCAAAGCACACACATTCACACACTGAGGCAACCAAGGTGGGTGATGTGTCTTGTCCAAGGACTGAGAGCAGAAGCTACAGGGGCAACAGGGGCTGCAGGTATGTTAGGCTGGTGTTTACACGTGCCACACCAACATAACCTCACTCTCAGACCCTGATCCAGGGCTGACTAGCAGAGCAGGCTTCTGGAGAACACCTGTACCTTTACCAAACCATGGCCTGGGTCAGACAGATTGTCGTTGGGTATTGGAAGTGTGGATAAAGCATCAGCATTCCCTTGCTGATGCTTTATCCACACTAAAATGAGGTTTGTGGCCCATTAAGGTGAACTTGTGACAATAATAATACCTGTGGAATTTCATTATGTCAACTTCAAAGCCAACACCTTCCTTTTCTATCTGAGAAAAATGCTTCCCCCCTCAAGTTGGGAACTACATGTTTTTGCCGTTTTTCCAGCATGCACAGCATTCTACGTTCTTAAAGCAGCAATTATCCAGTGTCTTTTCACTCCAGCACAATTATAATATGACTTTCAGGTCCTTCTACATTTGGTGCATCTTGCCTTGAAAGACCTCTGTGACAACTGCTACGTGTCCGGTCCCTCTTCCCAGGTTCCTGCCAACATTAAATCTTTGGCTTGTGTTGCTTTTAGGATACTTCAACAAAGATTTTAACCCCACACACAAATGTGTCGCTTATGGGGTTGAAAATGTTTCTAACTTGCATGTACACTCTAAAAGGAAATAGTTGAACCAACTTAATTGAATAGCTTCTATAGATAACAAGCAATTCAATTAAGTTTGTCCAACTAAATTTATTAAGTTTATCCAATTTAATTTATATCCTAAAGATTTGTGGTTGTTACCTGACAACAAGGTGAAGTCTGAGCAGTATGAATGCTTCTTCAAAGCACTGTGTAACACCTCCAGTGTTGAATATGATCATTTTCCTCCTTTTCTACAGTAATAATCTGGCATGCTTGAAATATGTTATTTACCTTCTCAAAGGAATTAGACCTGTGTGCTGAGATTAGCTCAGCGGTGAAGGCATGTGTAGCTCGAGTACCGGCTCCCTGCAAACCCCAGCTTGACATTTCCTCATTTCTATTCCTCTATAGATTATACAAACAGTTAGTGACCTTTTGAGCCCAGCTCCCTTCACTCCCTGCTCCCAGAGTTTATGCTAATTTATTCTAATCAACTCCGCAGCTCCGCAAGTACTGAACACACGCACAAGTGCTACTGACCTTTTTTTTTACTAACACTCGACAAAGAAGCAGAGGCATTTTATCCAAAACATTAACCTCGTCCATCAACAGTAAAGATCCCAGATTCAGCCTCAAACTGTTTAACCAGTCCCAGAAAAAAAACAGCATTTATTTTGGGTATATTCAGTTTGAAAGACCAAATTGGCAACTCATCTCAACTGGAATGTCAGAGGTTGGACTCACCTCCAATCCGTCTTCATGCCTGTACTGCTTCCAGATGCGACCCGTGTCGCTGTGGAGCAGTAGGTAGCTGCTGACCCAGTCCGAGCTGTCGTAGCGTCCCTGTGTGGCCACAGCCGTCACCTCCATCTGCTCCCGGAGGTCCACTTGGAGCCAGGGGTCTTGGTCTGTCACCATGGGAGACCAACCTCCCGCCTCTGCAGCAAGAAGGAGCAGAGTTAGCATCTTATGTTGAGCTTGAATGAAGGGAACGTGGGGAAATCAGTGAAACAATTTGAAAATGCCACCATTATATTCAGTTTTCCTTTTCATTAAAACTGCAGTGTGTATCTTCTATACACAATGTTTTTTTTGTGTCCTGACAGTACATTATGAGGCAGAAAAAAGCTGAGCTCCTCTGCCTTCTCCCTGTGGCCCTATTGCCATCTGCAGCACTAAAACTGTCTCCACTGTGCATGCTCCTGCATATTAATGTGTATTTGGTATTAAAATAGGCAGTTCTAAGAGTTTATAGAGGATCTCTCAGATTATTGCAGATTTTAGCTGTTTACACGCATCTGTGGTCCCTGACCCTCACACAGGGCCCCACTGTCATTGATTTAGAATTACCCAAAATTATTTCTATTTTCTATATGCAGAAATAATGAGGGAGGCATCTGTGGACGTTTTCTAAGAACTTAACATTCCCAATGATAATCAGGGGAGGCAAAAAGTTAAACATTCTCTTTCTGTCTCCTGTTAACTCATCATACAGTTAGATTTTCATTGCATTATTGTCATTTTTACATTATTGTTATTGTTTTCCACCAATAACAAGCCTAACAGGTTTGAAAAATATATATCTTTCAAGAAAAAAACAATTTAATTTGTCACAATGGACATGGAGATGGAAAGGAAAGAGAAAAGAAAAGCAAAGAAGTCAGGGAGTAATTTAACACAGAGAGAGAAACAGATCAGAAGAGAACGGAAAATACAAGAAATACACACAGTACATATGCAGTATACCAGGGGTGTCAAACTCAATTTCACCAAGGGCACCTTCAGCGTATTGGCCCCTCTTAACGGGCCACACTGACGGTACAAATCAGGAGAGCCCAGGTTCAGGCCTCCAGGCTGCAACTTTTAGATGCATTCCTGCTAAAACACCCAGACTAAAGGTTGACTTCTCTCATTAGCAGCAACTCAGTTCTGTAGAGGCTTATAAAGAGTCAATGATCCAGGTGTGTTAGAGAAGGTAACACATTTAAAGTTACAGATGGTACCTCTGGAAAACTAGACTTGGGCAGCCCTAGCATAAATGTATGAAAATACAATGTTAAAAATAGATTAAACATCTCATATTGTTAAATAACGCTTTGAGGCGTCTGGTTAGGAAGCGCATTCAAAACCTTTGGTTGAAATGGCGCGTTAAATTCAAGTCTCCGTTACAGACCAGAGAAAACCGGAAGTTTATCTTGAGGAAATAAATGATGACGCAGAAGTTAATCAGACTGTAACATGCGCAGCTCAACCACTGCGGACGAAGCTACGCCGCTGCGAAGAATTAAAACCCGCTGGAAGTAACACATCAAGCGGGTCTAACAAATGGAGCCTCTGGGTCACGTTACCCAGCAGGGCGGCGCTCTGGAGGAGCTGCAGATGTAACATCTGACCGTTTCGGAGAAGCGAAACCACGCTAAAAAATAAAAAATAAATGTCCTAGTAAAAGCCACACCGGACAGCACACAGGGTAAAACACTCAGAGTTCAATTCATCTGTTTGGATCAGACAGATCCAACTGACTGATGAATTGGCGCAGATTTTTCTGCAGAGGAGAACCAGGAGTAAGTGAGTTCAGACCCCAGCGGCTGAAGTGATGCTAATTTAAGTGAAGTCGCTTAATATATAATAAGTTATCGGGGCCTTAGTGGTTTTTGTCACTACGGATAAAAATGTAGATGCATTTATCTGCTTAATTTGTAATGGGATCTGGATTCACGGTGAATATTAACTAAACCGCATAAAATGCGGCTAAATAGCCGATGTTAATATGATTGTAATTTCACGGGTAAAAATAGCACATGAACGATTTTTTTTTATGTTGTCGGTCAAGATAATGGATAACAAAAAACGTCTAGCGCCACCAGCCGTCCTGACACCAACTTACACACATCTTCATTCACAGTCTTACTTGTAAATCGATGTTTTTTTCTTGGACATTTTGATGTTAGCTTGTCGATGTCTTGGTTTTATTCGCTGGTAAAATCAATAAGCAGCTTGAGGTGACTCTGCTGCTCTCTAGTGGTGAGAAGCAGTAATGTTGGCTGGTAACAATCGGAATGCATTTTGGGAGATGTAGTTTGTAGTCAATTCGTTCTCAAAACATATTGTAAGTTAATCATGGACCTATAGAAAGCTGGGGGGCCACATAAAATGTGCCTTGAGTTTGACACATGTGCAGTATACCAACAGTGTCACTAAAGCACACAGTGCTAATAAATGCAGCCCAAGTCAGTATTTTTCTCTGAACACCTTTGTAAACACATTTCAGGCATCTGAGCGTCACAAACCTCTGCCACCTGCTCTCGCTTTTACCTGAACTCTCCAGTTAACGCAGTCACAAAAACTGCTGGACAGAGAATAACTTTGCGCATCCAAACAATGATGAGAAAACAGCGTTGGTTCGGTTAAGAGTCCCAAAAAACACAAACACGAGCATAAGATAAAGCGAGATGAAACAGCCTGCAGATACGGCAGATCTTAGATCATTGAGGTAATGGCTCACTCAAAGTCTGGGTACAAAAAAATTATTTTTAAATAAAGTGTGCAGTGTTGGTGATAGCAATTCTTCAACAGCAGACGGTGGCAGTTTGAACAATGAAAACAACCACAACCTGCTTTACTACACAGGTAGGTGTTTATTTTTTACTACTTAAGAAATAATGATTCAGTTTCCAGAATTCAATTTATTTTTTATGCACTAATTTAGAACAAATATTTTTCAAGGCACCTTACAAAAAATGGTAAATTCAGTCCAGTCACAAGCATGTCCATGTCCTGTTCTGATGCCTGCTGTAGAACCGGTTTCCCTCTTACACAGGGCAGCTTAGCATGACAAATGAAATGTTTCCTCTGTGTTTTAAGGAACTCCACCAGCTCTTATAGTTTCTGTCACTGAGACACCTTTCTGCCAATTTACTCAGTTAATGAAATGACTGTTTGACTGCACCCAAAGGGATGCTAAATAAAGAAAGGTTCTATGAGCCATGGAGCATTTCCCTGTTGTAGAACAATATTTAACAGAGTTTGTCACTTTTGGCGACTTCCCTGAAATCATTTGATGTGACGCTCACTCAAGCTATTCTGGGCTCTTCAACTAAATCCCACACAAAGCATCGAGATTCCTAACTGGAGTCCAGATGTGAGGAAAACAAAGAGGAAGTCTCACTTTGATGAAACCATATGTATGATTGCTTTTCACATACTAATGAATTTACAAAAGACAATACTGTTAGAACAGATGAATATATATACCACTGTCAGCTTTATGTTCTGTACGATATTTCCTGAAAAGTGAAAATCACACACCTGCCTTTCGTGAATGAGGCCCACATGGATCGACAAATGCAGAAACGACAATGAAACGACAAAAGACACAATGCATTGGGATAACGCCACCGCGCTGCTGCTGAAACCGCTGCAAATAAGTTTATTATAGGTTTATAAGTTTATTGTAGGAAAACGTCTGTCATAGCTTTTTGCTCTTGTGTTGTGTTGTAAATGACATGACCATCATGTCTACTTCTGCTTATAATGACAAACGTTTGAATTATATTGGGATTGGAATGCATATTAAAATTCTGTACAATTCTGGTGGTTTGAGTTGGTTTAGTTTGATATATGGAAGCTAATTTTTAACAGATTATAAGGTATTGCTGCTTAAATTGATTAATCAATTTAATCTTGATGTGTAGATTACTAAATTATCTGACAATTATTTTAATAATCAATGAATCACCAACTGGAGTTTGAAGACTAAAAAAGGACATTCTGTTGAAAGAACACAGCCAGAGCAGTAATTAAACCAAAACTGTACATTTTAGACTTAAGATAACAAAACTACTTCTTGTTCTCCTCAAGTGGAATAGTTTTAGCTTCATCCGGTTCAAATTATGCAAAAGCAAAAATGACAACAATAAAATCCTATTAAGCACCTTTTTGCTATCCATTTATTAATACTTTTAATGCAAAAGGTCTGTGGGTGTTTTCACTTAAAAGAGTGGAACATATGTTTAAATAAATGCAAGAGAATCCCAGTAAATGTGGCACCAGTGAAGAAAAAAGTTGTTCTTTTTTGTAAGATTATCAAATGAGACTAGCTGTAGTACATGGGAGAGGAGGTCAACCCGGACAGGCGGTCAGTCCATCTCCAGATGTAAAACTGTCTCTGGATCCTGATTTAAGCAGCACTGTGGTTTGACTTGACACCGAGGAGGCTGGTTGTCCCGTAGGAACCAAACCTGGTTGAGCCTCACAGACTATCAGTTCAAGACTAGTCAGGTGACACTTTATGTTGTTTTTACTTTTCAACTCTGATGGCTTCGCAGTTTCACATTTAGTGCTGATGCCTTATCCTAACATAATAAGCTGAGCTGAGCTGTGTGTGTGTGTGTGTGTGTGTGTGTGTGTGTGTGTGTGTGTGTGTGTGTGTGTGTGTGTGTGTGTGTGTGTGTGTTTGTGTGTGTGTGTGTGTGTGACCATGCTGGTCTCTGACTCTCACTCTCCCAGTAATCTCTGAGCAGCATGTGCAGACCATGAAAAAAAATGAACATTTATCCAATGTTTTCTGATGAAAACAAGCGTAACTGGGCAGAATAAGTAATCAGGAAAACTGAGTCAGTAAACAGTTTGTTTGCAAATGAGCACATGTTGAAAATATACCGTGCAACGGCTTTTAACCTGCAGAGATATTCTTCTATGAAAAAAAACATTTGGAACAAACACATAGATCAGGGAGAAATGAACTGAAATCTCATAGCCCACATAAGGTGACCTCCTAAGATTGCAAAAAATGTTGCTAAAAGACACCAGAATAAATTTAGGATAGGCAGATATTTCTCAGGGTACTGTTAGTTTTTTTTTTTTTTTCTAAATAAAGCAGTGTGCACTCACCATCTCTCCTGTTGAGCTTGGCATAGAAGGCAGAATAACTGGCCGAGGACTGAGATGAGCTCTGAAACGATGAGTGTGGTAATGCTGATGCGAGAGGACCATTGCAATTATCTGGAAAACAAAACATAAACACTGCATTTCAGAATCTGTTATTGTCAGATGTGAGCGGTTTTGAATACTGTTGCATATGTAACTGGGATTTGCTCTGCGGAGAGTAATTATGGAAAATGTTCCAGGCGCTGTTACACATTAGTTCAAAGTGTTCCTCTACCTGTCAGTGGAGGAGTTTAAATGCAGAAAACAGGGAAAATAACAGCTTTGTTTCGTTCCTCGGCTCCCAGGCGCCCGCAACAGTCTGTTTAACCCCTGCAGTTCCTCACAGACTGCAGCACAAACATGCTGCCTCCTCTACTGTTAATGTGTGTACTTAATCCAAGATTGTAAGATTACATCACATCCAACCAGCAGCAGATTAGGAGGACTGTGATCTAAAGCCGTCACTTTTATTGCGCTCTGATCCTTCTAGCCTGTAACAACCTTCTCCAGTGCGTCTGAGCGGCATTAAGGCCCGGATCTGAGATCATAATGAAAACTGGCAGCGGCCTGATTACAATTATCCCTCGGCTTTCTCAATCAGTCACGTAGCTGAGTGAGGGGCAGCCCTTTGTTTTCGGGCATCCAGACGGATTCTGGGCACATCTGGAGCTGCGATTGGACATCCATCTGGCCGACAAGAGCTCAGCAGAAGTGACAGCGTGATCTGGTGCGCTTTTAGAATGTCTCGCTGAATCTCGGCCGACCTGACTTGACTCCCCTCACGTCCTTTGCCAAGAGATTTTTCTAATCCTGATTTCAAGTGTGACTAAAGTGGATCATGCCGTTTCTTCCTCTTCTCAAATTACGACTGAAGCCGAAGTGCAGTTGCACGTGTTCATGTGGAAAATGAAAGTGCTGGCACGGCACCTTAACAGGACACAGCGTGCACCGGGTTATTATTCAGGAACAGCTCTCTTAATCTATAAAAAGTCTCCTTGATCCAATGTTTGCTTCCCACACACTCTCATTCATTTCCCCCACCTTTCAATCTGCAGCCATCTTTTAAAGTTTCCCTTTGAAGTGAGCTTTCTTTCAGTCAGACATCAGACGTTGTCGGGCTTTGACAGCTTTACGGTGCAGAACTCAAGCGACAACATTCTCATGTTCCGCCATGGGTTAAAAACAGTGTGTAAGTGGAGTGAGTTAACAGACTCTGTTGTTATCACAGATTTGTTCCCAGGCCTAAGGCCAGCTTGTGACACTCAGGATGACTTATGGACGCAGGATGATTTGTCTGCAGAGCGGCCCAAAGCCTGTGGGACGACTCCAAATCCTCTGAAACTGACTCTAGATCTGTGCTCTGATCTTGGTGGCTTTGTTCTTTTGCTTTTTTTTTCCTTTTTGATTAATAAATACACATGTGAATATCTGGGTGGACAGATATGATGCATGCACAGAGGTTGAGGAGGGAGAACACTTCATTGCTCTTGGAATCTGAAACATGTCAGGTGTAGTCAGGCAACCGACTGGTTTCCTGCTGAAGACGTTTGCTCACTCTTCAGGCTCAGGGAAAACAATGTTTCCAAGGGATGGAGAAACTGGGGAAGCTTGTCTGGAATTACACTTGGAATGCTTCGATATGAACACAGTGTATCTAAAACTGGATGATTTTGTGGCACCCAGCTTTCACGTGTTTGGTTCATGAAATATGATGAAAGATAACGACAACAGAAACCCCTCATTTCATTACGCCTGACAAAACCCATCCACTGCAGTTCTCTATGTATAATGCAGTGTTTTCCCTTATTAGTTCAGTATTACCAACACTATTTCTAAGAATTTATCATTTTTTCTTTTCCATATTACGTTTAATTCATTGTACAGAAGAGGTTTGTTGGAAAGGGACATTATGTGGCCATGAGGGGGAAAAAAAGAAAACATGATCTGTCTCTCTGGGACTCCAAGAGTATTTATGTCTTGTTTCTTTTTTTAAGCAGCAAAAGTCAAAAATTTACAAATGACAAACTTCTGATTGTTTCATCGGAATCTGGATTCAGGCATTTATTTATTCAGCTTTGGGAGAGTTATTTATCATCTCAGAAGACGGTGAATCCAGCTGTAAGAAATAAACACAGAGGGAGGAAGTCACAAAGCAGCATGCTCCATTTTTATTTATTCATTTAGCTATGTTTTTTGTTGTTGTTGTACATAAGTGTTTCTGCTTCTATCAAGTCCAGCAGAGGGAAACAATTTCCTGCTATTTTACTAATCGCCTTGTGTTCTCTCTTTAGCTATGAAAACAGCACAGGCAGAAATGGTCAATGTTTAAAATAGTTTGATTTTCCCATTTGTATCTTACTGGAAAAACAAAACTCTCCTTCATCCCTTAGAATTTTCTTGGTGTTTTCTTTTTGTTGTTGCATTTTTGTGACTTTGTTTTGAACAGCATCGACTTTAAGGTTGTGCATAAGTTAAATCCTTAAAAGTCTGATTTTTTTATGCATTCAAATCATTTATATGAAAAAAAATAGAACAATCTATGTCCTTTTGCTTTTTGCTACAATTGTCTCCATTGAAAATGTACATTTAGCACAAGCTGCTGTAATTTGATTTCTAATTCTTATACCTGCTAGAAATGATTTTTAAGGGATTCAAAATTTTGAAAATGTATGAATGGCTCTTAAGTTGGTAAGGACGATTGTTAATGCTACATTCACATGGCTCAAACTGTGAAATAATTATACACGGCCTATACAAATATCATGATGCCATGAGGATGTAGTGTGTAAAAACACTTGTTTTATTTTTTGTCTATTACACTGAGCTCACAGTCCTGGCCCCTCCACACTGATCCCATGTTTCACCCCATCGGGGCCATAGCAGCTTCCCAATACAGACACAGCTTCTGTAAACGATAATAATAATACTTGGAATCTTTTTTACACGAGACGTGTCTGAGGATATTGCAATTAAAATAGTAATAATTAAAATACAATTTTAATTGATGTATTCTTAATTTTTAAAAAAGCCAAAAACTGGTTTCTAATTTAGATGAGACAATTTGCATAAGATTTTTATTTATTTATTTTAAAATTTAGACCTCACAGGATCAGTTCCTTTGTTCTCATCAAGGCATCATGATTATGACAATTCTGGCACTACAGTAAAGTACAAGTAAAGTAAAGAGGAGAAGAGTCATTTCCAAAGAAATTAATGAAAAATGTTCCCAGAGTTGGAGAAATCTCATTGACCCATTGCCTAATTCCGTCCTCTTTCCCAGCTCAGGTACCAGGACAAGTCCAGATATGGAAAACCCTCAGCTGATTTATCCAGCACTGAGCATTACATTCTGTTAAACCTAAATACATTCCAGTCCAGTGGTGTGAACTTTATCCATGAAATTATTCCAAGTCATTATTTTAGTGTTTTATTTTCAAAATAGTGAAGAACTTAAATCAGATTTAAGTAGTCTAATTCTCGAGTGATTTTTCTAAATTAATCATCCTTTAACATAATTTGAAAACAAATATATAAGGCACAGCAAAAAATGTATTGCGCACAATTGCACTTCTGATATTTATAGAGCAGTGTGTGTGTGTGTGTGTGTGTGTGTGCTTGAATGCGGGTGTGTCTGTGGGTATATGCTTGGTTATCTGCCATGATAACACCAGAGCTCAACGGCACAGAGCAATAAGCTTGAAACATCAGCCTTGGCTACACAAGCAATCCTTGATAATAGGATCAATTCCTGCTCACTGTTGGATTTTCTGACAATAAAAAAAACATGAAACATTTCAAAGATTATCTTTCATGTCAGTAAAAAGCTCTCAGCCGTTTGCTGCTTTCATTTTGGAAATGAAACAAGATTTCTGCCATTCTTTCCCAAATCAATGATTGCAATTACGTTTAGATTCAGAGAGAATCCAGGCTCCTTATTGTATTCTTCTTTATCATTTAATCGATACCAGTCACATGGAAGGAAAATCTGTAATTAACTTTGTACAAATTATCTTCAAGGACACATTGTAGAGAGACGGGAAAGCCTGCAGTGACAGGTTTCACTTTAGGTTGGAATAAGAAGAGAAGCATCCTGTTTTGTATCTGCCAGACTTAGAGCTACTCCCAACATACAAAGTGATGTTGTTGCATAAAAAGCCAGCAAATGTGTCACAGCAAAGTAATTTTCTGTAGTACACAGGTGAATATTTAGGCACCATAGTCAGAAAGATTTTTCTACATTAGAAACTAATAAAGTTGAAGTTTTCGGTTGGACATCAAAACAGTTGAAAATGTAAAAAAAAAAAGAAAAAACACATGCCAAAGGGATTGTTCTAAAAGTAGAACAAGTAATGGTTGAAGGCAAAAGGCAGCGTTAGAATGAACAGTCTGCCCTGATCCTCTTCAGTGGAAGGATGAAACCCGGTGAAAGTTACTGCTGCCCAATTAGAGTTGAGCTCTCAGTGGTAGCTTTGAGGAAGGCCCAACAGGGGAAGGGTTTCCTCAGACGGCAGCTGAGGTCGCTCACAAGTCAGCTAGTTAGCAAAAGATCACAGCTTCTAATCATGTGAGCAACGTCTCTTCAGCTGCCAACAATTAACACTTTAAGGTCTAAACAAACTTCCTGTTAATTTAACCAATCAGTGCAGTTCAATTCAACCTTCTAAAAAGTATTCAACTTATTTAATGAAGACCAAAATGCTGCACTCAATCCAATTTCTAATATATTTAACTTAGAAATTGTCTCAAATTGGATGTTCTTTTAAACCCTGGTAGTTTGTGGTGTTTTTAATTGAAACGTTTTTTTGTTTTTTTTACAACCAGCAGATAGAAAGGGGAAAAAAATACAAAGAAAGAAGTAGGCCATAAAAAAGTTAAATTGGTTATTTTGTCAAATGCAAATGTATTACGCTCTGTTCAATAACTGGTTGTACTATGGTGGCCCAATGCATTTGCTTGAACTTGCATTTGTCATGATGTGTGAAATGCAGGGAGTCAAAGAAGGGAAAAAGCAAAAAGAAAATCTCAGGAACCCAGGAAAACAGAGACGCAACGGGAGAAACCAGCAACAAATCTAACACTAAAAAATAACTAGACCTAGAAACATAATTAAGTACAGGCAACAAAATTGAATAGACACAAAAATAAACACATTAAACTAGAATTACAAAGGAAGGACTAAACTAAAGGAAAACACAAACAAGACAGGTCTAACACAAAGAAATCAAGGAAATCCCAAGATTAAACTCTGGGAGTCATGAAGATGGTTTTGAGAAATGTGAGACTTTGGGACTGTCCCATGAAGTCTATATTTTCTAGTCTTTTTCTTATTGTTGAATCAGGAGCTCTGTTATTGAGGAAGATTAGGTCGCCTATTTCTAGATGTTTTTAGAGCCCTTCACTGACCTCCTGGATGACTTGCTGATTCACTCCAGGAGTAATTTTGGAAAAGTGGACAAAACAGGATTCCATCAACAGCTGGTCTGAGAGCAGCTCTAAGTAACATCTAAAGTACAGCAGAGCTCACATAGAGGTCTGAAGGTTTTCTATAGTCCAATAATGTTTTCTCTTTTTGTGGATGATGGTTGTCAATCTGGATTAGTGCAATCCAAAAGCCTTAAAGTGGCATTGTAGCCTACTTCATGTTGTCAAACAGCTTCCATATATGTTACATTTTATTTCACTTGAGGCCCAGGTGGGACAGGTGAAATTGAAATCAGATTTTCTTCAAATGTGTTAAATCAAACTAAATTTATTATTGAATAAGAAGGCCATTCATTTATTAAAATTTTCTGTAAATGAATGAAATAATTTGCCAACTGCATTTGTATCTATTCCAGCTATTTCTTGTCTGAAATAAATTATCATCTGAAAAAAACAGAGACATATCTGTAAGGGAACAAATACTCTATATGTTCTGTCCACTTGTTTTTCTAGAATTTTCTCAAGAAACCAAATCAGCAAAGGTTAAGATATTTTATTTCTTCTTAAACTCTCAATGAGTTGTTGAAACTCATGCCTTCAAAATAACTAGAAACTGCTCA
Source organism: Poecilia picta (assembly GCA_033032245.1). Lineage (NCBI taxonomy): Eukaryota > Metazoa > Chordata > Actinopteri > Cyprinodontiformes > Poeciliidae > Poecilia > Poecilia picta. The sequence goes on along the minus strand of CM065354.1, from coordinate 15,566,681 downwards.
GATATGCATGCATTAACTGTATGACTGTGTATGTGTGTGCATTGTGATTATAAAGCAACTCATAGTGTTTTTCTGTCTTATTTTAATCTTTTATTGTAAATACACTTTCGTAACAAGGAGATGTGAATTTGCTTTTGCTGTAATCTGCAGAGATGACATGTTTTTACATGCATGTTGTCTGTGTCATCACCATTTGGTGACATCTATGTTTGAGCTGTGCATTGTTGTGTTTGTTTTTTTAAAGCTCATTATTAAGATTAATAAAGTGTAAATCAACATAGTGTAGATATATTACAACAGATAATTAGAAACTGTTTTATTGTATGTTAGGGCTGTACCGACTGCAGCTCTGATCTGTAATTCACTCATTGCAGATTCTTTAAAAAGCCTGACCTGCTGACTACCATTTTTTCAGTCTAAAATGTTGCTAAATATAACAAGAAAGTGACTGAGTTGTTAACGATTCAGCCACTATTGTTATCTGCAGACCTGACCTGGTGGCGAGTCAGTTAGTCAAACCTTACATTGCAGAGCAGAAGAGGACAGTGGCTGATTTTTAGGCATTTGCTGAGGCAGATAAGATCAGTGGACGAGATCGGCTTCACATGTAAGTGTCAGCCGGTCACCAATCTCATAAAATTAAAGAATTTGGTGCAGATAAATCGGTGAAGCCCTGCTCTATATGTAAACCAGGGTGCTGTGGGTAAATCTACCTGCAGTTCACATGCTATACTTCCTCCAGAATAACAATGAGAAGCTCTGTGATTTCATTTAGCTCCAGCTGTAGTTGCTGACTGAGCAGAATTACACCATATGTCGAAAACATGAAACATGAATTTGTTTCTTCTGAAACTAATATATTCTGTTGAATAACATTAGAAACCAAGTAAATCCAGACATTTTTACATTTACGACATTCACGATATTGTCTTTTAAACCTAGTACTTACACTTTTAATGCAAAGTTGCTCTAAAAGTTGCATTGAAAATCCGTTAAAAATGCCAACTTTGCATTAAATTATCATAATTTACAAAATCATGCAAAGCTGGCACTTTTAATGGACTTTTAATGCAACTTTGCATTAAAAGTGTCATTATTTACCAAATAAATTTTTACACTTCATGACAACTGTCATAGACACTTCTTTATGTTCATGACAGATGCTATATGCACAGCCCTTCAAATAAAGTGTTACCCAATATGTATATTACAATAACTAGAAAAAAATAAATATCACTTATGTGATATTGCTTTGGTACCTTGCCATCATCAGCGTGTGAATGGAAATTACTGACTTCATTAATGTTTTAAGCGTCCCGAAAAGTGCTTTAAAAGTCTAATGTCGTTATGTGATGTTGATGAAATGTGATGTTTATAGAAGCTCTAACTCATATAGAATGAAGCTGGTGGTTAATCTTTGTGATGTGTTGACATGTTTCTGCTCCCGATAAACAGGTTTTTGTAATTCCTTGAAAAAAATGTTTTCACAAAACGTGAAAATGCTTTTGGCCACAACTATTGTTCTCTTTTTTGATACTGCTACCATAGTTTTACCTTGACTGTAAGCCTCTTCAGTTACATGTGTCTTCTTCAAATGTTATATTTGTTATATTTAATGCATGATTTTCTTCAGCATTTGAAGGCTTAAAATGAGGCATATTGTCTATTTCACCGCTGTTAGACTTGTCTCTCATGTGAGCTTGCCTCTTTGCTGCCATGCTTATTGCCTCTCTGTTGTGGATTATTCTGGTGTTTTTTGTTTATCTGCATCTTCCTTTATCTCCATTGCTGTATTAAAATGGGAGCTGCCACTACTGCTATCCACACGTCAAAACATAATTCCGTTTTTCCTGAGTTCAGCTCTTAAAGGCAGAGTATGAAAATGGCCCTCAACACAAACAGCAACAAACTTTCATGTCAAAGTCTCAAACTGCGGTAAAAAGCAAGAACAGTCAACCGTACAGAGCATCTTGAAGTACACTGAGCTTCAGAAAGTGACAAAATTAGTTGAACACAACTTTCAATTTTACAAAACTCATGGCTAGTCAGCAATCTTTGAAAAACTAAGTGCACCCTTTGTGTTAAGAGCATGTCAAACCCCAATAACTAAATATATATTACGCATGTATTCAGGCATGTGAAGAGCAGCTCTCTTAAAGTCCCACCACTCGTTACCACCCGTAGCTGCATAAATATATTAAAAATGAGTAAAAAATAAAGTATCAGAAACAAAATCACACTACCAATCACAGAAAACAGACAAAAGACAAATTTTACCTTTTTAAAGAAAACACAAAGTGAACATTATATTTGATATTTTATTCCCAGCTGACCTGAAAGATCTAATTGAAACACCAACATAGCCGTGTCTGTACAGAGACACCTAATAATGCTGAGGCCGCCACTTTGAACTTGGTTTAAAGTTTAAACGCGTTGTTGTTTGAGAGCTGCGACAGAGCCTAGAGAGGCAGTCTGCTGGAAGAGGGTGCAGAAGTTAATCAACACAGAGACCACAGAGTCAATAATATCAAAGGGTACAGAGATAGTATCTGGTATCAGAGTAGCCTCAGACCTCTGTGTGGTATTGACAAAGCTTCATATGATACCCTGCTTGGACTAACAGGCTGTGCAGCTTGGTGACCTCTGCTTAGCGATAGTCCAAGTGGAGCTGAGGTATCAGTTCACAATTAGCTCTGAACGTCGGCGGAATTCAGGAAGTGCACATCAATACAAATGATTGAGAAACATGGGGCACTTTACTGTAGCACTTTATTTCTCTGAAGCTAGAAACTAATCTGAAGGGACCTGCCAGTATTTACAGGCAGCCTGCAGCGTAATTTATCGACGACTTTAATGATGATAAAAATGTGAATTATTTAGCCCTCGTTCAGGAAGCTGCTGAAAGAGAAAACAGGTTTGTTTTCTCCCTGGAATACTGAATCACTGGAAGATTCTTCATATTTTTACAGCTCAGTGCAGACAAGAAAGACAAACAGAGACTAAACAATGATGACTGATTAAAGAAACTGTATTACAAGCTTAGATGTGCCACCTTTGGGCAGTTCTTTGAGGTGGGGGTTGTAACATCTGGAACAATATCCATTCATTGTAGGAAAACGCTCCGCATTTAACACCTTTAAGATCGATTAAAGAACTGCCTTAAATCAAGTCAACAATCTCTCTGCAAGAAACCCAGAAGAATAAAAACGGTTCAGATTTTCTTTGTTTATGAAATGGATTGGCTCTTGTAATTTAACTCTGTAAATCATATGACATTTTAACTTTGTTAATTTTAGCTACTAAAGGGACTGCCAATGGACATTAGCTTATTTTATCCGACTCTGGCACAGTCACATCCTATGATGCTGATTAATATGCACTGCTCTGTGATGAATACATTTGCTTGAATGTGAATTGTTATGCACTGCCAGGAGCTGCTGAGATACAAACCGATAAGAGAATTTTGTGGCTAATGAGAAGCAATATGTCCCAGTATTTTACAAGTGCCCACATACTGACTGGCATTTAAAAACAATAACTAAGCAGGATCAATTCATTTGTTCTGTTTTTCTCTGAAGACATAAAAAATATATATATAAATGCCACTGAACTTTTGGATAACGGAATGTAAATTCTAATCACTACATTTTGCACTAAGAAATCCACATTAACTTCAAAGTTGAACAAATGCACAGCATGTCTAACACAAACTATTTTGAAAGTTTATATCCAAATAAAACCTTGTTATGCATACTACTGTACCAAATCTGTTAGTGAAGAAGTTGCTTCCTTTTTTGTTTTTGAACAAATAAAAGCACACTGTTTATCCTGTACCACAGACAGGTCATGCAGCTTGGTTAGTGGTGTCACGTTAGTTAGCATATCCCACTGGTTTCAACTTGCAACTGAAACATGGCTGAGTTTGGACAGATGTTATTTCCAATCCAAGGGTTCAAATGTAGTTTCTCTTTATTGATTGATGTTTGCTTCAGTTTATAGTGGAAGTTCTTAAAATGTTCTCTAACCTAACGTACTTCTCTTCAGCAGCTTCTGTCTGAAGCAGAGATCAGTTCACTTGAGCAGATACAGGAGCCCCCAGTGGGGCTTTGCCACCGTTTAAGAACATGGAGCTCACAACTATTACCTTTGGTGTGAAATAAGATCAAAAGTCAAAATTTGTTTTAGTTGCTTTGACTATCTGCTCCACCTAGATCTGAAGGTGGAGCAGAAAATTGACTAAAATGTTTGTTGGTGAGATATAATCTTTTATAATTGAATTTATGTCTATGCTGTTTTTGCCTATCGTCACACACTTTCTGTTTAACTGCACAAATTTCAGACTTTCAGATCCAAAATCATACACTAGGCAATTTATGCTGTCGGATTCTGCCAGTGATGTCATTTTTAACATCTCCAGACTTTACAATTAAACTTCATACCTTCACTATTTTTTTTCTGTCTCAGGTGCTGCTGAATCCTTCAGTCTCTACATCTACTCTGTGTTTAAGCAGCCAGCTGCCTCTGAGACGAGCAGAACTCTGCCACTGTCCCCTTTCATATTGACTATTGTGGTCTGTGCTGATTAACTTCTAAGCCATCCTTCAGCTACCTCTCTGGGATCTGTGAAAGCCCTCAAATGATTTTACAAGCAGCAATAGAAGCCACGCCGTTCTGAAGACATGGTGTAAGAATCTGTTCAGAATAAATGACATATTTCACTTTTTAAATCTCAAGTACACGCGGATAGAATTCATAATTACTAAATCGATATTGCTGTTGTTCTCTCCCCTGTCTTGATTAAGTCTGTCTCAATTAGCATTTAGTCGTGCAATCAACATTATTTGACACGGTAATGATCTGCATACGCAAGTGAGTCTGACTGAAATTCTAAGCAGGTCAGGTTCATCTACTCCAACACTTGGTGCTGTGAAAATGTGTCACTTTCATTTCATTTTATGTATCTAAGTGGTTCAGATAATGATTTTCTTCTTAAATTAGAGAGAGCCAAAAAAAAATCACGATTCATTAATTAACTTCAATTAATTACATTTCTGGTTCAGTTTCACTTCAGGATAAAGGATGATAATAAATCGCTTCAACAGAAACATGAAGAAAAGGCAACACACTGTGCCTGCTTCTGAAAGCAAGAAAAGAATAGATGAAAATTGTTAATTCCAGCTTAAATTCAAATAAGAAGCTAATAAATTGGTGAAAGCGATTGATAGCCGTCGAGATTTTCTAAGAGTTTGGGACTCCGTGGAAAGCAGAGCAACATCTAAAGAGAGGCTGGCCTGTCAAAATGATCCCAGGTGAACTGTGATGACGCGTCCATTAGTTCACAAACAATCCAGATCTATATATCTGAAAAACAGCAGACCTCGATGTTAGCCTTCAAGATTTAACAACAAGAACAGACTGGGCAGCAGGCTTCCATGGGAGTTCTGAAGCCGGATCCACTGCAGACCCAAAAGAACACAAAGTCCAACTCACATTTTTCAAAACTACCTCGACGGTCCCCATGAATCTGTGGAAAATATTCCCCATATCAACATGAGAAAAGTGGATTTTTGAAGGTGTAGTTTTCTTTTCATCTGGTATAAAACTAGCAAAATTTCAGAAAATAAAGCACCAATGTGGTGACAGTGGTGGCCTTTACCCCCTCCCCCAAATAAGTGGTCTTCATTTTGTGACCATGAGCTTAAGAGCACTTCAGTGTTATTGCAAGACAACTCCGAAAAAATGGTGGCATAGCCAGTGGTTTGATTTGAAGAAGTATTACGTTTCACACAGTAAGTAACTACATTTAGTGTAGCACCTATGCAAAAAGCTCACCGTTACTCCATCTTTAGATCCTGATAATCAAACCAATGGCCAGGACGTTGTTATTGACCCACAAGATTCATGTCTGAAATACACTTTGCTGTCATTTTAGTGTCACTAGCAGTACCCGGTTAAAGTAGAGAGAACTGACCCCCCCAATCAAAGGTCTTCAGAGAATCCCTCTCGATATCGGTGGATGTTGCTGAAGGACTCACCTTTAAAAACTTCACACAAACATAGGAGAGTTTCCAGACTTATCTTTGTGAGAGCAAAAAAAATTATGCATTCACAAAACCGATCAGCTGAAAGTTGTAATCTTAGCAATTAAGGTGACACAATAGACAAGAAAATGTTAAAGTGAATAGAAAAATGAACAGACTGAAAAATACAACACAAAAAGAATCTAAAGACATCTGTACAGCTCCAGGAGAAAAAACATTATTTTTTTTCCACTTGTAGATACTCAAAGAACACAAAACGTTTATCTAAGGGCTAAGAAAGTGGAATTTGCATGATATGTATCTTATAAAATATATCTGAAGAACAAAATTCCTTTTTCAAGAAATCAACAGGCCAACACATAAAACATGACACTATTCTGCTCAGTAGAGCTAATTTCTTATCAAATTATCTCAATATAAAATGATTAGTAGGATTATTAAATAGAGCTGTCATGAACCCAGTAAAAATAAATGAATGCTAATCTTATGTAATTGTAAGCTATTTATTTGTCATAACATTTCATTACGTGTCAGCCTTAATCAGTTAGACTGAACTTGATCGCAGACTGGTGGGAGCGGCTGTGCGTGATGCAGCACACTACTGACTTGGGAATATAAAATGGCTTGTAAACACCTGAGTGGAAAGATCTGCAAGAGTAAAACTGCAGAGTGGCCATCAACTGTGCAGTTGTGGGAACAGCTCTGCTGCAGAAATTAGACACAGCGTTAAACACTGAGACGAATCACAAATTGTGCTTCCGTCAAATCTGCATAGCAAAATCAGTTACGTATTGTTAAGTGAATCCAATGAGTTTTCATGGTTAGACACCCCTTCTCTGGGTTCTCCTCGGCTTGTGTAATAAACCGGGATGTTGTTCATTTCTTTAATTGGTCGTCAAAGTTAATGCTTTTTGTTTGTAGACATTCAAGTTAAGTTAACATGAGTTTTCAGGATGTGTTAAAGATGTCACCTAGACACTCATCCCTGACACTGATGATGCCGTGCGTCTCACAGTTTTCTACCCACTGCGAGACAATCCTTTAACATTAATGCAGAACAACTCAAAGTGGATGGGAATAACATACGAACAACCTATTCCTACTTCAGCAAAACAGAGTAAAATAACTTGAAAGATGAAAAAAAATCAGATTTACTTAACATGTTGAAAGCAAAATCCCCTTTCTTAATTTGTCCAGTGTGTCAATAATTCGCCACATGTGATTATAATCTAGATGATCTACTGTCTTTTGCATTTTAGCTGATATAGTTAATTAGGTAACACTTTAGAAGGGGTGTGCATAAGACTGACATGACACTGTCATAAACATGACATAACACCTGTCATGAACATGAACGAGTCTTTATGAATGTTTATGACTGTCGCCATGAAGTTTCATTCGGTAAATAATGACACTTTTAATGCAAAGTTGCATTAAAGGTCCATTAAAAATGCCAACTTTGCATGATTATAATTTACAAAATCATGCAAAGTTGGCATTTTTAATGGACTTTTAATGCAACTTTGCATTAAAAGTGTCATTATTTACCGAATGACACTTCAGGACAACTGTCATACACATTCATAAAGACTTTTTTATGTTCATGACAGATGTTTTTTTATGTTTTTGACAGTGCCATGTCAGTCTTATGCACACCCCTCCAAATAGAATGTTACCATTAAGTATTATTTAATTAGCTACATCAGCTAAAATTGTCCAAGCCTGGTCAGTACTGTCTCTGTGCTCCAGAGATTTCAAATATTACACCATGATCATACTTTAGTCTTTGTAAAAAAGGGTAAATGTTAGAATTTTTTTCCAAAATTTCAGAGCCTCATCCAAGATATGGGCCAGTTACAACTACAAAGGTTTGCTGGGTTTTGGAAAAACTCCCTCAATTTTCAAGCCATTCCTGGCATTTTAACCTCTTAACACAAACATGGAGGGTGTGTTTTTTGTTTTTTTTTTACTTTTGAACAGGAAGTACCTGATCTTCCTCCTCCCCTATTTGCTACTGCATGCTGCCAGTAGGTGCCTCATTTCTCTCCTGCTTCCCCAACCAGATGTTAGATGCTCATTTGACAAGCTAACAGTGAACAATCAGCAGACAAAAAGGTTTCACCCAATCAGATAGTAAGCATCTCAGCAGACTTCTGCTAACATTCTTTAAAGATTAAAGAGACAATATTCCGTGCAACAGCTATTAGTAATAACATAAGATTAAAACATATATTATGTATTAAACATAATCTTATAGCTTTAGTTTGAACTTTTTTGTGTCAGCATAGGGATTTCTGATCCGATCTGCTCTATTTGGTTGTGAAGTTGAACTTCAGATCAAACCAGAAAAAATAATAAGATCCAGCAGGTTTCTTTTATTTTAATATGTTCTAAATCACAAATAAACATTCACTGCTTACTGCTGAAGTCTACGTGATAAAAATTGGTAAATGAGTTTCTTCTAATTATTTAAGGTACATTTGCAAGTCCAGAATATACTAAACTAATAATAAAGACCGAAACAGGATAGTGAATAATTTGGTCACACACTTGTATTAAATTGTATCTTTTTTTTTTTACAATGCCTCTGCATCCCTTATTCCAAAAAGTCCTAACTATTTCTCAGTGCAGTCAGTGGCAGGATCCTTTGACCCCTGCTGTACGTTCAGCATCTGTTCCAACAATTAAACTCGTAACCAGTTTCAACATTTATGCAGATGTAAAGAACGTCTGCCTTTTTGTGTAGGTGACCTTCATGTTACTGTGGGTTGTCACGATCAGAGCTCTGCATCAGCTGGCTGCAAGAGCTTTGTTAAAATATGAAAGAAGCATCTATCCAAAGTGTTTCTGTAAAAAGCACATTCATCTCTCAGCTAACAGCACAAATGAACATGAACAGAACTGCATTCAGACACAGAGCACGGATAAAGAACTGCTGTGGAGTTTTAAGCTCGCTTTACAAATATCCGGTTGTTTTAATTATGTGATGAAGCGCTTCTTACAGCAGTGGGCTTAATAACGTTTATGCATAACAACGGTTTTGATTAAATGCAGGGATTGGTTTTAACAATCTAGTTTGATTAACTAATCTAAGAAACCTGGATTTCTCTGATTATTGTTCTCATTTTTATACTATTTTATCATGCATTTCATGATGTTTTAAGCTTTTAATCTAGTGTTTTTATGTATGGTTATCTATGTGTGTGAACAACAGACCATACTCATCATTTTCTTGGGATTAATAAAGTGCCACAAAACCAAACCTAGCAAAATATAAGGAGGACATTCACTGGGAGCTTCTTAATGAGATGTTTGAAAATGTTCCATTTGTCCTGAGTAAACATGACACAGCTAACAGAATTAGTGAACAGATACTACAGAGAAACACTGTGCACACTTCTCTGTTCAGGAGGCCAAACTACAGAAGGGCACAAACAGGCTGTCAGCACAGCTGAAGCTGCAGATGCTCTTTTAGTCCACAGTTAAAGCTGTGAAGTTCATTCATGCACTTCTGTTTCACTCCGCGATGCTGTGATTATGTTATTCTGACTTCCACTGAATCAGAACTTGACAAAACTGTTGCTCAGCATAAAAGCGGGCAATACAGACTTTATTTTTTTTTAAATCTAAATATTTTGTGGCATTTTGTGGCATAACCATAAAAGTGATGATAAAAATGTGCTAAAATCAATTCCATTTTTTCTACAAACCATTTAAGTCCAAAATTATTTACATACCTCTGAGATTAATGGTTAAAGGTTATCTTTATTTAGTCAAAATCTCTCCTCTATCAATAAATAAACAACGTTAAAGAAACATAAATTTTTAACAGACACACTGTAAAACATTTGACGTTGATTTAACTTGAAAATGAAAGTTCACCTGCTGCCTTGAAATGATATTTAAAGAAAACTGTTTTGGTTTTAACTCAGAAATTAAAGTTCATGAAGTTGACTTAACAAGAGACAAGTTGTCTAAACATTTAGACAATTTGACACGTCTATTAATCTTGAACTGAGTTTTAACTCAATGCTGTACCAAAATTTTTTTTCACAACATGCAAGAAAAAAAACTTCCCTCACCTTGTCAAACATCACACATTTCTCTATTATTTCCACTTACATTATCAAGTTAAAATAACTGCTTATTTAAATTCTTGTTTTAAACTACACAAACAAAATATCTGACCTTATCACAAATTTTATTCAACATTACAACAAATTCTGCTCCAACATATTTAGTGTGAACAGGACATTAAACTGTTAGCTGCATTGAAAACCCACACGAGTCGGATCAATGTAACACACTTCTGTCTCAAAACAGGATACAAAAACATGCCACTAAGCACACTGGGAGATAGTCCCGCTGCTGTCCTTTTCTTCTGCGGGTTTCTAATGCACCAACCTAAAAATCTGGTTCAATCAACTCTTGGAGGTTTGACAAAAAAATGTAAAAACTTACACAATTTAACTCTGTAAGTTTATCTTTCACAAACTCACACATTTAGGGTCAAAATCTAAACTAATTTGACTTAAAGAGTAGAAGATAGTAGACACAACTAAATATGGCTCAAATGTTTTACAGTGCAGTGGTTTATGGAAATATTCAAAGCTTTCTCTGTAATCATCGCTTTGCTAACATTACACCAATTAAAACCTTTCATTTTTGTGACCAGATTTTTTAAATTAACTGCAAAAACCTAATGTGTTCTAATGAGCTTCAAGGAGTTTTAAGCTGGAAGGCTTCTTTGATTTCATCCTAACCTCTTCCTTTCTCCACATTAAAGATGAACAAAAACATACGGTCAATTCAGATTTTATGAACAAACACCAAAATTTGATTACGATACTTTTTTTGTTCATCTATGATCCGATTTGAATGAAAGCAAAAAAATGGAACGAGGATGTGTGTTAAGTGCAGCACCACGATATCCTATGGTGCAAACATAAGGTCAGATACACTGCACCCTCATCATCAAAGTGAAAATTAATACATACCACACATGCACATTCTACAATCCCACCAAAATACAGTGATGGGATCACAAGCATGCAAAATAGTTCCAATTTGAATGCACAGCTTTTGCCAGAGAATCACATTTCACCTGAAACTCCACATTTTATGATGTGTGTGAATTACTGTGTTGGTGGCACCAAACAAAATCAATGAAAGAAAGTCATGTTCAAAATGTATTTATGTTCCCTTTGAATTAACAAACCATATCGTGAGCTTTTGAGTTTTGGATAGCGGCCGTCATCCACATGAGCTCATGGTAATAATAAACAACAAATACTTATGAATGCAACTGATATTGCGGTATGTGTAATAGGCAAATTTTTCCACTATTGTGTAATCTTAGACTGTAAAAGATACACAAAAGCTTTTAAAAAGCATTTCAAGTAAAAAGATATTATTGACAACAGCTACGTGTCAGGCCAGCTGGAGACTGAGGCCTGACATTTCCTCTAGCTGAGTTTTTTTGACAGAATATGTAAAATATATGTGATTATATAATAATTCTGACAGTCGTAATTACATGGAAAAACACAGTTTAACCTGCCGCACATACGCCACATTAAGGCACAACCCTGCAGGAGCTCAGAAGCACACAGCTCAGTCACAACCCTCAGACAACACAGCCATGCCGTGCTAAACACACAGTCAAAGCAATAATCCTAACAAGTAAAGCGCAGGCCGGGCTCCACTCTTAATCACAGCTACAGCCGCCCTCAATCAGCCCAGCAGCAGGTGGTTATAGCCTAATAACACAGTGTAAAGAGCCACATTAAGTAGCTCCGCTTACAGATGCTGCCAGTTATCTTTAGGCAACAAAGACACAGAGATTGTTCAGATAACAGGCTGGGATTTGAGAGAATGTGGACCAAATGCGTTTTAGAATTCATTGAATGCGTCCCGATCGATATCAAATCATGCAGCGCCAACATGCAGCTCTAAGCGTAACATCTAACTATATGAATGTATAAACTGTGAAATCCGGCCGGTCACAGAGTTCGTCCACAACTTTTTGGTCTAAATTTATCACCCAATTAGTATTTCCTCATTTCCAGTTATTGGTCTAACATGTGTGCCCCCCACACATTTTTTGTGTGCATCTTGTTGGCATAGTCAATACAAAGTGGGTGTTTATAATCCTTTCAAACCCTCTGCCAGTAACAGTGAAATAAACAGAGGAGGAAACTTACAGGCTGGACAGCTATTTGCAGTATGCACTATAGATTGGGAGCCGGTGCAGCATCACTGTGTGACCAGTGGAGCTGGAAAGGGAAAGGACTCCTCCACTGGCGCCGCATTCATCATGATAGATTTTTTTTCAGCTCCTAAGGGACGAGCCAGAAATTATTTCTCTAAATAGTCTGATATCATGTAGCTTGTATTTTCTTTATTCCAATCAAAAAGCATGTTGTTCTGTATACTTGATCTCCCAAGGACCACACAGGCTGCCTTTTAACTTTCCCCTCTATGCAGACCGGCACAGACAGACTGGGAGGTTATATAAAGGTGAATTGCAAGATCTGATTTTATCTACATATTGACTTCGATTTATGCTGGGCTCATGTCTTCAGACTTTTGTTCAGCTTAAGCTAATTAGATTTATTAATTGGATTTTCAGCAATTAGAGGCGTGATTAAATGAGTGACTCAAGGAAACGGAAAAGGAGTAAGAAGATGAATCTTGTTGACAACGGTTTTTGCTAGGAAGGTGTGAGCATACACATATAATGACTCTCTAGGCAATTACAATGTGAGCTGGGTGGGTTTTCCTCAAGTGTTAAAAAACGTAGCTAGGTGGGCTACCAGGGTTTACTTGCCCCTCTGACAGGCCAAACTTAGTTTATCTTTTTTTTTTTACTAAGGTTCCTTTAAATGCACCAGTAACAGTGATAGCAAAAAGGGGTTAAGAGTATCTTTGGCAAAATGGTTCAAAGCGCAATGGCGACATGCTACGGTCTACACATGAACACGATGCGGGTCTAGGGTCAGGTAACTTTTTTTTTTTAAATCACTGCTGGTCTCTACTTGTCTAAATGCTAATAAATTAATCAAATAAAGTTAAAAGTCACGAATAAAGGGTTGACAAACGTTGGACACATTTTTTTCCTGAAATCTGAGAAGCGGTGAGTGAAACGCTGACTCTGACCATGGGGAGCGTCTGCTGCAGAGCTGACATTTACTACATTACGTTAAGGGCAACAGGCTGAGTGATCCACATGAACAGAGCAATGTGTGCATTTGCATCTCACACACTCTTGGATGAGCCTCACCGCCAGCAAATCACACACAGGTCTTTCTTTGTCCAATCAAACGATTTTTTTTTGCAAATGCTACAGTTGATTGGATAAATAACAACTAGAGGTGTGCCGATCGATCGGTAACCGATCATAATCGGCCGATTTCCGTGAAATCGGTGATGATCGGGATCGGCCGATCATTGGCTCTGTTACCGATACCGATCACCTGCATCTCATTTCTCAGCCTGTCTGTCCAGCTGGTCTCGTCTTTCCTTCACTGAGCAAACGGAGCAACAAATCCTAAGCGATGTGTAACTATATCGCACTGAGTGAATGAGGACGTTTGCGTGTTGAGGCGGAAAATAGAAGAAGGTCAAAATGCATCAACACAACGAAGCTAATAGACATAAAAACAATGACGGAGTTTGGCTACATCGAGGCTCAGTGCAGTAAAAAGACATGGAGGATCAGACAGCAGGTAAAGCAGCGCAGCTACAAACACTCACCCGGATTAGCATGACGGTCAGAGAGATAAACTAATAACCTAGAAAATGATTTAAGTCTTGGAGCTGCGATGTAAGATGCTGGTTCTGCTGTTGAACCGCCGCTCCGCTACAGGTAGTAATATTTAATATTTAGTAATATTTAATATTTAGTAATATTTGACACGGAGCCGCTTCTGCTCCACCTGGTAGCGACTCTCTCACCGAACCTGTTTAAAGCTGCAGCATCTAACCTAAAAAATAAATTTTACATACGTATTAAAACTTTCTCTGTCCTAACATGAGACAGATCATCTCTAAAAAAAATAATCGATCTCCTCCCTGTTACTCCGCTCAGTCAGAAACAGCCAATCAGAACTAGCAGTAACCAGCTAGCCGCTATGCTAACATGAAGTTTTCATTCAGTAACTCAGGATTGTTTATTGTAATGGATCCTGTTTTTGCCTTTGAATGTTAAGTTTTATACTTGAATTTTTTGGCAATGTTGAGAGGTTTTATTTTGGCTCTTTGCATTATTTAGCTTCTTCAGAGCCTCACATGTTATCAGTCTGTTAAAGATAGTATTATTGATAGCAGTTCAATTTGCACAATACCTGTTTTGTTTAGTTTTCTTCTTGGGAAAGTTATTAAAAACAAGTTTTTGTCTAAATTAAGGTGAATTAATGGTTCCTTTTTCTACATAATGTAACAGTAGTGTTTATGATAAAAAATAAATAAATAATAATTATGTAATCGGTATCGGGGATCGGAATCGGCGATCGGGCCTCAGGGGTGATTGGTATCGGGAGAAAAAAACCTGATCGGCACATCCCTAATAACAACCATTCACAACCAGCAAATCAAAATACTGCACCAAGCTGCACAAGTAACAAAAATGGCATGATTTACGAAACACAAGAAAACTTCATACTTTAAAGTTGTATGGTTAGTTAAGCATGCAGCGCAAATACTTACTCATCATTGTCCGTTTTTGTTCATCTTTTAATTCTTCTTTTAAATATGACTATTACAGAACTTGGTTTAAGATCCACTGGCTAATTACTTAGCAAAGATTAGATTAAAGTGCAAATTATTATTTACTTTAATTATGTTTCTTGTGTTTAATTTTTTTAACACTCAATAGTTGGTGTTTAAGAACCGTGAACAAGACATGAATTCTTAGTCATAATTTGACATTTTCTCTCATCTTTTCACATTTTTATAGCAAACCCAAAGCAAAGGGACTGCACCTTTTGGTCACATCCACAGGTCTGGAAACTGGACTTGTTTGTAATAAATACAGTTTTTCTTCATCAAATCTAAATCTAAATCTTCATCTAAATATCACAGAGGCATATTTTTTGGACAAGCAAAGAACCTTTAATACTCCTAAATACAGGACATATGATTCTGGCTTAGGTTTGTATTCAAAGTTTAAAGTCAAGGTTTAAGAATCTCATAGAGTTTGGAAGCGCCAGCTCCAATTCCTTGCTGTTTCACAGCTTTTAATTAAATATCAGAAAAAAAAATTCCACAACATCTTGCTGAAGGCAGAGAATGTTTTCACTTCATCTCTATGCATCAGTAATCTGTAGGAGTCTCCTCAGATCACAGGTGTTGCAGCTGTGAGTTGGCATATTGACCCATTAAACTGCGTTAAACATACAACTGTCAGCAGAATCAGCCGTGAAAACAGGTGGCTGTGATGGAAAAACAAGCTGAGGTGGAAAAACAAAAATCTTCTGTGAAATGATCAAGCAGAAAGAGGCACAAAGGTGGTAAAGAATTTTCTAAAACATGCAAAACATTTAGCAGGCATATGTAGGAGACGCTGCTGGTGACTGACTCACATTATTGACGGTCATCTGTAAGGCAGATGTTTTTGCAGATGCAACACCTGAAAAATTAACTAATATCATCTGCTTTATCTAATAACCCGATGATTACCAAGTGTATCACACCATGGAAGATCATATCAGTATGTGTCCTTAGAAAGGACATACTAATACTTTCTGTATTAGAAAGTTGCCAACTCAGCTCTGCTGAATGCTCTGAACCTGAGAGGTTAGTGGAAACATCATCATGTCCACTTCTGCTTGAGCATTTTTTTACTTCAAACTTTGGTTTTGTACCACATGACAGTATTGACAAGACATGACCTGGTGTTATGTTTGGACACTGGTAAAAATAAATACAAGGATAAAAAAAAACACTTAAACAGCCATGATGAAGACTCAATGTTTTATGTCAAGCAGCATTTCAATATCACCAGAACCACCAGAGATAATCACTGTTACTGCATGGGACACGAGCCTTAGCAGTTGCAAAGGCTTACAGAGGTTAAGGAGATTTAAAGATTTGAACATGCTGGATTTTACTGTAATGAAACTTTTAAAAACAATTGTGAGTTTTAGTAAAACTTAAGCAGCAAGACTTTTATACAGCTGGACAGTGAATACCCTGACCTCAGGCCCCTTGTTTTTAAAGTTTACCTTAAAAAAAAACGACCAACCAGTGAGATAAAACACTCACAAATGACGATACAAAACAAAGACAAACCTAATGTCAATGTTTGTTGAATATATATATATATATATATATATATATATATATATATGTATATATATATATATATATATATATATATATATTCAACAAAAAAAGACAAACCTAATGTCAATGTTTGTTGAATATATATATATATATATATATATATATATATACACAGTCCAGTCACATTAATGTGACCACCACGTACTTTCCACTTCAGAGTTAAATAACCAATCACAGAAGGCAGGTGGCAGCACAGTGCAGTTGAGCGTATATAAAGGGTGTGTGTGGGCTTCGGAAAACATTTCAATCGTTGGCGTAATGCAGAAATGAAGCGATTTATCCGACGTCCAAAAGGGCATGATCATTGGCTTTCGGGCCAAGGGTGGAAGCATTTCCGAAACGGCTGAGTTTGTGAACTGTTCGCGTGCCGCCGTGGTAAAAGTGTACCGTGCATGGCAAAATGGGACTGTCCAAAATCAACGACGTGGCAAATGTGGTGCACCACGGGCCATAGATGACAGAGGCGAACGACGGTTGCGGAGATGCGTTCGGGCAGATAGACGGGCTACCGTTGAGCAACTGACCACTAAAATGAACCAAGGGGCTACCACAAGTGTCTCCCAAACCACTATTCAGCGAACATTGCTGCGTCTGGGCCTCCGAAGCAGACGCCTGGTTCGTGCACCTATGCTGACTGGTGTTCATCGACGACGAAGGCTAGAATTTGCACGCCAGTACAGCAGCTGGACGTCCACTGAGTGGCGACAGGTAGCGTTTTCAGATGAATCGCGTTTTATGCTCCATCGGACAGATGGACGTTGGCGTATAAGGCGTGAAACCTCTGAAAGGAACCACCCTGCAACCATTGCAGGAACGGTCCAAGCTGGAGGCGGGAGCATTATGGTCTGGGGAATGTTTTCCTGGCATTCTCTGGGTTCACTGATTATTGTGGAAGGCACGATGGATCAATACAAGTACGCATCTGTCCTTGCGGACCATGTCCACCCCTACATGCGCATTGTTTTTCCTCAGGATGATGGCATCTTCCAGCAGGACAATGCGAGGTGCCATACAGCTGCCAGTGTACGTGCGTGGTTCGAAGAGCACCAGGATGAGTTTACCGTCCTCCCCTGGCCAGCAAACTCACCTGACTTAAACCCAATCGAGCATCTGTGGGACCATCTCGATCGAGTTGTTCGCGCCATGGATCCTCAACCGCGTAATCTAGCGCAGCTGGCCACGGCATTAGAGTCGGCATGGCTCAACATCCCAGAGAAGACCTTCAGGGACCTAAGTGACTCTCTTCCTGCACGTCTCGTAGCAGTTCGCTCTGCGAAAGGTGGTTATTCTGGCTTTTATATATATATATATATATATATATATATATATATATATATATATATATATATATATATATATATATATATATATATATATAATATATTATATATATATATATAGTCATAGTCATAGTCTTGAGTCATAGACTACAAGAAAGCCTATGACTCAATGCCACATACTTGGATCATTGAATGCTTAGAGATGTACAACATCAATAGGACTCTAAGAGCCTTCATTGCAAACTCGATGGGGCTGTGGAAAACCACCCTTGAAGCCGACTGCAAACCACTTGCACAAGTGTCCATCAAATGTGGCATATACCAAGGAGATGCTCTGTCCCCACTGCTGTTCTGCATAGGCCTGAACCCCCTCAGCCAAATCATCAACAAGACTGGCTACGGATACCGACTGAAGAATGGGGCCACAATCAGTCACCTCCTCTACATGGATGACATCAAGCTGTACGCTAAGAGTGAGCGAGACATCGACTCACTGATCCACACCACCAGGATATACAGCACTGACATTGGGATGTCATTCGGACTAGAGAAGTGTGGTCGGATGGTTACAAAGAGAGGGAAGGTCGTCCGCACAGAAGGGGTCTCACTCCCAGAAGGAACAATAGCAGACATAGAGCACAGTTACAAGTACCTGGGAATACCACAAACAAATGGCAACCTCGATGAGGTCACAAGGAAAGGAGCCACAGCCAAATACCTCCAACGAATAAGGCAAGTCCTGAGAAGCCAGCTCAATGGCAAGAACAAGATCCGTGCAATAAACAGCTATGCCTTACCAGTAATCAGATACCCTGCCGGAATAATTAGCTGGCCAATGGAAGAGATAAAGGCCACGGATGTTAAGACTCGGAAGTTACTAACCATGCATGGAGGGTTCCACCCCAAATCCAGCACCCTGAGACTGTACACAAACCGTAAGGAAGGAGGCAGAGGACTAGTGAGTGTGAGAGCCACTGTCCAGGATGAAACATCCAAGATCCATAAATACATCAAGGATAAAGCCTCAACGGATGATATGCTCAGCGAATGTCTCAGGCAATGGGGAACAGAGGATGAGGGGCTAGAGGTTCCATCATGGGAGAACAAGCCCCTACATGGGATGTACCACCGACAAATAACTGAAGTGGCTGATATCAGGAAATCCTACCAATGGCTGGACAAAGCTGGACTCAAGGACAGCACAGAGGCTCTCATCCTGGCTGCACAGGAACAGGCCCTAAACACCAGAGCAATAGAGGCTCAGATCTACCACACCAGACAAGACCCAAGGTGTAGGTTGTACAAGGAGGCCCCTGAGACAGTCCAGCACATAACAGCAGGGTGCAAGATGCTGGCAGGGAAAGCGTACATGGAACGACATAACCAGGTGGCGGGCATAGTGTACAGGAACATCTGTGCAGAATATGGACTGGAAGCCCCGAGATCGAAGTGGGAAACACCCCCAAAGGTGGTGGAGAATGACGGAGCTAAGATACTGTGGGACTTCCAGATCCAGACAGACAAGATGGTAATGGAGAACCAACCGAACATTGTGGTGGTGGATAAAGAACAGAGGAAAGCCGTTGTGGTGGATGTAGCTATACCAAGTGACTACAACATCAGGAAAAAGGAGCATGAGAAACTGGAGAAATACCAGGGCCTCAGGGAGGAACTGGAAAAGAACTGGAAGGTGAAGACCACAGTGGTGCCTGTGGTCATCGGGGCCCTCGGGGCAGTCACCCCCAAACTGGAGCAGTGGCTAAAACAGATCCCAGGAACAACATCAGACATCTCAGTCCAGAAATGTGCAGTACTAGGCACAGCCAAGATACTGGAGGAGAACCTGAAGCTCCCAGGCCTCTGGTAGAGGACCCGAGTTCAGAGGATGAAAAGAGACCACCCGCAGAGGGTGAGAAGGGAATTTTTTATATATATATATAATTATATATATATATATACATATATATTATATATATGTATATATATATATATATATATATATATATATATATATATTATATATATACACATTATGTCTGCTGACAGTGTCATAACCTTAGTGTCAAGTTTGTATTCATTTAGCTGAAAAACAACAAACCAAACTATGGGAAAGGCCTTATATACAGTATATGAGATGAGAAAAGATTGTAAGTTAATAAAGAAGCACAAATTCACAAAAGCCTCCATCTCATCTTTCTCTGACCCAACAAAGAATTGTGTGTGTGTGTGTGTGTGTGTGTGTGTGTGTGTGTGTGTGTGTGTGTGTGTGTGTGTGTGTGTGTGTGTGTGTGTGTGTGTGTGTGTGTGTGTTTATCTGCAGAGCTGAAGGAGGAAGTCATGCAGGTCAAACAGGGTTTTACCACAGAGATCCGCAACACTGATGACCGCAGTCAGCCATGTGAATGCCACGCCACGCCTGGAAAACTTGAGCATTGTATTTTTACAATGCCTAAGGTTGCCTTAGGTTAGTCAGGCTCTGGATTAATTAACATCACTGACCATCAATCAGATTTTTTTCACGACCAACAGCCTAATTAGTAACACTCCAAGTATCCTCACATTCCAGAGCACAACCAAAATTTTATGCCACCAGATTCAGCACTTGATTAAAAGACCATTTGAAGGAATCTGTACTATATTTGACAAACTTAAGTTTTCAACCTAAAACATTTAAACTGATCAAAGCCAGTCCAAATTATTCAACCCTAAACACGTATATTTTAAAACACATTTCACTGATTTGTGAAAGCTGTTATTGTATTAAGAAAATCATAAATAAACATGGGCTCAGAGCAGAATAATAATCCTTCTGCATCTGACCTGATTCCATGCAATTCAGCAATATTAATCAATCAATCAAACCTTTGTTTTGAGACACATACATGGTCCACAAAACACCCTCCATCTACATTGGGTGATGTCGATGCTACATTATCTGAAACGCAGCAACTAAAACAGGAAATGCATACATATAGCAATTTTGAATACAAAATGTTATTAGAATTAAAAAACTAATTTATACAAAAGTCGATTGGACAAATTAATTTTGTTTCTCATGTACCTATTTTACTTGAAACATCACATATTCCAATATTTGTAATTTTTACATCATTGGAATACATCCAATACATTGGATGTTTTGTTCATCCAAATTGTATTTAAAAATACAAATCAAAGCAGAGCCACTTTTTATTGAAAATATAGCAAAGCCCGCCATTTTTCAGCTGTGGCTTACGTTACATTCTGCTCTCACAGTTTATCTATTTGTTTCTGTACAATTCACCACAGGTCCCCGTCTGAGGGCTTATTTTTCAACCTTTCCTTCCCCCTGGATTCAGGGCTTTTAGTGGTTCAATATTTTATACTTCAAACTTTATTTCCGCCCCCTGGCTCCGGAGCTGTAACCAAAATCCTGCAAAATATCGTTTCCAGTGTTTTTTTGTTGTTGTTGTTTTTTCCCCGCCTCCTATGTCTAAGGACATGTTGAAACGGGAAGAATTATTAAATGATTAAGGAGAAGAAAGTTAAACAAGAGATTCACATTTCAAGCACATGAAACGAAACAACTCTCACCCCATGAACCAATGAGCCGACTGTGACGTGAACATGCATTTTAACATTCCCCATTTCAGGATTCACGGTCTGCCTTCGATGGCACGCTGCTTCCGGTTGGTTTTGTCTCTCAAAGGAACGGTGAGCGTGAGGAGAGGCGGCGCCGCGCCACGGCGCTTTGCCTCATTTACCGTCTGATAAATTCATCAGGCCCTGAAAGTGTACAGCTGCAGGAGTTCACTGAGTGGCTGCTTCACATTCATTAGCGAGTGAATCTGCAGCTGCATCGTCTCCATCTCACACACACACACACACACGTGCACACACACCTCACCGCTGCGCCTATGAAGCTGCATGCATGCTCTGCTTCAACACCTTCCCGGTGCTTCAGATGGAAAATAATTAGTAGTGAAGTATATGCTCACTGAGCTAACTTGAAGCATAAAAATTTAAATAAGTGTGTGTGTGTGTGTGTGGTGGAGGGGTGCGTCGCCACCCCGGAAACCGATTCCATCTCATAAAAAATAGATGGCTGGTGAAGCGGTCTCCAGTGAGGAGATCACTGGAAGCGAGGCAGCATTCCTCCCACAGACTCACGCTGAAGAGTGTCACATCAGCCACTAATGAAAGCCTTTTTCTTTCTATTCTCCAGAATCAGGCCTCAAGTGGGCTGAGCGCCGTGCCTTCACTGGCCTTATTAATGAAGGAGATTTGGAATGTTGCCGATAAATGTGCAACAAACAGGTTACAAACCATAAATATGCTGAAATTGCATGTAACTAGCAATATAAATCACCTGAGTTGTTCCAAGGTTTGTTGCTTCGACTTTTTAATCGCAATATTTTTGGCCATCCTTTTGCTGACCAAATAACACAAACACAAAAAAACAAACACTGTCCACAAGATGAAAAAATAAATCCATACTGGTGTTATTAATTAGGGGAGTTCCAGCTCTGCTCCACCTGCAGACACTGAGTGACACTCTGTGGGTAAACAGGCAGCCAGAGCTGTGGCAGAATGGATCCTCTGACCCCGACAGGCAGCTCATCGCTTCCTAGCAGACACCATCAACCACCAAACCTCCCCGAACACAATCCACTAGAATTCATGTGTCTTTTCAGAAAAGACACATGAATAAAACTGAATAACTGAATAAAACCTTCTCAAATTCCCGTCCTGCATCGAACTGCCGCAAAAAAATGAATGTGACTTCATGGATCGCTGGTACTTTACTGAACTCATTTGTGAAAGTGTTAATGGGTTTCAAACCCTTTACCACCTTTTATTACTGAGAGGAGATTGTGTCATTTATCAGGGTCAAGGAAAATTATATTTTGGTTTTTTTAAAACAGAATCATAGTACTCAGTGTTTCTAGATGTGTTCTACAAATATTTATGCTCAATAGAAAACGTTTTAGCTTCTGTGATAAGATAGCAAATTGTTTATTTGCTATCTTATCCCCAAATAGACAATCTGCCATATTTGTTAAGTACTACTAATTAATTCTCTATCTGATAATTTGATATATTAGCAAATTATCTATTTCTGGAAAGAATAAAGGTCTGGACTTCACATTGATTTCCATAGTAAATAATTTATGTCACCTGAACTTCCAAATTATTGCCACAAAAATAGTGGTTTAGATTTTGTTAGGATTTTATATGAAAGACCATCACTAGGTAGAAGACTATTGTTAAAGAAAAGAATTATCAACATCTGAAAAGTGTGGGATGCATGTATACTAAATAATAGCTGAAAGTAATTTGGCTTAGGTCTCTACCAGCTTTGCCCAAGCAGATAACGAGTTCATATTCCTGAATATTTTCATTTGACCAAGACTTTCACTCAATGAAAAATGCAGCAATCAAACCAAACCCCATGATAAGTGCTGAGATTTTTTTTGTTTGTTTGTTGTTGCTTTTTTTTTTTTTTGCTTGCTTCTTCTGGTATTTTAGGGATTTATCTCAAATAATGAGTTCCAAGGGTTTTACGGTTAGAAGTTTAGGTGCCAATTGTGCTTTTCCCTTTTGACATTCAGACGGTGAATTGAACAGAGCTCTGTGAGAAGTTCAAGGTTTAGGATATTGTCTTATGACCTACAGTGACCCTGCTTTAAACATTTTTCCTGTTCCTTAAAGATTATGATAATGTTTGGTCACTCATGTCCTCTAAAACACCTCTAAGCAGTGGTGGTTTATGATATGGGCGACATGGGAAACCGCCCAGGGCAGCATCTTGTGTCTTACCTCATTTTACCCCGTCCTCATTAGTTTTATGCCCTGCAACTCCCTAAAAGAGTCTGAATGTCAACAGTGCCTCATCAAAAACACCCATCCTCCTCCTCTCTCCCCCATCTACAACTTTTTGGAGGTGGGGGGCGCTGGTGGGATGGTTCACCCAGGCTGCCAACCAGGCTAGGACCGCCTCTGACTCCAAAGCCCTTTCTGATCTGTTGGATGTTTAAAGGCTGAATCTACTTACAAATCAGGTGACGCCTAGAAGCTACTTGTTGGTGTGAGGTATCAGAGTAAGGGAAGTTAATATCTTTGAAGAAAATAATGTAAAACCGTCTTCCTTTCTCTTTAGAACTACACACTATTTTGTGTTTTTCGGATGAAATCCGTGTAGATTTAAGTTGTAATATCACCAAATATGGTGAAGTGAAGCTCAAGAAATTAATGAGAATACTTAAACACCACAAATCTTAAAAAAAGGTAAATACACACATCCATTTTCTTGACACCCTTGTCCCTTGGTGGGGTTGGGAGGGCTGCTGGTGCCTATCTCCAGCTAACGTTCCGGGTGAGAGGCAGGGTTCACTCTGGACAGGTCGCCAGTCTGTCGCAGGGCAACACAGAGACACACAGGACAAACAACCATGCACACCTAGGGACAATTTGGAGAGACCAATTAACCTAACAGTCATGTTTTTGGACTGTGGGAGGAAACTGGAGTACCCGGAGAAAACCCACACATACACAGGGAGAACATGCAAACTCCATGCAGAAAGGCCGGGGCCGGGAATTGAACCCAGAACCTTCTTGCTACAAGGCAACCGCTCTACCAACTGCGCCACTGTGCAGCCTTAAATACACACAAATAAATGAAATAAAACTGTTTTCCCCTTTAACTTTAGTTAAATCGTAAAAAGTTAATCAACTGTGTAATGTTGGTCACATCTAAGAGTAGAGTAAATTTAAATAAACATTTCTAAAATGGACAACAATGAATATTGCTTCACTAAATACTCTTGGGTGCAAAACTCCCCTAGTTTTTGTATAAAGGTATTTATTATTTATCCAAGCAAATGCAGCATTTAGAAGGAGGAATACTCTGATTGGACAAACAAGAGCTGTCAGTGATTGACTGGTGATGTGGTTCGTTCAGAAAGGGCAGACACACAGGGCCAAATGCATGCTAGAAGACATGTTTAGCAAAAGTGTATTGGATGCATATGCATGTGCCACACATTATTTTTTGTTCACAAACAAATATGAGCTCAACATAAATCTCTAAATGTCCAATTATAACTCTGTAATTCTGATTTTATAGGTCTGTGTTGAGCAAGGAGGCTTTTATAACTGACTTGTTGATTGATGAAGTATATTCTCCAAAAAGACAGTTTTGCATCTAAATGCTAGTAGATGCAAAACTTCCTCCACTACACCCTGTTCAGTGAACGTTGTCGAAATGCATGACCAGCGTGCAATGCAAATGTAGTCTTGGGGACAGCAGGATTGATGCATCCAGTTCAATGCATATACGCCCATCTTTGCTCTGCTAATCCATCCATCCATCCATCCATCCATCCATCTATCCATTTTCTTTAC
The DNA here is from genome assembly GCA_033032245.1 of Poecilia picta. Lineage (NCBI taxonomy): Eukaryota > Metazoa > Chordata > Actinopteri > Cyprinodontiformes > Poeciliidae > Poecilia > Poecilia picta. The sequence goes on along the minus strand of CM065354.1, from coordinate 15,541,633 downwards.
ACCCTTGTCCCTTAGTGGTGTCGGGAGGTGTGCTGGTGCCTATCTCCAGCTAATGTTCTAATGCTAATAATCATCTTTATTATAATTCCCTTTATATCTCCGATTGAAATCTCAAAGGGCTTATTCACACACTGATGACAGCAAGTTACTGGATTGTAGCTACAGCTGCCCTGGGCAGGCAGACAGAAGTCCAGCTGCCATTTTGCATCAGCTCTATAACAAACACCAGCAGGGGAAGCAGGTGGAGGGTTTTGACCCCAAGGACACAAACAACCAGGGCAGACTGACCGGGAATCAAACCAGCAATCCATTGCAGGGTGAACTCCTACCACCATCACCACTGTCTATTCGTGTACCGTTTGTACACCACTCCTACTGATGTATAAAAAATTATGTAAAACAAATAAACAATAGATGCTTAGCCAGGCAAGCAAAGTCTGTCGACCTACAAGTGATGCTATAGTACAAACATGAGTTCTGCTTTTTAATATATTACAGCAAAAATATAATAGACAAAGGATCGATTTTATTTTTTTTCTATGGAGAACTTGTAGTACTACTGGTGCTTATCCTACAGAAAGACATCATGGTGGATCACACTGTCCCCAGGTTTCCATCTCAAAAATTTGAGCAAACGGTAAATAAATAATAACTTTGTATTTTTAGGAGTTGACATAATCCTACCAGAAGAGACCGGATGCATAAAATGAAAGAGAAGATGCGTCAAAGTATTCATTAGACGACGGCTCATGCTTATGCAACAAAACCTTGCACCTTTTTATTTGTTCACATTCCACCCTAAACAGATTTATTTTGGGGGTTTTCAGCTGAAATGTATAACAAAAATTGTACACTAAATGTCTGTCCAAAATACCACTGTAGAAGCAATGCATGCTTTAATTGGTTCGGACCGCGAATCAAACCCAGGACTGCTGCGCCGAGGCCTCACGGCCACCGTACATTCTGCAGCCACTCCGTCTGCTGAGCCCCGCGGTGCTCCACTGCCTGGGTATTTTAATCTATATTCAAACATGATTTTCAAGCTCATCAGCAAACAGTTCATCAAATGGGATTAACAAAATCAGCAGCCACTATTTGAACATAAAATCAAAATTAAAACTCTGAAAGAAGGCTCCCATTAATAGTTGCTCCCACTTCCTGCTGGCACCATAAAAAGCAGCCTGGGCTGTGAAGAGCAAATCAACATCATGCAAGCTTAGTCTATCTCATTAAACACACTAATCAATGCTCACACAATACTGCGACAAACCCCAAGCGTGACAAAATTTCTATGATGATGTAATACATCCCGATATCACTCTCTCTCTTAGCGCCCTTCTCAGAGAAACACCAAAACCTTCCTTCAAAAATAATTCCACAAAAAGACAATTTAAAAATGGAAGTGAAGAGTGAAGAGACAGCTCTGATCCATACAGGCCTGAATTATAGGGCCAGTGGGAGGACTGTGTGGCACTCGGGCAATGTGTGCAGATGTTTTCTGCCTCTGAACAGTCCTGGACTCTCTGCGGTCCTGGAACTGGAAAGTGTGATGGGGTAGATCCAAAACAGAACCTGTACTGGTTTTAGTCTAGAGACTGATGAAAGAACTGCAGTTCTCCATCCAGTAGTCTCAGTAATATTCAGTACAAAACAATAGCAGCAGGGTCATTAAAGACCTCAGAACCAGCTGTGCAGAACTCAATACATTTGAAAGAAAAGCACTTTTACCCCCTGCAGTACATAATCACTTCTTATTATTGTTGCGGCTGCTGGAGAGCACCTCACGGTTTGCTGTTGTCAAGATGCACTTCAACAGTGGCTAATAAGGTTGGATTGTATGGTCATTATGCAATAATTCAAAGAAAAGTGTTATTCTGATTTAATTGTAAATAACTCTTTTCGTGCAATTGGAGAGACCTTGCCAAAACAGCACCAATTAACTCCTGCTGCAGACTGACCCATTGAGCACTAAAATCCAATGACAGACCTGTCACCATCTCATAAAAAAGTCAAAGGGCTGTCCTCAGAGAGGAAATGGCTGCCACTGTCTGAGCCTCCCAACAGAGCAGCTGTGACACCGCTTCTATCGCCTCCTTCTCTCTCCCAGCGGTAAATATGAGAGCAGCACTTTGACCTCCAGGAGTATCTCAGCGTCTCATCGCAGCACTGTATGTCAAGCCTGATCACTGCCAACATTTGAGAAGCACATGACTGTCAAGGATGAAGAATGTAGCTGTCAGCTCAGCTCTGCTCCTCACCTGAACATGACCAGCTTAAACACTGATGTCACACCCACCATATAGTTCAGGGAGGCAAACAGATCAAACAGTGGCACGCCTCTGGTGGATTTACTGCTGCTAGCCCCTTTTACCTTTTAACGTGACATGAAAGGCCAGCAATGTAAGTTGAGTCAATTTACCTCCATTCCTAAGCATTCACTGTTATCACTGAGAAAACTCAGCTTAACGTGTTAGTCATGTTAATGGTAAATGATGTGTTAAAAATATAAATGTATGAGTTTTAAGGGAAGCCAGTGTTCAAATGCCATAGACCAGTTGTCCCCAACCCATTTATCACCTAGGACCAGTCAAGGCTTGGCAACTTTACTGCAGCCCGGGGGGGTGGATGGGAAAAATTTTAAATTTTCTGCCCCAATTTTCCCCTTATGAAAATCTTATAGCGTTCCGAGTTCTAAGATTGTCACTGCTATCCTGCAATATGTGGTGTGTTATGTAGAACGTCGGACCGCTCCGATCTAAAAATCGGACATATTCAACTTGTTGGATTGTCTCTTGGCCCTTTTATCAGCCTGTGGGGTTTTTTCCTGACTGGGAGCGAGAACTCAGCCTATTGAATGTGACAGGAAGCCAATCAGAAAGTGCGGAGGGAAATCCCAAACAGCTGAAATCATGCAACTGAGAGCCCGGTTTAGTGCACAGTGCAGTCTTTTATCCAACGTCTTTACCTTTTGTTATGTCTTTACCTTTTGTTATCACTTAAAATGAGTCCACAAACTATCACTATTGCTTCTACATCGCTGGACATGTTTGTTACTCAAAATTCACATATGGTATGTTGGGGGTTTTACTGGATTATCCTCAAGAATCGGGATGTTTGTGACTGGAATCGGTTCATGTGGTGTGTTGCTTCTGCCTTGGACACACAAACCGATCAAACCTGTTGTACTTTTATTAACTCTATGGTCACAGAGGTTTGGAGAATCGGCTGACAATTCTTCAATCTTTCCGTCTAAACCAGACTTAAGACTCACAAGCTCTACTCATCTCGTCTCGACCACTGCCCAAACGCTCTGACTCTGGTCGCTATGGTAACATTTACATATCCCATCAAAATAAGATACAGATGCGCCACAAAAATGCACATTTTACTTTCTTTAAAATTTTAACTGAAAAATGTTACGTAAAGATTCACTTGTTTTCTTTATTCTTGTAAACACTTGGCCAAAAAGTGACTTTGTCACAGCATAGCTGATTGTGTTTACTCCAGTTCCGTCACATTTAACCACACAGTGCATATGTATTATTTGTCCTGCAAGCTGCTACTTCAGAAGGTAAGTACCTTTTACAAAAACATAATGCAATGAGCCAATATTCTGTTTAAATTGTCATGGATCATATTCAGAAAGATGATTACAATATTTAAATGAATTTATTGTATCAATTATGATACAAAACAAATCCAAACGATGTTTAAAATTTCCATTATTTGTATTGATGAAACCGTGCAAAACTGAGAATATTTTGATGACTATATTTAGTATCATTCTTTACAGAGTTAATCTATCTAATCATATTAAAAATTTCAACTCAATCCAGTTTATTTTATTTAATATGGTTATAATTTTTCTGTGGTATTTTACATTGATTTGTGTACTTATCAGGTCTGATAACTGCTGAGCCAACATTTGATGACTGTCAAGGACAAAGACAGTCACAACTAGAGAATATTTTATATTCTGTAATTCAAAGCATTCCAATTGTTTCAATTGTTTGAGATTTACAACTTCAGCCTTGAAAACCCAAAGCAGCAACCCAACACATTGGTTTCACAAACATCTCTATAAGCATGTGACCATGTTGATGTTTGTTATCATACCAATCATCCTCATATGGAGAAAAGTAGTTGACAGACAGTTTTTAGCCATGAAATTCACTCCAACATTAAAACAAAAAAGTCTAAAACATGACATAGAAGAATTGTAATAATACTTAAAAACTGAAATAAGCTTTACTTCACTGATTATTCTAATAATGTCATCTATGGCATTCATAGATAGAATAAACATTCCCTGCTACTTGGAAGATATACAGCTTGCTGGTTTCAAACTGTGTTACTATAACACTAACAGGGAGCATCCCTTCAGCATGATGCTGCCACTGCCATATTTTTTTTATCACTCTGCTTGCACGTTCAGATTCAGTCAATAAAAAAATAATGTTTTCCAGTTGAAGATGTATGTTCTACGTAGCTAAAACATGGATATCATGACATGTCCATCTCCCAGGCACTCTTTTCCTGTCATTGCATACTGACAACCCATCATGAGATCTTTACTGTTTCCTGTCCATCTCTAGAGCCACTCCCCAAACTCCTCTGCAGCTTCCATCAATACTCCAGCTGATAGAAAATAGTACTCTGTTCAATCATAAACACATGACTTTAATCAAGAACTCAGACAGGGAATGATTACTTGACTAGTGAACATGGAACTACTCCCAGAGCAACCCTACCATTACACTGGTACAAGGGTCGACAATGCAACAAATCTATTGATGGTGAAACAATAAAATTCTAGTTTAGAGCAGGGACCAAAAATTAAATGACATGTTTGGCATTGGAATGCATTTTCTTTTCTATGCATTATCTTGGATGCTCTAGATGACGTGGGGTTTCAGGCACACTGGGATTCTGAGAAAGGACAAGTTCTGACAGGATTTGTTGTGAGTGGTTATAATAAGCTTAGGCCTGTCCCAATAACAAATTTTGCTGGATGATAATTTGTTATTGCCCCAAGCGATAGTACTGTTGTTTTAAAACCACTTTGAAGTAATATAATAGTAATGGCAAAATAATGCAAGAACACATTCTCAAATATGAATAAACTTTCAATTCTAGTAAACATTTAACACTGGAACATTTTGAATATCAGAGATAAATACACAAAACAACAGAAACAGCAAACGAAATGGACAGTGGATGAAACCAAAGCAGACTGAAGACTGAAGTTATCCAGTTTATGATAGAAAGGGAGGAAAATATTCAACTTGTTTTAATTTATTATGTGATTAATTGATTTTTTAATCATTGTGACAAGCCCAAATAAACCACGTACAAGTAAAATATATGTGAAATTTAAGACAAAATCTGAGAATATTCCAGACAACAGCCTGATATTTGTGTTTAAATAATAGGACTAAAAGTATGTTGTTCCACTAAGTGAAGTGGAACTTTTTATCCATATTTGACCAGGACTTGTGAACATGCTGCTTTGAGCAGTGGTCCTGTGGTGGAAAAACGAAAAAATGTACTTTTGATTTTGAGTCTGGAAATGTTGGACGCAATGGTACTGTCTAAAGGAACACCCTAAATATAATATAAACATGGTTCTCATCTCTGCTGACTGTTTTCCACTCAGCCGTCTCGCTGGATCAGACGATCCAAAGCTGGACATTGTCATTTCCACATATGGCTGCGGGCAACAAAATGTCTTATTTTATATTTAAGCTGACACTCATCATAACCTCCTAGAAACATCTTGTAGAATCCCACACCCCTACAGTTTTTAACATGTTCAATATGCTGCTGTCTTAAAAAAATTATAAACAACATCATATCTGTCTGGACAAAATGATGTGATCTTGCTAACCAGCTGATGTTGATGCTGTATTTACTACTTTGAAAAACGGTCTAGGTGTGGCTGACTGTCAAACTAAAAGTTTGAGCTTAGTTTCCCCCTTACTGTTAAATCAAGGCAATCTTTGATTGAACAGCAAAATAAGGAAAATAAAGGAAAAAGCTGACAAAGCCTCAGAAGTCTGGTTTTAAAAGGGAATGACATTTTTGAAAGATGACTACTTTGTGAGACTTCAAGTTTATAAAGGTTTGTGTTCCTTTAGCTATAAGACCAGCTCAAAAAAAATAATTCTTTAAAAAAAATACAGACCTACTTATCAACAAGAACTCATCACCTAAATATTATCCTAAATGTATTTCCAACAAGAACTGCACATTAGACTCCATGCAACAGAAACATACCAATTAAACATGCAAGTAGCCAGAGCAGAGACTGGAGCTTACTAAAAAAAACATAAAAGAAATGTGTTTGTTTTTAACATGTTAAATTCGCTTCCTCAGCAGGACAACACAGCGCAGACAGGCCTTAGCGCAGATCAACAGCCCGCCAGCCCGTGTTGGGTGAGTATTCATCGGGCTGTCTGGAGACGATGCTCTCATGAAGCCGAACCTCGGCAGAACATCCAGCTGCGGCCACTTTGTTCAACCCAGAGAGCAGCAAGCGGCGGAACAGACTGAAACCTGTTTGCTTGACCTTCATCCACTCGCGACTGCTCGTCAACTTTTTTTTTTTTTTTTTTTTTCCCACATGTGCAACAAAAACTAGAGCTGACAACCAGCAGCGTCAGCCGCGGTCCCGGCGCCCTTCCGGCCGGGCGTGAAGCCCCGCCAGCGGCAGCATCGGCAGCTCCAGCCGCGGCGCTGACAGGTGCCATACTCACAGTGAGACGCGGCTGATGCTCCACTGAGGACACTGGCAGTGCATAGAAGAACCGCAGGAAACAGAACATCCATCTTCCCGGCTGTGCTGCGCTGTTATCTATCCGAGAATCCGCGCACAGGGTCCTGCTTGTTCCTCCAGCTCGGAGGGATGTTGGGAGTCTAGTGTGGAGAAGCAGATCTCTCTCCCACGACGGCACGCCCTCCCTCCTCCCTGTGAGGTACAGCCCACCTCCCTCTCCTGCCCCCCTCCCTCCCTCCCTCCCTGCCTGCCTGCCTCCCCCCGTCTGTGTCTGTTTCAGGGTTTATTGGCAGAACAAGAGAACCGAACCGGGCTGCCCAATCATTGCTGCTGTAAAAACAGAACAACGGCAAAAGATCCACAGAGGACAGCAGCGCTTCCTCCTGAGGCTGCGAATTAAGAAAACCCATCAGGAGAGAGGAAACTGGGTGTAACAGCCTGGACATGAATTCAGTCATCCTGACAAGCAGCACCTTAAAGTCAGGTTCTTTCTTAATTCTCCAGGCTTTATTTAAAGATCAAACATATTCGAACCATTTCTGGCTCTGGTTTGACATTTGAATGGATGAGGAAAGGTGAGTTAAACTGCTCAGATGTGGATCTGTTTCTGCAGTGAACTGGCTCTCAACGCACCTCTGATAAAATGTTAAGAAGAAACTGATTTTAAAACTTCTGCACATTTTATGACACATAGTCCTGTATGCTATGACCCAACACAAAGTTTAGCCATTTAAAAACTTCTGAAACTTAAATAATGTGGTTTATTCGTCTTGTATATTTTGCCGTAAAAAAAACTATTTTTTCACAAAGTGAAGATGTTTCTTGTTTGCCTCTGTTAGGTCTCTGACTCATTCAGATTGTAAGTTTTAATGACTAAAATCGGACAATTAAATTTTTAATTTGATGAAGTCAAATACTGGTAAGTACTGCAGTATTTTTGAACACGACTATCCTGTAGCTTATCTGACAGACCTGTTTTATTATTTGACAGTGAAGTACCTGGTGATTTTATTTTGAAGTACATGAATGCAACCTATTTAGTGTGTTTTGGGCTGGAAAAACTGAAACATACAGGCTCCCCTGCTTTCAAAAAAATACATTACTACCACAAAAACTGAAGCAAGACCATTGCTAACCTCCAACTTTTTTAGTGACTTTCAGGTCTTAATTACGGGTTGTAACTATGGCAACATATCAAAACAGAAGCAAAATGTCAGATAGGACCTTTGGTATTTTCAGTAAGTTAAGTTGCTGCAGACAGCTGAGAAAACCTGTTACTGTCAACTTAGACCCAGTCTGGCAAAAAAATTGACTATGCTAAAATGTTTTTAGCCAGAAATATCCATGCTGCATAAAAGACATTGCAACAAGCAATACAAAAGCTATAAGTGCATATCAATATCAGCATTTATGAGCTGAGAAAAAAAGTACTATTATTTATATGTCTGTCTTTAAGGTTCAAAATACAAATAAATACAAACCACAAATGTATCTTTGTATTTAAGTGTGAAATCTGGTCCCATCCAGCTATTGCTGAAAGCTTCTTTCACCGAATGGAAATCACTTTTTGTTTATAGATATGTGGATAAAGGTAACCTAAAAACCACCAAGCTATTTCATAAGACCCAGCAGAGATACATGCATCTGAATATGAGTAAATATTCACATATTTGGCAATAATATTAGAACGGCAAAAGTAAAACCATGAAAAAAACATTTTGAGGCCTAAAATCTAAGGGTCTTTCTGTTTTTTTTTTGTTTATTTATTTATTTTTTATTTTTTGGGAGCACCACCGGCATCATTAAAAAACAGAGACTCCATCTGACAATACAGTTATGACTTGTGAATTATACATAGTGACCTGATTTTGTGAGGAAAGTTGTACAATTCTAAATTAAAAATACATAGGCTTTTGCTTTAGATGCTGCATCCATCCATTTTCATTTCACCTTTAGTTTCAACATCATCTCAGTGAGAAAGAGCACAGCAAAACATAATAGGCATGTAGATTTAATTTTTGCTTCAAAATCTTCTCTGACAACCTACTTTGAACCACAGGTAAAATGTTATGATTTCTTACTTTATATATATAATTCTCTTCTCACCCTCCGCGGGTGGTCTCTCTCTCTCTCTCTCTCTCTCTCTCTCTCTCTCTCTCTCTCTCTCTCTCTCTCCTCTCTCTCTCTCTCTCTTTCATCCTCTGACCTCTGACCTCTACCAGAGGCCTGGGAGCTTCAGGTTCTCCTCCAGTATCTTGGCTGTGCCTAGTACTGCACATTTCTGGACTGAGATGTCTGATGTTGTTCCTGGGATCTGTTCTAGCCACTGCTCCAGTTTGGGGGTTTCTGCCCCGAGGGCCCCGATGACCACAGGCACCACTGTGGTCTTCACCTTCCAGTTCTTTTCCAGTTCCTCCCTGAGGCCCTGGTATTTCTCCAGTTTCTCATGCTCCTTTTTCCTGATGTTGTAGTCACTTGGTATTGCTACATCCACCACAACGGCTTTCCTCTGCTCTTTATCCACCACCACAATGTCCGGTTGGTTCTCCATCACCATCTTGTCTGTCTGGATCTGGAAGTCCCACAGGATCTTAGCTCGGTCATTCTCCACCACCTTTGGGGGTGTTTCCCACTTCGATCTCGGGGCTTCCAGTCCATATTCTGCACAGATGTTCCTGTACACTATGCCCGCCACCTGGTTATGTCGTTCCATGTACGCTTTCCCTGCCAGCATCTTGCACCCTGCTGTTATGTGCTGGACTGTCTCAGGGGCCTCCTTGCACAACCTACACCTTGGGTCTTGTCTGGTGTGGTAGATCTGAGCCTCTATTGCTCTGGTGTTTAGGGCCTGTTCCTGTGCAGCCAGGATGAGAGCCTCTGTGCTGTCCTTGAGTCCAGCTTTGTCCAGCCATTGGTAGGATTTCCTGATATCAGCCACTTCAGTTATTTGTCGGTACCATATACTGTATATATAGATATATATATCTACATATATATATATCTATATTTATAGATATATATACACAGTCCAGTCACATTAATGTGACCACCACGTACTTTCCACTTCAGAGTTAAATAACCAATCACAGAAGGCAGGTGGCAGCACAGTGCAGTTGAGCGTATATAAAGGGTGTGTGTGGGCTTCGGAAAACATTTCAATCGTTGGCGTAATGCAGAAACGAAGCGATTTATCCGACGTCCAAAAGGGCATGATCATTGGCTTTCGGGCCAAGGGTGGAAGCATTTCCGAAACGGCTGAGTTTGTGAACTGTTCGCGTGCCGCCGTGGTAAAAGTGTACCGTGCATGGCAAAATGGGACTGTCCAAAATCCACGACGTGGCAAATGTGGTGCACCACGGGCCATAGATGACAGAGGCGAACGACGGTTGCGGAGATGCGTTCGGGCAGATAGACGGGCTACCGTTGAGCAACTGACCACTAAAATGAACCAAGGGGCTACCACAAGTGTCTCCCAAACCACTATTCAGCGAACATTGCTGCGTCTGGGCCTCCGAAGCGGATGCCTGGTTCGTGCACCTATGCTGACTGGTGTTCATGGACGACGAAGGCTAGAATTTGCACGCCAGTACAGCAGCTGGACGTCCACTGAGTGGCGACAGGTAGCGTTTTCAGATGAATCGCGTTTTATGCTCCATCGGACAGATGGACGTTGGCGTATAAGGCGTGAAACCTCTGAAAGGAACCACCCTGCAACCATTGCAGGAACGGTCCAAGCTGGAGGCGGGAGCATTATGGTCTGGGGAATGTTTTCCTGGCATTCTCTGGGTTCACTGATTATTGTGGAAGGCACGATGGATCAATACAAGTACGCATCTGTCCTTGCGGACCATGTCCACCCCTACATGCGCATTGTTTTTCCTCAGGATGATGGCATCTTCCAGCAGGACAATGCGAGGTGCCATACAGCTGCCAGTGTACGTGCGTGGTTCGAAGAGCACCAGGATGAGTTTACCGTCCTCCCCTGGCCAGCAAACTCACCTGACTTAAACCCAATCGAGCATCTGTGGGACCATCTCGATCGAGTTGTTCGCGCCATGGATCCTCAACCGCGTAATCTAGCGCAGCTGGCCACGGCATTAGAGTCGGCATGGCTCAACATCCCAGAGAAGACCTTCAGGGACCTAAGTGACTCTCTTCCTGCACGTCTCGTAGCAGTTCGCTCTGCGAAAGGTGGTTATTCTGGCTTTTGACAGATGGTCACATTAATGTGACTGGACTGTGTATATATACATATATGTATGTAGGTCGCCTCGCTCACACTGTGGTCACAGATTTTCTATGAATTGAGATCACAGCTTTGTGATGGCCCCTCCAAAAACAATGACTTTTGTTTTTGGAGATAATTCTTTTAAAACCGTATTCTTTTAAGCTGGTTTCTTTTAACTTGGTAGCACATTTAAGAACATTATCCGATTGGACAACCCATCAGTCTTTCTCAATACTGCCTTAGAATGTTGTGATGAGCCATTATTGGCAAGTTTCCCCCATTTTACTTTTGATCCAATGCAGGTCATTATAGCCAAGTTTTAGTTTAGGATATATTTTCAAGCATCAAGTGCATTGGGAAACAGTGATCAGGCTTTTCATGTTGCGTTTGTGGAAATGGTGTCTTTCTAGTTGAATGTCTTTCCAGCTGCCTTTCCAAACAGGGTTCACTTCTCTGTATATTGAGTATCCCTTCAGAGAGCCTCTTTACAAGGTTTTTTGCTTCCGGGAGTTGATATGCACCAATACATTCTCATCTCTGGGATGCGAAACCTATCTCCTTACTGAAGGCAGTGGGCGTTAGACCTTCCCATGCTGCTTTAACACATTCACATGGCACCTTCATCCATCTGTTCCATATAGTGAACTGGACTTGTGGAGGTCTTTCTGCCATCTAGACTGATATTTTTTACGTTTTTTTTTCCCTTGATGTCACTAAAGAAAGCAGTCCTTTTGAAATCTTGTCTCAAACTACATTTGAGACAGGTATCTGATCATTTAAACCAGATATCTTTATGGAAATTCAGGATTGTAAGTGAACCGAAAGAATACATTTTCAAGGGTGATATTGTGTGTTTAGCAGGTACATAGAGCCATTTTGTAGTATAACCAAGTAACTATGTTACCATCAGTTGCTTTAAAAATGCTACAGTATGACTTTGTAATTTAACACCTTTAAAATGGACCTTTGTCTATTTATAAACTCCTGCTCTTTCTGAAACTCTGCCTTCAGGAAGTCATCACAACATGGCTCCTCTATTAACCCTTTAACAACATGTTTACCAGCGTTGCTCTGAGAAGTAGCTCAGACTCTGTGTGTCTTTACAAAGTGTGTGTGGTAGGACCCTGCACACAAGTTTAATTAACTCATTAGACAGATTTGGGAATCTTGGTCATCACTGCTGCATGCATAGATAAGTTGGTTTGTCTTTTGCTTCCATAGCAACAAGAGTTTCCCCCAACTTTATTTTTGCTGTGAGAGTGTGTTGTATTCTTGGAGTTTTGTTTTCCTAAAGTCCTTCATTGTGCATGCCGGCTGTGTTGGCAGACTCCTCTCAGTCTGTTCTATCAGACTTGCCAAGATTTGCTGTGACAAGCCGTGTCAATGGCCAATTTGTGGTCACTCAGTCTTTTTTGGAGTGATGTCTGTGATTGCTCATGCTGCCCAAATAATGTGCTGCTCTGTGTGTTGTGTTTAACAGTTGACTGATGCACTTCCCTTTTTTGTCAGCTCTTAAACCGGTTGGTCAGAGGCCATCAGCTGAGTGTCCTGACTGAGCAGCTGGTTTAACTTCATTTCTCAATGTCTTCCTCTCTTTGCACCAAACAGATTTGTGCTGTTGGAAAATCTAATCCTCTTTTTCTAAAAGAAAACTTCACACCTAAACACAGATTAATAGGGATTTATGGGAACAATTACCAGGAACTGGTGAAGCAGGCCACAAAATTCATAGCCTGAAAGCATTTCTGCTTACTGGTGAGGTTTAGATAAAACTACAGAATCAAATACTTTAAAGACCATAAAACACAGCTTTGGAACATCAAACAAGAGCCATTTCTCTAAAAGAAATCATTCACATCATGATAAACTATTCATAATTACAGAATGAAAAACACAATATGATGTTTTAAACTTAACACCTGGTGAGAATATTGCAGGTGATGTAAAACCATTTTACCATAATTATTTCTTATGTGTGCTTACTGGGTTTTTTAAGACTGGAGGGGAAAACTCATCTAACACACTCCCTTTACTACAATGTAAACAGGATCACTTATTCTACCCACTTTGCTGCTTTAGTGCTCATGAACACATACAGATGCTAAGCCAAAATTCATTATCATTCTCTGTTCATCAGTCAGTTGTAAAATTATTTTCGTTTTATGAAAAACTTCATAGCAACAGACCTGAAGACCTGAATCGTTTATGATTCATGAGCCTTGTGGTCTTTATTTTGGTATCTTTCAGGGAGCAAGTCAAAATTTTTTATAGATTTTTATTTTTATTTTCTATAAAATTGTAGATGTCAGTACAAATGTCTGTCCTTTGGTCAATTCTTATTACACTGGAAAACAGGAGCTTACATACACTGAATGAAAAGAAATATACAAATTTTTCTTACTGTCTGAAGTTAAATCACACCCAATTCTCTTCTTTTACATCACTTAGAATTATTACAAATAGTTACATTTGTTCAATTCAAGAGACTAGGAAAAGAATCCAACACTAAAGAATAACTGGAGCTAAGAAACATAAATAAACTAGAGTAACAAGAAATAACAAAAAAAAAACAAAGTGAATTAAAGTAAAAGAAAAAAATCTACTTCTAAGTCTCATATATATTCAATATTGATAACAAACTAAGGAACACAAGTAATAACAAAAACCCAAAACAAACTTAAACAGCCCAAGATCCTAACAGAAAGAATATTTCATTAAAAAAAGTTTTGATTTTACTTCAGTTAGAAAAAAAAAATGTTTCTTTTTATTCATTGTGTGTACATTTGTGGTTTCAACTGTAAATTTAGATTTGTTGGTGAGTTAATTAAGTTTGCTTTTCTTTTTGTTTATTGGTCAGTTGGGTTTATTGACTGGTTTATTTTTTTCTGTTTGATTCACTTGGTGATTGGACGGATGGACGGACGACCTTTAAGCCTTCTGAACTTCAGCAGACATTTGCTTCGCCAGCACGTTTTTACTAAGAGCTGCTAAGACATGTTGTAAAACTATTACAGCGTTATACAGAGCGAACATCGCTTCAGCAGAACACGCCCTTCAAGGCAAATACAGAAATACATAACATATAGTCAGTTAAAATTAGATTTCACACTGTGTCATGAACAGGCAAAAGCTAATAGGAGCAAGAAGACGAGACAGATTTCCAAGCAGCTCTGTGGAATTCCATGTGTTGTTGAGCTGCTTTTCCCTCAGGCAGCGACACATATTGTTCCTTTGCTTTCAGTCGCTTTATTCCCTCTGCACTTGCTGAATTTAGATTTGGGCTGATGCCGTATCCAGTCTGAGGCATCTGATAACTTCCTATTATATAAACAATCCCACCAAGTTTGGATCATTCTGAAAGTTTACATCATTTCTTCTTTTAGCAGTCATACACGTTAACTGAAAATAACCATTGGGGTTCTGCAGGAGGACCCAGATCCATCCGGAAACAGACCAGGTCATGATTTAAAACCTGGATTTTCTTGCAACTAGACAACAGAGAGCATCACAGCCACCGTCCAGTTCTTATAAATGTAATTTGATGATCGAATAAGATTTCTTTTTATTTCCTATGATTGTTGTCTTTGTTATATATCCAACAGTACTACTAAGTCCCATTCCTCTACTGTTGCTCTTAACATCAGCCTGTGTGGCCTCTGTGCTCTTATAGAAGAGATAAATGGTCTTTTCTCTCTACCTCTGCCATGGTCCTGTCTGACTTTCATGTTCTGTAGAGGAAAGTAGCTTGTACAACTGGACTTACTGTCCTAAGATTCAAAAACATGCCCATAGCTCCAATTACTGTACAGTGGGAAAAGCATACTATTTAATTGTTGCATGAAAGCATCTTTGATCATTGGTAGATGATCTTTTTCAAGAGGAGCACAGTATTAAGAGAAGAAAAATTATAAAACTTATTAACCCTTTTTAAAATCTTTTGACTTGTTATATCCTCTCTTATGCCCGGATTCAGAAAATGCTGTGCGTAAAAACTGAGATCACACAGAGATGACAACGTCACAATAATCAGAATTTATTGAAGACAGATGCATACTATCACCAGAAAAGCACATCACAAAACATCAGAAAACTCAGAGCACAAACAACACATGAATTTACCTGAGAGAGAGAAAAAAGACAAAAGATGAAAACGACAAACAAAAAAGCAAAGACGTCTTCGGAGAAATTGCAAAGAGCAAAATCTAATTTGTTACTCCTGTGTAGAAAGTTTCATAGTAAAGGCATATTCTTGTCTTTAATTTATTCAAATAAGGCGTATCTTTGCTCATCCAACCAGGAGCTGTCTCTGACCCTTTTTAAAGTTAGAAACTCCCTACAGTTTGTTTCCAAGATCAAACACCAGTTGTCACCTGTATCTAAATAAAGTGGAAGCAGTGCTTCTCCTCCACTGGCCTGAGCTCCTGCTGTTGCACGATTAGTTGCAACAATCGACTTTATTTAGGAAATATTTATGTTAAACATAAAAATATTACAATAATAATACTGTTGGGTATTTAGTTTTTATAAATTTTGTTTAGGGTCCAATCTTTGAAGTGGTTTCACATTCATTACCTGTGTTCTAGCGCCATTAGCATTTCCACTAGTAATAGTTTCATTAGTACTGCTTGTGTTTGATGTTTCTCCCAGCTTTGGTAGAGCTGTGTCGGGTTTGACAACAGCTGTTTATGTAATGCTCAGAGCAGAGGATCTGGAATTTCAGCCAGAAACTCTAGAAAAGCAAATGGTTTAATGAGAATGGGTGTATAGGACAGGCAACCACCAGCAACGGGACCGGAACCACCGAGGACAGAGAAGCAGGTTAGTGACTTGTATTCTTTGGGTCAAAATGGCTCAATAAGAAAAGCCACGAACTTTCTCAAAGTGCTGTGGAGAACAGGGGAAGGTACATGGTTCCTCAGCAAAGTGGTGGTGAAAAGTCATCTCAGGGGTTAGTTGTAGAGAACAGAACACCTCTGTAAGATGGAGACTGATCTAGGAAGCGAATACTTGAGGTAGCAGGTTATGTATTGTTGAGGAAATATAATCGTTTCTAGCATTTAGAAAATATAATCATTTTTTAGTGTTTGAGTTAGCTCTATCTTTTACTTAAAGTTAGGAGTTTTTGTGTCACTAAGGTTGTAAAACCACAGGAGGGAAACAATCTTATCTGTGTGAAAACCATTTAAAAACAGGGGGCACATTCCTGTCTCAGGAAATAAGGGTCTCCAGTGAACATTTGGCACGGCGAACGGGTGACCTATAGACTGCTGAACTTTCAAACTCTGAACTTTTAAACTTTCAGACTGATATCATATAGAATATTTTAATATTGCAGGCTTTGACTGAATATTTTATTTTATTATTGTATTAGTAGAACTATAACCAGTCAATGATAAATGTAATTGAAAATGTTTTGTTCTGTATTAAGAAAACAGGAATTGGATCTGATTACTTTTTGTAGTTTGTATGAGTTTAATATCAGGGAGATGTTGGGAGGAATAACAGAGCAAAAGCATATTAAGTTTAGAGATAACTCTTATTGAATTAAATATAGGATTTAGGGTAGAAAACCCAGGATTTCACAGAGACTTGTGAAATCCTTGGATGTTCGTGGCTCAGGAAAAAGCCAGATACTGGAGATCTCCTGACTCTGCCTGAGTCAGGAGATGGCGTCAATTGGTGAAATAAAACCTGGATACATCTTGAAGATTTATGGTCGACCCGGATGCATTGACCTGCAGTTTACCCTACAAGTATTGGTTTAAAAACGTACATGTGGTTTGTTATTTATCTGTTTGGATAGGAGAGAGTTTCAGCCACGTCTCCTGAGACATTTGCGAAGTTGTAAAAGTCAGCAGGACTTTAGAGTTCTGGTTAACTTCAAATAACATCAAAGAGAAAATTTCTCTTTGATTGCTCGGACCAAATTGTAGGGAGGAACTAAATTTGAAATCGTCAGGAACAGTCACCGGTTGGTTAGGCTGAGGAACGCCTGTTTTGAATATGCGAAACTCAAGGCCCTCCCCTTACAGATAAAAACTGATGCACCGGAAAAAAGGATCAGAAATTATAGCCGATCTCTATGCTCTGGTTATATTTCTCCAAGACGTCTTGTTTCTTTGTTTGTCTTCTAAGTATCTCAGGTAACTAAATGTAACTCTGCATGTTTTTTTCTGTTCTGTCTGCTATCTTGTTTCTGATTGGATTAAATTCTGAGCTTCTGTGACGCCAACACGCTGCGTACGCCTCTTGTGTTCTCGTGTGGGCTCCAAGACAGCAGCTGAGATCCGGGACCACGAAAAAGGAAAAGAACCGAATTGTATTTGTTAAATTTTCATAATTACATCCTTTTTCAACAGTATCCAGGGGAAATCAGAACTCGGAGGTCAGAGGACAGAAACTAGTGATTGAAACCTCGGCACATGCGCCGAGCAAACAAGACGAAACCCTGTGCCGGTGCATGTATCACTTTAAGAAAAACCGCATGACTGATACAGTTCCCATGTCATTTGGATGTGACCGCGCCAAATTGCGTTGATGAGGGAGAAACTGGGTTTTGCTGGATGGAGATATTTTGTGTTCTTTGTTTTGCGTCGTTTTTTTTGGCTCATATTTGAATACCAGCATGGATCAACAGAGGAAGACGACATTTTCTCCCATGTGGGATCATTTTGATCTTATAAAGGAAAATAATTATTTCATTCTCATTTCCACTTTTGATAATTTTTCTTTCGGATTATTGAAATTCCTGGATATCTGAATTAGTTTACATGGATTAACTTTTATTTATATTGTAGGTAAAAAATGTAGGATTTGCTCCCAAGTTTTGTCTTATTGTAAACTGGACCACTTCCACTAGTGAGGCATCAACTTTCCCGGCATGAGGGGTATGAACCGGTTAACACTCCTGTCTTTATTGAATTTGCCTGAAAAAACTTTCTAAATCCAGCAGATGTTACTGCAAGTGACAAAGCAACACAGTCTCAGCACAGTGTCGACACAGTTTGGGAAATGTGACACACACCTAGTGAGGCCTCATCTGAACATCACTAACAGAAACAGGTCAGACATGAGAAGACAATCTCAGGCAGACAAATCCAGGGGCGAGGCAGGAGGCAGCAGTCGAGAGGCAGAAACAGGGTTGTGTCCAGAAATCAGAAGCCAGTGACGTATCCAATGTCGGCAAGGCAAAACAGGGGAATCCAGCAGACAAGAAACATGATTGCGATCGTGGTCAGGCAAAGGAGGCAACGCTGGATATCTACTCACTGCTGGTGAACGGGTGGATGATAAGAGCCTGATTGTGCTTCAGCATAATGTAGGTGAACTAGATGAGCTAGATTGGAGTGAAGGAAAACAAAGCAGGTAGACGGGCCAGAATCCTGACAGTTTAGGATGGCCTTGGTCCAGTCGGATCGGTGGATTTAGTTCAGATGGCAGCATAGCTCTGTTAGCATTTCAAAGAGCTTCCAGCGCTGCCTGTCTCAGCAGCTGTACGGCATTTACTTTTAGCTCGCTAAGGTAACTATCACCTGTTGGAGCCTTCTTAGTTTTGCTGTTACAAATGTTTCAATGTGTTATGGAGATAAATGTACAGATTAAATCCTTCAGAAGTTGTTTTCAGTTCCGGCTCTGGCACTGCAATCTTCTTTCTTTCATATGGGAAATTATATAAAGTAACTTCATTTTTGTTTTGTTTTTGGTATTATTTTTTTAATTACAGCCAACAGTGACACAGTGTGGCATTATCTAAAATTACGCAATACAATAATCAAAAACTCAAGTCAAGTTGGCCTTCCTGTGTTTACTCTATAGAGTCCAGTAAAGCATGGGCTGTAATGCATCATCAATCCGTTGGGTGAAAAAATGGTGACCTCCATGGGAGAAAAATATAACAAAAGATGTACATTTTTGAAGTAATTATGGGTTTTTGAGTCTCACAAACAGCCATTTTTTTTTACTTAATAGGAAAATACAACATATGTAGGCCAACATGCACAACTAATCCTGGATCCCTTTAACGAAGGGCCACAAACCTCTCACTAAATGTTCTTTCTTCTCCTCCAAGGTCTGAGAAAGCAGCTGCACCTTTCAGCTCCAAACTCTTCCACATATAAAACACTCCTCCATGATCTAAAGGAAACACTATATTCTGTTCGCACCAGAAGCAAAGGCTGAGATTTAGAGATGCTGATTGGCACTCAGACAGCATTACACTCAAAGTGAGCATTAGAGAACCCCCTGCGGTGCTGCCAGAAGGACTCTGCATGGTGTGCAGTTTACCACTTTTCAAAAAGAAAATCTAAAATGTCTGAACTAATCCACTCAGAAGAATTAAAATTAACTCACCCGGATACAATTTTCGTTTGTTTTGTAAAGGGAATCAGACAAAAAAATTCACCAGACAACCACCTCTGGAAGCTTTCTCATCTCATCTTCTAAATGCTACAGCCATTAAAAGAACTGAATCGTGCAGGAGTCAGAGCTCCTTTTATCACAAGGTTAGCTGTAAGACTACAGCTACAATCTTTTAAAAAAATGAAGAACAGCTGATATAAAAGTGTGATGTTCAACACTGCAAGTATTAAAGGGTGCAAAACAATTCACTGCAAACATTTTAAAAACAGAAAGCATCGTATAAGCTTATTTAAAAAAGTAACTCCCTGTGTGTTGTTTCTTTGAAGTGTCTGTCAGCCTCCTCTGACACGCTGCAGCTATGAATTGGTTTAATATTCTTACATGAAGCAGGGAATAAAGCATCATTTGTCCTCCTCTGCAGCACAGAGATTAACAGCCTGCTGAAGGACACCACAATAATACCGGTTGGAGATTTCAGAAAGCTGTTTTAATTTGCCTCTTGTGTTTTTCGCAGAAAGAATGTACCTCCTATAAAGAGATTTCATGATTTAACAAGGATAATGAAGGTTGCATAAATATTTGCAACAAGATGGTCCCTCAGACAGCTATCTAATGACAGCATCCATGCTTGGATTCGGGGGGGGAGATCTCTTTACAGCCAGGAAATGGAACCGTAACTTACTTCCATCTGCTTTCTGCCTAGTTGGACACTGATTGTGAAGGAGAACTTTTCCCTCAAGGACGTTATCAGCAGAGGTGCTCAGGCCTAAATGTGAGAGTTCTTTGCATTGGAAAAGTCCCGCTCATCCATCATCTGCGAGAATGAAACTCTCAGCAGTGGCTGTGTTTCCAAAATTAAATTCTCCACAGTGTCTGCATCAGAGGACGATTCGCTCTGTGGTTTGATAGCGGAGAGAGGATTCCAGAACAACCGTTGTCAGGAAGTTGTCACAGATTCAGGTGATTTGAAAACAGAAGCACAGACTTGGTCCAGTGGGACATTTAAAAAGTGAGGAGCTGGCAAAAGCCTCGGGATTCCCCGATACCACAAAAGAGATTAGATTTTAGCTTAAATTTATTATTTTGATCCTATCCAGATAACATGCAAATTGACTTTTCAAATTATCTGCAGCTGTCGTCGCTGGAACAAGTGTTCCTAAAATGTTCTCTTCATCTGAGTTGAAAGTCATGAAAGGATCAAAGCGGCTCGCACTGCAAGAAGCTGCACACCAGCAGGCTCACAATAAGAGGAGTGAGCATTCTGGTGACATTGTCAGCCACTTCATTTTAATTGCATGGATTATGAGATCATTTCCAAAGCCAATGTTTCCTCTTTCTCTGCCGATCCTGTTCTTCTCTGCTTTATTGTTCTCCTGAAAATCTAATTCAGTTCTTTCATGCTTTTATTCTAATCATGCGGCTGTTTCAGTTCACTCAAGAAATGTGTCCTCATGGGGAACAAGAAAGTGGTAGTCATTACAGAGTGGAATCCGCCGAGGTAGTCAGAACGCTCTTTCATCCTCTCAAAAGCCAAGATGGCATTACTTTAGAAAAAAAATGAAGAGCTTGTATTCACAAAAGTTTCCTACTTTTCTGCTGTGACCTGATTAATCTTTTCTCTTCATTCTCTGGCAGACTTGGCCACTCGGTTCTAACGGAGAGCCTTTGGAAAAGTTTAGACCTGCTCTACCGTTGTGGAAACAACTCAAGGGAAAATCGACTAATCAAACAATTGAACCCATAGAAGGAAAATGAGATGCTGAGATAAAAAAATAAAAAAACACACAGCAGGGAGACCATCCAGAGGCCTGTCGATCTGTTCAGCTTAAGAAAATGGGCAAAGAATAAAATACCACAGCCGTCAGCTATTCCTGCAGTGGGTGAGTGTTTCTACATCTCTCTGGACTGTGACCTCATAAATCACAGCAAACACCTTATAACAAGCTGCCCATGTTAAACCTTGGGTGGATTTTCACTTCCTACATGAGTCTAAATATTGTTCGAGACGCGACGCGCCCTGCAGCTATCCAATTATTTCCAAAGACGAAGCAGAAAAACAACAATTTTCCTTCGGTGGCGTCAACTGTTTGCTCTTCCAGATCTCAGGAATCACGTCACATCTGCACGGCTCCTCGACAGCAATCGGGCTCTCCAGGATGGAGCAGCTGAATTAGACACGAGAGCGAGCGGATCAGCATCTTCATGGCCTCCCTCTGCTGAGAGCACAGTGTGGAGCTGTCAGCTCGCACTTTTTCTTCTGCGCCATAAAACAAACATTAAAACCATTATGCTTCCCACCTGATGCCTGCTCTCCTCTTTCATCTCCCAGGCTCACAAAGTGTGAGGGCTTTTCCTAACACACTGTGCGCTCACACCTAATCACAATCTCATCGTTTCATTTGACATATTTAATAATAGATGAACCGACTGCAGTTATTCTTTCCTTTTCATTCCTCATCTCTGTCTGCATTGACTTCCACTTTTCACACAGAACCTTT
Source organism: Poecilia picta (assembly GCA_033032245.1). Classification (NCBI taxonomy): domain Eukaryota; kingdom Metazoa; phylum Chordata; class Actinopteri; order Cyprinodontiformes; family Poeciliidae; genus Poecilia; species Poecilia picta. The sequence continues at coordinate 15,519,774 of CM065354.1, read as the reverse complement.
AAAAGAAATTATGTCCAGCAAAAAATGGAATCAGTTTATTTGAGTCCTGTGGAGTGCAGTCTAAAGCACAGAACAGCTTTAAATGGACTCACAGCAAAACTCATTATCTACCTTTAAGCTTTATTGGGTTAGTACAATTAAAGGGGACCTGATATTGTGATTTTGAGAATAAAATTATATCTTAATAAGACTTTTCTCTTCACAAATGGGAGTTCAAATTTGACCATGCTTCAGCAGACCTGTAGGCAATGTAGAAGACCCCTTCCCATGGTTGACCAGCACATTTATATTGCGCAAAGGTGACTCTGCGCTAAAACGTGCACTTTTTTGCGCTGTCACATACATCCCACATGGAGCGTAGAGTTATCCAGTTCAGATTTGACGTAGTTATTTGAAGTTCTGACCACTTTACAGATCCATAAACTGAAGTAGCCTTTAGTACCAATAAGGAGCTTAAGAGTAGATTTTAACTGCAGAGCCATTAGTTGTTAACAGTAAGTGTTTTGTGATATTCTTATAATGGTAACAATCTCTTTGTATCTAGTTGTTCTGTCACGGTTTTTTTTTCTTTTCTATAGAGCCATGCCATGAGTCATGCTTTTAATTTTTTTATTCTCCAACACTCTAGAAGAAGCTTCCTGCTCACTGTAAGACTGCCCCTAACTTGAATATATTTGAAACAAGTTTAAAAACTTTTTTTCTTTTATATTTTTTGCAGTTGCCCTGTTCTTAAAATGTTTAATTCTATTTGCTTTTTATATTTACATTTTTTAATATTTACTCTACTATTAATCTGCTTGATTTTCTGTCTTTTTTTTTTATCTTCTTGTTGCACGTTATTAATGTTTTTGTACAAGCTCTTTGAATTGTCTCTGACTGAAAGGTGCTACGTAAGTAAAGCTGCCTTATCTGTCCATTTATCTGGTCATATTGGTAACTTTGTGCCCTCCTTGTAACAAAGCAGGTCCAGGTTTTTGCTCCTTGCTGCTGTCAGCTGCAGGTGGAGGACTGGACCATCATCCACTGCTGATTAGCAGGCTCAGGTTCTCACGCAGGATTGGCTCCCTCTGCTGAGGACTACAACAGGAAAACTCATCTTCTATGTTGTGATTGGACTTCTATGTGACTTCCCCTCCAATCAGTGAGGAGGCATGGCAGCTTTCTTTTAATCAGTCTTTTGTTTATCCTGCCTGACCTTCATATTTGTTCCGCCATGGCTTTTTAAAAATTGGCTGAAATTTCCTGGTCCAGAGCTCTACAGGTGACCCGATGTGTGTGTGTTTAATGTGCTTTTGTGTTTTCCCTGCTATGAACTAGTGACTCAACTCTTCCCAGCTTTATCAGTCGCTTTATCACAAAATATGTGCGTGGCCATATTTTACATACAAGTCTGTGTGCATAAAAATAAACTTGATGTGTTGATCATTTGCCTTTCAAGAAAATTTGCAGTATCCACTCAAATTTTTTGTAGAAAATAACTAAAAATAAACGGATGGGAAAACGTCATACAAATGTAAACAGCACATTTCCTGAGTTTTTGTTACATAGACATATAATTGCACCGAAGCACAAGAAATGCATGTTATCTGTGGTACCCTTTCATTCTCACTGAAAAAGGAAACAGGGTCATATCAGCAGATTAACCCCAATCAGGTTTTTTTATTGTTAAGATGGTCAAGGCTTGCAGACAATCTCACATGTATATAAACAGCTGCACAAAGGTGCGTAATTGTGGAACATTTTGGAACTGATGGAGAACATTTCTCACAAAAGGATCCGGAGGGAGCGTTTGATCAGAGGCCATATTGATCTGCTGGCACGTGTTGATGATGGTTTATTCGCGCTTAGCTCTGTGCCGAACCTAAAGAAAATCTAAAATCAGATCATACTTCTGATTGGCTTCATGTAAATTGTAGGCAGTACTGATATGAAGTATGCAACCGATGATGAGCATGAGAAAGTTAACTAAATAATTCTTGCTCATATTTTATAATTAGAATGACTAATTCCACCCCTGTCTGTCGTCTTAAAGCTAAAGATAACGATAGCGGATCTGTTACTCAGACAGCATCACATTCACAAGTAGTTGTTGAAGAACGAGTCAGTTCCTGAGGCACATAATGGAGACGGTTGGGGGGCGCAGGTGCTGCAACCATTTAGGGCTACAAGGCTTCATCCTGGCAGTGTAATATATTGCAAGCATGCTCCGGTTTTTAAGGGAGATTTGTCATAATATCACGTTGGTCACATCCTTCCCCCAGTCATAGAAGCTTTTCCTTGCCCACTGGGTCATCCTGTCAAACACAGAGAAATGCACAGTGTGTCATACTTGGGCTTTCACCATCTTAGATTACTAGAGAAGAGAGAGAGAGAGAGAGAGAGAGAGAGAGAGAGAGAGAGAGAGAGAGAGAGAGAGAGAGAGAGAGAGAGAGAGAGAGAGAGAGAGAGAGAGGAGAGAGGAAATGGAACGACCTTGGCTGAAAATCACAGAGCTGAACAAGCGAGAGCCGAGGTTCATCTGCTGCAATTAACTGTGTGTGGCTGAGCGGATGGCAGTGTTTGCTCACACAAAACCAGTCTTCTTTTCAAATGAAACCTAAAGAAAGCAAATATAATGAAGACTGTGGAACAGCGCCGAGTTCAGAGCTTTATTCACACTCGGCACAAGTAAAAAAACGAAGATCAATACATTCTATTGAAAGAAAATGTGCATTATATTGCAGCATGATTACATTTGTCTAGCTACAACACTGATTAGCTACACATAGAGACATGGTGGCAAACAATAGTGGCTAAATGTATTTAGATATGGACAAAAGAACAAACAATTCCACACTTTGAAAGTATTATATCCATGCTGTGTTTATTGCCCTAAACCTCACACATTTTAACTGTGATACATGTTAAAATCATTTCAACACACAGCATACGGTAATATTCTATACAAGACAGTGAAAAACACGCTTTTCCTTAAGCCAGTCTTTCTGTATTAAACATGTTTTTATTGGTCTGACATAATCTTCTAATCTTAAATGTTGTGTTTTCATTTGCTATAAGCAGAAAGTAATAACAGAAATACACAATTTCTCTAAACATCTAAAAAATATTTCTTTTATTGCAGAAGAAATTCCAAGTTTGTTCTCAGCTGTTATCTTTGCAAAATGCATCAGGCTTGATGAGTCAAAAATGTATTATTTTTGGTTTGTTAAATTTGTTCTATAACTTCTTACTTTTACCCTTGAATTGTATGGATGTTTGGAAAAATTCACAATGCAATAAAAACATGTCACTTTTAAAATAATCCAGAAAAATGATAATTTCCCGAATAAAATGATTTACTGCAGGCTGACTTCTTTAAAACAAATATATGTAAAGATAAGCTAGGCTTCTGAACAACCCTTAGAGATTCATTTTAATTAATCTACCTGTCATGTAAAGTAACAAAACTTGACCATGCTATCCTGTTGCCTGCTAATTCACTTAGCCTACAAGCCCTTACAGATATTCTGTAAGAACCATGTTGCTGGAAAAATTCTAAAGAATATATAACTGGCAGCAACTTTCCGGATCAGCTGCAGCTGGAGGATTGACGTTTTCTTAAGGAAGACCTGTAAAAACACTGCTGCAGTAATCAATGTGATTAAAGATAAAGATGAACTGAGACATTAGTTCTTTAATCCTGGAAATGTTCTTCAGGTGATAGAAGGCCAACTTTGTAACTGTGTTTATGTGGCTCTTAGTTTTCAGGTCTGATCCTTCACCACACCCAGTTTTGTGCATGATATCTAGTTTCTAGCTGACATAACTGAAGCTTTAAAATAATACCAACAGATCTGTTCAGCCTGATAAAGTTTTGGCAAAACTCAAAGAAAACCAAATAATTTGACAAGTTTTAGAATGAATTTTACCAAATGCTAAAATATTGTATGTAAACTTTTGAATAAAAATAAGTAAAAGAGACGTCAAGACACGTCTGTCTCTTTGGCAGTAAAAAATAATTCTGTTTGTCCTAACTGACCTAAAACTGGAAACATTTAGTCTGATTTCATCTACTATCAAGTCGTGGATGAAAAAATGTGGTTTTGAATCAGTATCCAGATCAAGATAGAATATTTGAGTAAGAAGTGTCTACAAAACAATATTTTGTTAAGAGCAGCAGGGTTTTTTGAAAACGGAGATATTTTTCTCTTTTAGCATCCCATTAGTAAAAAAATGTTGGCATAACTGAAATGATTATTATATACTGTAGTACATATTATTATTATCATTATTTTTACAAGTTGACTACTGGTAAAAAAGATTCATTATGTGACATTTCCAGCATGTCATCTAGTTGTTTTTTATTATGATTGCTGAAATGTTTGGCATTTTGGGGTCAAAAGACACATTTTCATCTTGGAGGCACCAGAGAATTTGAAAGTACTTTCTGCAGCCCTTGGAATGAGGAAGAGATCAATTACACTTTCAAAATGGTACCAGCAAAGGAGTAGTCTTTTTTTCACAAAAGCTTCAATTTTCTTCCTCATTTGAACTTGACCTTCCACTTACATTTCCTTTCATCTCTACTTTCCATCATGAAGAAAATGCACCACTACATGTAAAGAATCTCTATTTGTCCCTTAACGAACTCTGAGAACAAACATTTGTAGAACTGATCAGGATTGTTCAAGATATTTATCGAGATAAGACTGGACAATTTTAAGGACACATTTTGGACAGACATTCCTACTCATACATGTCAGGAGTCTACTGACATGTTGAGATTGCTTTTTTTATGAGCAGCTGGAGGTTATGGGGTATGAAAGCTATCCGCCTATCAGAAGCTTACCGTTTCAATTCTCAGTTTTTTCAGTTCACATGTAAAAGTGACCTTGGCCTACATGCTGAACAGGATAATTGGTGTGTGTATCATAAAAAAATGCACTCAAGCCATAAAATAAAATGTAGGTGAGACTGTGTGAATGGGCTTTTTACTGGAAAATGCTGAGAGCTTTCAACATGATGGGGGAAAAAAGCATAGCTTAAAAGCAGCAAACAACAGTCATGTGTGAGATTCTCAAAGCTTGTAATAAAATAGAAAACACAATATTGTAAAATGTCAGCTTTTTATGTCAGGTAATTCATCCTTTCATCCATTTTCCATACCCACTTTGTCCTGTTCATGGTCAGAGGAGAACAGGAGCATGTCCCAGAAGTCACAGAGGGAGAGGTGGGGTGCAAGCAGGACAGGCAGCCAGTAGAACGGCGCCAACACAAACAACTATTCTTATACAGGTTTGATTCAGCGACTACACTAAAATGTACAGTTTGGAAAATAAAAGTGAAAGAGCACCTTAAAAATTTAAAAATGAGAGAAAATATTAATGTTTCTCTCCATAGATACATTAGTGTTGCTGATGTATGGAATCAAAACTTTAGCAAAAACCTATGTGAGCAACAGCCGGGCATCCAAGTACAAAGTAAATGATATGATGTGCTATTTAATATTGCTCTACTATGCAACGTATTAATGTAAGGAGCTGCAGAATACATTGTTAAGATCTGATAATATATGCAACCATAACTGTATGACTGTGTCTGTTTGTGTATTGTGATTAGAAGGAAAAACATTTTCTGTCTTATTTTATTATTGTATAGTAATTTTAGTAACTTGTCAAGGGACTGCAGTTCTAAATTAATTTTCGCTATAACGCGGAACAATGCATCAAATGTTGATATTTATGTTTGAGCTGCACTTTGTCGCTTTTTAAACCCATTTAAAAAGCATCTTTGAGATGCTCAAAGATGCTTTGAGCATCTTAAACATATTTGTATGCATTATCTAGTATTTTTATACTATTGTATAAAAAAATAATATTGCGTGAAAGGGCAGTAATTCTTTACAGTCATTTCAGAAAGTGAAACTTATGCATTATATATAATCGTTTGTAGTGGTGTAAATGAAGAGATCTTCATTACTGGAACTACTTTTACTTCACTGTACAGCACTTTCAGAGCATTTTTGCCTCTTTATTAACAAGCATTTATTTAGCACTGCACTTTAAGCATAGATTTGCACATCAATAACAATTTGCACACAAGAAGTTTTAACTATATTTATTGAGTATTTTCAGTGATTAGCATGTAGCCTTTTGTTCTGGGCTCTGCACAGCTGCTCCTCATTGAGAAGTGAGCTGGTTATCCCTGCTCTGAGGATAATTGTTACTCAGAGCAAGGAGCTTCTGGTGGGTAAAACCTGAGAAAATGTTTATGCATAATATGTTAAGTGTGCTGGTGCTGCAATGGAGTGACTCACCTGCCTTTTCTGTGTCCTCTTCAGGGTGTTTGGACAAATGCTTCCCTAGGGGTCCAGACACCATTTATAGGTTCCAGGAGAGGCCTTGGAAAAGTGGAGTGAGAGGGTGAATTGTTCATGGGTTTTTGTTGTGTTTCATAATGGTGCTTATGGTGTAAGGATAAAACACTAAATATTTATAAAAAACTAAGTAGAAATGTGTTTGTATTTGGTAAAAAGGTATTTGGTGTTTATCTATATAGGTGGAATTTGATAAATGTGATTTAAAAGGTGGTTTGGTCCTTCACAGCTGGGACTATTTAAAGCTGCAGTTTCATCTGTGTTTTTTTACGTTTTCTTTCTTAATGCTGTGTGTAAGGAATAAACATTTACTGTTTCCACCTTACTCGATTTCATCTCCACTGTAAATCCAGCCACAAAAGGCGAAGGTAGTTTTTTTTTTGCATATTGTTTTTTATCAGCTCTAGTGGCCTCCATTTGACAGTAGGCAAACAGGGGGCATCCAGAGAGGGGGAAGACATGTGGTAAATGAGGCACAGTCGGGAGTTGAACCAGCAACAGCCGTGGCAGGGACTCTGTCCTCAGTACATGGGTTGTGCTTATCCCCTGCGCCACCACAGCACGACCTGGTAAAGGTAGTCTTGATGACTATGGCTTACAGACAATCAAACCCCCGAATTCAGTGTCAGAAAATTTGAGTAATGTGAAAAAAGGCCATTAATGAAACTTGTTCACAGACTTCTGTATCCAAGGATATTAACAGAAAACTTGAGTGAAAAGAAGTGTGGTAGGAAAAGGTGCATTAGCATCAAGGAGAACAGCAGCTTTGAGAGGATTATCAAGTAAAATCTATTCCATTTCACCCCCTGGTCACAATAGTGACCATGAATTTTACTTTACTTTAAAAGACTCCAAAAAGCATACTGATTACATTTTCAGTTAATGTGTAGCTAATATTGACAGAATAGTATTTGGGGGGAAACAACTGTATGCAGTATCACTTGTTTTTTATTATCTCATGACCAGAGCTGTCAGCTGTATTATAAGAAAATGGAAGTGTTTGGGAACAACAGCAACTCAGCCAAGAAGTGGTAGGCCACGTAAACTGACGGAGTGGGGTCAGAGTATGCTGAAAGCGCATAGCGGTCACCAACTTTCTGCAGAGTCAATTACTACAGACCTACAAACTTCATGAGCCTTCAGATTAGCTCAAGAGCAAAGTAATCCATCCACCGGAGCCTAAATGTTGCCTTTGTGTTAGCACCAAACCGACCATGCTGCAATACCTTGAAGGAAGTTTATAATGTTATTTTTTATTTCACATAATTTCTTTGAAATGCATGAATTCTTTTTTGAATTTTTTTCTATTTTATTTTGTATGTATGCTATTTCGAACATCATTTTACAGATGCAACTCAAACAAAAATGTCTCATAATTTCTAAAAGTGTGCAGAGCGCTTTATGAAATGCGTTTCCATGGAGGAGCAGCTGCTTCCAAGTCATACGTCACAAAGTGCAATGCAGAGCGTGGTGCAAAGTATGCCACCGCTGGACTCTAGAGCTGTGGAGGCACGTTCTCTGGAGTGACCAATTGTGCTTCTCCATCCAATGAGTCTGGGTTTGGCGGTTGCTAGGAGAACAATACTAGTCTCACTGCATTGCACCAAGTATAAAGTTTGATGGAAGGTGGATTATGGTGTGGGGTTGTTTTTTCATAAACTGGGTTTGATCCCTTAGTGCCAGTGAAAGGAACTCTGAATGATTCAGCTTACTGAACCTTACTGAATTTAGGGCAATTCCATGTTCTCAACTTTGTGTGAACAGTTTGTAGCTGGCCCCTTCCTCTTCCAACATGACTGTCCACCAGTACACAAAAAAATGTCCATAATGACATGGCTGACAGAGTCTGGTGTGGATTAACTTGACTGGCCTGCACAGAGTCATGACCTCAACCTGATAAAACACCTTTGGGATGAATTAGAACGGAACCGAGAACTATGGGCTTCTGGAGAAATGGCCAAAAATTCCCATAAACACTCCTAAACCTTGTGGACAGCCTTCTCAGAAGAGCTAAAGCTGTTCTAGCTACAAAGGGTGGACCAACATCATTGAACCCTATGAATTAAGAATGGGATGTCACTTAAACTCATGAGTCAAGGCAGGTGAACAAATACTTTTGGCAATATATTGTACCTACAGTAGCTCTATTTATAGAGGTACTGATTTGCTCACATGGTAAATGTGGTAACATCTTGATCTGCATGGATAGATGAAGCAAAGCATGAAAGGAAAGCCATTACTCTGCACTCTCGCTTAAGGAATTGTACCATGTGTCATTCAGCAGCACTTTACTCCTTTCTGTATGCTGCCATAATAGTTCACCACTATGGGATCTAAAGTGCAACATTCTGATTCTCTCCAAGTCAAGGTAGAAACTGCTGCACATCATTAGAATTTGAATCGATAATGTTCATTTGCTGATGTTATAATTAAGCAGAATTTATTTAACTGTGCACAATGTGTCGAATGTTGCTATTTGAGAAAAAAAAAGAAAAAAAAATATTGTTCTGGTGTTATTCTAACTTAAATTTGGTGATATTATGTCCGTCTACATAGATTCATGTTTAAAAAAAACCAAAAAACAATTTATTTGTTTGTTAAAATCAAAAGCTCTGGACATACAATGACAAAAACACAATGGAAATCAACCGTAAGGTGGACATTGAAACAAAACATGGTTTGCCTTCATGGCTGAGTGGTATTAGTAGGTATGAATTCATCCTGAATGGCAAGCTTCATGGTTCATCTGTTGTTTTTGATGTATTTCAGTGATTGCTATAAATCATGACAGACAGGCCAGACATTGCTACATTATAGTTTTGGATTCTTTCCTATGTATAAATCAAGATATTTCAAAAAACAATGTTGTTTTTCAAGAAGACTTTTGGAAGTATTCCAGAAAAGTCACCGTTATTTTTATGTGAACGAGATCTAAGAACCTTGAAGTTTATTTTTATGTGATTGCAGAAAAAAGCACACAAAAATAGACAATCAACAACCGAGATTTTACTCTCTCCTTTCTTGCTGTGCATAGTTTGAAGATATATTAATTGGGAAAAGCATTGAGGGATACTTTCTCATTATCTGTTTAATGTTAAGAATATTTTTTCTTTCAGCACATTGACTGCTAAGAAATTCATGTTTCTGAAAGTCACACTGGGCCTGACACAAAGGCAGCTCAAACTAAATACAAGAATTGTGAAAAGTACTTGTGTTTTAGTCTGCCTCAGACCTTCCTGTCAAACAGGTGTAATTTAAGGCTGGAAGCATTTGACTTGTCAAATGCTTCCAGGGAGAGGGAGAGGGGGGCTCTTCCTGCTGAAAAGTAATTTGAAAACCAACTCAGATCCCCAGCAAAGGCCAACAATACAGAACCAACATGCAGTCAAAGACTAACAGAAGTGTCTTAATAAAGCATTTATTGCTTTGATAGCAGCTATTATTGAGTTATGCTGTTTTCAAAAGCTCCTCTGTGATAGAATACATTTCTGTCAAGGACTACAAAGGTCATGAATGGTGATGTTTACTCCCACAGAGGTAAAGGATTGGCTCTGAAAGTAGAAATACAGTACACACACACAGAGGACGTGTGACTGTGACGAGGAGGCTATGTTCTGTTGCCATGGCTTTACAGGCAGAGAGTCTCAGTCTCATCACAGCAGGAAATGGTCCGTCAGGCTGACTCGCTGATGACAATTTTTCAGATGTACGGTATTAAGACTTGATAAAGGAACGAAGGAGCCTGTAATTTTCTGCACTTTTGTAGACTTCTATGATAGTTTAAAATACTGACACTGCTGCTTTTCATTCTAATTTTCTCTGCCTCTGTTTAAGGACAGGAGGGAGGTCATTGGAAGTGCACTTAGCCAGTGGCAGAGCTACATAAGCTTCACACAGAGGCTAATTCACAGTGCAGCCCTCCACCATCAAAGTGCTCGGCTGTGGATTTAATTGAGAGCTAAGCTCCCAACTGGGGATTCTTCACCACAGCCAGCTGACACTGGCATATCAAACATCCTCCTCATAACCAAAGCTCTCTTTCTGCTGAGACAAAACAAAAGCTCTTTCCTTACAATTACATTCTTCACTATCATCCCCACTGTAATTATTCCCCACTGAATGCCTCAGAATGAGAAACGTCTTCAAACTACAAACTGCTACAAACTGCTCTTCTATGGAGTCACGTGTGAATACTTCACATGTGGGCCTTCAGTTAACTAAACCGTTCATATAAACACTGTTATCTTTTAGTTACCATGTATTTTAAATGCAGGATCCTAATTTATCCACCTTTTGCTGTAGAATTAGTTGCTGTAGAATTAGTTCTATTAGGAACATATAGTGTAGTTGACATGTAATAAAATTAAATTATGTTTCCATCTCGATTCTCTCTCTGTAGCAGTTGTACCGCTGCAACTGCACCGCTGCAATTCTACAGCGGTACAACTGTACCGCTGTAGAATTGACGAAGTAGCTAAATATGCTAGCAAATAACAGTAATAATCAGTTTTATTAAAAATGACCATTATATATCCAATTGAAATCTCAAAGAGCACATTCACCCACTGATTTGTCATGTCATGTGCATATGAAGTCACACTCCATTTCATGAGGTCATCCTCCTACTCTTTGAAGGAATTATTATCTTGTTTACAGTGTAAAAGCTGTTGCTGATTAACCGGCTTTTGCTGCACTACATTCATCTCAGTCCCGTGTGTTAAAGCAGAGGTCAGATTGTGGTTTTACCAGCATGCAGCGATTCAGCATACAGGCTGTCCTTAGAGCCACACAGTCTCAGAGTTACATGAGCTGACATGCCCAGTGGTTTCATTATCAGGAAGCTGTCTGTGTGCTTTATTGTGAAAATTACATAATTCCTTAGAACATGTCAAATATTGTAACACCTACATGTTTGACCTCCTAACAAATTAAATAATTTAGTTAATTGTAAAGGCATTTACACTCAGTAAACCATTTCTCATATTTTCATTTCAATCTGTAGAGACTCACACAGAGAGAGAAATAGCAGTTAGACGATTTTATTAGACCGAGAATTTGGCGCTCGGACACCGGCGGAAGACGTGCGAGCTGAGAATTGCAGCGATCTTGAATGATCGGCTCGAACGAAGCTCAGGTAGGTCTTCCCCCCCAAAGAGGGTGCCGGGCCGAGGCCACGCCGTGACCTGCAGGCTGGTTTGAACCTTGTTAGGTGCACGGCAGCCGGCCTGCAAGCTCATGTTGAACTTTGTTAGGCGAGGCAAAGAAGCCGAGACCTGCAGGCTGATCGAACCTCGTAGGCGCAACGGCAGCCGGCCTGCAAGCTTATAGCAAAGCTTTGTTAGGCGGGCGGTGATGGCAGTGGATTACAAGATGATGGAACCTTGTTAGGTGTGACGGCGGCCGGCCTGCAAGCTCATACCAAACTTTGTTAGGCGGGTGATGGTGGCCGTGGCCTGCAGGCTGTTCGAGCCTTGTTAGGCACAACGGCAGCCGGCCTGCAAGCCCATATCGACCTTTGTTAGGGGGCGGTGATGGCCGCAGACTGCAAGATGATCGAACCTTGTTGGGTGTGACGGCAGCCGGCCTGCAAGCTCATATCGAACTTTGTTAGGCGGGCGGTGATGGCCGTGGCCTGCAGGCTAATCAGACCTTGTTAGGTGCTACGGCTGCTGGCCTGCAAGCTGTTCGAAGCTTTGTTAGGCGAGGCGATGACTGCGGTGGCCTGCAGGCTGTACGAGCCTTGTTAGGTGAGGCGATGACTGCGGTGGCCTGCACGCTGAACGAGCCTTGTTAGGCTAGGCGATGACTGCGGTGGCAGTCATCAGAGTGCTCCACCACCAGAGATTTGTAGCGAATGCTTACCCATAGTCTGAAGGCAGGGAGAATGGAGGAGAGGTTTGAAAGAGTACCGGAGAAGGATGCTACCAAGGACCAGCAACGGTTATGACTGAACCTTAAGGGCAATGGGAGGCTGCCTGAGGACCAAATATGAGGCCTGGAGATGGCCGATGGGAACTAGCATAAATATTGGATTTCTAAGAAATTTAACAATATGACTGATCTGGAGATTTCACAAGTGAAAGACGTAGGAATTGGGGTGTAAATTGCTGGCTTAAAAGTGAGAGGTGAGAACGGCATGAAAGAAGCATAGCTCCGGGACCTGCGTTGTCCCTTGCGCATTCGAAACTAACAGAGTCCTAGAATGTAGAGCCGCAGCGCTTGGGCGGCCATACAGTTGAGGAAGAGAGCGACTCATTTTATGGCCCTCTTGTCCCGTGTGCTGGACTGGCGGATCTACTGAGTTCCTACTTAATGCGTGAGCCTCCTCGATTCGAGTCGAGCTGACAGAAAACGAGGGAAAGAGGAACAGAAGCCATCGGGACGTGTGACACCTTGATCTGTGAATGGCCTGAGAAGCGGCATGTTGGCAAAGTTCAAATCACTGTGCGAGAGCCGTTAGAAAGCGGAGCTGATGAGATTTTGGAACAGCTTAAAGCTCAGCTCTGCAAACCGCACGAGTTGAGCTAATCACGACTCTGAGATGAGACAGACCGGCGATTGGAGGCCAGATAAACAGGAGCTGGGCGCTCTGGCGCACTAATTGATGTCGTGAAAACCAATTATGAACGAGATTGGAGAAGGTACATCTTTACCTGGACAGCGCCCCCTACGGGCGCAGCGAGGATGCGGGTTAATGAGGCAGAGAGCCGCTGCGAGCCGAGACATGCGGAAGTGAGCGTGGTGGTCTGATGGCGGCGTCTCCTGGAGGGGAGCTGGGGAAGAAGATCCAGGCGGAGGAGCGAGTCCACGACAGGATGAGCTGGAGGGCCGACGAGCGTCAGTGGAGGGAGGGAGAACGGCGGGTCGAGGAGGAGCAGCAGCGTCGCTGATGGAGGCCGAAGGGAGTCATGGTGGGGCGGATAGTTCTGTGAGCTGACTGGCGGCCCCTCCTCGAGATGACTTTAACAGTGGGCGGAGGAGTCCACGAAGAGATCAACAGGGGAGGCTGACTAGGGTCAGTGGTGGGGAGAAAAAGACGGCGGATCGAAGAGACGCCGGGGTGTAGCTGATGAAGGCCAAAGGGAGCCAGGATGAGGACGGCTGAAAGTCCACGGGAGCTCAGCGAGGGTCGAGGGACATCTGAGCCGAGAAAGGGAAAAGGACGATCAGAGGGAGCTTTGCGAGCCGGACCAGGCCGAAGGAGCGGAACCTTTGACAGAGAGGAGGCAGCTGGATGTATGGAGGTAAAGGAAAAGCACCATTAACATTGAAGCACGGCTGAAGCGGGTGGATCTGTGATGGCGTCGCCTTTTGAAGGAGCTCTTGCCAGGTGATTGGATCGAGGTAGAGAGGTGGAGAGTCTTGATTGGCTGGGATGAAGGGGTGGTGATATGTGATGCCGGAAGAGTCTTCCAGGTTGAATTTTCGCCTAGGGCTACATTTCAATTATAACTGTCAGTGCAATTGCTTATTTTGAATTTATGTTTTTAGCCGGACTGCAAGCGTCTCTGCTGCTCTGAGCGTTTCACTGGCAGAGCAGACTTATTCCTAAAAGATTGGTTTGTAATAGATAGTTCATAGTTCATGCATTTACAGTCGGCAGCGCGCGGGCCAATCACACGCCTCGGAGCTTTGCCTCGCGCGTTTTCGCTGCTTGATGAAGTTCACCTCAGCGCGGATCGCGCGCGCGCGCCACTTTTTCACCTTTATAGATATTTACATCAATTTGAGGAATTATGTTTCTTTGGAGAAATCAAGGTAAGAGTTTAAAACCCACCGCGTTTGCTCTGGTTACGCAGCTCTGTGTTCAGAGGTACGTTGAAGGAGCGGTGAGAATGATTTGTCTTTGTGAAAAACAAATTATGTGGGGTGTTTGCATGTCAATAGCTGCCCGGTGTGTGGCTCTGACTTCCCGGTAAAGTTTATGTACCTGTTCCCGTTTGGCCGGTGTGTTGGTGGTTAATGAACCAGCAGCATTCTCAGGTGTTAGATAGTAAATAAGTTTGAACGTAGAATACAGAGACTTGAAAATCCTCGCTTTCTCCTTTTTGGACTTCTCTTGCAGAAAGCAGTTTTGGACCTCTCAGTTGTAACTAAAGGCAATAACTTGTTGACTGTAGTGTTCAGATGTGCACAATTTAGGCAGTGAGACACTTATGGGTGCCTATTATTAACTATCTATCCCCAGATGTCTTCACTTTAAACTTAACAATAACTCAAGGCCTAACTATCAAAACTTATAGATTGTGGTGATTAGTTTCAGCAAACCTTTCGGTCTGCGTCAGTTTCACAGTCTACATCTGTGATGAAAATATTGTTGTTGATTTCTTTTTTTTTCAAATCAAAAAACGATTCATCCATCCGTCCATCGTCTCCCAGGTTTCTTGCTCAAAATTTATGAGGGTCGTGGAGGATTCGGATCTATGTCAAGGATTGATTGGGTGAGAGGCGAGGTAGACCACGGACAGGTCAGCAATCCATCACAGGGGATCAAATTTATAAAATCCAGTTGCTAGCTAACAGCAGTTCCTCTGCTTAGCAGAGGCAAATAAATAAAAGAGAAATAAATTAGAAAATGATTCCTTCATGACTTTATTGATCTGTTTAATTTACTGTGAATAACAAGATTTAATCAAATTAAACTAAACTTAAACAACTACCAGTTGCTGACCTATAGTTGAAAGACTATGCCTGAACCTGAACTGAAATATGAGGTCAAACTTCACGATATCCCAAGAAGATAAATGAAATTTGCCCACAACTGGCAATGTAGACTAGAATATTTTTAAAGTCTGACATAGCAGTTTTGACATATGTTACCTGAATTACATATTTTCTTATTTTAAATGCCACAGATAAATGCAACAGGAAAATGAAAGCCGTGAAAGTGGCAGTTCCTCAAGTGCACAGGTCAGATGGTAACTGCTAAAAAAGAAAAAACGACTCATGGAAGTAGCCATGGAGTTTCATATCTTCATGGTTCCAGCTCAATGACTCATTTCACACATCCCTCAAGATGCTCTTTTTTCATCATTTTCCTCCTCCATCAGCTTGAGTTTTTCCCCTGACAAAGATGCTTTCATTATATATATATATATATATATATATATATACTTATATATATATATATATATATATATATATATATATATATATATATATATATTATATATATATATATATATCCAAAGTCTGTCACTTTCATCAAGAAGGGGTTGCAAAGTGTTTATGAGTGGCCTTCACCGTTTCCCATCATGCTTTCTGGGAGTAGATTTACCATAGGCATTGGCAGTGTTCAGAGTTCAGAGTTCACAACAATCCAGCAGCATGAAAGATATTTCTTGAGACTTCACTCAGTGTAATGATCCTGTACAGCTGCCCCTGGCAAAAGCTCCTGTCAGTAGCTCCACCTATCAGACATGCCAACGCCTGTAAAACTGTGCAGACAAGATGAGGAGTGAACTCTCATTAAAATGGAGTGAAGCAGCATAAATAAACCAGCTCTGAAATATTTGCTGGCTGTATGGAAGGAGTTTTTATAACGCAAGTCAGACAAGAATCAAGACAGTGTCAACATGTTGTGAAAATGCAGATTCTCAGATTTGTTTATTTATTTTTTTTCTGCATTGATAGTTTTATATTCTTGCCACCAGTCGGAGAAGCCCGTTGTGGTATCGCGGCATATCATTGTTTATGATGATTATGGACAAGAATGTTCCAGATGTTATTTTGATGAGTTCTTCCTGCAAATACATCAGGCACTGTTGAATAGCGCATGAAGTTGTGTCAGGATTAGAGAGTGTGTCTGCCTCACTTGCTCTTTGCACATTGAAATTCTTGCAGATTCCTTGACTGACATGATGACATTATGCAGAGGTAAACATATGGAAATGTGAAAATACTGTATGCAATTTCCAAACTGCCTTTGAAGAATTCATAGATTTTCTCTTATTGGCATAAATCCTCCAAGACCTTTTGTTACAGGGATTGATAAAAAAAAAATCTTCTGCATTTTCATACATGATATTTACAATCAAGTCACATAATCAGCTTTCTGGAATAACACTGCATTTTTTTGTGTGTAGAGAAATAGTTGTCAGCCATGCTTTACCTGTGTTGTATGTCTAAAATGAAGAAGTTGAATTCTGAACAATGAAATTATACTGAAATAATAAAAAGAATGCAGAATGAGATTTGTTGTTTTTTAAGAGAGGTGACAGTAATTATACATTTCAAACCTTATCATTTTCCTCTCTGCCCTCTCTGACTTTGGCCGCAGAAACTCAAATCTTAAGCTGCTGTCATACATTGATCCTAAGTTGCCATGAATGGTGCCATTTAAAAACAAACACACAATCTGTGGGTTTAAGCATAAGAATTATGTGTCACATCTTTGAAGCATGTATTTTCATCAGCTCTGGCGTTCTGTGACACCTTCCTAGAGAGACGTATCAGCTGAGCTACTCCTGCTAATAACTTAATGTTGTCCTTCTATAGGTGATGCACCTGCCGTTTTCTTAGAGTTTAAACCTGTCTCTCGCATAGACACATATTAGCTGAGCTTTTTCTTTAACTAACTGTACAGTATTAGCTTTTTTCCTCCTACATCCTAGTTTATCTATTAAGATGTGTTTTTCTCCCAGACAATGCTGCTAAAGGAGCTACTCCAGACATTAACTTCTTCCGTTTCTCAAACATAGACAGTACTTCTGGATCAGTGTTGCTGTTTCTTTTTTTGCATGTATGCTCTGTCTTCTCAAACGTTCAGTTGGCTGCAGCAGATGGCCAATTATACTGAGCCAGGTTCTGATTCTGTTGGAGGTTTCGCTTGGTAAAAGGGAGTTTTTCCTCTCCATTGTTGCTACATGCATGCTCTGTATGAGGTCAATGTCTTCATTGACCTACACCATTGTTTATTACCTTCTAACTCATCTTCCATTTTCTTTTTAAAGTCTGTTTGGCTGTGAAACAACAATTTGACTTCAGTCACGTGAAATAAGTCTAGATTTTGCTGTAATTGTTTTGTTTTTTTTGAAAGCCGCTTAATCACTTTGAACAATAAACTGAACTTGACTTCACTGTTTGATAACTGGGATCATTTGACATGTATGTATGTGATTAGACTGAATAGACTTTTCTTTTACTTTTGATGCTTTTCAGGCTTGGTGTGGATGCGTGGCTGTGTTTCTGCAGTGGATCTGTGATCCGTCCACAGGATGTTCCGCCTCTCAGTCTCTTACTGCAGGAGACTGATAACAGCCCCTCGATGGCACTAAAATGATTAAGCAGGTATGGAAGATGGATGTATTTATCTGGCACAAGGTTTTATGATGTCAGCTAAAAGCTTTTGCTTTGCTTTCTTCATTCTTTCAATCGCTAATTAAATTACTTTACTTTTAAGAATACAATTACTGTTAATCAGCTGGTGGTATGGTTGAAATGCTAATGTTTAAAAGTGAAAATTATCTGTCCTCTTCTCCCAGGCCAGTTGTCCACTTTGTGTAAAATATTTTTAAAGTTGTGACTTTGAGGTTATACAACTACGAAAAAAAAAAAAAAAACCTCAGATCTCAGCGTTCCAAGCTGCCATACTGAGGCATAACACTTTAGATGTGAACACCTGATAGAGCAATCCGACACCGTGCCAACTTTTGGCTCCATGTCATGTGAAAAATAATGATGTTCAGCTTAGCACGGGGGTCATTACAGGATTAATGTGTGTTCTGGCTGCCTGAGGACATCTCTAATCTGATATATCACCACCTACAATCTGTTAATGCTGCAGAAAGCAAAATCTCATTCCCACAAGGAGTGGTTGTGACTGTAAATGTCTAAAAGTGTGATTTTTGCCAACAAAAGGTCTGTGCAGACAAATGGCTTTAACCTCAGTGATGGTTAAAGCCATACGAGTTGTCTAAATAGATGCCTGTCTTCTTTACAGCAAATGCACCTTTGCTATAGAAAATCATCACACAGTCCGCAGTAAGACAATGAAACATTCGGTGAGTGATGCATATTGTGTTTGCAGAGCAGCATTTGCTCAAGATGAGGC
This sequence comes from Poecilia picta, assembly GCA_033032245.1. Lineage (NCBI taxonomy): Eukaryota > Metazoa > Chordata > Actinopteri > Cyprinodontiformes > Poeciliidae > Poecilia > Poecilia picta. Next base: position 15,501,367 of record CM065354.1, on the reverse strand, counting down.
TTAATTTAATTTACCGCCACAGGTTTGCTTTGAGCAGCGCAGATTAACACGGCTGTTGGTAAAAAATGTCAGAGCATCAAATCTCTTTTTCTGTTACTTATGATGCATTTCTGACATCCATCTGCAGGCCTGAATCAGATACTTTTCTCTTTACACCCTTTTTGCTACTGTTCGTATTCACGAGCATGTTTGCTTTTTCTCAGGTGTTTACACCGTCACAGAGAGAACCGTCAGCTACAATTTCACCCTATACACCGAAGGCACAAAACAAATCAAAGGCAACTGTGAATCTGTGTGGGAACTACACACACGGGTTTGATCGTCTCTGGCATGAAAAGAAATAAACAAAGAAGAAAAACCTGCACTTGTTTGTAGTCTTAAGCAGCGAGGAGTTAAAACTGAAAAGTACAGCAACAGACGTTGGTACACATCCAAGAAATCCACATGTGCAAACAGATCAAACCAAAACCCATAAAATAGGTTATATGCAATAAAGCGCAATGGGAACATGTGAAATTAATCGACACAATGACAGTAATTTAACATTTAGAATAGATGTTTTTGTTCATAGTGAAAGTTTCAAAGTGTCTCCTGTGCAGAAGTTCCATGTTTGATTTGGGCCTGGAATCTATTAAATACTCTGTCTTTTAGTTCTTTCATTTCTTTTCGGTGAATTCAGTGACTGCTTGTGTATTCAGAGAATGAGGGTGAGTAAATACTGTTCCATTCGAGCCGTCTTGATTTGTTTCTCCAGAGGAATATGTTGCAAAGCAAGGTTATTTGGATAGACTGGGTAACAGGAACCAGAACTCCACCTGGAGATAGCAGCTACATTACAGCAGGTCTCATTCCTGTGTGGCCAGGCTCTGCTTTCACATGAAGGCACAAGGTATCTCACATGTCATTTGATGTTTCTATAGTTTAGATTAAAAAAATTAGTTTTAAAATAAGAAACAAATTAAAAATACAAATACTTAAAAAAAAGAAACAGTGATCATTCATAGGAAAGCAGGCTGTATTTGTAATTATAGAGGAGCAAAAACCTTTGTCACAACTCAGACTGAAAGAACTGATGCAAGAAATTGTCAGGCGTTGAAATGCTTCTTAGACTGTGGCAATAACCAATGAGCTTAATTCACATACATAAATCTCATCTGCTGATCTATTTCATGCATGAAGCAGGTGATTGATTTTTATATGCGATCTGATCTGTGCATTTTTTTAATCTGCTTAAAAACTAAGATCTGCTGTCTGACTTCTTCTGACTCACACTGCACAGAGTTGTTGGATGGTAAAGAAACATTTTGGACTCTGTGTCATTCTATGTGATGTGCTGCACCATGCAAATTTTTACTGTAGCTTGTTGTTGCATTAGAAGATCCAAGACAGCAAAAACTTGCTTTGAGTGTCATGAGGCTGTTAATGTTGGCTCAAACAGGAATACTCAGAGTTCTTTCTTGATGTTCAGAGTTGATCATAGTTTGCTGACCTTTTTCTCCATCTGTTTTAGACAACTGACTGTAGTTTGTCAATCCAGATTCTGAGTATTCTGATCTTTGAGCCTCGTTGTGCTTTTCGTCCTGAGACATGGTGCTGGAAAACACAGAGCCAATCATCAAATCCTGAAGAAGAGACAGAACACATTTTAATTTCACTCTTTATTCACAACATGTTCTTGGACAAAATTGGGAATACATCCAGTTCTTTGAATTGGGAGCAATCCCACTCACGGATGGTATCAGGAGCTTTACTGTTCATAACACATGACTCATGGGTCTCATCTTTTGTCTCAACATAAATGGTTTTCTAGATGTCCTAAACCTTCAGAGGCAGGATTTATCAGAGAAATTATCTTTGCCACTTTTAAGACCCTTCTTATTCAATAACTATATGCTCCCAATAGCTCAGGTTATGACAGAAAATAGATTAGTTACCATAACTGTGTGAACGATAGCCAGCTCTACATTACAATCGCACCAGGTGACTGAACACATACATGCACAGAACAAACGCTTAGAACAAATCAATGTGTGGATGCGCCAAAACTTTATCCAGCTGAACAGAAACAAAACTGGAGTTATTATATTTGGACCTATAGAGGAGCGATCTAGAGTTACAGATCTAGAGTCAATGCACAGCTTCAGTGACTACAAATGGAAGCTACAGATCAGGCTGAACTCCAATCTGAACCTTAGGAGCAACATAAAGACAGTTACAAACTCAATGTTCTATCTCCAGAAGAACATTTCCTGGATTTTTGGAATAATGTCTCAGTGAGATCTAGAGAAACTCATCCATGCGTTTATTGTTAGTTGCATATATTACTGCAACAGCGTCTTCACAGGTCTGCCTAAAACGTCAGTCCTCCTTTTGCAGCTGATCCAGATGCTGCTGCTGGTGTTCTGATTAAAACCAGGAAGATAGAGAGCATCACCCAGTTTTAAAGTCCTTCCACTGACTCCCGAAGATCAGAGAACATTGTTGTTAGTTTATAAATCACTGAATGGCTCAGCACCAGAATACATTAAAGATCTGCTGGTACCATATCAACTTTCCAGATCTCTCAGATCTTCTACTTCTGGTTCTGCTCTTCATCCCCAGAACCAGAACCAAGCATGGAGAAGCAGCATTCAGCTTCTATGACCAACAAGTCTGGAACAAACTTCTAAAAATCTGCAAAACACCTGAAACACTTAGTTCTTTTTAAATCAAGGCTAAAGATCCACCTGTTTATAGAGTTCATTTTGAACCATAATATATGTAACATTGACCAATATATTTGATGTGTTTTGATGGTTTTGATGACACTCAACAAAATATGTCTGTCACTGGTTTCTCCATTGTTGACTGCATGCTGCTTGTATGAGTTTTTATTTTTGTGTTTTTATGGTGTAAAGCACTTTGAACTGCCTTGTTGCTTAAATGTGCTGTAGAATAAACTTGAAAGATTCAATTATTTCATGTTTTGCAGTAAGAGAAAGAGTTACAAACCTCATGGTAATCGTGATTGAAAATTGTGGTTCGTTTTCATAAAATGCTTCATGAGAAGCTTCTGACAATGAATGTTTAGGGTGGAAAGTTTGGTTACAGTCATTAGGATTAGTTGCTGTGGAACAGAGGTGTCCCTCTCATGTCCTCTGTAGCTGGTGATGGGCCATCGTGTTTTAGATGTCCCTGCTCCAACAGAGCTGATTTGGTTCCTTAGCATGATTCCAGAAAATGGTGTTTCTTGAGTCAACAGGATTCTGTTGGAAGACCGACTCCATCACAGCTGCTGTGTGGGAATTGGTAATTTGTTTGTACAGCTATTTTTGTAGTACACAACAATTCCAGGCACGTGCCCACACCCACAAAAAACACATAGAAGTTCACACGCACACACATGCACAAAGCCTGTGAAAACAAGATCAGGAAAATTTTCTCGAAGCGGCCCAAGAGACATTGCCAGTTTCCTCCAGAAGTAACATGCTTTTTTCCCTTTGATGTTTTTCTGTGATGAGACAGAAACCCTGATGGCAATACTAGATCTCTTTGAACAATAGAAAATTGAATCCCAGTGTAAGACAACCAAAGGCACGGAGAGGCAGTGCATCAGTAAGCAAGCTGCTCCCTGGAGTGTGTGAAGCTATGTGAAGCTGTCGGTCTCCGGGTCGTTGCTGCAGAGCTGCGTCACACAGGGAAACTTAGCTGCCCTGTATGAGCACACTGTGCCATCTCTGCATGTAGACGAAACCAGCATAACTACAACTAAACACGTGTGGCTGCACTAAACTCTGAAACGTTTCAGTTTGCACACACTCTGCACTGTCGACATAGTGCAGAGTAAGACATGTAAAGTCTTAAATGCAAGCCATTTAAAACTTTAATTTATATTAATGTTTTAGCTTGTTTCAGGAACAAAGAGCCAGGTGTGATCAGGAAGCTGCTGATGAACCATATGTACAAAGAAATATGCCACGCAAAAAAAAAAAGAAGAATTTTCTGCAAAACCAGCTTCTGGTTAATTCCAAAAACAGAAACAATCTGAGGAAAGTGGACATGTGCAGGTTTCTTATAGTTCTATAGCTATATGAAGTTAATTAAAGATGCATTTATTTGAAATGTTAAAATATCTAGGAAAAAGGCCAGTCCAGCCAAATTTGCGGCACCTTAATTTCACAACACTTATGAAAAGTTCCAAGGGTTTGTCTAAAGACCTGATATTTGTGCTTTCCAGCAAATATCAGGTAATTACGGTAATTTCAACCCACTGCAGCAGGAAGTGAAAATACACTGAGGGGCACTCTTAATAGGTGGTAAATTACGAAAATAACTTGCTAGATGTTGCAAGTTCCTGTTGTTATGGATAAATAGGCAAATATATTTACCTACGGGACACTTAAAGAACTGCATAAAATTTAAAAAAGCAAAAATATCCAGGCGGAGATTTGAAATTTAGGTATTAAAATGTTAAATATGAATGCACCGATATGAAAATTTGGGTCGGCAGTCGATGTTTACCAATATCATTTAGATTTAAAATATCTCCTTACACTTTCAACATTGTGTAAAAGCAACCACGGCGCCTTCATTTTCTGCTTCAGGTTAACACCCCATAAACCTGTGCTACACAACTTCCATATCTTTCAAAGGAGGTTCTAAAAAGAGTTTCCATTAAAAATGTAAATGATGAGGTATGGTTGGTTGAAAAACCTTGGAAAGGCGGGTGGGGTCTGAGATGAGAGTGGAGGCTCTGAATGCTGTTCACCCAAGGCACCAAACAGACGAGGACCACCCCTGGTCAGAGGGGCTGGTGGCAGCCTTGTTTTTGTCCGTCTGCCCGAATGCGAATATGACCACAGTGCAGCTTACCACCATCCATGTGTGAATGTATGTATCAATAAGTGAATCACTGAATGTAGTGTAAAATGCAAGCCATTTAAGACTTTAATTCATATTAATGTTTTAGCTTTTTTTTTTATGTATTTTTATCCTTCTAAAATAAAACACTAACACAGGACCAGGTTATTGTTGTGTTTGGAGGTGGCTGGGTGGAATAATGTCTCTTTATCTGCAAGGTGTTTCATTTTGAGCATTTTTCATGGCTGAGACTCTCACAATGAAGTAATCCAGGTTCAATGTCATCTGATCCTAACCCCAACTTCAGAAGATGAGCTTTAACCTAACAGCCTCTGTGGTTCCTCCTATCAGTATGAGAGTCAGAGTGAGGAGGAGCCATGTTAGGAAGAGAAGTGGAAGCTGCAGGATCTTCAGAACAAACAGGTCATGATGCTATAGGCTACTGATTATCCCTCTGTCTGGATACAGGATCAATATAACCAGTTTAAAAGCTAAAATGAATGGTTGTATGCCAGACATGGAAAACTGGGATCACTCCATGCCATGATGTTCAGAATTTAGGTCTCATGGCATCTCAAGGTGTCACATTGCTGCCAGTGGCCTGAGGGAAATACAAGCAATTCCAGTGCTACCCAGCTTTTATCACTTCGTAAAAAAATTAATTAGCATAGAAACTCCAAAGCACACAAAGAAGCTATATATATATATATATATATATATATATATATACTTAAAACTTAAAACTACTTTCACTCCTACTTATGTCATCTTTCCATTACTGTAACTCATTTGCATGCAGTGCTTTCTTCAAATCCTGTAACAGTACAGTCGGAGCACAGTTCGCTGTTCAAACTCTAAAGACCAAGTAAGGAATGACACATATTCATATTTCATGGCTCATAACCAGGCTGCTTCAAAATCCAAGAAAAAAAGGGTCACACAGATTTGTCCATCTTTTAGTGAACCTTCGAGACAGATTTAGCCTCCAGATTATTACAGTGGGGAAGGTGTGTGTGTGTGTGTGTGTGTGTGTGCACGAGTGTGTGTTCGTGTCTGTGTGCGCTTGGAGGAAAGATTTTCCTCACATTTATTAAGACTCATCATCTTGAATAAATTTGTCTCAAAAACTGTGTTTTGTTGTGGCCCTTTCACTAATCATCACTAAACAAAATGCCAAGACTCTTTGACAGAAAGGCAATTACATTTTATATTTGAAGTGCAGCCGAAAGACCTTAGATCTTGCTCTCCCAACAAGCTCATTAAATTAGCATGTTGGAGCTTCTTCCCAGCTAGATGCTCTATCACGCAGAGTGCCTCCCACACTGCTGTTTGTGCAAAGGGTCTGAGCATAGCACTTTCTTTTATTGTTGCTGATTTTTTGCATTGGAGCAAGTGGAGTTTTTTTTTAATCTTCTTGAGATCTTTTCCTGTTTCCAAAAAGCATCATAAATCATTTGGAGCATGCTTGGTGAATGTTAAAGTTGACATGAATGAAACATCCCCACCCTTATGTGTTCAAATTACACACATAATTTGGCACAGACAGTGGATTGGGCAAGAAAAGAAAAGAACCCCATCTACAAGATCTATTCATTTTAAACACCAATTAAAAAGATGCATTTTTGAACATTTACATCTTTCTGAGAACAAACCATTTTTTATCCCTAAGACAGATTTTGAAATCACCAAAAGGGCTCTGTACTCTCATCACTACTTTTCTCTTTCTACACTTCAGACTTCCAGCATAAGTCTGACTTCTGTCATCTACAGTAATACTCAGATGACTCTGCAGTTGTCGGGTTTATCAGAGATGAACAAGAGGCTGAGTACAGAGAGCTGGAGCAGTGCTTTGTGTCATGGAGGGAACAATCATCTCATCTTAAATGTGAACAAAACAAAGGAGATGATTGTAGATTTCAAACACCATTTCCATCATGGGAGAAGAAGTGGAGGTGGCTGAGACATATAAATACCTCGGTGTTCATCTGGACAACAGACTGGACTGGAGATGTAACAGCGAAGCAACTATAAGAAGAAACAGAGCAGACTGGACTTGTTGAGAAAATTAAGGTCCTTCAATGTTTGCAAGCAAGATGCTGCAGATCTTCTATAAGTTTGTTGTTGAGAGTGTCAACAGCATCTATGCTGTTAGTTCATTAGCATTACAGTCAGGGATTTAAAAAGGTCCAATAACTTGATGAAGAAGGTTTATAATGGCCCTTATCACAAAGGCCCAGAACAGGATGTTTGTCCTACGGCAGCTGAGAAAACTCAAGCTGCCAACTGAGCTGTTAGTGACTAGTTTTACACCGCAATCATGGAGTCCAACCTCACCTCCTCTATCAATGGTACACTGGGGCCACAAGCAGGGACAGACAAAGACTACAGCACATTGTGTGCACAGCTGATGAGGTGATCCGCTATGACCTCTGACCTGTACTCCTTCAGGACTCTGGGTCGTGCAGGTCAAATTGTGGCTGACCTTTGGCTGACCATGGACACAGCCAGTTTTAGCTCCTCCCCTCAGGCAGGACTCTACGGTCCATCACGTTTTATTCTATTATTTATTTTTGCATCAATACATCTGTGACAAAGTGGTTCAGTTTATGTTCACCATTTGTCCCTTATTATTTCTCATTTACTTACTTTCTATATTTGGTTATAATGATTAATTTAAACATTGCCATTTTGCTTCACTTACTATCCCGGGTTTGTTTGTATTAGCATTATGTTGCAGGATCCATCTATGCATGTTTAGGTTAAAGTTATTTCTGGATTATGGGTTGAATTGGTTTCAAGGTATATTTATTAAACTATTTGTTTTTATTTGTACTCACCATTGTTTGTCCTTGTAGATCTGCAGCAGGGCAGGAGTATGGGCGGGGCCGGCCCAGTACTTCCTGATTAAATGGCTGGATGATGTCAGTAATTACCTTGTTGGGTTCTACCAATTAGAGGGTTTTTATTTTGTGTTCATTCAAAGTAACATTTTGAGTGATCTTGTACTATGTGATTTATTTTGCAGAAAATGTTATTATATAGGAGTTTGTAAATTGATTTGTAGTTTTGGTGTTTTTTTGTTTAAATGTTTGTTTGACCTGTTCCTTGGTGGCTGTGTCCAATCAAGCACAAGTGTGGTGCCAATTTTGTATAAGAACAGTGAGTCTTTGGTTGCTCAGGAGAGAGAAGTCAAAGGAAAAGACCAGAATAAAAGAAATTGAAGACTCAGAAGCAATGGCTTGGACTGATTTTCTGTACACCTTCTGACCCTTGAGCCTAATCTACCTTACAACATCAAAACAGTTTCCTGGCCTGTGAACGTCTTTAATGGCAATTTCAACAAAGGTTATTCTGATTCTGACACAAGAGACTCTTCCTTCCAACTGCCATCATTATCTACAAAACTCTATGGAGAAAGCTATATGAGTTACAACGTTTAATTTACTTCTATGATTAATAAAACAGCATTGGATTGAACTGAATTGATTCTCCTGTCCCAAGCTTTCCTCCCAGACTTCTAGTTAGTTGTTTGGCTCCTTCACACATTCAAATGAATAATTGTAGACTAAACCAGCTTATCGGTGTTGCATGTAGTGTTTCCTTCAAAGATGGCTATAAAATATGTTTTTTCTCAAAGAAATGTGAAGAAAAAGAGAAAAAGCTCAATATTTGTTCTATTATATGTGCATTGAGCCTACATGTTTCATTTTAGTTGTGAACTTTTCAACTTTTCATTTATTTCTTATAATTTGTTTTGTGCAGAGGTCAAGGCTCAGGAACTCAGTGCAAATAAATGTTTTCATTCAATATCTAATGGAATTATTAACCTTCTATTAGAAACATTTCTAAATTGTCTAATTATTATATAATTATATATCTCACTTCCTAATTATATAACTAATTAACTAAGATTGCTCCAGTAATGTAATCAAACTGTTCCGAAAGAAATTATCTGCTTTTCTTGTAAACTTGATCAGTGTGAGTATTAGTAACAGTTGGCTCTTCTCAAAATGAGGAAGCATCGTTTGCTGACATACTCACGTATAACAAAGCGAAGAATTCAATTTACAGACATATACATTATAAAATGGAATCAAAGTAATGTTTGATTCCATGACGTGTTGAAATGAGACTTTGTTGCACAGATCAGCACCTCAGTGTTCAAGTAGAGCTATAGGAGTTAAGAGTGTAGCTCTCCCTGCTCACATTCAGCTGAAAGTGTATCATGGCTACTTGCTTCAGTAGGTCAATAGGCCTTGATCTGTCAATAGGCACCTCCCAAATACTTCTTATTCATAACCACTAAGCTTCACTAACGGAGATCCCTGAGCTGACACTGCATGCTGGCCACACAAAATAATGCTCCACATGATGACGACAGTTTGATACAAGACAAATAGTGGTTTCAGTGTGAACACCGGCAGCAGCCTTATGGATCAGCTGCACCTGGAGGACTGATTTCTTTAGGCAGCCCTGTGAAGACACTGTTGCAGTAATCAATGCAACTAAAGTTAGACGTGTGGATGGATTTTCCTATGTCTTACCGGAGCATTATTCTTTTAATCCCGGAAATGTTCTTCAGGTAACACAAGTAACTGTCTATATGTGATTCTGAAGGTTTAATAGAGTTCCCAGAGAGAACCCAGGCAGCACAGGGAGAACATGGAAACTCCACGCAGAAAGACCCCAGTGCCACTGTTGTCTGTGTGAATGGCTCAACAAAGAAAATATAAAAACATCTCAGTGAGGATTCTGATTTAGCATAGTCAAAGTCTGGACTTAAAATCGATTGAAATGATGTGTAGCATGATTGTATAATGCTCAGAGATCCTTTAACATGGCTCAGTTTAAAACAGTTCTCCAGATAAAAAGAGAACTAAAACTTTCACTGCAACGTAAAACACTAGTTGCCAGTTACCTTATTGGCATCTGATACCATGTAGGGTGGCAGAACCAGTCATTAGGCTTAGAGTTCTTACTTTATCACTCAAGGCCAAGTTCGTCAGGAATGTGCTTTCTCCATATAAATTAAATCATCATGCTGCTTTTGCTATTTACTCACATAATTTTTTAATCTAATATTTATTTCACAATTTGTCCTATTTAAATGAGAAAAGAAATTGGGTATTTTTTTATCTTACTGCTAAGGCTGTCATAAAAACTTTTCTTTTGTTATTTCATAGGAACAATGTTTAGAAGGTTAATTTCATGCATCTTATCTTTCCCATGTCCCCAGCACCGCTCTACTTTCCTCTGTCCTTCCTGACCCACATATGCCAGTGATGGCAGACTGAATCCAAGCTGCTCTGCTCATGTGCGAAATGTCTTGGACGACGCTGGCACTGCTGCTTCACTGAGCAGATGCCTGGAAGAATAAATTGGCTGCAGAAAGTTTTTCCAATAACCTGTTCAGTCCATCTTGGTAGGAGCCATCAGACAGAGAAGTCACCAGTGACATGCTTCAGGGTGGCTGAGCTGTGGGTGTTCAGATCTCAGTGCTGTAGGTCAAAACTTTAAGAATGGTAAAGAATACCCAACCATTGATTAAAGCACAACTTTGAATTATAAGGGTGATACAGTGTTTGCCTGAAACCAGTCGCCTAGCAACTAGTCCTAAGTAAGAAATCTTTGGATACATAACCTCTATCAACTGGTAAGATGTTGTTTTACACTCTGGGCTTGTGTGGATAGAAGGAAGCAAAGCAATATGGTGATTAGTGAGCTTCAGAGGGTCGGTGGGCGGACGGGCTTCTCTTTGCACAGGCGAGCCGTTTCCCCGATTACCTTTTAGCTAAGCTAAATTAACAAGCTGTGTATCTGGCACACATGCCAGAGAGGGCCATTGAGCGTCCTACAAAACTCTGTGAGGAAACACATGAGCACAAACCTTTGTTTTAAAAACATATTAGTTAAGGAGAAAGGGAAGTGTGACTTGAATGCGGTCACAAGCAATGGCTCTTCTGTTTAACAGTTTATAGTTAGGCCTTCACCCCACAAATGTTTTGTTTTGTAGTGTTGCCGTGCTTTTGCCTTCTGGTGCGATAGAGGTGTGTGGGAAGACACACAACAAGAAAAGGATTTCTTTCATTAAATTTACTTACTTAGATCCAGGAGAACATCCTCTTTTTTCGGCTGTAATTCTGGGTCTCGACACTGCTGCAACACTTTGCTTCTGTGGCGTAAACCTCAGGCTGGTATCACGTCACTTTCATATGGTTTAAGCCAGTCATGGTGCATCACTGTCCTGTGCTTGGAATCTAGGATTTGTACCGTATAGGACCACTGCGGGCTGCAGTGCTTAGAGACCCTTTCCTCTGTATCTGAAACTTAGGTCTTAGCCTTTTCTTCTTTGCATCATCTTTGACAAACACCAGGTTTCCTACATTGTAGATGTGTTCGTTGCCCTGAAGGTCATGCACCTTTTTCTGCCACTTTGGTCCAGTGTGAGTATAATCTCTTGCCAGGTAATGTACCTCTTGTAGGCTGTCTTCCAAATTGTAGAGTAAATCTGCAGCTTTCAGTGCATCGTCCTTCAGTTTTTCAGTACCAGACTGAATATCTTGTGGTTGACAGACTTCCCTGCCAAGCATACCCCTGTTGACTGTGAGCCCTGTCACTGCAGTGCCCAGTGAGCTACTGTCAGCAGAGACAGTCGTTCGTCCCAGTTGTTTTGGTCCTAATTAACATAACATTGAAGTATCTACAACAAGGTCCTATTGAACCGTTCTACTGTCTGTTGGAGGAAGGGTGGTAGGATGCAGTCCTGGTCTTGGTGATCTGCAGGAGCCTACATACATTTTGAAAATCAGGGACCCACCAAAAGTACAACCTTGATCTCTGTGTAGCTCACGGTGGGCTCCAAACCTTGATCAGTTTGTAGACTGGCTTCTTTGCAGTCATTTTGGCACTTTGGTCAGGGACAGAAAAACTCCAACCAATTTTGTGAATTGATCAATAATAACGAGAATGTATTTGCTCCCTGTGCTGGATACAGGAAATGTCCCAAGAATACTAATATGTAAACTCTCCAGAGTGCTCAAACATGGTAAATTTGCAGTTTTTCTCGTCGCCTATTGTGCCGTCTTGCATCTAGTACAGTGTTGGCACCTCTATATAAAAGGGTGAACATCTCGGCCCAGCTGAATCAATGGTTAGACTTCTTCTACTCTAACCAAGGTCCAAGGTTTTGGAGTGAATTATGGCATGATTCCAAGACTTCCTCCTGCATGGACGAGGGAACTAATCAGTAATGTCTGGTAGAAAGAGGCGGTAGAACTCTGAAAACCAGTTGATTTAAACTCTGACATAATTTACAGGCCTGTACATTAAGGTCACGAATTATTCTGGCCATCATAATCTGTTACCAGTGTGGTCCTGGCAATTTGAGGGTTAAATATTATTTTAAGTGTGATATGAAAAGGGGTGGCAGAAACTTTAAAAACTACCATAGCACTTAGAATTATCATTTCATTAATAGAATTATAATAGAATTATCTTAATCATTTAACGATTTACACAGTTGGTCTGCATATTTTAATGATAGCACATTCAGTGCGATGGTCCGTCAAACAGTTTTCAGAGACAAATACAAAGTAATACATTACATTTTCTCCGACAATGCAATGATAATATAGGAGCTGTGAAGTTTACAGCCTCAGCTGTATCTTCAAGACGTACCTGCGCTCTATCGCCCTCTGCGGTTGTAACAAAAAACGATAGGTCACAGATTTTGCTGTAACACCTGTTTGGACCTCCTTTTGCCTTCAGAACTGCCTTAATCCTTTGTGGCATAAATTCAACATTCCTCAGAGAGTCTGGTTCGTATTGACATGATGGCATCACGCAGTTGCTGCAGATATGTTGGCTGCACATCCATGATGCCAATCTCCCGTTCCACCACCTCCCAAAGGCGCTCTGTTGGATCAAGAGCTGGTGACTGAGGAGGCCATCCGAGTACAGTGAACTCATTGTCGTGTTCAGGAAACCGTTCTGAGATGATTTGTGCTTTATGACATGAGCAGTTGGCCAGGTTCACCTGATAAAGTGGCCAGTGAGTGTACATATCTGTTGATGAACATTCACCTGAAATACTTAAGCCTGGCTCGGCATAGTCGCATCTGATGAGCCTGGTTTGATCTTTGAGAAACAGGTAAAGCCAGGGTAACTAGGGTACTGATAACGCCAAGTCAAACCTATTTTTGTCCCATATCCTGGATTTCATAATCCAACTTTTATAAAACAGCCCTCTGGCCTCAACTGCAGTCAGTTAGACATGGTCAATATTTAGACATATGAGCTGATTCAGGGTATAATCTGGTGCTGTGAAAATAATTAGTCACCTGTGAGAGATTCAGCCCCACACCAACAGGTTCTGTCTTTATTTACCGTCTATACATAAAATAGAACATCTTCCTCACAAACATTGAGCTGTGCATGACCAGCCAAAATAATGATGCTGTGAAGTCAGTTTTGGGGAAAGATGCTGTTTGAGGGACGAGGGGAACTGATCCTACCAAGGACACCTCTGGTCTGAGTAGAGGAAGAGAATTCGAAGAGGAAACAGTAAAACTGTATTACTCACCTTAGTGATAGCAAACAAGAGAAAAACCAAACCAAGCCCAACCCAAATAAACAGGAACAGATAGTTCTAGACGTTTTTATGCGCTCTCCGTAATTTCTCTTGTGTTTTTGAGAATGTTTCCATAATTTATAAAATTTTTGATTTAATTAAAAAAAAACTTTAAATCTGTGTGTGCGTGTGTGTTATTTTCCACATTTTCCATTTTTAGAGAGAGAGAAAAAAGAAACACCCTTAGGATATATTAACAACTATTAATAATGTTGGAATTGCTTTAAGGCAGATGCAGTGAAATGTTTTCATTAATCAAACCACAACATTTTTATTTTCAATTACAAATACATTCTCTGTCACAAGATAAGATAATTCTTCCTTGTAGTCACTTTGTTGGTAATGAAAACCTCCCAAGAGACCACTTGAGAGGTTTCCATTAGTAATTAAGCGGTAATTACTTCAATTATGCGTAAACTTCACTTTGTCTCTGAAGATGGCTTTTCCTTCTAAAGGAGAGCGAGAACTTCATAAGATTGTAGAAAAACAGAAACTAATTATTGTCTCTCTAATTTCATACTGAGTTTTGTGCTTCAAATCCTTCCAGACAGTGCAGTCAGAGTCTGGTTGACTTGGAGGTGATGCTGAGGATGACTCTTATTTCAATAAATAATTCTTTAAGCTCATCAACTGGTCTTTAGTAATAAGAAAAAAAGTTTTCATCCACCTGTTTCAACTATGTTGCTGACGATTCAAAGAAATGTGTAAATGTGTGTGTCCGTGTGCGCACTGGAGAGAGAGAGAGAAGAAAGAAAGAAGAGTTAGAGAGAGAGAGGCATGAATAATGCAGAGCTGTCAGCATTGTGTCTGCTCTGAATTCTTTAGATGTTTAGCCCAGTTTAAGAGTCAGCTTTGAGTAATCTATAATTTATTGTATTACCATGCTTTTGTCCTGAACTCTGCTGAATACTCCTGTCACATTTTCAGGAAATGTTTTTGAAAGTTCAACCCGGTTGTCATACTCACCCTGACAGACTGTGTTTTGCATTTTGGCCACTGTGCTGTGAATACAAATACAAGCTGTTCTCTGGCTCCATGCCACTTATGCTAATATAATTAAATCTGAATACCAAATTGGAAATAATACACAGCCAAATGTGGAGTTGTCAAATTGTCTATTTTCAGCCTCATCAATATGAAACGCTTCAACTGGGAGTCTTTAAATCATCTGGTACTTGTCATCTGCCCTGTAATCTTCCGCACAGCTGATATTGTGGTCAATCTTATCCAACCTGTTGGATTTAGTCCCTCATAATTACAGGCTTTCTGTCAGCATTGTTATCAAATTTCTGTTTTTCCACGCCGGAAAGAATGGAGCCAGACCAAAGTCATGCTGCGACCACATGGTGACTCCAGAGTGAAAGGTTCAGTCTCTGATGCAGACAGCCACACAGCAGGATGCAGATGTGACAACCATAACACGGATGGAGGAGTTTTAGATCTTTCACTCAGATTTACATGAACTGGAAATCTGGAGCTCATTCAGTAATTATTAAATAAAAGAGCAAAGAACGAAGAACTCATAAGAAGAACTCATAACGACATGAGACATTCCAGTCTAGTTAGCAGGTCAAAGAACTCTCCGATTTTGCTATTCAAGTAGGTCAAGTCAAAGAAGAGCTTTAGATCAATCTGTGATATTTGATACAAGCTAGAGCTTAAAAGCATTTTTATTTTAAAAGGAGGGTTTGCAGGGGACGCAGCTCGTTTGATGGCAGCTGCAGGCAGGCGGGATTATGAGCAAGAAACTGAGATTTCAGGTGACAGTTGGGGGATCATGAGGGAGGCAAAAGGACAAAAAGAGTCCAATGTCTCCTGAACATAGACACATTGTGTAGTGAGCTTAATTGTTTAAGAAATATATTATTTTCACTGCATTCATCATAACTTAGAATTATAGAATATGTTCTCATACAGGTACTGAAGTATAGTTACATCATTGATATTATAGATTGAATTGCTACATGCGTAAAAAGGCATGAAGTGGTTTGTCTTTCAATATGTAATTCAATATCCCAACTGAAAACACTACAGGAAATACTTTCACCATTTTCTCAAAACCAACAGTTGCGTAGATGTAATTTAATTGAATGCAAAAGCATATCAATCACACTAAATATGCAGCCTAGACCAAAATCATTGCGTAATTTTTAATATCTCCAAAACACAAATTAACGAGAGACAAGGTGGTGTCAAGAGACTTAGTGGAAGAAACATATGACTCCCATTAGCACTAAAATATGTCCAATTAAGAAAAATACATGGGAATGTAATTATGTAATTTGTAGCATAATTACTAAACAAAATGGCCACAGAAGGAACAAATCATCTATGTTTTGGTTGGTTTTCTGTGAAATAATAAAAATCTGGAGCAGGAAAAAAAATAAGCAGTGAAAATATTATGAACAAATTCAACACCACTTGACATAGTAGTTTTTTTTGTGTGTGCTTTTCAATGGTTGCTTTCTTGGAGTATGCAATCCCACATTATGAATCAGGTATCATCAAATAAAATTCTGAAGAACAGTGGCATCCTGTCTGGAAGGAAGGTGAACTTGACCTGGATCTTTAAAATGGCCAGTGACCATACACACTTTGAATGTGACTGCTGATGGGACTGCTAAAGAGACATTAAAGGGTTGTTAATCTGTCTTGAATCTCATTTAAAACATTTAGCATGATGTGAACAGAGTGTTTGTAACATGTTGATAAAATATCATCATACAGAGGAGGAATTGAATAAAGCTGTGTTGATAAGATGCTTAGGCCCGTATGCTTCAGGCTGTCCATTATGTGACTGGTCAAATTTACCATATGTGCAAAAGGATGATTGATGTTTCTCATTAAGAGGTAGAACAATTCTGTCAATCCAATAATTATTCATGGTAAGCATTTATGTTGAGTGTAGGCAAGGAACTGGGAGTTTATTTCAATATCACAGTTTCACACAAGAGAATTCAAACGCTTTGGTGGAAATCAAAGGGGAGATAACATAAGAGAACATTGCATAAATAAGTAAATTTTAATATACAGATAATGAAAGGAAGCCTTAGCCTGACCTTTGATTGAAGTTTAATTGTACATGTACATCCCACCGTTGACTAGACTTCAGTCTAACAATCCAAACGCCAACAGTTCATTAGGTTGATTAGGTTAATTGTTTGGTCAAAAGCTGTAAACAATGTGTTTGGTCTTGATTTAAAGGAATCAATATTTTCAACACATCTCAGCTCATAAGGGAGTTTGGAATCATTTAGTTCTTTATAGAAAACAGCAGCATTTTAAAATCTATCCTTTGGTAATAACTGATGGGATTGGACTAAATCACCTAATGTTGGTCAGAACTCTTTTAAATTTCAGAATTCAGTATCGTTTGGTAAAAGTCTCTCCATAACCTAATTTTCACCCAGAAACATTTTCCCACACTATCTTGCAAAAACTCTCCTAACAAATCTAAAAAACCTTCATAAGCTTCAACTCATAAAAAAATCATGGCTTGACTTTGCCAAATAATCTTAGGTTATGTCAGTACTTCTCAAATAGTAGAGAAAAAGATAATAAAAATTGGAATGTACAGAGCCATGCGCACGCACGTGGCTGTGCACCTTACTTTTATAAATCGTAATTTGCGGGAAATTAAGTGCAACTGCTGGTCCCAGATTTGAACTGGAACTATGATAACAGCCTGGTAATGCAGATAAAAAGCTGTGCCACTATTTTTTTCCCATTCACCCAAGTCTGTATTGTTACGATTCATTACAATACATTCACATTTAATAATGTCAAGATTAAATGCTGTGAAACCATCTCACAATGTGCCGGTTGAGGAGCTCAGCTGTGGGCAGGAAAAGGACGGATAGTCTCTGAGAAGTTGTGAATCGAATGAATGCATCTCCAAGGAATTTATTTATTTGTACACAGAGAAAGTGTTCCCTCATTAAGCCCTCTCAGATCCCCTCATTAAGGCACAAGGCTGATAATATTCTATATTGCTCTGTCAAGACGTGCCATTAAGCAGAAAAAGCAGCAGTGCTTTCATCTTCCTCAGGCGAGTTCTGCTGGCACAGACTGATGTATTTGTGTCACAGAATGCTGCTGAGTT
This sequence comes from Poecilia picta, assembly GCA_033032245.1. NCBI lineage: Eukaryota > Metazoa > Chordata > Actinopteri > Cyprinodontiformes > Poeciliidae > Poecilia > Poecilia picta. Next base: position 15,483,797 of record CM065354.1, on the reverse strand, counting down.
TCAAACACAATTAATATTTCAAGATATTTACAATATATGAATATTTGTGGAAACTTTCAGTTGATGTGTTGGCACTCACCAGTGTTAGACTTATATTCTGACCACATTATTACATTTTCACACCAATACATAAAGAAAAAACAAAAACAGATCTGTGCGAATAACTTTCAGTTCAAGTAAAACACATCCATCCATCCATCGGTTTTCTTTACATCCTTGTCCCTTAGTGGGGTCAGGAGGTGCTGGTGCCTATCTCCAGCTAACGTTCCAGGCGAGAAGCGGGGTCACCCTGGACAGGTCACCAGTCTGTCACAGGGCAGTAAAACACATGTAGTTTATTTTGATCCTTTGATCTAATGACTGGTTATGGCCAGAACTGACATTTTAGGGTAATACATGCATCCTCTGCATGAAAGCATGTTCCACATTCCTGTGGAAACACATTGTTCCAGATTCTGAAAGGCTCAAAGCGTTGTATGCATTTCACGGAGAACAGCTGCGGACAAAATTGCTGTTACCAGCATTGGTCACTGTAGGGTTATTGTTTAATGTTATTTGATTTGATTAGGATGGTGCACATTAATCAAACATTACTACTCATGTCACTCTGAATATACTGGAATCCATGTGATAGCTAAATTTAATCCTTTTTCCTAAAACAAATAACAAAAAAACAAAATACCTCACTAAAAACGGCAGCAGACGTGAGTAAAGCAAGTAAAGAAAACTTGCTTCTGATTTGCTAAAACATTTAGTATTTTACTCATTTGTTATACCAACTATAACCTTACAAGACCCCCACTATTCTGCAGTTTAGCTCAGTGTGGTGAAAAGTTATCATAAAATTACAACTTTGTACTCCAACTTCGGATTTAAAGCACAAATCAAAAACTCAGAGCCCGGCTCTTATACTTCATCATAAGTAAGTAACTATAACTCGCAGAAAAAGGCCAGGAAACAGACAGAACAGAATCTTTTTATCATTAATGCAAAATGTTATGAACTTTTCATCTCCTCTCATCTGACAAGCTGAAATATTGCTGCAAATTTTTCCACAATAAATGTTAGAAACTATATGCCTTGTGAAAAACTAAACTGAAGAAGTTGACAACCAGTGCATATAGATGATATTAAGTCTAGAAATACAAATCCCAGTGAATGATTTTCACTTTTTCTCTTTAAACTGAGTAGTCTTGATTAAATGTTACTGATTCACTTAATAAACTGATTTTGGAAATTATTTTGAAACTACATATGACTTTTCATTGCAGTCTGAACAACCCAGCTCCAATCATTTCACAAAGAAACATCTAATTTGTTCCACTTCCATGTGTGGAGCTAAATCAGATACATATCACTTATTTTTCAAAGCATCTGCAGTCTGAATGGCAATATTATATTTTATCCAGCTTTTATGTCATCAAAATGAGGCACGCATCATATTTCTGCACCAGAAGCCAGACACAGTAAATCCAGGCATAAACAATGGCTGAAAATTGTAGATATGAAATTATGAATGAAGTGAAATGCATCATATTCCACCACTCCTGGCTCTGAATAAACATCCACACAAACTTCTCTATCGAAGTTGGTGTCAGTGCTGTTGGTTGTGCTTTCCTTCTGTTATCTTCCTTTCTCTTATCATGATATTGTGATAATATTGTTAGCTCCCATTGCTGAATAACTTTAAAAACAATCCATAGACAGCAGCATCCATAAATACTTGTGTAAACAGAGCGCTGTTGTGTGATGTCGGCAATGTTCCTCTGCACATGTAGGTTGCTTTGGGGTCGTAAACAGTTTACACAGAAGTCTCATTGCAGTCGTATTTAGTTACTAGTAAAAACAACCATAAAAAACAAATTTAATTTTACCAGCAGAGTCTGAATTGAGTATCAATACAGATCAGTAGGTTTATTTGAAAGAAAGGAGTAAGCTACTTGTAAACCAGTCAAAAGGGCCAAGATGACCAAACGAGCTCAACTGCCTACAGATCCTGGCAAAATGATTGTATTACCATGTTTACCTGAGATAAGTGGGAAAAAGAAAACCTTACAGGAAATAGCTTAATGTTTGATAAATATAATGTGATCTTAGTGAACTGTGATTCGTTCTGATTGGAGGGTGTTACAGGGTGTCAGATCATTAGACTGAAGATGCAGTAGCTTTTTTATCTATAGGTTTGGAAGTGGTGCACAATGCTTGCTGCATCCTATGAGGAAGGAGTCTTGCTAATGATAATATTACAATGTTTCATTCATTCAGCATTTCCAACTCAAGGTTTTCTGCCCCGGATACGTTTCAGTTCAGCTTATTTCTAAATAAGTAATTTCAAATCCCGTCTTCCTCTTAGAAGCCAGTTTCTAGGAAACTGCACTGTGAAAGGAGTCCCTTGTGCACAACCAATAGAAGTGTGTGCACAAAGAAGCTCGTGCTTGAAATTCCTATGTCATCAATAACTTCTTTATATGTTTCATAATAGGATTTAAATACTGCCCCATGTCAAAGTCCTGTGAAGCACAACATGCAGTGTGCTTTCAGAACGGCTTCTTAGTTAAAGCTGCAGTTTCTTATATAATTTTTTTTTTACATATTTGTTAAAAACTGTCACTTTTTCATAGTAGTATAATATGAGAAAGACAATCTGTGGAAAAAAATTGAGGGTCTTATTTTTTTCTACAACCAGTGGAAGCGCTAGTTAGTACCAGTACCAGTACTAACAAATACACAGAACAGTCAGACACAATCAATCAGAGCCAGAATGAGGGTCTTAGAGTTATCAATCATGAGTGTGCATGCACTGCTCACATCTTCCCCCTTGCTCTCTGCTGCGCTACAGCTTCTCCCTGATAGCACATCCTGAAATGAATACTCTGGTGAGTTACCATGGCCACTGATGACGGTGGATAAATGGTTTTCCTGTTGTTTGTAGTAAGTTGTTAATCTGCCCATCAGCACACTGAGCAGCATGAGTTTGATTGACAACTCATGCTGCAAGACCTTCCTTTTTGTCCTTCTTGGTTCATTCAATTAATTAGAAAGAATGTTTAATTTCCCATTATGTATGCGGCTTCAGTCAGAAATTCAATCAGCAGTATTTATTTTAGGTGCTTGTTGAATTTGACCTATCCGCTGGAAACACAGCAACATATAAAGCTGAATTAAACTGTGACCATGTCAACACGTCTTTTTGGCAGGCCTGTCAGAGTGCAGACATGATAAACAGTTCAGTAAGTTATTTTTTTCAAACATGTAAGTGCTGAGCCCTTTTCAGATATCCTCTCTGCAGCAATTAGCATGACAAGGCATGATTACCTGGCAATAAAATAATACTGCCTCCCTCAAAAATAATCCTCTACTAAAAAGTCACTGAAACATTTCAAAACCTTTAAAATCCAAATTGCCTTAAAAGTCACTTGCCATGAACAGAAGACCTTCAGCCCCTTTAGTCTTTCTGCCATGCGGCTGGATTGCTTGTTACTGTTGCATCAAAACTGAGGGGAAGTCTGCCGAGAGAGGAAAAACACATCAACAGGCGACAGAAGAAGGAGGAAAGCTCAACAGCAAATGTTTGTGAGTCATTTATCTCACTTGCACTTTGACTCTGAAACAGTTATTGACTGGCATCTTCATAGAACAGCTCAACTCTCTCACAACCAAGCAGCTGCTGCAGATGACAATGAAATTTTGCCATTTTCTAAAAATTCATTGAGAAACTGTCTTTAACATATGCATAGAAACGTTAAATGAGGCCTTTTCAAAGAGATTTTGTTCCATTCAAGAAAGATTTTTGTCTTCAAACAGATGAATGTCTTAATTAACTGCAACGTTTTGAACAAAACTCTGGCTAGATGCTAATCCCTGATTAGGATTTAGGTTTAAGGGCACATAAAAACAGATAGAGTCATGTCGGAAATGAAAGCATAATTGACCATTTTTCGTTCTTAAGTAGGGCTTAGAACAGTCTTCATGGCCGATCTCCAGAACCTCTTCCCTCCAATCTTCCAGTCTGCACGGTCTTCCAGCGTCTTCCAAGGTTTGGCCTCATGTCTCAAACATGTTTTAACCCGCAATAGAAAAGGAGATCTGTTGCAGAATTAAAACATGTTTGTTCTTCAGTAGGTGAAGTGACTCACCGTAGACTATTCCAAACTTTTATTCAAGGAAGAGTAAAGATACTTCATGGTAATTGTTGAGGTGGCGACGGACCTGCGACCTGTGTCGCATTACGACGCAGGTTACGATGTCTTGTTGCTTGTTGCATGACTTCCACCAGTTCCTTCCATGAGTTGCAGTATGTAGCATCAGGGATGGTGTTGTTGGGCTATATAGCTGTGAAGCAGCAGAAAGTGATACTTTTCAATTCAGATAAACCTACTGTTGCTATTTGCTCTGGTTTCTTTGGCCAGTTTTCAGCACTGAGAAATGTAGGTCTTTGGCTCCAGCAACCAGGCCCTGTTAGTTCCAGCAGTGGTTTCCCCCTTGTTATATCATCTGCAGGATTGTTTGGACTGTCAATGTACTGCCAAACTTAACGGTAAGTTACCTCTTGGATCTCCGACACACTTGTTCCAACAAAGACCTTATAACGACAGGGATCTGACTGAATCCATTCCAATACTGTGGTGGAGTCTGACCAAAGAACTGTTTGTCGGATGGGAAGCATTGTCTCAGTTTGTATGAACTTGGACAGTTGAGCTCCAGCTAATGCTGTGCAGTGTTCTAGGCGGGTTACGGACTGTTGTCGTTTTGGAGAAACCCTGGACCTGGCCATCACAAAGGAGGTGTGGATGGGTGTCTCTTGCATCAACTGTTAGGTAAGCTACTGCGCCATACTCTCGCTCCAAGGCATCACACAAAAGATGTGATGGTCACACTTTGTATCTGTACCTTTATCAGTGAGTGGTAAATTACATTGATGGATGGGTGGATTGTTGACATGTTTTAGCTCACTCTCCCAGGTTTTCCCATGTGTAGCAGTGTGATGTTATTACACCAGATTCTCAAGTGAGAAGCTATTCTGGTAGGACATCATATGAGCACTGGCAGCTTTTATTTTGAAAAGACAACAGATCCATTGCAAAACAGCGGGTAACTTCCTGTTTAAAAATGATCCTTTTTATTCAAATTTAATGTGTTGCGAATGAAAATGTGAATTATCATCTTTACTGTTGAATATATTAAGTTCATGGATTGTTGTTTTGGGGTTTAAAAACAAAAATTAATGGATCATACCTTTATTGTCCGTGAAAGGTTTTCCCACTCTCTGTTGCGCTCTTTCTGTTTGGATTCCGTGGGAGAACGTATAAAGTTTTGTTTTCTGTGTTCAATAAGTGTATTTTAAGTATAAGTGACAGTGTGATTACTGTTCTTGTAAAATAATGTGCTTTTGAACACTTGAACTTTATTAAATGGTGATATAACTGTTTGTCATGTTGGATTTCAGTTTCTTGACCCACATGCAAGTTCACACGACAATACTCGGAATCACTGTTCAATGAGAGTTTTAATAAGTTTCAAAGCACGGTTAGATAGTGCTCCGGAAGATCTGAAGGCAGGTCAGCTCTGGTTCTGTTCAGAGAAGGGAGAGGTTAGTAGGGACCGGAGAGGAGAGATCTGGATGGGTTCAGAGGGGGGGACCGCTTACTGTTGTTTCGGATGGTGGTTGCAGGGAGGGAAGGGCTTGGATCCGGGAGCGTTCCAAGGATCAGAGATGGAGAGGGGAGGAGAGCGGCAGGCGGTGAGGTTCGATCCTGGCAGATCTCAGAATTCAGGCTTGATTTAGGCAGCTCAGCGTTTCCTGGGGAAAGACACAGTGTTACATGAAGTCTCAAACAATAGCTTTGACATGAACTCTGGTTAGGCTCTGACCAACGAGTGGGACCATCGAGCGTTGACTGGCTGCTCCACTGCTTCTTAAAAAGGCCTTCCAGGCAATCACTGGAATCAGCCACCGGTGCGCCAACCTGTCAGAATTCTCCCCCGAAGATCCTCTATAGGAAAGATCGCTCACACTAACCCGAATCCTAACACTGTTAGCATTTATTTAGCTGCTCTTATGCTATATGAAACATCGCTAATGAAGATGCTAAATCCATGTTCTGAAAATAGCACTGATCATAAGCCAGCTCTTTAAATCCCCAGTAATTTCCACAAACAAACACCCAACTCTGACATGCTTGGGGTTCTCATATTGTTCAAGTGGAAAAACTTTTGTCTGTTGCAAAATGTAAAACTTAATACTGTGTTTATATTTAGAAACAACCTTATATGTTGAGCTATAGATTCTAAACTGAATAGTGGCTTAGTTGTGTTATTCTGGGCATATACCTTTGTTTAGGTAGCTGTGATTTGTTTGTTTCTCTCTGTGAACACACAGAGACAGCCTTGGTGTCACTTTCCAGAGCATACTTTTGCTCTGGAATGCAAAAGGATGCTTTTGCTTGAGGTTAATTTTGCTAAAAAATAACCCTTACCTAAGCTCTTGTTGCACAGACACTTGGCTTGCTTAGTATCCCTATTTCAAACAAATAACATTTAATACTAAATGAGCTGCAGCTGGTAAGCAGCCAGCATTCTTTCTGGTTGCACAGTGGCTGCCTGTGGGCTGTCTGTCGGGGCAATCCAGGACCCCCAGACACTGCTACAGATAAAGAGAGTGAGTCTGGTTAATGAAGCCCCACAGCAGTTCAGAGCGGACTAACCTGGCGCTGATGCTGAACTCTGCCCCACCTGTCTGCCCTACAGCACACCCAGAACCATGCCTGGCCAGTGCTCTTCACTCTAATCGGCATTGCTAAGAGGTGATGTGTAGGCCTGTCGCAATAAACAATAAATCAATTAATCGCTCGATAAATTAAAGCTATCGACCTCATTTTAATTTATCGTTTCTTCCTGCCTTTTTCTCCTTCTATTGACGACACTAGAAGAAAAAAAGGCTCAACTACGATGCTCTCCACTGACTCTTCCTTCCTCATTTCCTTAGCGTAATGTCCAGCTCACACTACACCATCTTAGAACTGTCGGCTGATTGTCGGCCCATTTTCAAAACCTGAGACCACACACTAGCCAACAGAAATCCTACGTATAACGGATTCGATCGGGTTCGATCGGGCTGTTTGGTGTCCAACAATGGGCACAAAATAATGGCTACAAGTCCAGTTAGCAAATTTTAAAACCAGGCATTAATCAACATTTTACTACAATCCATCTGCAATGCAATGTGGCTAGAGTCAGCATAAAGTCTTGACTGAAAATCATTATAACCTATTTATGTCACGTTAATGATGAACAGCTGAAAACTTACCAGTTTTATCAACTGCGGTAGCAATTTGGCTCCAACTCCTCTCCTTGTCATTTGTATATTCTTTGCACCAAATATTGAGTAAACATTAATGTTGTTTCTAAATATCATCTCCAATGTCCGCTGGACTTCGGGTTGCGCCAAGTCAGCTGTTAGGGATGTGCATAAGACAGACATGACACTGTCATAAAATATCATTCAGTAAATAATGAAACATTTATTGCAAAGTTCACACTTTTAATAGACTTTTGATGCACATTTTAACAGAACTTTGCAACAAAAGGGTCATCATAATTGTCTGAATAGTGCAAAGTTCACACTTTAAATTAACTTTTAATGCACTTTATTGCATAACTTTGCATTAGTGATATCATTATTTACCAAATGACACTTCATGACAACAGTCATAAACATAAAGACTCCTTCAACAAAACACCTGTCATGTTCATGACACTGACATGAACATGTCATGTTCATGTCATGTTCATGACACTGACATGAACATGTCATGTTCATGTCATGTTCATGACACTGACATGAACATGTCATGTTCATGTCATGTTCATGACACTGACATGAACATGACAGACACATGACATGTCATGTTCATGAACATGACACTGTACACCCCTTCAAATAAAGAGTTACCATCTTGGGTAAGCAATATACTTTTTTTGAAAGTGTCACCATGTTGTGACAGTATGAGAAACATAATCTGTGAAAAAAATCATTTTGCAGAAATACACAGCTGCCAATCAGAAACAACCAATAAAAGCCAGAAGGAGGGTCTGAGTGCTGTCCATCACCTTCATTTACATGCTGCTCACACCTTTGCCCTTTCTCTCTGTTATGCTACATTTCCTTCCCCACGATGGGGCTGTGAATGTGCAGGCTAGTTAGCATAGCCACAGACAATGGTGAAGACACAGTTTCCTGGTAACAACAGTAAGTTGTTTCTCCACCTTTTTCAATGCATACATGAGCATGATTGACAACGCTAAGACACTCTTGTAGTTTCTGACTGGGAGAGTAGATTTTTTTTTCATTGATTATTTATCTGATGTTATGCTGTCACAACATAGTGACAGTTTCAATAAATACGTTACATGCTGCAACTTCATAGATTTATTTACAAAAGGAACTAGAAATGGGCTCTCATGCAGAGCTTCAGCTCAGTAGCACTGTCTGGATGGAAAGTAAAAAGTTAATAATGTAAGCATCACAGAGAAAGATGGTGCTTGCAGGTCTGAGTTTATTTTCTTCCTGTTGGGTGGAGTGAGTCTGCTAAGATTGGGATGTTTGGATCCTGGAGAACAAGGTAGGTTTGGTGTGGGTGGCTGGATGGTTCTCATGAGGTTTGTTGATTTCAGAGGTTGATGGAAAGAATGCAGGCTGAGTGTTTGTGGAGCTTTGCTAGATATCTGTGGAAAATGAATCCAGGCATGAGGTGTCAAGGCTGAGGTCTGGTGACCAGGAAACCAGAGTTCATACTCAAGCGCTCACCCACCACCCAACATCTCATTAACAGCATCACCAAGAATCGGCTGATTGCCTAAAGCTATGAAGGCAGAGACAGGAGCGCTGCATCTCTGTCAGAGATCCTCTGAAAGGCAAGACCTCACACTTGCACACCTCACATAAATACAAAAACAAATCCAGACTCTTTAGTTTCAAATAAGTATGGTCAACTAAAAGAGGTCCCTATTTCAGCACCATTACATCAGGCAGATGAAGTGTAAAGGATCATATCTTCTAATATAGTGCTATATACCAGATTCTTCCTCAGTTTAGGTTAACACAGCGTTTCTTAATCCTGGTCCTCAGGGACCCCTGTCCTGTATTCATTAGGTGCTTCCCTTCTGCTATATACCTGACATGAATGAACGATGATTAACAGACTTTTGCAGCACTTGATGGCATTCAGGAGCTAATGCTATCATTTGAATCAGGTGTGCCAGAGCAGAGACACAGCTAACACATGCAGGGCAGAAGTTCCTGAGCACAAGTGATAAGAAACAGTGTGTTAAGATGCTAAAATAGGCCAATAGGCCTCTCTAAGTAGCTGTTAGCCCTCCAGTGCTCTGTAGGTTTCTGCACTAAACACCGACTCTGAATGGTATTTCTCTACAACATCTAAATAGCATATTAGTAAAAAATAACTTTTAAAAATCTTACTTCAAAAACTCTGAACTATCACTAAACGATTTGTATTATATTAATATCATTGTTGTTTTATAGAAACCTCAATTTATTCATGAACAATGGACATAGGACTATGAAGCTTACACATTAGAACATAACATTGAATGCAGGAAATTAATATTTTGACATTGTGAAATCTTAATAAATATATAAAATACTACACAATAACTGAAAATCATCTCGTAGTCTTTATTAAAACTGTGAACAAAGACAGTAAATAGAAACAGAAAATAACCTATAGCTGTGTCAGTCAGCTCTTAGGGTGCTGGTGGAGTGAACACAGCACCTTTCAGTGCTGGACTGGGATAAAAGTGTGACCCACATCTCTCTTAGTGTAATGCCACACCAGCATGACTGCAAGGGAATACTGAATGCAGCCAGACAGAAGAGCCAACCTATACATATGGGACAACAGATACACATATTTCCAGATTTGTATTCATCACTTTGTGTCATGCTACATACAGCGATTTGCCATGGCTGTTTAGTAACATATCCCCAGGGTAGAAGTGTCTCTCTGCTCTGGATCCCAGTAAAATATTTTGCATCCACAGTTTGGAATAAGTTAAAAGATCTGAATATAATCATTCATGGTCCCCTGACAAATGCGTCCTATTGATCCCCATAACTTCCTGCGAATTTTGCCACGAGGGTTTGGCAAATTGGATAATTGAAATATTTTTGAAAATCATCTCGAAGTCTTTATTAAAACTGTCAAATTCATAACATTGATGAGAAATAACCTGAAACTGGGTCATGCAGAGAGGTTGGTTGGAGTCAGTTGGAGATTCTGGACTCTCTTGGAAAGAGAGAAAAGAAATGAGAGAGAGAATGAGTAAAGCACATTTCATAAAGAGTGTGTCCATATAGAAAAAGGCTCAACAGCCTGATAAAGAATGCTGGTTCTGTTCTATGGGATGACTGGAACTTTTGGAGATGATGATGCAAAGAAGGATTCTGCATAGGATTAAGAAAATTATGGACAACCCTGACCATCCTCTTCATGAGAATGTCTTGTGAAGGCAAAGCATATTCATCTGAAGTTTCTTCAGAGGCTTCTGACTTTCTACTTCCAAACTACGCCCACAACTGCTGTTTTTTGGCTTTTTATGTCTCCCTTTTGTTCAAGTGTCTATTTTATTTATCAGTTTTTTTGTCCCACAGTCTTCATCATTCAGTGAACTAAACCCAGTGAACTTGGTTGTATTAGATGTATTAAATGTTTTTAAGACTATTGAATGGCATTATTTGGAAAGTGATTGACCTTGGCTGATTGAGATTCTAAGAATCGTGCAGTTGAGAATTATTTTCTGGTTGGAAATTAGACAAGCATCTCTCTAAAGGGGGATCAATAATAAGGATAATCAATTTGGGGGAATAAAAGATTAGTCTGTGTTTTCATTTTATTTAAAAAATAGATTGTTGAAAATGATTTAGTGAGAAGAAACATGGTGATAAAAATAAAAGTTTACAGTTATTTATTTAATTTCCCTTTGAAATTGAAGCATTTTTGAACCAAACTTAATTGAATTCACTTCAATCTGCTTGGGGTGTGCCTGGTACTAGACTTAATCGTAGCTCATTCATAAGTATTGGCCCACAAGCCCCAAAATGATTTGGTCATTAGAGAATTTGAAGCAGTCATGCTGGGCTCATGGCAAGGCTGCAAACCTAATCACACCCACACAATGCTGGCACTTTTCCAGATAAGTTAAAAGAACACTTTTGGTGGCCCATCTGCTGTGTGCTCTGCCTCTACTCAGTCTGCGGCCAGAAGCTTCTCACCAAGCAGCTGAAAGAAATCGCCTCTGAGACAATGTCGACCTTTTTAAGATGGGTCGGACAGGGGAAAAAAACAGACAATAAGGGAGCTCCAGTGAGCTGGAGGTTAATAATTTAGCAGTACAACATACAGACATAGCTTTTGCAGACTTAAAACTATTTTGTTGACAGTTTTAATCCAAAGAAGTGATGTAGACCTCCCTTGCTTTGTGCTCTTGCTCTTTTAGAAGTTTTATTCAGGCACATTTCTGTTTTTAAACATCAACAAAAAATAGGACAAAATAAATTAGGGTATGTTTGTGGAAACTCTCCTTAAACACACTAAGACAGTGTGAATGATCCAAGAAGGGCCCTCTATAAATAATATAATCAGCTGAGGTTATGGATATGAAGTAGGTGCTTAACTAGGGGTCTGAGTCTGTTGCCGACATGACAGATTTGCACGGTTCCTCTCTGGATTCCAGCTTCTGAGGAGGTTACCCATATTTTCTGCAAATCTGTAGTAAACATATTCAAGCTTCATGTCACTCTCAGAAAATCTTGCAGCACTTATGTTCTTCCAAGAACATATAAAGGAATGCTAAAAGGTCTCAAGAAAATTTATTTTTCATGTTTTAGCTTAGTTACTATGCAGCTCATCTGTTACTTTACATTAACTTCCCACTGCTGTCAGTCACATGTCCTAAAAAAAAAGCCGTGCACAGAAGCACCACAGCCAGCCGATCTGAAATAAGACTAATTGACCAAGTGATCCTGTTCTCCACACAGGTTACATTTCCTCCCATTTCTATATTGATCAAATGTCTGCATTTACCACAGAAAACTTTATCACAGGTTTCCACTAGATGTTCTTCACATCACAGTTGTGGCTGCCCTTGGTGATGAATGTAGCCTCTGTTCTCTGTTCTATAATACTTTTTTTCATTACATTTGTTCAAACTGTCACTATGTCGTGACATATGAGACATGATCTAGTCATATCTCATATTATGACCATAACATAGACATATTATGTTATAATGTAGCTATGTCAGAATATGATATATAATATTATAACATATATATGCTATAATATGATATGAAAAAAACTGAGCTCACTTCCTTCTCCCAGCGCTAACTAGTTAGCTAGATAGCTGACCTAGTGCTCAGCTATCAGAGCTAGCGCTGTCAATCATAATCTGGTGTGGCACTAGATTGTACACTTACTCTCTGCTACGCTGCAGCTAGCAGAGAATGCCATGAATGCTCAGGCTAGCTAGCATAGCCAGCGATGACAATTACTGTAATGGTAAGTCATTGTCAAGCACATTTAGCATTGATTGACAGGGCTAAGGCATTCCTCCCGGCTCTAATTGGTGGATTCTGGTTGGGATAACTCGGAAGAGGTGTGTTTCTTCAGACAGCGACAGCAGCACAGGGAGGAGCTGGAAGAGATGTATCTGTTCATATATTATCTGCCTCATAACATACTGTTATGACAGTGTAGTAGTTTTAACAAATATGTAAAAAGAAAATGTCTTCATGAAAGTCACATACTTGCAACTCTTAATGTGAGCAGCAATACACAGCTTGTTTTAAGACCAAGCCAACAGTTGTTTACTTAACTAGGATAGTGCAGAAAATGTATACATTAATTATACTTTAATAGCAAACTTTTTTTGTTTGCTACTTTAAGACTCTGTGTGGTTAAGTGTTGTAGACAATGTCTTCTAATAATGTATAATTACCAAGTCATATTATTAAACTGACTGTCAACTTGAAACATTTTTTTATCATAAAAACGCAGTGGGTTGCTGACAGACTGACCCAGTGCTCCGACCGCCGGGCTTAACAAGTGTTGAGGGGAAACCCTGGCTGTGAAGAGAGAGGGATGGTGGATTTTTCAGTCAGTAAAGTACCCTGGAATACACACAAGAAAATTCAGCTAGAGACAGAAAGTAAAGCTGTTAGGAAGACCAATCTATCACTCAAGTTGAATCCAATTGAGTAAAGAGCGAGGTCTTCAGAACAAAGGGAATCAAAGACAGTGTGGAAGAATAAGTCAATACATACATACTGAAGACCTTTAGAAGCTATAATCAAGAAAATATATTTTTTAACTGCATAATAAATAAATTTCAGTAAGCATGTTCACTAATAATTCCCTGTTGCTACTGTCATGCATAATTTAGATTCTGTTAGTGTTTATGTATAGATGACCTGGCTGGCACACTGTGATAACTAATAACAGACGAATATCACCAAAGCAAAATTATAATAATCATAACTTCTATGGCTGGTGGTCCTGAGTCTAGAAGGTCTTTGCTGTTATGTTCAACTTGAACTGGATAGAACAATTCCTCAATCAAAACTTGATGTCTCTTGCTGGTCTCTCTCAGTGAATCATCTTTATGAATTTCATTTACTAATGTTACTGCTACCTTTTACAAATGGGAATCTAACTGTCCTACTAGAGTTTAGCTGGCCTTGCTAGATGAAGAAGCAAGAGCGGAGCAGTTTTCTCCTTGACTGAGGAGGAAAAAAAAATAGCAGAAGGAAATTATTTTGAACATTGCTGTAAAAATGGCCAATTGTTGTGAAAAGGCTGGCCTTGACTAGCCAGCAATAATTACATAAGAGTTGGACTTTCTCCAGGGTTTTCCCTAAACCTTATAAATCATGTGAATGTCTGTTTTATTCCACAGCGCTGCAGTCATTGGTCATTTCTCCTGCAGGTCTTCAGTGCCCAGTTTTTCGATATTACTTTTCCTTCCACCTAATAATTCATAAGCTCCATCAATCCTGCAGGCCGATAATCTTGCTCTCTTGATCGTTTCCAAACACACAGCCACTGAATCATAATCATTGACTCGGCTGACCTGAGTTGCTTGCAAACTTACAGTTACTGCTGATAAGTGTGACTCATAAAAAGAAAAAAATATCAACAAAAAGTAAACAACAAGGTGAACAACGGCTGCAGTGATGACTATTAGTTCAGGACTCAGAGAGGAGTGGAGGGGACAGGATGTCTGCTCTAATCAGTGACCTCTTCACTTGCCTTTCACTGGATGCCAGATCAGTTTCACAGCAACGTTCAGAAGAATTTCCTTCTGTTTTTTTTTGTTTTTTTCTAAAACAAAAGAAATGTTAAGATGGCAAACATGTCGGTATGCTCTGAAAATATGACATCAAATTAATAAAACTTTGATGACTAATGCTCCCTTTTACAGGAACAATGGAAAGTAGAAAGCACAATGGTTGGATTGTCTGAATAAATCTTTTAGTGAAATAAATGAACATATGTGTAAAGCTATTTACTTTCTGCCATATTTGTACAAGCCTGCCTTTAATCTCCAAGAAGTCTCAGGCAAGTAAAGCAAAGCAGGAATAGATTCATGATTTATTGAGGAGGGACGTCCATTTTGTGTGGATACAGACATTTTTAGTCAACTTATTTAGGTATATTGAGAAGCTGACATCTGTGACTCTTTTCACTGATTCTTTTTGTGTGGTAGTTGGTTAATTTCTTGTTGCGTTCCTTCTTCTGTCGCTCAGTTTTTTCTAACATAAAAATTTGTCAGCAATCTGGCAATTAAAAGGCCACTTAAAAATTTGTGGGGAATTCTGTGAAGTTATGGGTAGATTCATTATCAATTTAAGTAGTATGAATTGACAATTCTGTATTTATTATATGTCCCTCACTAATCCAGTTCTAACCCTTCAGTATAATGCGACATAGCATATCATACATGCTATGTTACCATATGCCTGCAGTGAGCTAATTGTATGACACCATTAGCACCCAGAGGCGTTTGAAGTGGTTGCGGAGGACTTTAATCACGTGAAACTGACTAACACTCTTCCAGTTTTTAATCAGCATGTCACCTTTCCTACACAGGGAGAAAACACTCTGGACTAGTGTACATCAACATTCACGTTGCGTACAGAACTCTTCCCCGCCCGCATCTTGGCCTCTCCAACCACATCTCCATCCTGCTGGCGCCACCAACGTATCAGGCGCTGATGAGCCAGTGAAGAAGAAAGTCACTGTGTGGCCGAGGGATGCAGCCTCTGTACTCCAGGACTGTTTTCAGTGCACAGATTGACAGGCGGACCTGGAGGAAATCACCTCCTCTGTTCTAGGGTTCATCTCCAAGTGTGCTGATGACACCAAGACAGTGACCTGTTACCCGAACCAGAAACCCTCACTGACTGCTGAGGAGAGAGCTCTGCTGAAAGCTAGGAGGGCTCCTTTTCTTTTCAGATACTAGTATGTGTCTGAATTCATGTTATTCATGTTATTCTTTTAATTTCGTATTTTCTCTTATTTTGAAAAATTTCTGTGTACAACATTAAGAAATGGATCTGCATCTTCAAAGTGAAAGATATTACAACTACTACTACTTACTCCATGTTATATAAATGGATTTCTGAGTTGTTCAAACCGGCTTCAGGATTATATTCCTGTTGTAGAGGCAGGGATGAAAGTAGGGGGGTACGGTAGGGTACTGGTACCCCTAAAAGATTTAGCGGGGGTACGCAGTATCTGCAAGAGAGAGAGGAGCGGCTGTCTGTGTAAAAAATCATTGGGTTCACTGTGCAGCCGCGAGTTCATCACTAATCAGTCGTGACTGATTAAGTTTTTCAAGAACAATCTAAAACACAACTTAATCAGTTAACAACCAGCTTTTTTTTTCATTTTATATTGTTTCTGAACAGTTCGTGCTATACTAGAGCAGGGCTGCAACATGTCAGTCACAGAAGGTTTTGAATCTATCTTTGTTTGATGTTATGTTTTTAAAGTGATTTCCGCTGGGCTTGCGGAGCGCAGGCGGTTGCCATGACAACTGTGAAGAGAGAGTAAAAAGGTGCGAGTGGTTTTGAGTTGATCACCTGTTCGGGTTGTATGTTTCATTAAGTATTTAACAAACAAATGCTTCTACCGCGATAATTCTGTGAAATTAAATTAATTGTCTAATATTAAAAAATAAAATAGTTTGGTGCTCTCTGGCATCTCGCTTTGAGCTCTGAGAGGCTTTTCCTCTATCAAACTGTTATTATTATTATTTTTGCCTCTTATTTAGTGGAAATATTGATGTTGATGAGACTTAATGACAACCTTTTTCAAGCTTTGTAGCTTCACTGTTGAAAATGAGGCTCTAACATTCACAACTTACATTGAAATAAAATCCAGTCCAACATCTGGTTTGTGGTGATTCCTTTAGAACCTGTTGGAGGAGAAATATCCCAACTTCAGAAGATTTGCTTTTAACTTAACAGAGCTCTGTGGTTCCTCCTATCAGAATGAGAGTCATGATGAGGAGGCACCAGACATGGACAACTGGGATGCTCTCCATGCCATGATGTTCAGAGTTTAGGTCTCATGGCATCTCAAGGTGTCAACATTGCAGCCAGTGAAGAAAATACAGCTTTATTTTGTAAGAGCCACACAGCTTTTATTGCTTTGCAAAAAAATTAATCAGCACAGAAAATCCAAAGCACACATAGAAGCAATAGTGTATGTACACTTTTGTCTTAGTATCCCCAAGAATTTAAAACTACTTTCACCCCTGTGTAGAGGACAATGCACAATCCAAAATGGAAAAATATAGTTTGAAAAAATGATTCAATTCGGCTGCATATATTTAACAATGTTAATTTTCTACTTATCCTTATGGGGAAAATCATATTACCAACAAGTAACCTAATAAACCCACTAATATGTAGAGCACAATCCAGGCACACCTACTTCCTGGTGGTCTAGTTTTCCATAGATCACTAGGGACATTGCATCACTAACACATGTTATGACTCATGTCATGCAACTGAATTTTACATTACAGCCTTTAAAATCCAACATTGCCCAGGTTTTATAAAGTGACTGGGTTGCACACGGTTTAGTCCTCAGTCCCACCCTCATACTTTTTATGTGTCTATTATTGTTGCACAGCATTTATACCTTACATTAGCATAATAAAGTATTTTCACACAAATTCCTATATGTTTTGGGCTGGTTTATGGGCTTTACTGTTAGATGAGGTTGCTTTGGAAACACTTTAAAATGTAATGTTCTCTTCCTCTGAAATGTTGAGGGGGTCTGATTCCATGAGAATTTTCAGATGACTGTAAATCTAAGCTGTGTGCCATTTATCTTCCTTTGGTCCATCAGACCAGGTGATCACTCAGATAATACACCAAATGAAGAAATATGAGAGGATGAGAAAAGGATGACCTTCACAGGTCATAGTCCCCACCGATAGATTATCCTCCTCCATACATAGAAGAAACTTTTCATACATTGAATAAAATCAATGAGGAACTTTTGACTGTAAACCACACAGAAGCTTCAGTTGTGTTTTCTTATTATGCATCCACAAATAACTCTCAGAATGCTGCTGGCGTTGAACGCATGCTAAAGCATTCTAATTATAAGCATGTAGTCTTGCTGAAAATCGCAGCCTCCTACACAGTATTATGCAAAGTTAGTGGGTGCTTCTTCTTTGGAGTTCTCTTTCTAAAGCATTAAATTGGTTTCCCAAACCTTTGATTAGACAATCTTCCCCCTCTTCTATTATGTTTGCTGTCCATGAGTGATTACTTACATGCTGAGATAAAAGACTGGTCCAGGAACCGAGGCGATGAGGCGAACGGGACACGATAATGAAATGAAATGAGGCATGAACATTGTCTGTTGCTGTTATCACTTAAGAGTGTGAAGAAATGGTAGAGGACCTGAGAGACCCAGATTCTGCAGAGATTTCTCCACAGCACTCTGCCAGCTCTCAACAGAGTTCATCTGTATGCTGAAGAGGTTTTGAATGATTTGGATTCTGGGAGCCTGGGGAGGGAAAAACCAGCACCAGAAAGCATTTAGTCACTAAGCCTCAGATCTTTGAGGACATAAATGCTGCAAACCGTATGCATTAAAGGCAGAAATGGGACCATTGCTTGGCTGTAGCTATGCTACAACGCCGGACGTTCTCCAGTCGGCCTGCATATGCACTTCACCAAACAAATCAGTGGTTTCTTACGTTTAAATGTCCTCGTCCTCTGAACTCTTTTTATAATGTTGCACCCATCTCCGCAAAGCACTAACCACCTTCTGGTCAGTGCTTAAAGCACACTGGCTGTTTAAACACATTCTGCTCCTCTGGCCACCTTATTTTGAGCTAAAGTGTTAGTTTGACACAATATCACAGCTACGGTCTTGTGTTGCCACCATGTGTACCGGTCAGGCTGACAGGTAAACACATTTGGATATTCTGATTATGTTTATTATGTTTTTCAGGCAAATATGTCAAAGACGTTTTAGTGGTCTTACAGCGAGGAGCCATGTTTGTACAGCTAAGAGAACAACAGCCAATGATTTTACCACTTAACTCAAGAAGTCCTGAATTCCTTTACTTACACCAAGCACTTATTTTTTTACAATAGTATGTATTGTTCCTGATAACTTTATTAAACGCAGGAAATTTGATTAAAAATGAAATAACTACGTCAAACAATAGCACACATTTTTTATTATTGATTATTTGTGTTGTATTTGTTGCTGCCTTTTGGCCAGAACTCCTGTGAAGAAGAGGCTGTTAACCTCAAGGGATTTTTATCCTGTGAAATAAAGGTTGAATAAAAAGAATAAAAAATCATTTTAAATTTTCAGTTCACAAGAAAACTAAGAGTGGTTTTAATTAATATGCACAGCCAACTGAAAGTAACTTTTACACAATGAGAAAAAATAACTGATGTGAGCGGCATAGTGTTGAATTAAACAACTCTTTTCTATATTAATTTGAAGAAAAGAGAAAGGGGAGATCCATATATATCTAATATACATGATAAAAAAATAAACATGAATATTATTAAAAAACATCAAACAAAAAACATCAAACAAAAAATAAAAAAAAATAATATAAATATATATATATATATATTTTATATATGAGAAAAAATAAACATGAATATTATTAAAAAAACATCAAACAAAGGAAAACTGATAAAAGGTGGTGAGCAGGAAGGGGCATCATTCATCATATGGAGGCAGAAGAGAGTGAAAGAATGTCAAGAAGGTCACCATTTGTTATAGAATTGATCAGAGTTGTCTTTATCTGAATAATCTTAACTTTAGAAGAGACATGGGGTCATTGAGCCACTGACTGCTGGAGGGAACATTGGTTGATTTTGAGCGTAAAAGAAGATGGTGTGTTGCCCACAACAAAGTAAATGCTAAAATATTTAATTAATTAGCAGTTTGTAATAAACTGGAATCCCAAATATGGCAACATTGGGGAGAAGGTTTGATGGTTACTGAAGGTATCTTTGACATGGTGTCAAAATAGTTCTACCAAACAAAAAGAGGCAGTAATGAACAAAACTAAAACATATTAAACAAATTGCAACAAGGGACACGACATTAATCAACTCTAAATTAAAGCTGCAGTATGTAACTTTTGCAAAAAATGTGTGGGTTTTTTACATATTTGTTAAAACTGTCACCATGTCACGACAGTCTAGTATGAAACAGATAAATGTAAAAAGATAGAGCTCCTCCACCTCTGTTCACTGCTAACATTGCCAAGGCTCTTCTCCAGGTCAAAAACAACTAATCACAGCCATGAGGAAGGACTTAGAGCTGTCAATCAAACGTGTGTACTCGCTGCTCAGTGTGTTAATAGGGAAAAAACCACGAGGGTAACACTTTATTGACAGGGTGTGCATAAGACTGACATGACACTGTGTTACCAAGAAGTGTTACCAAAACTGGTCACCATTAGAAGAAAACCGCCTGCCCATGTTAACTAGTCTTAGCATTCACAGCAGGCTCTGCTGAGGTGAATTAGCTGTAGTGCAGTTTTGAGGAACCCTGGATTTCCAATGAGGCAGAGGCCAAATTTCAACAAAGTAAAATTTAAGTTATATTTGATATACATAGCACTTTTCTTTGCAACTGAGGAGAACATTACTTGATAATGCTAAAAAAATGGCCTTATGTGCGTTTGTAAAACACATACCATTAAATATCTCTCATATACTGTCAGAATGTGTTGACCATTTAAAACTATATGTAATTTTTTTTTAAATATGTTACCCTACAAACTGAAACTTTAGTGAATAAATGTTTACATTTTTAACTGACAAAGCTACGATGAGTCCTAGTATGAGTAGTGTTTCATTAAGTTTGAGGAGAAATGACTAAAATGCAAGACTTTGAATGATTTCCCTAAATCATTCAAAGTCCCCGTGTTTACACCTCGAACACGGGGACAGAGGAGGAGCTGCAGACGATCAGCTGCTGAATCAAATTTAAGGCTCCTTTCATTTCTTTAAAGGAAGTAAATGAAACAGGTAGCTGTCACAGCTGCCAGCACACAATGTTTAGTGGACATTAAAGTATTACGCATCACATTTAGGTTTATTCTTTTAAAGCCATCCTTTGTGAAAAGAAGATCTGTTGGCTTGACTACTCATTGACTAAATTCAAAATTCACAAAAAAGGCAATGTGCATCTCTCTAAAAGCTTTCTGAGAAGCTTAGATGTGGTTTAATGCAGATGTAAAAAATATTTTGGTACAATCTAAGCCAGTCAAATAGTAGCATGGCCGTGAGACTGTTGAGGTGGCTTTCATACCGGTGTGTTTTTTGAGATAATTTTGAGGTATTTAATTTTTATTTCTCATTGGACAGACAGCAGCTGCACTGCAACCCAATGCTTTATTTTTTTGTTGTTGTTTGCTTTGAGGGAAAATGAATAGTTGAGCATCCTAAAATGTTGGTGACACCATAGAATGTGTGTTGCTCTCCAGCTGATAGTATGACAATGTAGTAGTTCTATTTCTATTTCTAGTTCTAGTTCTATCTCCCCAATTTCCTTCTATAGACGTATTTGGAGCAAGATGAAAAACTGAATTCCACTGCCAAGGAACAAGTTACATTGTTGGATCAATGGCTTTCTAGACTTTCTCCCTAAGGCATTGGCCAGCAAGACATTTTTTTTACAATGTAGCCATTTCAAATACATACAACTGTGTTATTTTTTATATATATGTTTGAGTGTTATATTGCTACGAATCAATTCCAAGAACAAGAACTCAAAGTGGGCTGATAATAGTTTCAATTTGTAAAGCTCATAGGAAATGCATAGGACATGCTTTTTGTCACCAGGTTTTACAACATGCACCCTGCTATTAGGTAAGTCTATTAACATATACGTGTTCTTATATATGTCAAAAATAAATGTCATGGAAAACATATAATACCACAGCTTAGGCAGCTTAGAGAAGGTAAACATGAAAAAAATGTTTGCTTTTATTAATTACGACTGCTAATATATGTGGCGACTGTATTAAAGTACAAGTTCTGGTTACCACATGGAGAACAATCTTCTATCTAATTAAATATGCATTGTTGTTATTTCAACCTGACTAAGAGTCAAAAAGATTTTCTCAAATGTTGTGTGGCCAGTCGGCTGCAATAACTCTGTAAATTCAAGCATTCCAACAGATCAGCTGAATTTGCAGTGCTCATCTTTAGTTTAAACTGTCTTTTTTTATTAAAGTATTTTGTTCTTTATACACATAACACCAATCTAAGGCACCTGCAAAATCAAGAGAATAAAAGAGATGCCACCCTTGTTCCCCCTCACCTGGCTATAATCAACCAGCATGTTTAATTATTTTGTATTTATTTTGTTAAAGTGTAACAGATGAGCAGAATAGCAGTTAAAACAGAACTAAAAGAAGTTCCAGCAATCAAAACAAACCACATCTCATGGTCTGTCCTGTAAGGCAGAATTAGGGCTTCAGTTTCAGGTTGGCATTTGCTTCACATCTTACCTCGGTTCACAGTTACGGATTCAATTATACTGGAAACGTAACATGAACCTGGACATCCAGTCGGTCGTGGCAAATGGCTGCTTGTACTGAGTTGGGTTCTGCATTTGCTTGCTTGCTGTTAGCCAGAAGTTGTTTCTCTCCACCGGCATTACATGCCTCCACAGGAAAACAGTAGTGACCATCA
This sequence comes from Poecilia picta, assembly GCA_033032245.1. Lineage (NCBI taxonomy): Eukaryota > Metazoa > Chordata > Actinopteri > Cyprinodontiformes > Poeciliidae > Poecilia > Poecilia picta. Next base: position 15,461,518 of record CM065354.1, on the reverse strand, counting down.
GGACGGGGAACAGGGATGGGATCAGGTGATTTTGAACATGGCACTGTTGACAATTTCTTCAAGCACTGGTGGAAGAAAAGGTCTTGGTTAAGAGACAACAACTACTGTGCTCAACTGTATGACGGTCTAACAAAGGCCTGATAGGTGAAAGAACTATGACATTCTTTAGTTGGTCTAAAGCCAATAGGAACTTATGGGTCACTTTACAAAACATATTTTTTGGTAAAGAAAACAGTCAAGCTTTCTGTCGTTCCTGCTATGCAAAATCTTGATCATCAGAGGATCAAAACACTAATAAACCTCACGAGTCTTGTTGCTTTTATTCAAATAGAAGGACGGCTGTATTGGCTTTTTTAAATGACAGAAATATTTATTTGTAAATGTTGAGTTATTAATTTTTCATTATCGCTTCAAAAATGCATAACAAAAAAAGCGAGACCGGAGCGCCTTTGTTTATTGTTATTAATAAGCCCATTTTAAGATTTTGCAACTAGATTTTTGAAAACAGTCTCTGGTTTGCTTATTCTAAGCAGTGAGACTCAGCAGATCGCCTGCGTCTGACTGTCGCCTCAGACGCCCACAGACCTGAACTCCCTGCAGTCCTATCAGATTTATGGTGAGTGAGGGAGGTGCAGCTCTGTTCTAACACCTGGGAAGCTGATGAGATTTGGTTCATCTTACCTTTCCTTTCTGTAAACTGTCCATGAAGGCAGCAGAGTGAATGTCACAAGCCACCTACTCGCCCGGCCTGCACCTCCAGAGGCACCGGCTCCAGTAAGCATGGAACATTGTCACAGAGAAAGGACTTCTCTAGTTTGCAGAACAAAAACAAAGCAGGTAGAAAAGCTACATTTCTAAAAATACCAACGCAAGTGTGGGTAAGGCGTCAATCTGTCGTCTTGAATAAAGATAGATTTTTTTATTTATTTTCTTCATTGAACAAAAATACTTTCAGTGCTGTGTTTCTACCCAGGCAGCTGCAAAACTACTGTTGGCTGTCATATAAAATGGCAACATCAACAGCTGCAGGCGTCACAAATATTTATTTCTTCCTTTAACACACGTTTGATTTACCTGCAGCTCAAGTTTCGTCCCTGAATTGACTCACTAACTGTTAAGATCATATATTTTTGTATGGAATTTTGAGGACTTCACAATTTTTAAATATGTGACAATAATATATATCAAGAATGTATATTCTGAGAATAATTTTTATTGCCACTTTGCTTTTCACTAGTATTTTTCGGCATTAGGTTTGTCCTGCAGTACGGTGTTCTGTCACGCAATCGTGTCATTATTTTTAGCTGTATATTAGTTATGCATAATCTAGTCTAAAGGGACTTTTGAATAACTGAACCGTCATTTTACTTTTAAACTATGCTCAGTGATTTGCACCCGTGATTTATGGTGCCAACTTTGTGTTTGAATAACAAAATATTAAAATAGGTGCTACTTTTTTATAAGTATTATAATTTAGTCCTTGGAAACTTCTCTCCTGATAATCAGTGGTGCAGAGATTCTAACATGATTTATAGCTAGATAATACTAGCTGGATAATAAAGGGAGATGACGAAAAAAAACTTTTTTATCAACTTCAAATCCATTTACTGCTAGTTGGATAAAAGTAAGATGGATCATTTCTAAGCATAAACAGGTCATTATAAATATGCTTTTGTAGTGGTAAGATGATAGTCAAAGAACTTAATCTAATTCAAGCTTATAGGTCTATAGTTTAATCACTATTTATATCATTTCAGTCAAACTGACAAAACAAACTAATTTGATTCTCAGTGTATTCTGGCATAGTGTCATGAAGAAATGCCAAAAGTTTGGGGTGTGTGGTAATGGATGGATGCAATAAATACATTTGATCTGTTTTATCACGTAGTGCACTAAAGCATCAGTTTATCATGCTATTCAACCTCAAACACTTTACAAAATGACCGGGCCTCTTTGCTTTTTGAATCATCGCAGTGCTTTCTGCAAAATGAGAGACGAGGAGGGAGTCTTAACCCACCTCTGGACTGCAGCACATGTGGGCATGCAATCAGAAGAGAGAAGATTTAAAATTGCGGTAAAAATAGGGTGGAACATTGAAGGGAGGCAGCCTTATCATAGGAGGCAGACAGAGTGATTACAGTGTAGGATGTTCATCACATACTAAACTGGATTAAGCAATGCAATAAGTTGGGACAAAGTGAGCTCTGATCGCTTCTTTTAAGACTGAACAGTTTTTGGAGACACGGAAATACAGATCGTATTTTAACTGAAGTTTCATCTTTTGTTGCTCATTGCTGTTGTTATGTAATCACCATTCCTCTATTGTCTGTTGTTGTTTTTTTAAAATAACGCAGTTAAAAGGGAGGCTCGTTTTATTTTTGTACCTCACAAATAATGTCAGTAACAAATGGTGCATGAAGAACATAATTAAAGCCAATGTCTCTTTTTCATATTCTCCGTAGCTAAATCACCTATTGATCAGTCCTTTGCAGTCATAAGTCAACTGATGGTGTCTTAAAAAAACATTTGAAGTTCTCCAATGGATTTCAGAATTCTCTCGTTGTAGAAAATTAACCAATCCATCTGCTCTGTCTGCATTATGTGGTGAATCTGCAAAACAATACTATTGATTAATTGTGTAATTATAGCTGCCTCTATCTTACTGCAATGACTCCTATTTGAAGCTTTCTAAAGATGTTCTGTAAGTGAAAAACAACTTGCCTTCAGGACAATCCCACCTCCTTACAAAAACACATCAACAGCAGCGTTTCAGTAAACAGAATTAGATTTTGTGGGACTGTAATAAAATGTAAGTGGTTGTAAAAATTCTAGTAAATGGTGATACTGTGTTTTTCAGACGTTGGCCTCGACACTTCAGTGATGCGCCACAGGGAAGTTACGCCTATGAATGTGAGCAATATTACTGCACATTTTTCCACAATAAGAGTTAAAAACTATATGCCTTGTGAAAAACTAAACTGAAGGAGCTGATGAGTAACCAATTCATATAGTTGTAACAAGTTTTACTATTTGGGTTTTCAATATGTAATCATATTAAACAAAGAGATTATTTAAAAATCTGTAATCTTATTTCCATTTTCTTTAAACCCACATTTATGTATTAAAACAGAGCCGCCTTTTTATTGGTCTGATGTCATATTCTGTGTGTGTTTGTCCTGTGGTGTGTCTGTGTTGTCCTGTGACAGGCTGGCGACCTGTCCATCACATGGATGGATGGATGATGGATGGATGGATGGATGGATGGATGGATGGATGGATGGATGGATGTCATATTCTAATTTTAAATTTCATGTTTTCATTCGTTCTGAAGCTGCTGCCCCCACGACCCGACCCCGGATAAGCGGAAGAAAATGGATGGATGGATGTTTTCATTCACTTTAAGCAGAAAAATTATCATAATTAACTGTAATAAAGGGTTGAAAACATTAGTCTATGATGTTAATTAAAATAGCTTAGTGATGCAGTTACTGAAATATACGAATTTTTTAGTGAATATGATTGCACTTGTACTCTCCAATAGTCTAAAAGGAACTGATTTTAGTTTTTGTTTTTATTTTTATTTAATGTTCAGATTGTTAGCTGTTAGGTAGAATTTCAAACAAAGACATTGGTAACACTTTATTTGAAGGGGTGTGCATAAGACTGACATGACATTGTCATAAACGTGACATAACATCTATCATGAACATGAACGAGTCTTTATGAATGTTTATGACTGAAGTCATGAAGTGTCATTCGGTAAATAATGACACTTTTAATGCAAAGTTGCTCTAAAAGTTGCATTGAAAGTCCATTAAAAATGCCAACTTGGCATGTTTTTGTAAATTAAGATAATTTAATGCAAAGTTGGCATTTTTAATGGACTTTTAGAGGAACTTTGCATTAAAAGTGTCATTATTTACCGAATGACACTTCATGACAACTGTCATAAACATTCATAAAGACTTCTTTATGTTCATAACAGATGTTATGTCATGTTTATGACAGTGTCATGACAGTCTTATGCACAACTCTTCAAATAAAGTGTTATCAAAAACATAAAAACACTGAAATTACGATTGTTGAATTAAAGTAAATATAAACACAAGAAATAGAACGCCAGAGGAAAAAAAAGCAGGAAGAAAATATCCATCTCAGGTAAGTATCTTTTCTGAATGTAAATCATGGTATTGCCAGTCAGGTAGCAAAGAGCTACTTGAGTGGCAATATCTCGCTATGCTTCACAGAATCTCGACTGGTTTTACATTTGCTCCCCCACCATGTTCAATCACCAGCTCAGGGGGGAGAATTGACACTCTTCCCCTGCCAGACATGATGGATGCAATCAGACCTTATCATCAATCAGTCATACTGCACCATGAGAAAATGCTGGAAATAAGTAACTGGTTATGGAAAAATGGCAGCACAAATAGCAAAACACAAACCCTGCCACCAAATCACATTATAGAAAGAAACATAGACAGAAAATGTACTTATCATTCAAAACAAAACTGTTATTAATGATATGTCAGAAAATCTAACTTTCTAAATTTGACAGTAAATATTTTTATTTTATATAAATTCCTTGACAGTCATGATGTATTCTGATGACATTCTCCAGGTGTTGTAATTTATAATCTCCAGTCGGCTAAAACAAACAGCAGTAAGGCTTCAGAATGTGTGCTACAAATCAGAATATTGTATATCAGCTTCCAAAATGAAAAACGTAGAAGAGTAATAAAGCTTTCCAAAAGACTGCAACAGATGATTATCTTTTGTGTTCTAGCAGAATTAACAAACAAATCATTCAGATTTCAGGATGGAACCTCTTATTGTCTGATAGGAGCAGACTTTTTATTTCTTATTATCTTCATCTTTCATCTTCACGTGCATTCACTTTCCTGTGTTCACTTATCTAAACGAGCTCCTTCTCAAGGGAATTTTCATCAGGCATGCAATAAAATATTTATCGTTAAAATCTCTCACATGTAGCAACAAGTATTTCTTTCTGAATTTTATGCATCAACTCATTTTCAAATATACATATTTTTACTTCAGGCAAACACTTTGCACACTGAGATTTGTACATCTTTCCAAAAATACAGTACCTAATTTTGATATGAGGTTAAATAGAACTATAACACAGCAAGGATTTGATGTGGTTCTGACTTATAAAAATCCATCCATCCATTTCCTGTACAAGAGGTGGGGTACACCCAGATACACATATAAAATAATGTGTATCACATTTTGTCTCACATGTGAAAAAAAAAAAAAATTAAAGCGGTAAAACATGATATACGTGTGAAACATAAAATATGTGACACCCATGTGGATCACATGGTATACACATTTGAAACACGTATCATGTGTGAAACGTCAAATAGTTCAAAATAGATGCAACATTTTTTTTTTTACCATGAAAATGTTCAAATTATATCATTCACATTTCACAATGTGAGATGAATTTGAGGTCACATGTCAATCTACTATAATTTTATGAGACATAACTGCATACTGAAGTAAACTTGTAGCTATGAATCAAGGTGTTGAGGTCTCTGGCTGTTCTGCTGTGTTGTCCCTTTCATTCCTCATCTGAGGTTCACTGGACCGCTGGCCTGGAACAAAATGTAAAAAATAATAAAAGAAAACTTACATGATCTTGAATACATTTCATGTGCCCTGAATAAATTGGCAAAAACAACTTTGGAAAGCAATTTCAGCTGCTCTGTTCAATACTCCTGTTCCTCGCTTCCAACATCTGTTGTGGTGCCTCAGAAGACTTGATGACGTAGTTGGAGGGTTTTTTTTTTTGTAATATGCAGTGTCAACTTTATGAAGGCTTAAGATTGAGATTACTTTTATCAAACCATAAAACATATTATCCCACCCAAGCTTTGCAGATTTAAGCAAAGCATCAATATTTTATTTAGAAAAAATGGATTTAGTTTTGCAGGCCTACTCTATAAAATTAACATGTAGAACTGTAAAACAAACAACCTAAAACCCATTCACAACAGAGCCACATTCTACCAGCTGCACTCTTGACACCTACACGCACACACACACACACACACACACACACACACACACACACACACACACACACACACACACACACGCACACACACACACTACTACACAGGCAATTTGGAGTTAAGTGCCTTCCCCAATGGCATGTCGGCATGTGGTGGTGGAAAGCTGAAATAAAACCCACAACATTCAATTGTAAGATGAATCAATTTGCCATGGAGGCACACAAACCCAAAGCATATGGAGAACAGGAGAAAAACAGCAGATTACAAGCAGCACTTGACAGCTCTGTCTGGCAGCATCTGTGAACATCTTCATTAATTTATGATAAACATCAACTTTTGTAATTATGCATGTTTCCCCATATTCTCCTCAGTTATTGATGTCTGTTTGCGCTACACTGATCTATATATACAAAAATGCTCGCTTGGGTGCTCGTCTCCTGACTGTTTAACAGTTACAACATGCACATGAGAAAACGGCAGCAAAGTCCTTGTAGGACAGCATCAGATTCACTATGACTGAGTCGGATGCATGAACTTGAATGAAAATATAAGAAAGCATTAGTCTAAGGTCAGGGACGCTAAGTTACTTCATTTGTTATGTTTATTAGATTTTCATCTTTAAAGATTTTGTGTAATATGGTTTGTCATGTTGTGTGGTGGTTGAGTTGGACCCAAATGCTTAAAGTTAGAGGCAGCAGGTGAATTTGAAAGTTTCATGAAGAAAAACATTATGAGAAAAGCAAACTATGAAGCCAGAGTCAAACCAAATTAATCCATAACAAAAAGTCAGCCAGGCGATATGGGGAGAATGCAGGGAATACGAGGAAGAAACAGGATCAAGGAGTGACTGAGAATGAGGTGCTTAAGTACTGGGAGGTTGAATGCTGAACAAAGGCAGGCTGAGGACAGAGAAAAGTGACACAGGCGGCAAGAGACAGCATACCAGGGACTAGGAAATAGAATGAAATAACTAGATATGAGAAATATGACTAGAGGAACAAAGAAAAGGACTAGACACGAGAAATAAATATGCCTGAAATAAAAATAGCAACAATTCAGAACTAATAGAAAGAACAAATAACAAAACCCAAAACAAACTCAAACAGCCCAAGTTCCTGACACTGTTCAATTTTACAGCAGTTAAATTGTAAAAGGATTTTAAGACATCACTAAATTGCTTTAACAACTTTCTTGCCAGCTCATTGCAAAAATTGAAACTAATTTTGACCAAATTACAGAGAGTAAAATGTTTATCAGCGTAATCAAGTTCCATCAGTGAATTATTGTCCAAGTGCTGTAATAACATTTTTATTAATAAGCAGTTTTCACATCATGGCAAACAAAAGCAAGGAAAATAAAGGAGGATATACAAACATCCTACACTTAAAAAAAAATTTAAATCTCCGAATGAACATCGGAGAATGCTGGGAAGAGTTAACTAAAACACACTAAAGCTAAAGCTAAGGGAAACCTTCAATGAAATAAAACTCATTTTATATTTTTTTAAAAAATCCATTGCATTAGTCGTAAAGTTTGCTGTAAAAAAAAGTGCAGTGTGAATTTCACTCTCCTACTATTTTTAAATAGGCATTTTCCCCCTGGAAATTTATTCATCATTGCTGATCTTCATCTGAAAAAAACCCATCCTAATCTCTCTGTTGATTTTTTTTTTTTTGCTTCACTGTAACTTTGATTGCATTAGATAAAAAAATATATATATGATTTGTGCCTCTTATCAACTTCCAATTGGACTTGCTTTATCTTCTGACAGAGATAAGTAAATATCTAAAATAGAAAGACTTGCAGAAGGAACTGGAGTCCCCAAAAGAAAATAGAACCAATAAAACCGTTGGAATCAGTGATATACTAAAAACAAGCTGCCCTTTGTTGAGCGCCCATAGAGTTGTTATGGTCACTGGACACAATAAGAGCATGGATCCAATTCTAATGACTATATTCTACTGCAAAAACTATAAATGATGCTAATATGATGAAGTGCATATACATGATGTGCCCATTTCCCCAATTGTATCCCAAATACTCACAGGAAAGCCACTGTTTGCAAATTAGGAACACAAACTCTATTCATCATTTAACATTTTGATTTTAATCTCCGTCTGACTGTCAGCTGTGTGTATGGGGAAGAGATCCGCTCTGATACAGAAACTCAAACTATGCATTTTCTGCTTGTTTAGACAGAGAAATTGTATTTGCAGCAGAACAAATAAACAAGCTGGGAGATGTAGGCCAGCATTCATGGTTGGGTTCTTTTATATGTGGTAAATGGAAAAAAGGGAGGAAAAAGAGAGAAAGATGAAAAAACTTGTAGAAATGCTTATAAAGCTAAAAATAAGTATATATCATCAAGTTTGAGTATGAAATCAGTTTTTCAAAAAAAAAAAAATTGACCAACTATATTACCGTACCTAGTTTTAACATTTTTTCTTCCCAGCATGCATGTCAGAGCACACACAACTTATATACTTTCAACCAATTCAAGCTTTAAGCTATAAGACCAAAACTAGACTTCAACAGCTTTAATCCTAATTTTTGGTTTGGGCCAGAATTTGTGAAATAATTAGATAACTTCATTATTTGAGATGGCCTCTGACTTTTGCCCCCAGAGGCAGGACGGAGTGTTAGCTAGGCGGCTAAAATCCATCCTACTGCTCTTTACCCTCACATTGTAGCCTTCAGGCTCCCATATAAACAGTGCAGTTGATTCAGCATTAGGACATTAATGTTGAATTACTTTACAATTCTTTTGTAAGGTTTTCAATATTGGAAAACAAATTTAAAAAATAATTTATTTATTTATTTTTCACATAGCTTTTTGCTTTGGGTTTGCTCTTTTTTCATTGCTCTCACTTTTAAAATCGTGTTCCATCTTCCGTAACTAGGAGGCCTTTTTCTGAATCTGCTTTCCTAAACTCTTTCCTTGCTGGGCTTTAGATTGAGAAACATTCTGCTCTTTAAGCTGCAAACCTTCCAGCTAAACAACAACTCAAAGATCTACATTGAATGCACACAGAAAGAAACAGGTATTATTACATCTCTCTGTAACACACGCTCTCCTACAGCATGGCCACCAAGAAGTGCTTGTGGTTCTTCTTGTTTTTTTACTTTTTTCCCTCAGCTGCAGTAGTCTTTAAGAGGTTCCCTTCTGTTGACATTTTATTTCTGGTTTTAGTATGAAGCTTTCACAAGCTATAAATACAGTAACTTATTTGTTTCAAGAGATATGACTTTGTAATCTAGACACATTCTGTAAATAAAGACACTTATTTGTTTATTTATAACATAATAAAAAATGTATTGCTGGAAAAAGCAGTCCATTGGTATCCATGTAGTGGGACAGGTTGGTGTGCCATCATGAATCACTCACACAAGCCACTGAACCCACAGCAGTAGCAGCAGCAGAAGACGTGTTAAGAGGAAATAATAATGTTAACCCAAAATAAATGAAGATATAAAAGTCTATGTTTCCGATAGCGAGAGCAGGTTTTATTGATTTGCTAAAAGTAATACTGTTACTTTTTTGAATGACCCTTAAAGCTGCAGTATGTAACCTTTATAGAAAATATTTTTTTCACATATTGAAGTTGTCACTATGGTTAAACATTCTGATGTGAGACAGATAATTTGTGAAGAAAAAAAGGAGCTCCTCTGGCTTCTTCCAGTGCTAATTATAAATAACCAAACAGGGCCTGGAGGCAGGGCTTAGTGCTGCCAGTCACAATCTCGTTTGGCACCGCTTGTCCCCCCTGCTGTCTTCTACTGCTGCAGGTTTTTTCCGTCAGCAGACCCTGTTGTACTCAAGTTCACTGGCCTGGCCACCGATGATCACAGATCCTCCTGTAACGTTGCGGGAGTGGCGCATTTCTTCAGAAGGTGGAGGAGATTGATCTTTTGATAGATTATCTGTCTCATAACAAACTGTCACGACACAGTGACAGTTTTAGCAAAGGTGTAAAAACATATTACATGCTGCACCTTTAAATATGTTTTAATTTAGTCCATCATATTCAAAAGTCACTGTGAAACCTATTCCTGTCATTCACTGGAATTTACTGAAAATTCACAAATCAGAAAAATGTCTATTGTATAATATTCCTGCCAGGCTGATGACAACAGGTTAACTCTGTAATCCTAAATGAAACTTTTCTTCTTTTTTTTTTATTTTGCTGTAGGCCACGCTGATTAAAAAAAAAAAAAAAAACACTATAAACAAAAACAGAAAATACAATTGACTGGATGTCTGGGGGAAAAAAAAAACAAGATTCTGCATTTGAGAGGTCAGTAAGAGAACTTGATTTGTTTAATTATTTTCCCCATATTGCTTGAAAATATTGGTACCTGGTTCTGTCCAGACACATATCAATGCTGTTAGCGCTGCTAATCTAACCTTGACCAGTTCATTGTACTTTTGTTGCATTAAAAATTAAATTACCTTTAGAGATTGCCTTGGAAGCTACAGAATATGAGCAGGACTGATTTTTCTTAAAATTGAAAGATGGATTACTTAAAAATATGCATATTTATAGATTAGGCATGTTTTCGTTCCTTAAAAGATGAGTGAACACCAATCGCCAGAGACAGATTGGGGCGGGACGTCTTCTCATGAGTTTGGAACAACAGTTCTCCAGAGTTTGGCAGTTTTAAAGGTCAATATCTCCTCAGTTCCTTTAGGAGTCCAGATCCACTTTCACAGCTGATGGCAATTTCTTATACATACATAATAGACAGACAGCTGCAGGACTCTCACAGAGCTGCCATTTGGAGTCAGCTCTGATAAACCACATGATGGATTGTTGTATCGGTCAAGGATGAATGGACACTTTTCCACAGAGACCATCATCTGCCATAAGATGAGGCCCCCTGCAGTCTGGACACATTGTGCCGTCACATGCATGTTTTCCTGCAAAACGAACAGCTGCGATCCTTCACAACACTCTAATTTTGTACCAGTAACTGAAAATGACCTGAAATCCTCTAAATGGTGAAAATTGTTCTAAGATTACAGTTCCACCAAATCTAATACAACAGAAATGAAATTACATTTTCTTGAATTGCAGTTCTACCAGCCAGCCTCCTCACTGGATGTGGCTAAGTCTGTATTCTGAAAAAGAAGAGATGAAGTAGTAAAAAGACCTGGCTGCAGGCTGTTTTCCTACAAACACATGGACACCCATGGTGAGAACCAATGATAAATGCATAGGTGTAACTTCCTGAAGGACTGGTGGACATGTCCCCACCAACTCTGGCCTGAAGGGGACAGTCTCCACCAGTGTCCTCTATGCTGAGCATGTAACTCGGAATAGAGGACACAATACACAATGCACGGCATACACAATGTATTCAAAGCATTAACAGCCAGGTAATGCTCTTCAAAATTCCTTTGTAAAACATAAATGGCAAAAAACAATATGACCAAAAAATCTGTCTTGCTTTTGTTGTTCATGCTGCAGAAACTTAAACCTGAAGTTAGTTTCATCTGTGCATTGTAACATATATCAAAGCTAAGAAATACATTGAGATAGAGGTTAACTTTGACTTCAATTATTTTACTACCATGTATCATATGGGAAAGGCAGGAAGACATGTGAAAGTTGATTCAAATAAATGAAGCCCTACTCATAGGGCAAAAGGTGGAGTGAGATTAAAAAATAACCCTCGACTTTCTCCTGAACAGGCCCAGCACAAACACTGTTTGCCAACAGAAGCAAACAGTGTTTATAAGATATGATGCATTTTGATGCTCATAACATACAAGCTTCTCCACATATTGTCTGCATATTGCTTCTTCCATGCACCTATAATCTTCTTTAAAAAAAGATCAGCTCCACTCCATGCTTTGACAAATAAGCATGAAGCTGTGCACATACGTCTTGACAGAACCTAACACACCAGGTTCTGTGCCTCCATTCTACCTATAAATCAACTTTCATCTGACCCAACAAACAAAGCGTTCAACTATCCACTGTTCCAAAGTTGTCCTCTGCAGTGTTGTGTAAAGTACTGAAATCTCAGAGTCAAGTAAAAGTATAGGTTCCTCTCCAAAATATGACTTTGGTAAAAGTCCAAGACACCGACTGAAATGTTACTTGAGTTAAAGTTGTAAAGTATCTGAATTTTCTTGTACTTAAGTATGGAAAGTACTGTAAAAATTTATGTACTCAAGTAATGTAATGAAAAGTATAAGTAAAAGTAAAACAAGGCAAATCCAGCTTGAATGACATTTTTTATATTTTGGTAAACTTGTCAAATACAGTTAAAGTAATGTACACAACCAAGTACAGGCAAAATTAAACCTGCTAATAGATAAACCTGCAGGCATCATTTGGTTAAGAAAATTAGGTGTTTTACCTACAAGGTTAACTTAACCTGCTTTGCAACTGAACCAGCTTCTTAGTTTCCCCTCCAGGACAGAAAATATAAAATTTTTGTAAGCCTTAAGTTTTCCCTTCAAGTAAGGTCAGTGCTGAAAATGAGAAAAATAGTCAGTACAGAAAATGTGGCCAACATGGAGAAAAAAAGCCGTTACGATTCTCTACTTCACAAACTATTGGTGCAACAACTGGTCATTATGTGGCATTAGGGACATGTGGCTGCTGCTCATCACGAGACTTGCTTTGTGTTTAATGGGAGACGTGAAACAGGTGTTTCCATAGACATAATATAAGGATAGACGCCTCATGCGCCGCTCTCGCCTATTGTCGCTGATGAGATTTAGGGCGGCCATCTTGGAGCGATAGACCACTCCACTCAGCCTTATGTGTTTAGCAGGCAAAATGACGTATCAGCGCATTTAATCGATCATAACACGCTTTTTTTGTTACTGAGAACTATATTCAAACATCTATCAAGCTACATTTATACACAATTGTATTATTTAAGTATGTTTTTAATACATAGTTCAGCTTATTTAAATATAATTAGTGACTATAACAATATAATAGGAATGTAATATTCAGATATCGATGTATGATGAGCATATTACAAAGCACACAGCCGTGAATAATTTATTGTGAACGGCTGTGTATGTAATATACACAGTCCAGTCACATTAATGTGACCATCTGTCAAAAGCCAGAATAACCACCTTTCGCAGAGCGAACTGCTACGAGACGTGCAGGAAGAGAGTCACTTAGGTCCCTGAAGGTCTTCTCTGGGATGTTGAGCCATGCCGACTCTAATGCCGTGGCCAGCTGCGCTAGATTACGCGGTTGAGGATCCATGGCGCGAACAACTCGATTGAGATGGTCCCACAGATGCTCGATTGGGTTTAAGTCAGGTGAGTTTGCTGGCCAGGGGAGGACGGTAAACTCATCCTGGTGCTCTTCGAACCACGCACGTACACTGGCAGCTGTATGGCACCTCGCATTGTCCTGCTGGAAGATGCCATCATCCTGAGGAAAAACAATGCGCATGTAGGGGTGGACATGGTCCGCAAGGACAGATGCGTACTTGTATTGATCCATCGTGCCTTCCACAATAATCAGTGAACCCAGAGAATGCCAGGAAAACATTCCCCAGACCATAATGCTCCCGCCTCCAGCTTGGACCGTTTCTGCAATGGTTGCAGGGTGGTTCCTTTCAGAGGTTTCACGCCTTATACGCCAACGTCCATCTGTCCGATGGAGCATAAAACGCGATTCATCTGAAAACGCTACCTGTCGCCACTCAGTGGACGTCCAGCTGCTGTACTGGCGTGCAAATTCTAGCCTTCGTCGTCGATGAACACCAGTCAGCATAGGTGCACGAACCAGGCGTCTGCTTCGGAGGCCCAGACGCAGCAATGTTCGCTGAATAGTGGTTTGGGAGACACTTGTGGTAGCCCCTTGGTTCATTTTAGTGGTCAGTTGCTCAACGGTAGCCCGTCTATCTGCCCGAACGCATCTCCGCAACCGTCGTTCGCCTCTGTCATCTATGGCCCGTGGTGCACCACATTTGCCACGTCGTTGATTTTGGACAGTCCCATTTTGCCATGCACGGTACACTTTTACCACGGCGGCACGCGAACAGTTCACAAACTCAGCCGTTTCGGAAATGCTTCCACCCTTGGCCCGAAAGCCAATGATCATGCCCTTTTGGACGTCGGATAAATCGCTTCGTTTCTGCATTACGCCAACGATTGAAATGTTTTCCGAAGCCACACACACCCTTTATATACGCTCAACTGCACTGTGCTGCCACCTGCCTTCTGTGATTGGTTATTTAACTCTGAAGTGGAAAGTACGTGGTGGTCACATTAATGTGACTGGACTGTGTATATATATATATATATATATGTATTATATACACACACACAGGGCATATGCCACAATATGTATATTGTTATATATATATATACAGTATATATATATATATATATATATATATATATATATATATATAGCTACATATATATATGCCACAATATATATATATATATATATATATATATATATATATGGGAAAGGCAGGAAGACATGTGGAAGACAGAGAGTTATATGACAACGACTCTTGCGCCAACTGTGGAGCCACATCCCTCATATATATATATATATATATATATATATATATATATATATATATATATATATATATATATATATATATATATATGTAGCTTATATATATATATATATATATATATATATATATTATATATATATATATTATATGCATATATATGGCATCTGTCGTGTATATATATATATATATATATATATATATATATATATATATATATATGTATATATATATATATTTTTTTATTATTTTTTTTTTTTAATTCTTTCATTTATATATTTATTATTTTATTCCTTATTTTGGCATATGTCGTGTATATATATCCATCCATCCATTTTCTTAACACCCTTGTGTTAAGAAAATACAGGGGCCTGTCCATGTGGGGTCACCCTGGACAGGTCGCCAGTCTGTCGCAGGGCAACACAGAGACACACAGGACAAATAACCATGCACACACACATTCACACCTAGGGACAATTTAGACAGACCAATTAACCTAACAGTCATGTTTTTGGCCTGTGGGAGGAAACCGGAGTACCCGGAGAAAACCCACGCAGCACAGGGAGAACATGCAAACTCCATGCAGAAAGACTGGGATTCAAACCCAGAACCTACCTCTACTAACTGCGCCACTGTGCTGCCCGCTGGACCTGCCTCCTCTGCCTACTGGATCATTTCAGAAGAGATTTCAGACTGTGGCAGGAAGCCGGAGCGCCCGGAGAGAAACCTGCAAACAGGAAACCTGTCAAATCTTTTTACCATTAACTTAAATCAGACACATTATTGGTCCCAGTCAGATTTCTCCAGCCTCAAAATGATTACTAATTAGGTCTTCTGGGATTCTTTTCTTCTTCCAATGTTAATATTTTTAGCTCCTCTCCAAAGGGCCCTTTGTCTTCTTCCAGAGGAGGGGCTGGAGAAACTAACCTATAGTGTCTAATTATTTCTTTTCGTATATATAAATGAAAGCGTCATTGAACATGTCTTCCCTGCAGTCGCTGTCTGCAGCGAAGACATATTCGTTCTCGGCCTTCAAGGTTTGGTCTCCCTTCATTAAATAACAATAAAAGTCATTCAGTGTAGGATCCCCACAGATGACGGAGGACAAGTGGTAGGTCTCTGTCCCACATTCTGCAGGCACTTCGATGGTCCGAGTGGCTTTTGTCTGGTACTCCCTAGTCACCCTGTGCAGAAAAAACACCAGGACCTTGTTATTGGTGAGGCAGTGTTTCTTCTGCCAGGGTGACCCGCAGCCTGAACAACGGCGTTTACATGCTAAATCCAACCAGTATTCCAGCAGTATTGAAATACTGGTTGAAAAAAACACCGGTGGCAGGGCGATCATGGCGCCGTTGTTCAGGAGCGTGAGGGATGTGGCTCTACAGTTGGCGCAAGAGTCGTTGTCATATAACTCTCTGTCTGTGTCGCCACCAAACGAGTCCACCCAGACCAACACAGACTCCAGCAAACTCTTTAGGTCGTAGTCCTTTCCAAGACCCGATGGCAGCTTCTTCTCCCCCAGCTCCATGAGAACTGGGGACAGGTCTTCTTGGCTAAAGTGTTTGCCGGGCTGCCGGACAGCTGAGTGGAGGAGACTCCCAGAGCAGGGGATGGACGATGCCTCCAGAAACACCCTTTCCCGAGCGAGACACTGTTTGGTGACGCTCAGGTTCAGGATGCTCTGGAAAGCAGCGTTCACCCAGCTGCTCTGGAGCTCATTGGAGAACCTGAAGTTCTCCTCAGCTTGTCCGTGTCCTGCAGATGCTGTCCTCTCTACATCTGGGGGATCTGATCCAACGCTATCTTCTGAAATAGGGGAACAGGAAACCTCGATAGCAACGGAGATCTTAATATTCAGGGGTGTCTTCTTGGACCAAAAAGCAACACTGCTTTCATTTGAATTACAACGCTCCCCCTCCGGGGAACGTTGTAATTCAAAGGACCCTTTGAAAGTGGCCTTCAGAGGACCCTCCTTCAAGGACGGGACCAGCGAAACCAAAGCTGTGGCTGTTGCTTCAGCCACAGCTTTGGCTGCGAGATCAGCCGCAGACAAATCTTCCCCCGCCGGGTCAGATTTTTCTGCGACTGCAGTCTCACCCTCACGTTGTTCTGGCTCTGAACAAACCTCCCCAGCCGGGTCAGTTTGTCCAGAGACACCATCGTCCTCTGGACTGTCTGGTTCCGAGGACGAGACGGAGTCCGAGGTCCCATCCAAACAAACGTCCCCAGCCGGGTCGGTTTGTTGGGAGGTAGATTGAAATCCTCCCCAAAACGGATCGTCCTCTTCATACCGATTATTTTTTTTGTCGTCATCCTTCCCGGGAAAAAAATAATCAGCCACTTTCTTTGCGCTGGTGGTTATGACATGTCCAAGGCCCCAACCGGCCGGGATGATAAGGGGAACAAGCGCCGTTGCAAAGCTGAACATTGTTGCTATCCACAAATCTGTAATTCCAAGAAATGTCTGGATGCTTAGAGATTCCAGTATTCAAGCATTAGAATTTCTTTGATCTACTGTGACGTACATGATGTCATTATGACCTCATCAGTGAGCTCACTGGACTTCTGGCACAAGTCTTGCTTCTTATCGTTGCTATGGAAATGATCAGTTCAGTTCTGCATGACTCAAGCTGACAAAAATATTTAAATAAAACGTTATACTTTTTATTTAACGTGAAGAGATTAATAGATTTGTATATGATTTAATTTTTGCTTTTGTAGTTTTCCATACCTGCTGTGGTATAAATGTTCTGAAGCCTTTTTCCATTATTATTTTTAATTACAATTAATTTATTAGGATTATTAATGTATTAATAATTGCACAGTGCTAGGAACAGCCTGTGACTCATTATATTTATTTTTATAAATTTTAATTCTGTGACTATTTCATGAAACATAAGAAACAAAAGCAGAAAAGCGATCCAGGCCTGAACTTATACATCATTTATTGAGGTCCAAAACCTAGAAGTTCTTGGCTTGGGGATAAAAAGGCGTCATGATTGCATTTCACATTTCTGTTCAGTTTTTATTGAGGAGAAAACGGCCCATGCTGATAACGGCAACAGCTGTTCATCATATATATATATATATATTATTTATATATATAATATATATATACAGTATATATATTAGGGGTTGAACGACTACATATGCTTACGTCATAGTGACGTAAGCGCAAAAACCCTTCACAATTATCCGGTGTTGTATAAAGTACTGAAATCTCAGAGTCAAGTAAAAGTATAGGTCCCTCACCAAAATATGACTTTGGTAAAAGTCCAAGACACCGACTGAAATGTTACTTGAGTTAAAGTTGTAAAGTATCTGAATTTTCTTGTACTTAAGTATGGAAAGTACTGTAAAATTGATGTACTCAAGAAATGTAATGAAAAGTAAAAGTAAAACAAGGCAAATGCAGCTTAAATGACATTTTTTTATATTTTGGAAAACTTGTTAAATACAGTTAAAGTAATATACACAACCAAGTACAGGCAAAATTAAACCTGCTAATAGATAAACCTGCAGGCATCATTTAGTTAAGAAAATTAGGTGCTTTACCTACAAGGTTAACTTAACCTGCTTTACAACTGAACCAGCTTCTTAGTTTCCCCTCCAGGACAGAAAATATAAAGTTTTTGTAAGCCTTAAGTTTTCCCTTCAAGTAAGGTCAGTGCTGAAAATGAGAAAAATAGTCAGTACAGAAAATGTGGCCAACATGAAGAAAAAAAGCCGTTACGATTCTCTACTTCACAAACTATTGGTGCAACAACTGGTCATTATGTGGCATTAGGGACATGTGGCTGCTGCTCATCACGAGACTTGCTTTGTGTTTAATGGGAGAAGTGAAACAGGTGTTTCCATAGACATAATATAAGGATAGACGCCTCATGCGCCGCTCTCGCCTATTGTCACTGACGAGATTTAGGGCGGCCATCTTGGAGCGATAGACCACTCCACTCAGCCTTATGTGTTTAGCAGGCAAAATGACGTATCAGCGCATTTAATCGATCATAACACGCTTTTTTTGTTACTGAGAACTATATTCAAACATCTATCAAAGCTACATTTATAAACAATTGTATTATTTAAGTATGTTTTTAATACATAGTTCAGCATATTTAAATATGATTAGTGACTATAACAATATAATAGGAATGTAATATTCTGATATTGATGTATGATGAGCATATTACAAAGCACACAGCCGTGAATAATTTATTGTGAACGGCTGTGTATGAAAT
Organism: Poecilia picta; assembly: GCA_033032245.1. Taxonomy (NCBI): domain Eukaryota; kingdom Metazoa; phylum Chordata; class Actinopteri; order Cyprinodontiformes; family Poeciliidae; genus Poecilia; species Poecilia picta. Next base: position 15,442,728 of record CM065354.1, on the reverse strand, counting down.
TTATTATAATAATACATATTTATATATAACTATACAAACACAAATAATATATGATTAAATATATATATATATATATATATATATATATATATATATATATATATATATAACTGCTCAAAAAATAAGGGGGACACTCAAATAGCACATCCTTGTTTAAGTGTTCTCTTCATTTTTTTGAGCAGTGTATATAGATTCAATGTGTATGTGAATCCGATGTGATTCATCCTGCTGCAGTGATTTCGTCTCTTTTATAGATTCTCCCTCTTCTTCCTCACATCGTGTCTTTATGAAACTTCCAAAACAACATCTGAAGATTTGGGATGTATCTTACTAGTGAAAGAATTACATAATAATAGTCTTTACCACCTGTGTAAACTTTGCTGGTGAATGCTATAACACATAATGTTTATAATATGTGTTATATTGTTTCATTTCTAATATAGACTCTTGTGTCAGATAATCTAAGTCAATGTTAGAGAATAATTAATGTTTTTAGATTTACAGAATCTCAGTTATCATTCATATCGGGGCTGAACCCCTATTACACCTCGCTGCAGCAAACAGAAAGGGGCGGGGACGGACCGCTGTCAGTCTCATACCTTATATGGAAATGGGACCATTGCACTCCGGAAGTGAAGGGGGCGCTATTATCCGCGCCCTCCCGTTTTTATTTTCTTTTGAAATATGTGATACATCTTCCCCTGTATGAAGGAGTTTCACTCTCAGCATATATTTGAACTTCAATATTTTATTTACTTAAGGGCAGCTCACAGTTTTTATACAAATTCTGTAGTTTTCGGTGTACTTCTAAATCTGCTCCTTAGTCGCATCTTTTCGAGCCTGCTACTGCCTCTAGTGGACTGGCGGTGGTAACGCAACTAATGTAATCACGTTACTAAATCAGAATACCAAAGTCTTTATTAATTTCGGCATTACTGGCACCGTAAAAGATACATTATCTCATAAAACACCATATTTTTTCACTTTTTTAAGGATGTAGAGCTAATTAAATGACAAATAATACTTTTTATACATTATGAATAATATCTATATCTCCATCAATTATAGGAAGAAGAAAAGAAATAAAGAGACATGAAAAATAACATGATCAATTATAATAAAAAATATAATTTGCAATATATACGTAAGAAATTTAATTCAGCAAAAGTCAATAACAAACAAATTAGGAATAACAACCCAGGTTGTTAAACAGATACAAGCAAAAAAAAAATCACATTTTTGTTTTCACGGTGCCATGTACGTCATTCTGAGATACCATTTATGGTACAGTCTTATATATAGGAAAAAATAAGATAAAATTATTTATAAACGATAAAACAATAAATCATATTCATAGAATCACATTATCAACAATTTGTGAATAGAGTAAAACACTAAGCATGCTATAGGTAGATGTTATTTAGTTTGGTTAAGAATAATTATTGCACTGTCAATAAATAACTTCTAATAGATGTTCTTAGTTCCTAAAGGAACACTTTAACATCTGCATGAGCTCAAACTGATGAATAAAGACGATGGATGATCTCTGCTAGAATATTTCTTGCTGTCTTTCATGTTCTTTCAGCAAACAGTTGAGACAGAGTTGTTTTTGGTTTCACCACTATTTATCTGCTGTTATACCTGCCATTCAAAATATTCTTAAAATATTGTCTGTTAATCTGCAGCTCATGTGACCAAACCAGCTGAGGAGATGAAAAGTTAAAATGAGTTAAAATGTTAAACTTGAGTTAAAATGTTGTTTTAACTTGAGTTAAGTTAAAATTCTAGTTAGAATGTTAAGTTTTAACATTAACACAACTTCAAGTTGGGTAACCCCAAGGTCTTCTTAAGGGTAGATTCTCTGAGAACAGTTCTTAAAGATATAGTCAGTGTTTTCAGCAAAGTTGAGCTGACTGTCCAGGAACGACACAAGGAATTTAAAATTTGCCACAGTTTCAACAAGTTGGCCATCAAGTGAAACTGGAATCGCTTACAGGTCTTGTTTATGTCATTTAATTAGCTCTACTTCCTTAAGAATATGGAAAGGTATGTTCTTTGTTAGGGAATTTATCTTTTACTGTTCCAGTAATGCCAGAATTCTTTAAATAACTAATAATAAAGACTTTGGTATTCTGATTTAGTAACGTGATTATGTTAGTTGTGTTACCACCGCCAGGCCACTAGAGGCAGCAGTAAACCCCGAAAAGATGGGACTAAGGAGCAGATTTAGAAGTACATCGAAAACTACAGAATTTGTCAAAAACTGTGAGCTGCGCTTAAGTAAATAAAAGATTGAAGTTAGAATACATGCTGAGAGTGAAACGTCTTCCTAAAGGTGAAGATATATCACAGATTTAAAAAGAAAATAAAAACGGGAGACCGCTGATAATACAGGAAATAGCGCCCCCTAAACTTCCGGATTGCAATGGTCCCATTTCCATATAAGGTATGAGGCTGACAGTGGTCCGTCCCGCCCCTTTCTGTTTGCTGCAGCGAGGTGTACTTGTTTCTGGCTGGTGGACATAAATACAGTAAAGTAATATTCTAATCACATAATATACAGAATAATATGTCCATCTTACCTGCGAAATGTTGTCTGTGGAGCCTCACATCAATAATCCATAGATCCAAACAACAATTCCCTCATGCTGAGGCATCTTCTGTTGTTTTAATTGAGCAAAGTACGAGGGACTACCGCTCCAAGATGGCCGCCGTATTTCCTGCGCCGGAGCAGCCAATGCGGGGTCTGCTCTTATATTATAATACGTCTATGGGTGTTTCCTATTGGTGGGATGAACAAGCCCAGGTAAGGAGGCTACCGACTTTGTAGCAGTCAATCAGTAGGTGGGGTCAAAACTCCAGCGTTTCTCTCTCTCTTTCTTTTGTAACGAGTAACTAAATCACTCATTGAAAATGTATTGGGGTAAAAGTTTTAAATTAAGTTCGGAAATATAGTGAAGTAAAAGTGAAAATTATCAAAAATTTTCATACTCGAGGAAAGTATGAAGTACTCCAAAATATACTTAAGTAAAGTAGTGAAGTATTTTTACTTCGTTACTATACAACACTGGTCCTCTGTTCTATCCAAATAATTCAACTTTAGATTTGTCAGTTTAGCAAACTCGAGTCTTTCTGAGAGACATGTTCCTTGTTGCCCAACTCCCAAGAAAGCTGAACTTGTTTAATCTCTTTGCAGTTGTAGGAAGAGACGAAACATGAGCATTCGTGTTTATGTTCAGTCTCGTGGCATGGACGTTCACATCAACGGCAGTAAGAAACTGTTGGAGATCCTGCAACAGATTATATTGAGAATTATTTTAGCATCTTGCATTTCAGGATGAACTTTGCTTAGACAACCAGACCTGGTCACGCTGGCAGCTGTTTAAAATGTCCAGTACTAGAAGAAAATTTGCGTTTTGAAGCAAACATGCTTCAAAAAGCTCAGTAACAATATTTCAATCAGTGATTCACTTAAACGTAACTTCTAGGTGACTTTCAGATATTATATTGTACTATGATTTTTTTAAGAAGCATTTAAAAAATGTTCTACTTACATTTTTATTGTTTACGTAACTTGAAGTTGTCATAATATATTTTAATTGACTTTAAATATCAATATATTGAAATATACTAGAAAAGTGCATGGCGTTTTCATGTGGCGTTCTCTTTTTTTCCATATTACTACACGTGTTGCTCATGAAGCCACTGACAAATAGCACACCCATCATGTCACTGTCAAACCTTTTGTAATCTGCCTTTGCCAGGCTCTCTCCCATTGTCTTTGCTCAGATAAACTCTAGTGGATCTGCAAAATGTGCTCGGACAGTTGCATCAAATATGCTTATGATTAAACCCGGTAATAATTGTTTGTTACTGCCTCTGTCTGCCTCTATCATTAGTTAATCAATGTGGCCTCTTGTTTTTTTGGAGCCTTGCACAAGCAGAAAGCTGTTGTTTGTTTGGCAGTGACTTGCTCAAGGCACTTCGACTGTGAAACGTGATATAATAAGGTGTTCACGCTTCGAATACCGGACATAGCAACAGTGTGCCTGCTGAGGGTTTTTCATTATTATTATCGATCGGTTGTCATTGTTGCAATAAAACACAATTATGTTCAGAATATCTGGTTTATTGCTCTCATTCCTAATCAAATAGCTTTGGATCTTTTTCCTGTCAAGCTACAACTCACATATGTGTGTCCCAAATGCTAAATGATCATCATCAGTGTCTCATGGAAAAGTATAGCTTTCGCTGACTTAACGGTAAAGCAAAGCTGTCTTTACTAGTCCTAGGACACTTGCAGCTCATGTTAAGTTTCTACTTTGTCACTGAAACTCACAGATTCTATTTTCACTTTCTGTCTTTCTTCAGTGTTTACATGGAAATGCTGACATTTTGGACAAAACTGTTCCCGCTGAAAGTAAACATCAAAATGTGTCAAAATGAGTGAAACGCTTTGCTTCGAAAGAAGCATGTCAATAAAGCAGCAGAGAAACAGCCAATTGTGGAAACTGGGGCAGAACGTATTGAGTCTCAGAACTTTAAGCTCTGATAATAGTAAAAAAATTTAAAAAAAGCTTTCAAATGACTTGGTTTGTTTTGCTGTTTTTTTCTCTGTGAAATTAGTGTGTGAGGATAGAGTCGTCCAATTACTGAAGAAGTTTACACCCAGGGTACCCAAAGTATATTTTAATGAACTGAGCTAATAATAAATACCACTGGCTGCTTGGGTGCAACCTCTCAGTTGACCGTTATGGGATGCAGGCTCAAAATGCAAATTAATTTACAGCGGCTTCAAACGAAGCTGTGAAAAAGCCCTCTGGTGTTGTGGATTGGTGCGCTTTTAAAGCTCTTCAACCCTCTGCGGGGCTATATCTGAGTAGTTTGTCTTTGCCAGGAAGCTGGTCACGGCTGTGAGAGGGGTTGGCCCTTTTGGGGACAGATAATCGCCCCCTCTGGTATCATGCCTTATGCAGCTTGAGACCTTCTGTGGATAATACCGGTCCCTCTGCTCCACATGAATGTACTCTCTACACTTTTTTTGCCTGCTAGTGGCAAAGATGCTTGCTTAAACAGAAACTTTCAGATTTGTGGCAGATTTGTGGCTGTCTGGCCGTAACATCCCACACTCCCCCTCCGTCTGTTTACTTGGTAACTTAGAAGAACTGAAGTTAAACTCCAAACAGACCGAAACCCTGCTGTTGTGGTCCTGACTATTGCCAAGAAAACAATGCTGCTTAGCTGGAAAAATGGGGAGAAAAAAAATTAGTACCTCACAATAGCTAGATTTACTCATATATCAGATATATCAATAATAAGCAGCAGATAAACATTAGATTGAATATTTCAGTAATATATACTCCATATTTCTGGATGAGCCTGTTTGTGAGGAGGTGCTGAAACTGACATCTGATGAGTTCAATATTTTCCAAGGTTTCCCAATGGGGGGCTAAATGTGTCGGATCAGTCTAGAAGGTGAAGACAGAGAGGTCAGCGACATGTCCTGGTAGTCTGCCTTTACTCACTTAGTTTTAATGAGAAAGACTCATGAAGGGTCCAACAATGAAAGAAGGATTATCAACCTGGGGAATCATAAAGTGCTGGGCAGAATCAGCGTGCTGTTTGAATTCTAATGTTAAAATACAGCTACTGTAAAAACATGAAAAGACAATGATGCAACTAAAAAATATGTCTTAGTTCTTATGCGTCTCTAAACCCAACACTTTACAGAGCCGTGAAAAAACATTCACCCTCTTACAAATTTATTGCAGTTTCGCTTTTATTGTTGCAGTTAAATGTTACAGACCATCAAATCAAATTTGTTCCTGGCAAAGACAACTTGAGTAAATTTATGAAACTGTTTTCAAGTGATGATTTTATTCATCAAAGGGAAAAAAAACTGTACAATCAATCTGTAATATTTGGCAGCAAAGGCATATTTTTGTTTTTGGTAGAGTGTTGTCAACACTTGAAGCCGTATCAAGGTTTGTTTACCCTGGTCTCTCCATTTAAGATAATGATGCACTGTGTTAAGAATTTAACATTTTATTAGTAAAATTTTATTTGGAAGAACAAATATAACTACCTAAAAACCACACATAGTTTATCTGAAAAAAGCAAAGAGCGTGAAGAACTTAAAATTATTTTGCCCACTTAAATAACACCTTTAAACTCAAATGAATTTAAAAATGTTAGGAGATGCCAGTAAAACTTTCTTTTGTTTTACTGGTGGAGGGATTCAGAGTAAGATTTATTCAAGTCTGCAAGCATTTAGTTTGCAGATATATTCTCTAAAACGTTTAGGAATTGACAATGACCAAGAACTGCTCAAATCAGCTTCACAAGGAAAGTCTGAGAAAGGTGTGGCCCAAAGGAATGTCTTTGTCTGGAATGCAGCTAAGATTGACATAAGTTGGAGAAAATACATTTATTTTGCAACTGTCCTCTCTCTTCTGGGTTTTGGGTGGAGAAATGTGTCAATGATGAAACTCAACATATTATCCAAATCAGGCCGTAGGATGTGCTGCTTCCTCTCCCTCCCTCTCTGGCTGATTGCTCATTATCCTCACCTGTGCTATGCTGCTCTTCGTTTAAAAAGTTGCTTTCTCCGACCTACTCAGTGTGAGACTGTCTGATGCCTCTGTCATGGCCTTCGAGACTGATTCGTGTACCTACCTGTCCTGTTTTTGACGATACAATGGACGTTTGTCTCCCTCTTCACCTGAGGTCCTCAAGTGTAATTCACATTGCCAATGTCTTCAAAGTTTATTTTTTACGAAGCCCATAAGAGGACATGGAGGGGGTCCTAAAAAAAAAGAACTATCCCAACTTTTCTCAATTCCAGAGAAACTTTCTCAAGATCTTGTGAAATCTTGAGATTTGAAACTTACGAGTTTCAATACTCGTAAGTTCCTTTTTGGGGTGAAAAGGCATGGTTATACAGTTTCTGCAATTCCAGTAGAGGTGGTGGAGTCTAAACAACTTTTCTATGGTGTAGAGATGTCCTAGACGAAAATATTATGCAACAAGAGATGAAGATGAAGTTTTCTGATTGCAGCTTCTGAATCTGGAAGTGGCTAAAGGGTGACTCCACCTAATTTTCCGTGACCTTCAGCATCTTTTATCTACTCTAGTTATAAAACTACAACACCTAGAGTCTTCAAACCTGGATCACGAAGAAGAACACATCCTCTCATTTTCATCAGTAACTTTGATCATGTGACTCGTGATGCAGAAAATTTTTTTTTATTGCAACTCTGCAATGGAATAGATGTACTGAATTAAATGCATCTATTTGAAATACATGTAAACAACCATTTATTTGTTGAGATGAATACAGGTTGCACAGTGGCGCAGTTGGTAGAGCTGTTGCCTCGCAGCAAGAAGGTTCTGGGTTCAATTCCCAGCCCCTGTCTTTCTGCATTCTCCCTGTGCATGCATGGGTTTTCTCAGGGTACTCCGGTTTCCTCTCACTGTCCAAAAACATGACTGTCAGGTTAACTGGCCTCTACAAATTGTCCCTAGGTGTGAGTGTGTGTGGTTGCTTGTCCTTTCTGTGTTTGCCGTCATTGGAAAGCTTAGACACTTTCAGAATCTGAAAATGCCCAAATAGACTTGTTGACAGCCTAACCTTTTGTTATGGTTACTGTGTTGACTTAAAATATAGTTTAACGACTAGTCCTATAATTTTATTACTCACATTCTCATCCATCCAAACCGTCTGGACTTTAATTCTACACAAATAAGTCAGCCTGAAGAGGATCCCTTAAAAGCCCAATTTATCTCCTCCTGTTCCAGCGACCCTCAGTATGTGTGCCAAGCATGACGACTAGCATAAAGCACTGCCAGTGGTGATGTGAAACATCTGACAGCGATGGGCGATTTTAAAATTTTGCTGCTGCTAAAGTACAAAAGGAAATTGAAGGAGGAAATGTGTACAAGATGAATTAAATTTATGTGACTAAGTCATTCACCCTTCCAACATGTTAGTATCCAACTCCAGCTGGTGAAGTGTGGTTAGATAAATCCAGCAAATCTTTTATGTTCACCTGTCTTTGTTGCTGTTTTGTAATGTTTGGTTTAATTGTTTAAGAAATACCTAATTCAATTCAATATTTTGAATTCACCTAATTCAAACAATTGAACTGTGATTGAAAGTTAGATGATAAAGCAAAGGAATTTATACAGAACTGGTCTCATACTGATGTACTATTTCTATTTACATAATACAACGCAGACAACATTTTTTAACAGTATGAGCAAATACTGTATCCATGAGCTTAAACATTAGAAATCAAATTGAGTTTTGAAACTCATTAACACTGCGCTGGACTGACGACCAGTCCAGGCTGTACCAAGCCTTTAGCCTGAAACATTTGCTGGAGATAAGCACCAGCATCCCTCCTGACCCTGCTAGGGACAAGGATGTTAGAAAATATATGGATGGATGGAAACTCATTAACAGTGGCCTTGTTATGAGCTGCTTACAGCAAGTTCAAAATTTATTTTATTTCCTGCAGATACCAACCTGCCTCTTGGTCAATTTAAAAACCAATTTAAAGGATGTTCAAACTAATTACCTTTGGCTATATTTTACGTGTAGGAAGATTGTCAGTGACTGCTGTATATTATCAATAGGCATGGGAAATCATTATGAAAAAATAAAAGATGTCTCATGACTTGGTTGCATCAAGTGAAAATGAACTGATGTCAAAGTAAGCTATGGTGTTCTGAAATATAGTGATGGACATTTGTATCCAATTCCTTTGTCTAAAAAGACGTTTTCAAAGCAGTTATTATATAATCATATTTTTATAACTACTTTATTTGCATTTTTCAACAGCTACATAGTGCAATGCACAGAAGATATGTAACAACATTTTTAAAAAAGCAAAAAGGTGTGAAATCTGCAGCATTCTGCACAAATTGTGAAATGGAAATATGTGACTATAATTTCTCCAATTTGTTTAATAATTTCACTCCACAAATTGAGATTTTCTTTCCAGGTTAACAGGGCATGATGTGTTTGAGAGCCTCTCAAAATCTTTTCGGTCATTAAGTCGTTTTTGCAAATCAGCTGATAATATTTTGTTCCTCACCACCAACAGTAATATTACTGATTACATTAACATGTAATCAATTCGCTTCATTACATGTGATTTCAAAACAAAAGATTTGTGTTGTGATCCAAAAATCCCGTATTGTTGATTATCCTGAAAGTTTAAAGCATTAACATATAAATATTAATGGGGAAAACACTTAATTTAATAATTTACTAAATACAAAATTTTTACATTTCTCATTACATTTATTTGAGAAAAGACAGGATAAAATTAGCATTTTATGCATAATGTTGCTGCTTTCTCTCCTCAGATTAAAAGGTACAGCAGTGTCACGCCAAATGTCTCACAGCAACACTGGTTTAGAAATTAGATAGGACAGAGGTGAAAGGTCTGTCTACTAAAACAAGAGGATCATGAATTTTAGCTGCATAGCATTAAAAATGACAGACAGTTGTGCAATGAGCACACACAAAAGAGCATACACCTGCAGTGAATTGCAAAACTGTTCACTGCTTTTAATGAAAAGCCCACATTGTTGGACACAGCAGGCTCCAGTCCCACAGTCCACTGCATCAGTGGACTACTACTGCCACTACTTATAAGTTTTGTGGTGCCACTACTTATAGGTTTTGTGGTGTTTGCTTGGTTCTGCTGAACTAAAATCAGCTAAATGTGTCAACAGGGTGGAATATGTTATGCCCCAATGAGACTATTGGCGTTGTTCTGCAGGCCTGATCACCGCCAACAGGGTGACGTCGTAAATTTACTGCTGATCACAGTCGATGATCTGCACTGCCCTTTAGAACTTGTTGCAAGACAAACACTGAGAGCAAACAAGGAACTGTTCTAAATTTCATTCAAAACTGACAAAATAGTTGAAAAATAAAGAATAGACCAAGTCAGCACGCTAAGTAATTCCCATGATTTAGTAGAAGGAGATGCTTTGTGATGTAGTTTGAATATATAGCCCCCACATATATTCTGTGTGTGTACAATTACTAGGTAAGTTTTAGTTTTGACCATGTCGTCATTTTTATGCATATTTTCCAACTCCAAGCTGTATAAATTAGGGGTGTAGTGATACAATAATTTCACGATACGATAGGATATGCAATATTCTGGTCACAATACGATATGTATCACGATATTTGTTGGGCGATACGATTCTTGCGATTTTTACGATTTTCTGAAAGATTTTAGAAGGACAGTGGTTTTAGTGACATTTTGTGTTCCATAGGCTTGAATTTAGTTAACTGAAAACTGATTAAAAGCACCAACTACACAATACCTGACTCTGATTGGACAGTCTAACAGTCTGCAGCTGGACAAAATGAATAAAAGATGCAGTGAGAGAATTAGTTTCTGTCATTTAATTCATATGGATTTGACATAAAACTCAAAAGTTTAAACGGTAATCCAGGAGCAGAGTGGAGAGATTATCAGCCACTAGACTCTCAATATGCAAATGATGCACTTATGTTTTTTTCTTTTGGACACTTTGGCTGCATTTTGGAGTAAAAATGCAGCCACAAATGCAGTCTTTAGGACTATGGGGGAAAAGGCTTTTCTACCTTGGCTCCCGGAGTTAGCCGTGGCTGTAAGCTGTTTACTACTAACTTCTAAAGTAGTGGCTCCGCCTCACCCCGGTAGTGATCATCTCCCTGCAGCTACGCAGCGCCGCTATTCCCCTGCGTGGATCTTTGAGTAGCTCCTCTCAGACTGCCAGGATCTCATCGTTCTCTCAGTCTCTGATACTCTTTGTTGCTGATAATAATGATCGATCAGCCATTGTTGTCATGGAAATCCTCACTGCGCCGCGGATTCCGGCTGGTGGTTTTTCCTCTTCCAGCTCCAAACACAGCGCCGCCGCTGCTGCTGCGCGCCGCTTCGGATGTTATCAACCCATGTTCATTCTTCAGGTAATCCTTTATATACAGAACAGAAACCGCTAAGCTAAAACTAATTACGAAGTGAAGCTACCAGTAGAAATTAGCATCAATTTTGCGATCTCACTTCTTTTGCAGTTTCTCTGTTCGCCGCGCTGCTCCTTTCCGCTCCTCATTTCCGCTTCTCTTTCACGGTCACTTGCGCACCTTTCCTTCGTTTCTCAGCAACAAAATGCAACCCATCGTTATTTATTGAAGATTTTACATTTCCAAAAACACAGGAATCTAATGTTTCGTTTCGTTTTGTACGTTTGGAAGCTCATTTCCTCTCAAAATAATAGGAAAAGCCGGGGAATGGCGGCGCTTTTGACATTTCTCTGACATCCGGAAAAATATGGTTTACTAATTTTAGCATAACTCCGGTTATACTTGGCCTATTGACACAATTTAAAAACTGGTGTGTTGTTTATAATGTGAACTTTAAGCTCACGTTGAAAGTGAGACTGAGGGAGGCGGAGTCTTGCTGCTACGCCGTAACAAATTAGACATTAATAAGAGCTATAAGGCTATGGACCCCTATGGTTTAAAAAATCGATACTCGTGGATGAAAAATCGATACTTTCCGAGCGCGGAAAATATCGGTATATATCGCCGAATTGATTTTTTCATACAGCCCTAGTATAAATTAGAATGCTTATTGAATATAAACATATCAGCTGATGTGTATTTGTTTAATGAAGGAGGATGGGGCCTAAGGAGATCAACACCCTAGATCAAGGTGTGCATAATTATTAGACGGTTTCTTTTCCTCAAGCAAAATGGGCACTGAAAAGACCAAAATTGTAAAAATTTAAAAAAAAATTTCAGAGGGATGTAGTACTCTTGAAATTGTGAAGATATTGGGGCATGATCACAGAACTGTCCTAATCAGGAGATTTACGGAGAAGGAAAACATTTCACTTCTCTGAACAGTGTCTGGAAGGCTGTGGCTGCTGCTGCACACAAAGCTGATCATCAACAGATCAAGAAACCAATAGACTCCATGAATGGAAGACTTATAACTGAAAAGAAGGGTGGCTATAATGGTCACTGATTTATTTTTTAAATGTCAGAGATGTTTATTTGTCAATTATGAGTTATATGTTTATTAACGGATGACAATAAACAAGCTGATCGGTGGAATTTGGAAAGATTTTCTTTTTATTTCCGTTGCATAATAATTCTGCACACAGATAGTTGCCTAGTAATCGTGCACACATAGATATTGTCCTAAGAAACCCAAAATCTCACTTTTACTTTCTTAATTATTCAGATTTGAGAGGTTAATAACATTTTGGGTTGACTGAGTGCGCAACAAAATGAATAAAATCAATCCTCAAAACTACAACATCCGTAATGCTGAGCCTGGTACAAAGGCTGTAAGTTACTTTTACATTAATTATGTCACATCTCCGCACAGTAAGTCATATATGGAAGTACGAGTGAGAAGTAAAGTGTGTACAGTGATTTATAACTAAAGCTTTGCCTTGACTTCTTAACTGCAGCAGTGCTCCTTGGAAGTATAGATCTGACATAATTCACAAGAGACAGCAGATCTTGTGATCCAACAACACACCCAGAAATTTGATTTCATTCACTCTCTGTATATCAGCAATATTTGTACTAAATTGTACTTGTATATTATGTTTTGATCCCTAAATAATATGTGTTGTTTTGGTCTGATTTAAATATGCTAAACCAGGCTTTTAATGTTCTTATTTATTGACCTACAAGAGACTGTTACCTGAACAATTGCTCAAATCATCAGCAAACAAGACAAACTGTAACTTCTGAAGCTTCCTGGCTTTTCTGAGGCCATTTTTACAGAGTGAACAAAATAAGGGGCAACACTGACCTCTGAGTGACATCAGGTAATGTTTGAAAAGTTGGATGTTTGATCACTGTAATGACGAAGTAAAACTTTAGCTTATTCACAGGGAAAACGGAACCTGATTAACAGACGTTTCCTGAGATATTATTCTTCTGAACCTACTGAACGCTTTTTCCAAGACGAGCTGTGATGAACAAATAGACAAATAGATGAACAGTCATTGCTGTTCATCTATTTGTCATAAACTGGGGAATATGAAAAGTGATGCACTTTATCTTTTCTTCAGTCTCCTGGACCACCCAGGCAGTCCCATTTTCTTTGCTTGACCATTACATAAAATAACAATCATTCGTTCTTGATTGACTCAGTATTTCACCTTTAAATGGGATTTATTCATCTCCATAACATCACTAATTTGAACAAATTGTTGTCTGCTCCCTGTGTAAATCTTTGAACAATTCATAACACGCCATACCTTTCTGTTTTTTTTAAACAGGTATGGTCTTATGCACACTTTATTTGAAGGGGTGAGCATAAAACCCTTGGTTATGAACATGAAGGAGTGTTTATGACTGTTGTCATGAAGGGTTATTTGATAGTGACATTTTTAATGCAAAGTTGCATTAAAATTGCATTAAAAGTTTCAAATTTGCAATAACAATCCTATTATTTACTGAATGACACTTATTGATAACAGTCAAAAGTTTACAGACTTCTTCATGTTTATCAGTGTTATGTGAGACTTATGCACACCCTTCAAATAAAGTGTTGCCTAATACATTATGATCAATAGTGTCAAATGCTTTTAATCTGTCGAGATTCCTAATACTTGTTTCTTGTTGTCGATGCAGTTCATGAATTTCTTAGTTAAATCCATCAGTGCCATTGCTGTTCATCTATTTGTCCTAAAGCCATGATGATTGTCTATTGTGTTTATCTATAAATTTATTCAGACACACTATGAACAGCTTTTATTGTATTTTGGAAAATTGTTTTGCAAGGACCAATGGAGTAAAGCTGCAGTGCAACCTGATTGAGACTGATCCACACCAACTCCAGGCAGTGATTCTAGTCACTACCAAATTTTGACTTGAAGGGGGTGAATATTCATGTAATCACTCATTTCATGTTACATATTTTAATGTCATTATTTTGTAGAATGAGGTTTCACTTTGATAAAATGTAATTTTCTTCTATCAAAAAAGTCTAATTTTGTTGATCATGATTACTTTGTAAACCGATAAAAGGGCAAAACATCTCAGAGGATGATACTCTATAAAGTCAGTATACATTTCAAGATTATTCCTATCACACACAAGATCATCTCAGTCATTTATTAACATTTTAATGGAACAATGCATAACGGACTTGAATGCCTGTGGTTCCCACTGTAGATGCTGATGTCCAAACAATGGTCAAATAGATTGACTGCAGGGAGAAGCAGCAATTCAAAGGTGAGGTTGCACAGAGAAGAGTCATGCTGTGCAGGTTAAGACAAAGATAAAAGAGAGAAACTTAAAACCTCAGAGACTAAAGGTCAGGTCAGGTCAGCTCAGGACTGTGGCTCACTAAAACTAACAAGAGAAAAGTTAGCTACTATGGAGTCATCATCAAAGCAGGACTAAACAATAGTGAATGTAGTCAAGGAGCTAAATATCAGTGCTAATAACACTTAATTGCAGTATAAACAAGCTTAAGAACCAATGCAGAGACATTAGGAATCACATTTGGATCAGATTCCATGTATTTTATTGTCTGAATCTATGAATGTGGCTTTGATAAAAAATTGCTTTTGCTTAGATATATAAGCAAAATAAACTGAATTCACTGAGCTGAGACATGTTAGGTTTACTAGGATACTAGGTTTACAAGACAACTTTGTAAATGACAGTTCCATGAAGATGTTTAGAAAGTAGCTCTGCCATGTTCATGAAATGTGATGATGAAGGACATTTAGCACAAGATTCAAGGTTGTGGTTGTAAATCAGAAAATCTATCATCAAATTACCGGCATGAAAGTTTAGATTGATATTTGCTTTTTCACTGCACAGACACAAAATGATCATAATCATCATCACTGTTATTTGAGACAAAATGAGCTATTAAAAAGTACTGTTTTATTTATTGGTATCATGCATACTGTAATGCATGTTACCATGCGTAGTGGCACCTAGAGATGTACCTTGAGACATCTGAATGTCAGATGAAACACGACACACTCCTGAAAAATCAATTAACAAGGTCATATATAATTTAAAAGCATTGATTTGCAACTGCAGCTATGTTGCTTGTTAAAAGACTAACCTGAGCTGCAACCCACTGGGTACAGTTTCTCTGTGAAATAGTTTGTCATGGCAATGCAAAAGCACAATGGATAGAGCAACTCAAAATGCAACTGTGAAAAACAGTGTTTTTATGTAAGTGGATTCGTTTTAAACATTTGCCCATTTGCTCTTCATCTGTGGCATTCTTGGAGAGGGTTTAGTATGTTAAGTTTATTTTGATGACATGTTTGTTATTAAGCAGAATTAATAAAATACCACTTTATAATCCTTTTCTGAGGTGCAATAGGTCAAAACAGCACCAATTAACTGTATGATGCAGGGAATAAATACGTGCTAACAGATATTCTTGGAGCAAACACACATTCTGCCCATCTCCAGAAGACATTTCATTTCCATAAGGCATTGCATTTATTAAGAGACAAAAAAACTTGGAATAGAGTGTATGTTCCCACAGAGTGGTGGTTGAGTCATACTGACATTGTTTTATTTTTGTTCACAACATCAGACAGACCACAAATCTCAGATAAGAGAGTTGGAGGATCACATCAAAAAATTAGAGGAAATTACTGGAAAGAAGGACAATGCAATAAAGACACTTCAAAGGGCAAATGTACAACTACAAGATGGTACATTAGCAAATCTTTTACAAAATGCTTGCCAAATAACTTCTTAAATCTGAAATACTTCTTATATTGTGATTCAGGGATGTCAGACACAATATATGAAGGTGCCAAGGAAGCAATCAAGGCTGTCCAGCAGTCATCCGGTTCTTCCGACCAATTACAATCTACATAAGGATATAACCTGGTGTTAGAAATCATGTGCATAGTTTCAGATAAAAGACATGATATATTCTGGTGTTCAAATTAAATAATTTTTTTATTTTTGCAGAATGTGTCTTTGACAAACCAGACAGCAACTATGTGGCCCTTGACTACACACAACGGTTTCAAAAAATGACTAGAAACCTGATGGTCTCCATCTTAACTCTTGAGGAAATGTCAACGTGTTTAATGACTGGAAAGAAAGGAAACCTTGGTGATATAAAGAGAAGCCTGGACCAGGATAAAATGAACCTTGTCATTGGTGAGTATAACTAAAACGTAACTCAATACATGATATTGATCAACTTTGTTTTGCAGAACAAATCAAGAAAGTGCACTAGGATGTTGATATGACCGACATCAAAGTTCGCATGGCACAAAACCTGAAGGACACCAGTAGATGGGCGGAGAGGTGAAATTACATTGAGTTAAATAATTGGATTATTTCATACCTTCTGCTCAAGTAATCTTTTAATTTGTCTTTATACAGGCAGGCAGGGGTAAAGGATGTAAACCAGTAGTCAAGTTTTCCTGTGGCTGATCACATGTGATTCACATCATTCACATGTGAAAAGTTGTGAAGTCACATGTGATTACATGTGACTTCTTGTGTTCCTTGACATCACACCTCTGTTTGACTGATTTCTGCTACTTGTGAAGGCCAGGTGAAATACTGATCCACCTAAGGATGGAACTGTGTATTTTGTTACAGCAAAATACAAAATATAAACTAATCACAAAGGG
This sequence comes from Poecilia picta, assembly GCA_033032245.1. Classification (NCBI taxonomy): domain Eukaryota; kingdom Metazoa; phylum Chordata; class Actinopteri; order Cyprinodontiformes; family Poeciliidae; genus Poecilia; species Poecilia picta. The sequence continues at coordinate 15,426,057 of CM065354.1, read as the reverse complement.
AAACATACATGGAACGAAACAAATCACTGCTGTTTTAATTACCATTCTCTCATTAAATGATTAGAAAACATCAGATGGTCAGCATTGTTTTCTTTGTAATTGCTGTTGCAAATTAGTTGTGTAAATGTGTTTTGCAAGTAATTTTAGAATTTAGGATTCTATTTTAAAGTAATGGTGTCGGTAATGGAGAGACACAGTGAAGTGTCCTTTAGTGGAGTTAATGTACATTTAGCACATATTCCAACTTTAAAACTTTAATATCTGTAAAGAAACATACAAAACATCTGTGCCACCTGCAGCTGCAGTGGGCTCCCATACAAAGCTCCACTGCACCTTGATATGAAATGCCTTTCAGCATGACATTGGGACTGTGCAACAATAAATTTACCTCCTTTCATCCACAAGAGCATTTAGTAGGAGGACTGCTGTCTTACCATGAAAATCACACAGCATTGAAGTATAAAAAGGCTCAGCAGTTCAGGGGAGTAAGAAGCATTTTAAAATCTGCAAACATTGTTTGCTTGAGTTGACAGACCTAAAAACAAAGCGCACCAATGTTGACGAGTACAGTGTCCTCATAGCTACACATTCGGTCTGCTGGGATCCAGGGCGGCCCTCCACGTGCCTGTAAGTGGATTTTCTGCAAGCTTCATTTTTGTGAGGGTTGTTTATTGGCAGCACTCACCGTCTCAGCAGTTCCAGCTGTGATAGATGAGCCAGGTGGCACACTCCATCCTCCAGTTGAGGAGAAAGAGAGGGAGAGAATTGCTGCTCCATCATTTCTCATGACCTTCCATGCCTGATTATGCTCCTGCGGATCCTGACCTGCTATTACTCTAATGAAGCAGCTTCGTCTGCATAACTGCACTTAATGATCACGTTTCCTCATCAGTGTACGATGAAACACTATGTTGTTCTATTTTTTGCACAACCATCTTAATCAGCCATCGGTTTTGTCTTTGTTGTGCGACTATATGCATGTGTGTTAACTAGCTGAGAGTGTGTGTAGAATCCCTGATGTGCTATCAGAAACACTGGCAGCAGCTACAAGATGTGATTAAGATGAAGCGCTAGAGAGAAGCGTGTTGGATGTCAGAGTGGTTGGGGTTTTTTGCAGATTCCCCCTGTGCTGCTGCTGCTGGTTTGAAGCTGGTCTGTGGGATCAGATAACTAGGAGGAAAAGAGAAACTGCCAATCATCCACAGCCACAGATGACACTCCAGTCTGCAGGACTGCCATACTGAGGAGGCCAAGACAATTTAGAGGACAGGAATTATTCCCTTGTGTGTTTTCTTTACACTATTCTTGAGGCATTGTAAATGTACTGATGCTGCCATGCCATTGTTGATATTACAATATCATTGATATTATCAATTTAAACATTAGGCTTTACATCTGAACAAATCATGAATAACCGTAGTGTGGAAGCAAAAACATAAAATTAATGAAGTGGCAGCAGTTGAATAATAACAGAAGATTTGTCTTTTTATAGTTTTCTGGAGTTTGTATTTTCACACATTTTTAAAAAAGACAAAACCTTTTCTCTTTGCTAGATTAATTTTAAAATTAAACTAAAATAAAATCTTACATATCCCATATTTCATATTTTAGGAAAACGGTCATATTTTATCCAACATTTATGTCACTGATGTGGCTTTTTCTGGTGCCATAATTCTGCACCAGAAAAAGCCAGATGGAATCAATATCTGGATGTAAACGGATGCACGATCTGATCTCCAAATTATGCCCCGCCTCTTCCATGACACTTCTCACACATACAAAAAATTAGTCTATATTTTCTTAGTTTATATGTGCAATCTTACACTTTTATGTATGTGTGAGAAAAAAAATGTATATGTGTGTGACATTCATACACACATACACAATTTTAATATTTTGTGTGTGTGCGTGTGTGTATGAGTTTTTAGAAATGTGCGAGAGACATAGTTTTTGTCCCAAACAGCCCCTCATAGTTTTACCTATTTCCTGTTCTTTGGTACTGATATTGTCAGGGGCATAAACTGAATCTGGTAACTCTGTGGGACTTCATCACCATCACTTTAAAAAAAGTCAGAGTTTACTTCGTCCTATCAATGCTGCACTGTTTGTTTTTTGTTCACTCCTTATGAGGACTGCTGTCATCCTTATTTTCAGGCTGGAAACAAAGAAACAAGCACAACAACTGTCCAAGAGAAATAGGTTTAAAGAAAGGGCTACATTTTGACTTACCCTAATTACATCACAGGATGGGGCCCAATTACTGTACACAAAAACTGACACTCTGCAACGCCATGGAATTTAAAGTAATATTTATTATGAAGAATTTTGTGTACATAGAATTAAAGCACTGAAGTCATTGATATCTTGTTTTTATCGCATCGCTGACTCTTTAAACTTGCAAACACTGTGTTCTTTATTTTATTAAAGCCTTTGGTCCCTCACCATGACCATCCTTGTTATAACCAGCAACTTTAATCGAAACTGTGATCATGAACTGGCTTCTTTATCCACAGAGAACAAATTCAGGCTGCACTAATGATTAATGACAGGGTTTCATTTTCGCATAACAGACCCTGTCAATGCACAGCAGTGAACTGCCACCTGATCAGTCAGAGAGTCACCATGGATCAAGAAAATAAAAAGAGCTAAAGGTAAAATGAAAAGGGAGAATACCTCTTGGGTTATAAACATGAACATTTTGAGACATATAGTGACTTGCAAAAGTATATACACCCCCTTCAGCTTTTCCATATTTTGTCACATTCACTCGTTAGTGGCTTTAGATCGACTACCAAAGTTTAGTTGTATTCTTTCATGAAACAAATTTTGTTATATGAAATTGAATTCATATATTGTTTGTGCAAAAATGTTGACAGCAGCTCTAAATCAACTGAAGAACAGGAAGTATTCTGGCTTGATCCAGAAAATAGAGACTAGAAATATGAATGTTGAAATATGAACTATGTATGTCTGTTTTAAACATGATGAACATGCCGAGAGAAAAAGAAAATGTTATTGAGCAACGATTCAGTCCTGCCAGCACCGGAGTTTGTATAGCAGTCTACAAAACCCAGTTTCTATTTTAATATTCCACTTCTGCCTGTCAGCAATTTAATTCACATATTAGCTAAATATTTAACTTGAAACCTAAATATTTAGTTTGGAGCTAAACATTTGTTAGGAATTTAAATATTTATTTGGTGAACTAAATGTTTATTTTTGCAAACTAAATATTTAGCTGGTGACTTAAATATTTAGTTTGTATCTCAGACCTGTACAGGATGTTTTGATATAAAAGACCATTTTTATTTTTTTTACACATTTTACTGTACACTCACTTCAAGAACCCTGTTAATATGACATAAATATTTAGGTGTACCTTAATAAAACTGTTGAAAGTTGTGATGATGATTATTTGATTTGACCACATTGAGTTTAATGTAACTCAATGGGGAATGTTTGCATGAAACATAAAAACTTATATTAAGTTTCTTTATTTAAAACACAAGAAACTTTATCTAACAGATAAAAAGGTCTAAAGTTTATGCTGCTGGAGAGAAATATAGCATAGGAATGAATGTTTTACTCCAGATATTCAAAGCATAACTGTTGTCTTTATCCAAGTTTGATTTTCATGCTACGTGTAATCTCACTTAAAAACCCCTTTACTTCTAGTGCAGCCTTTTGTCATTTCACAGGTAATGGAATATTTCTGAGCCTTTCTTCCACTCAAATCCACCACTTTTTTTCTGTGTGGTGGATTGGGGGGAATGGTGAAAGCAGCGACGAGCTTTTAATGGCTGATTGTCTTAGATACACAGGATAACCTCCGCAGCTCCTGAAAAAATGTCAACCTAAAGTCCTACCCTTGTCTCGGTTGTGATTAACATGTTTAAAGAAAAGCATTACATTCTGCAGTCGGAGAAAAGTTCCAGTCTACATCAGGTAAAACTTGAGAAAACATGGACGTTTTCTTTGTCTTCAGTGATAAGCATGGCGTGTTTGTGTAATGAATCACTAACAGAGCTATCTGATTCCGCTTTGTTCACAGCCGCAATAGGTCAGATTTGGGCACTGTGTTTGAAAAGGCCTGTGATAAAGCAGGTTTGTGTGTGTGTGTGTGTGTGTCAGGTGACAAAGATAACTGCAGCCACATCCTCTCAGAGGACGTTGTCCTTGTGCCCACGGATAACAACGGGATGCTCTCTTTGGCGTATTTGCCCCATTTTAGCAACATGAGTTTCTGCAGCTCAGGAAGCTAGAGAGGTCTTACTTCTGCCATCCTTGGCAGTAGATAAGAAAATAATCCACAGTAATAATGAACAATTTGATGAGTTATGGAAATGCTCCATTAGACAGATAAATAACAGTTAAAAAGCCTGAAGCAGCATAAAGTTGTCAGTGGCTGGACATCTGCTCCCTGACGAGAGACAGAGACAGAATGTTAAATTAATGTCATTTAAATTCCTAATGAGATATTACAGTTTGGAAAATCCAGCAAAAACAGACTTCTTATTCTGGTTTTATTAATGAAAACCAGTAGGTCTCATCACACACATACACACACACACACACACACAAAATCAACATCCAAATTTACTATTTGCTTTTGAGTGACGTATTCCCCGTTCTTTCATTTTTACTTTGTGTACCATATATAAGAGGATAAATATGGTTCAACTTCTTCATTAAACATATTTAACAATGGAAAAATAAAAATCATGAAAAAATTTTGGGTTTGCTACTTTTTGGTCTAACACTGAATGGACTAAGATTTTAGTTTGTCGTGAGATTTGTAGTTTGTCGTCCTCAAAAAACGTTTTCGTGGCTGTTGCACATTTTCACATTTGGTGAAAAAGTCTGCAAATATTTACACAAACTTTCACGCCAAGCTCCTTTTTATACATGCCAACTTGTGTGTAAAATATGCTGCTTCACATTTTCGTGCAGTGGCATATAGAGGATGCCATTGCTATCACTCTGCACACCACACTGACACAGCAAAGGACTGACGCGAGGCTACTCTTCCTGGACTTCAGCTCGGCTTTTAACACCATCTTTCTGAGCAGACTGTGAGAAAACTGGAGAACCTGGATCTTTCCCACGTTTACTGCTGCTTATCCTCAGCTCTGAGCCAGAGCACCGTCTCTCCACAAGGCTGTGTGCTAAGGCCCCTACTCTACACCCTCTACACCAATGACTATGCCATCCATGGTAATAAACTAACTACACTATATATTATATGTTTATAGGCCTGTCACAATAGCAAATTTTGATTTATGATAAACAATATTGTTGTTTTGAGACCAATTTTAAGTAATGTAATGTTAAAGGCAAAATAAAAATGTAAGAACACAATCTAAAAGATCAGAAAACTTTAAATTATAATGAACATTTAACACTGCAACTGGAAGACATTTCAAATATCCAAAATAAATAAACAAAGCGACAAATAAAATGAATTTTGAAGTCTTTGTAAATAAAACTTTCCTTCAAAAAAAGCTTTAGTTGAGACCAAAGCACCAACCTGAAAGTTTTTACCATACAGCTTTTGGTAGAAAGAGAGAAATAAAAAAAAACGAAAATCATGTGAATGGAAATGATTGAATTTGTTTTAATTTAACGGAGCTCCGTTCATTGTGCGCGTTGAAGCGGACACGCTGCGCATGCGCCCGGCGCATGCGCAGCGTGTGCAACTTGGTGCTGATCACTAACCGCCATATCGCTGTCTTGGCTCAAAACCGCGCTCATCCCGAACTGTTAAAACCAACTGTTAAAACCGCGACTATAACTCAGCCTATCAGAGAGAAAACAGGAGACGTAAGCTCGGCGGCTGGGCTGATACAGTTTACATTCAGTCTACTGTTAACTCACACATTATGAATAAGGTTAGAGTTGCTACCTGTAACTAGTCCGGCTCCTTCGCTGGGCTGGCAGTTTTGGCGGGTCTGAGTTGCTGCCGGTTCATCTTCAAGAAGACGAACAAAATATGCGTCCAGTTTTTGGCTCTTTGTTGCTCTGTTTTTTTCCATCCTTCTCACTTTGCTGCTCCATGAAGCTCCACTCCTGTTAGTTTAGTCCATAAAAATCTTCTAGCTAGTTTGTCATCTGTTGCCAAGAGACTGATGATGACGTTGGTGGATGGCTGGTGACAAGTTTTACCCAGAATACACTTGGAGACAATAAGGACGATCCTCTTGTAATTTTGCGTGTCACAGAGTGAAATGTAAGAGTAAATATAATGCCAGTCACGTAGCATAACATTTTATTCAATATTTTACACCGACAATGTCACTAAAATCAGTCGGTCTTGTGAAGCTTAAGGCAACCATGAGTCAACAATGTCTGGGGCAGAGTGGTAGTTTCATGTACACTAAAATCATTAGGAATGGGCTTCCTTTATATTCAGATTTCTGAGATTATTTTTGTTGTGTTTTGGAACTTGTGTGATGTGGGAGACAACGCAAGGGCTAGAGGAGATACACAGGACCTGCTGCCTCCAGAGAGCCCGCCGCATCATCAAGGGTCCCTCAGGCAACAGAGTTTGAAAAGGCCACCACCTCTTCAAACTCCTGACCTAGGAAGGCAGTTCAAGGCAATAAAGACAAGGACAAACAGACTAAAAAACAGTTTCTATCCAAGAGTTGTTGTTGCCCTGAACACAGGGCTCTAAAACCTGAGCTGTATATTGAAGTAGTGCTATTCTCAATTAAGTATAATTTATGGGTACTCTACTGACCTCGGCTTGACTCATATGGATCTTCTTCTCACTTAGAAAAGTCTTGATCACCTGTCCACTTAAACTCAGAAATATGTAGACCAAGTTTTTTTTTTTAAAAAAAAGCACAATCTCCATGTGATGTACTGCTTGTATCACCATCAAAAGATCATGTCATTAATTACTTTTCAATGAAGTGCAGCACTTAACCACAATTAAATGACATACATTTATGTATGTCAAATGCAAATCATTTGAAGTGTGTCACCTTAGAAGTGTGTCACCTACCTGCAATCTATAGTCTCAAAGTACAATGAACTTGACCCGTTTCAAAGGCTTCGTTTCTAAGAATTGTGTTTCTTTAACAGAAGATCAAAGGATGTTCAGCTAGTAAAAAATCCTGAGAGATACCCTCCTTCTTTGGGACGCAACATCACCATTAAAAATCCAGAGTAATGTCACTGCGAATGAGCAGTATGAATGCAAAACTGCAGAATTCTGGAGTTTTGCAAACATGAAAAAAAGAACAATTAAAAGTGGGTAAGGGGCTGTGGTGATGATTTGAAGACGTCAAGAAGATGTTACACACTTCAAGCTACAGCTGTGCCAACGGCATTACATGAGTCAGTGTTTTCCCAAAATACCTTTGTGTTTCTGTCAGTCTGTGTTTCGCACCCATCACTGCACAACCCGACACCTCCACATGTCCAACTACACCTCCAGGATGTCCAGATCCACTCCAGCACCAACAGGTGTACATTCAGAGGTGTCCCATCATTTCCTGTCAGCATTGAGGTGTGTAATTTTGCAGAAAATATTGGTTTTCCACTAAATATTCATGACAAATTGTGTATATGCCACATTAAACCACCATTATTTCCCTTGTTTTTGTAGACCTAGCATTCTAACTAGAAGTTTAATTAACCCTTTAGTTTAAGATAATTTTCTGATGTCAAAATACAGGACATATAAAGAAAAAACAAATACAAAGGCTGTTTTTATGTTTTGTCTGGAAACACTTTATTTGACGGGCTGTGCATAAGACTGGCATGACACTGTCATAAACATGACATAACACCTGTCACGAACATGAATGAGTCTTTATGAATGTTGTCATGAAGTGTCATTTGGTAAATAATGACACTTTTAATAAAGTTGGGACTTTTAATGTACTTTCAAGTCAACTTTTAAAAGCAACTTTGCATTAAAAGTGTCATTATATACCATATGACACTTCATGACAACATTCATAGACTGGTAGATTAACCCAAATGACGAGGTTCTTTGTGGAGACACTGTATTAATTTAACTAGAGCTAAGCAGGCCACTTTTCAAGCCTCAACTTTTGTTATGATGCTTCAGCAGAACACCATATGCAGTACACTTCCAACCCTACTTCTGCATCACTGGCCCTCCATTGCTGTTTATCAACTCATGATAATGTCACATAGCAACAGTAAATGATCATATTTATTAGCAATTCCACCCCACAGTTGTTTCAAATATCAAATGAGAAAATAAATGCTAATTTGAATTACAAACGTAGTTAAGCATTTCATTAAATTAGCCACTGTTTACTTTTCATATTTCCTGGAATTCATTGTGAAATATTGTTCCATAAATACATCCACTTCTACTATAGATACTTCCACAACTCAATTGTACGAATATCTTTCAGTGTTTCTCTCCAGCCTACATTCAGAAACCGACAATAGTAGAAGCAAATGATGAAGAACAACAAACCATCTCTCTCAGCAGACCAAAGAGCAGTGTGACCGGTGGTGGACGGTGGTTCATTCTGTAATGCTCATGGATGAATAAGCTGAAAAGAGGAAGCTGTCAGCTTCCGTTTTGTGGGCCGTATTTACCAGTTAATCCAGTGAGGGCACTCTGAGAGGTTATTAAGAACTCAGTGCAGTCATGTTCTTTCCTTGCTACTGTGAAACTTGCAATTACTAATCCAATTTAGCAGCAGAGGAGTCATGTTCTTTTTCTGTGTTAATCTGGTTACAGCAGCTGTTTGGTCTCCTGTTGACTGTGGAGGGCTTAACTTAACCAGCAGAGTTCCCAGTGGCACAAGGGCATGGAGATTCTCCTGATAAAGATTTTCTACTGCAGACATTCCCACTCGCCACATCTCAGGATTTCTGTGAATTAATTTAATGGCTTTTGTCTGCTTTATCCAGAAAGGTATAAAGCAGACAAAAGCCAATGTGAATTTCAAGCGTTGATTGAAATTCACATTGAATATGAAGGAAATAGGTCTGGAAGAGAAACAAGATCTTAAAACAGTACTTAGACAGAGCTTTACTGTGTTTTGGATGTTTTAATACCTCATCCTATTTTTTTATTATTTTTTGTTTTTTTCACATTGTAACTACAAAATAAAACATACTTCCATGCAAATTGTTGAGCAGAGGAATGAAAACACAGGGTTTTGAGTATAACTGAATATTCAGTTAAATAACTATCCTCTTACTAATCTTTAGGGATTTTAAAAGATTTTTCTGTTGACGCATCTGTTTGTGATTATTACCTAATCCTCAGGTAACAGATTAATATCCTATTGTTCTCCTAATAATTGCAATACTATTGGACGGTGAACTGTTCATTTTAAACCGCATTACCATGCGATCAGTTGCACAACCTATTTAAAAGATAGACATTGACACGACCGTCAATGGTGTAGTATTCAGTAGAGTGTAAGTCAAAGAATCTGGGCGCTGTGCTCAGGGGGAAAAAAAACTCAACAGTCGTCACAAAAATATTTGTTTTCAATTAATGGAATCGCTGTAAAGTTGCCTGCGACGTACTGGCGACATGTCCAGGCCACCACATTTTATGATTTTCTGCAGCAGCTGCTTGTTCGAGGTCCTCCAGCAGAGTCACTCATCATGTCTTGCTTTCATCCAGACCATGATGGCATCATTGTTCAGAAGCACCTTTTGTGGCCATGACTTGATGCTGCCTCACAGCATGCCTGTGGTTACGATTCTGTCCCATCTGCCTGCTCATGTCTCCACCACTGCTCTCCTGCTCTGCAATCAGCTCAGCTGTTGCGCTCGTGTCCTGCTGCTCAGCCGTGCAATCAGCTCATCCCATGCACCTGTTCACCTGCCTTCAAATGCAGCTCTCTTGCAGGCAGACAGTGATAGATTTTTGAAAGCCGTAGTAGGAGTAGATGTTCGATGGGCTTGCCTTCCTGATGACAACCATGTTTTTGTCTCCTGGATTTCTCTGTCGTACTTTCTTTTACTGGGTACCTCACTGGCTTCTGCTGTCCGGACACTGACCACATTTATGCCCCATGATCACCAAACCATGTCTAGCCCCCGGCTGCCTGATTCTGTTTTCTTGTGTCTGACCCTCTCCTGTCCCATAATCCTGTCTGTTGCCAGTGTTGTCCTGCTCCAGGTTCCTATCTAAACTATCTGCCCCAGTCAGTATTTCATCCAAAGCAATGACAACGATCTCTGGCTTATCGGCTCCCCTGTTTCTAAAGAATTGAAATTCAGGATTCACAAGTGCATCTGGACCTTGTATGCAATTCATCACACTCTCAGGTTCTGGAATCCAGCCTTTTGTGGTGCTTTCTCCAGAACCATCCAGACCAGTCGGTGGGACGTCATCAGGCTCTTATTGAGTGAAAAATACAATTTGGTCATGAGATCCATTTTCTCCCCCCAGTCTATTTCCACTTGTGTTGTCGTCATAGGTACAGGTGGTGAGAGTTTGAGCTCTCGCTTCAGCTGCTTCCATGCTGAAAAAAATAACTTTTTACTAACTAACCTCATTAAGTTCCACCTTAAAAGTCTGATCTGCCCAGATGAAATGGAAGAATAAACGAGTCAAAATAAGCATAGAAGCACATTTAAAAAAAATAAAACGCCTTGAATTACTTTTTCATCACCTTCCAAGAAGTCAGAACTTTCTACAAGGTGGTAAACATAAAAATTTAGGAAATCTGAAAGTGGTCAGATAGTATTTCACAGCACTGGAGAAGCGGAGCTGTAAGAAAATATAAAGCAGACAGAAATAAATCAACAAACAAAGTGAGTTATTACTGGTGGTTATTGGATTATTATAAAAATAGAGAAGTTGTTCAGATGAGAGGAAAACAAGTATGAACTCACATGAAACACCATGTTTATGAAACCAAAGGTCAAAACTAATTTAGAAATTTTTATTTATTTCTTTAGTTAGAGATGATTTGCTAAACTCTTGCTGATGAATTAAGAATGTAATTTTAAATACACCAAAGGAAAAAAGTAGTTAACATCTACATAAGACCTTTCTGGCTTAATTTATTCCCTTTATTTTATGAAAATATTATTTTGTGAACTATGTGTTCTGAAGTGAGTTATTTTGTGTGTTGGTTTCTTTCTGTAGTCAGAGGTTAGTTTTGTCTCATGTAGTTCTTTTGTGTGCTGGGTCTAGTGACCCTCATGTGTTCCCGTAGCTTTTGATTGTTGATTCCTGCACCTGTTTTTTTTTTGGTGATTTAAGTTCTAGCAGAGCTTGGCGGGTTGCTGGAGTCTCGTTGTTCATTTGGATCTGTGTAGCCTGCACCCGCCCATTGCATCAGATGCCCTTAGTTGGAATTTGGAAGAAATAAAGCTAATTCATTCAGAAGCTTGTTTGCTTGTTTGCATGTTCAATGAATAACCCAGACATGCTTTTTATTCCCCGTTTTGCTTTAGAAAATGATCTAATTGTAAGAACTTAATTAAAACTAACATATTATTATTGGAAATTATTATATCAGTTACAAAATATTATCTAAACATGGTAATAAGTCAAGATCTGCGGCTCTCGCTGAAACGGTTCGCGGCGAGTGTGAAGCGGCCGAATGAGGCTCAGTGCCTCCAAATCCGAGGCCATGGTCTTGAGCCGAAAAGGGTAGAGTGCCTTCTCCGGTCAGGGGGTCGTTCTGCCTCAAGTGGAGGAGTTTAAGTATCTGGGGATCTTGTTCACGAATGAGGGAAGAGGGAGCGGGAGATCGACAGGCGGATTGGGGCGGCGTCTGCCGTGAAGCGGGCGCTGTACCGGTCCGTCGTGGTGAAGAGAGAGCTGAGTCAAAAGGCGAAGCTCTCGATTTACCGGTCGATCTACGTTCCCACCCTCATCTATGGTCATGAGCTTTGGGTCATGACCGAAAGAACGAGATCACGGATACAAGCGGCCGAAATGGGTTTCCTCCGCAGGGTGGCCGGGCTCTCCCTTAGAGATAGGGTGAGAAGCTCGGTCATCCGGGAGGGACTCAAAGTAGAGCCGCTGCTCCTCCACGTCGAGAGGAGCCAGTTGAGGCTCGGGCATCTGGTCAGGATGCCTCCTGGACGCCTCCCTGGTGAGGTGTTCCGGGCACGTCCCACCGGGAGAGGCCCGAGGAAGACCCAGGACACGCTGGAGGACTATGTCTCTCGGCTGGCCTGGGAACGCCTTGGGGTTCCCCCGGAGGAGCTGGAAGAAGTGGCTGGGAGAGGAAGTCTGGGCCTCCCTTCTGAAGCTGCTGCCCCGCGACCCGATCCGGATAAGCGAAGAAAATGATGATGATGGATGGTAATAAGTCATTTAGATATTGAAAATGATTTAACATCTTTTTGTGAATATTGAGAAGTGACCTTGTTCAAATCCCTCACAGTGGTAGGCACCAGCCCTTTCCAACACTGAATGTTGACTAGTAATGAAGAGGATCACAAGGGGGCATTCACTCTGACATTGGAGCTGGCAGCTTGCAGCAGCATTTAAATGTCCAGGGTATCTACAGGATATTTATAGTACAAGAAGGCCCATTTGTGAAGGTCATTAGTAGATTCTCAGCTATTATGTTATAGCTGAGAATCGTGGTTTTGCCCCAAGGCACAAGCAACAATTTAGTGACCTTGATAGAGAGGGTAACTGTGAAACCAAGTTTAAAGTGTTCTGCGGTTTGGTTGGGTTATGCACTAAAACTTTCTGTCTTCATTCTTCAGGTGGAGATTCCACAGAGTGGGTCTGCATCATGGTACCATTTACAGCAATCAAAGAGCTACAGGTGCTAATTTGACAGAAAAAAAGATTATTCAAGTGTTCTCCTTGCCCTGCCATATCCAGACTTTACAGACAGCTGTTGTTAGAAGTATTGTAGTTTTAAGCTGTAAGCTATGTAGCACACACACAGTTCCACAAGGTATTGGCTAATTGATAAGATGGCAAGATCACTCCCTGAGACATTTGGTGAGATATTTTCCCTTATTAGCCAATATTAAGACACAGACAGGCAATAAAAAAAAATTAAAATTTTGACTTGGTGAAATTTGCAGAAAACCACAGAAAAATTGTTGTTAGAGCCCAACGGTTTGATCTTAATAGATTACATGTAAGGAGAGCTATGTTGCTTTTGCAAAAAGAATGAATGTTTCATACAAGCGTGTATAATTGTGGAACATGCATCATATATAATCTACTGCAAGCTTTTCTGGGCTTTAGTCACTACATGAAAAAAAAAGCTTTTCCAGCAGTGAACAGTTTGTTTCAATATTTTCCTAAACAAATTTCTGATTTGAGATGTGGAGAAATAAGCACCTTCAGCTCTTGCTTCCAGTGATTTCTTTAGACCAGGGTTTACTGTCTATGCTCAGGTTTCTCCCAATTATCTATAGCAGGGGTCTTCAACTCCACTCCTCTAGGGCTCGGTCCTACAAATACTAGATGCACTCTGCTTCAACACACAAGTCAAATAATTAATAATAATATTATTATTATGTCGAGGTGGTGCAGGGGCAAAGCACAACCCACATATTGAGGACTCAGTCCTCATGGCGGTGGTTGCAGGTTCGATTCCCAGCCTGGTAACATTTGCCGCATGCCTTCCCCCTCCCTCATTACTGTTTCTTATTGATCTAGTTTCAAATAAAGACCACTAGAGCCAACAGCAGTGATTATCTTTAAAAAAAACAAAGATAATCACATCAGGCTTTTATTGGTTTCTATCCAGTACATACTTTCTGGAGATATTTTTACTCTGTCGTTTTTATGTAGTCCCATGCATGCGGGCTCATAACTGCAGCAGTGACTGCATCAGGATGGATGGTCACAGCAGAGCCTCATTATCTGGGATTTATTTCTACTTTACTGTGGTCTCCAGACTACGTCAGTCATCGTATCTCTTGGAGGTAGGATGACATCAGATGTTTAACGGTGTGGAAAAATTTTGATTGCTCATCAAAAACTCCCTATCACAAACTGTAATAAGTTAAGCTGAGCGTTATCTCCCATGGAAGAAACTCCATTGCAAGAAGCTCAAGTCTTCGTCTGACTGTTAGAGCTGCGCTAAGGGGAACACAAGCTTTCTTCCAGTAATGGAACTGCCTGGGAGTGTTGTGTGTTTGCGGAAAATTGTATCTGAAACCTTATCTGACATGTTTGATACTACAGTGCAATACTACATACTACTGTGTCAAAAAAAAACAAAAACTGACAGTACCGCACTCCCTTTTCAGATCTCTCCTTTAAGCAGATGCCTCTTTACTTACAGCAACATAACAAACAAAACCAAGATCTCAAACGTTTTGGCTTGAACTCAATAAATTCAGCATTGAAATATGGATCAAATTAGCAACAGAGGACCACATTAAAATATTCATGAATGCAATACATTAATCTTTTTGTAAGAAAAAAAAATGTATTTAAAAACAAAAGTTCTTTAGTAAGAAGAGTTGAAATACTTTGTTGTACAGCTTGTCTCTGTCCATTACCACTGACTGAATGTTGACGCTGTCCAGTAATGTTTCTGAGACGGGTTTGATTTGATCTGAACCGTTCAAATTTGCTCACATCTTGAAATTACAAACCATTATTATCTTGTTTAAAGACAATTTAAGGGAAAAAATATGAATTTGTTGTGGTTTTGGAAAGGTTATATGGATCTATCTATCTATATAGATATCTATAGATAGATATATGCATTGCTTCTTCTTTTTTTTATTCTTTTTTTAAATTTTTTTTAAGTGATTGCTTCCTTTCTCCAAGAATTTGAGTACATCATATGTGCGATTTGCTGGCTTGTGGGAATGAAAAGGCTGACTGTGGTGGTTTCAGCTGGATTGTTTCAATCATGGTAAATGGATTTTCTAAATGCCAAAGTAGCTGCTTTATAGATTTGGCTTCCCAGAGAGAAGAGCAAATTCATTTAGCAGGAATATAGCCGGGTGCCTCCATACAACCAAGTACTCACAAAGCAAACTGAGAGGACAGGTTGATTTCACCAAGTCATTTTGGGATGCTTCCATTATGATCACTTTTAATGCATCATGTTTAGAAGATGAATCCTTTTGGAAGAATCAATGGGGCAAAGATATATAGTTAGCAGATGGTTCAAACAAGTCAGGGGGTGCAGCAATATTAAAAGGTAAAGTTTTGATGTTGCATCTGATAATAAGAGTCGCTGAATTTTCATAGTGATTGAATTTCATTCTTACATCTTTTTGCTGAGCAATATTTATGGTTATAATTCTGATTCTTTAAATATTATTTTCTTAAAGGAGCTGGAGGACACCATGTTTTTTTTTCTTGGTACTAAGTTTCCATCAGCAAAGGTTATTTTAGGGGGAGATTGTATTTTTTTTTTCCACTCAACTGGATAGACATCCATCTAGACATAGAAATGGACAGAAGCATCTGTCTCTAAATGGCTAAATCTGTAAGACATTTGGAGACATCGTCATCCTTCTGACATACAATACACCTGCAGTAACAAAAGCTTTTTAGGTCAATCTAGAATTGAGCTTATTTCAGAGTGTCAAGTAACGGAAGTAAAAATTTGCCCTCCAGTTTTAACTGATTACAAAGTTATTAATTTAAAAGCAAGTTTTTCTACTAAGGAGAGAAGAAGAAACTGCAGCGACTGGAAACTTAACAACTCATTAAATAACATAGAACTTACAACATTCATTCAAAAACTAATCAAACGGCAGTGGACAATCGCTCAAAATAATATCCTTGGAAAATATTGGTAATTACTGAAGTATGAAATTAGAAGACATGTAATCCAGTTTAGCAAAAGAATAAGCTGTGCAGAAGAAGAAAAGCTAGAGCAATGAATCAGATCTATCTCAGATATTACTACTAACATAGATTATGAAGTTGTTGCAACAACTACAGAAACATCAAGGAGACTTAGATGAGATATATAATGACAAAGCAGTGGATCTAAACTTGTCCTTTCTTATATTGGAAATCCTCCAGTCAAATTAACTAAATTTCATCAGCAGGTTCTGTTATGTGGAGTCTTTTATATAAACATGACTACTCTCCTCATTACTGCAGCACATGGAACAATGCTTATATAAAACATAAAAACTAATCATTATAAGTGGGTTGATAAAAATATTAGTTTAATAAACCAGTTACTCGACAACAATGGTGAGTGGCCTACCTATGAGCATTTTATGAACAATAATGACATATTTATCTCAAAAAGAATTTGATTTGGTCATTAAATCTGTTCCTTGCTGTTTTTTATTCCTTACCACAAAACATGCATGTAAACAAACTGAACCTCCATGACTCAAATTCAATCGATGGAACAAATATAATGCACAAGAAATTTACAAACAGATTCATCAGAGCTCGCCTAGAAACTTCCTCTACTCCTATAAGCAAACACAGTTTGGGTTATTTAAGCAAAAAAAAAACTATTTTTATTGCCTCATAAATATGTACTTATTAATACAATCAAATAATTTTTATTTAATATTCTACAAAGATGTTATTCAGTTAAAGATGGCATTTGGAGAGAAAATGCTCTCTCCAGGACATTGACAAAAAGGCAATGTGACGGCATTACCTTTTTGTCAATGTGAGGGCAAAAGTATTGAACATCTATTTGCGGATAACTCTCTGTAATATTTTGTTCAGATTTGCAAAATCTCTGTACAGAAAAAATTGGAAAAAAAATCATTGTCTTGCCAAATTTACCAGTATTGCTCATCTTCAGCAATTCCTTATTCATTATTATAATCATGAGCAGAACTAATTTTAGCTACTAACAGATGTGGTAAAGAAAAAAAAACTTTGACTTTACATTGAGACATCCAATTTATCAAAACCTTAACCACACAGCATGACACAAACAAGTGGCAATAACCCACTGGTTAAAGTCAAACTTTTTTTTCTGTATTTCCAATGAGGACAATGACATGAAATTCACACAACCAAATGTGTGGATTGTTTGGTAAAAACACAAAAAATCCACGTTATGAAATCAAAACACAACATTATGAGAATCAAGTTGACTATAATGAAGTTGAATGACATTAACAATATGATATGATGCGCAAACATATTAGCAAAATAAATCCTGCTAACAATATGGGTTAATCAATGAATCCTGGTTCATTGCCTAAAATGTTTTTAAGTACCTAGACATCATCATTAGAGAATGATTAGAGAGCATCATTCTACTCAAGCCTTTTTACATTCCAAAACTATACTGATGGAATTTCTTATATGCATATTTTTAAACTTGTAAGGACCACAGGGGTCATTATCTGAAAAAAGAAAGAACTGAAGCAGTCACAACCATGAGGCGCTTGTAAGATTACTGACTGAAGAGTCATCAGGAATAACCAGGTCAAACCATCCATCCATTTTCTTACACCCTTGTCCCTTAATGGGGTTGGGAGGTGCTGGTGCCTCTCCAGCTGGTGTTCCGGGCGAGAGGCGGGTTATGCCCTGGACAGGTCACCAGTCTGTCGCAGGGCAACACAGAGACACACAGAACAAACAACCATGCACACACACCTAGGGGCAATTTAGACAGACCAATTAACCTGACAGTCGTGTTTTTGGACTGTGGGAGGAAACCGGAGTACCCGGAGAAAACCCACCCGGAGAAAACCCACACAGCACAGGGAGAACATGCAAACTCCATGCAGAAGGGCCGGAGCCGGGAATCGAACCTAGAACCTTCTTGCTGCAAGGCAACAGCTCTACCAACTGCGCCACTGTGCAGCCTCCAGGTCAAACCATTTGTGTTAATGAGAAGTTGAGTAAATTTTGAAGATTTAATGTACAATGAAGAAACAAAAACTTACAACAAAACACCATGGATAATAGAGGGAGACAGAGGACAAAAAAAACATCTGAAAAAAAATTCACCAGGAGCATGATCAGTCGGACTGACTCTAACGGGATTAAACAGGAGGTACCAGCGAAAGAGAAAGAGGTGGTTTACATACAGGGAGTGTGAATGCTGGAACAATGGGCCAACTGGCTAATAAGTTATAGATATGAGGGGCGAGAGAGAGAGTGGCACAAGTGGTGAGCGACAGTACACAACAGGGGAACAAGGAGAATTAAAGCAACATTAATGAATGAATAGAGTGACCAAGAAAAACTAGAGACAAGAAATGAACACGAACTAGAATATCTAAGGAAGGTCTGAAAATAAAATAAAACAGAAAAAAGACTGATCTAAAAAAAAAAACAACAACTAAGAAATACAGGATAACTAAACAGAACAACATCTTAAACAACCCAGGAAATACTCAGAGGAAATCTTCAAGTAATTTCAGTGAGCTTTAGAAAAACCTGCAATTATCAGGTAAAGTCTCTCTTAAAACAATAAGTATGCACTCAGCCTCCATGAACTGTCACCGAGCAGGTGAAAGAAAAGGCATACTGGTCATTTCAAAGTAGCCCTAATTAATAAAATTACAGTAATATAATATAGTAAAATATACTATATAATATAATATATAGTAAAAACTCACAACATTAACCATAACAGTTAGACTTTTTTTCCCCTAAGGTATGTTTTTGTGACACACTTTGAGACTTGAGACTATTGATGAGGTCAATCATCAGGTGTGAAATGCTTCTTCAGCAGCTCCGTCAATGCAGACAGCAGCACAGATGAGAGTTGGCTACAGTTATGCTGGCAGCAGCCAACTCTCTGCGGTCTCCAGCAGAGACCCTAGTGGAAACAGGACTCACTCTCATACGCGCACACACACACACACACACACACCACACACACACACACACACACACACACACACCACACACACCACACACACGAGACTTTAAAATCAAATAACGTTTTTCCGTATAAACATTGCTGTTCCACCATTACTGTGTTTCAAAAACATTTTAATACTGCATAATCTCAACAGGATGTAGTTCATACATTGTCCAAAGGCTTTTAAGAGCATTATTGCTCTTGATCTCTGTGTGGAATCTCCATCAACAGACACCAGAAGTAGTTTGAGATAAATGTGAGAGTTCAAAGTGGGTAAAGTTGGCTGGGACCAACTATTTGCATGTCACTGCAGACACCATGTTTGGAGGAAAAACTTGGTGTGAACATCACAGTTCTGTCACAGCAACAAGGTTGAATACGAGAACATCATGATGCTGGGCTGTTTTTTCTGTTAAAAAAAAAAACAGATTAAATGTAAGATTAATGTAAAAATATATCTAGAAATTCTTCATAAAAAATCTGAAGATGAAAGAGAATCTTCAGCTAAGCTCATTATCTCAAACATGATCATCAAGTTAGTTTCAGGGAAAGGTGCCAGACGGGCCCAAAACCTGATTTAAATCCTACTGGAAAATCTGTTGAGCATGCTGAAGACCCTCAGAAACTTCAACAGTTTCAAACAGTTTACTTGAAAGAATCACACATTGTCATTGCCTGAGAATAGGAAAATAGGTTTTTCATACATTGGAAGCAGTTATCACCAACAAAGGCTTTTCTACCAAGTGTTTAATACATTTTAGTAAGAGTGGAGAACACTAATTCCCTGTGCCATTCCAACCGATTACACATAACTTGTTTCATGAACTAATTTGTTTTGAGTAATTTCTATGTGTTGTACAAAGTGTTATAACAACATCTGGTGTGAATGTCATATAATTAGTAAATATAAGTATATATTTACTCAAAAACACATTGATGTGATCAGTGCTTATGTTCTCTGTTGTAATTAGCAGATATAATGATGGCTTTAACAGTTCACATCTTCTCCAAGGACTGAAAAAGAAAAGTGCTGGTTTATATTTTCCCATTCCAGCATCCAAAGATACACTTACTGCACAGTGTCAGCCTCAATATTTTAATGAAGTCAGAGGAAGGTTTCCAAGAACAGTAGCACTTCCTATGTTTTTACTGTGCTAGAATCAGCCATATGTTAAGTGTGTCTAGTGCATCCTGCAGCAGGTAGTTGTGTAATTTGAGCAGCGTTTCCCAAATTCATTGGTGTTTTAGGTGATTCCTTCCTTCACACAGGTGTTTTCAATTGATGGCTAATTAACAGGCTTGCCGAACAGCAGTCATCTGAATTAGGCGAATTAAACCAGTGAAATACCTGAACCATCCAGAGCTTTGAGCTTTGAGGACCAGGGTTGGGCAACGTTGGTGTACCTGAATAACAGAAAGTCACAAAAATGCATGTACTTGTCGCAGAAAGACTCCCAATGAGAAACTGCTATTAATTGCAAGGGCAAATTAAATGTCATTTCTGATGGTCTTTGCAACTCAGAGAAAGGTTTTCTACCATGTAACTGACAGAGAGAGATATTAATCTGTTCTTTTCAACTCTTCCATATAATTTTTATACAAAAACAATGTTTTGTGAAATGGTATATGTACAGTTATTGCCTTTTTTATTGTTAATGGTTTAACAATAAACCATTTTTTTAATCAGGATTGGCTAGACACTGTCTATTTAAATATGTCTGATCTGGGGCCATGTTTCCACTGGTACCTGCTGTCTTAGTGATTCAATCACAAGTAGCTTGTTCTTTTGGTGTCAGCTCATATTAAAATGCAGGCCCTCAAATGGCTCTTGATATTCCCCAAGCTGTATGCAAACAAATCCATTGCCTACGTCACAGTCAGCAATGGGCAACAAACAGGTCCACTGGGCTATTAATGTCTGTATGGGTCACATTAACAATCTGACAAACATGTCAGCTGGTGCTATGACAGGTGTGACGAGAGAAAAGGGTACAGGGATAACCATGAATTTATAGGATTATAATTGTTGAATGTTCAGTGGACAATCTTTTTCCAAACAAATCAGCTGACCCAATGAACGGAATTGTACATGTGAACCCTCTATCTATACTATACTATATTAAAATAAATACAGTACATAGAAGATGAATGAACAGCACTTTCAAGTTTATCCCCCTTATAAATGTTCTGTTGAATAAGTTGACATATTCTAGTATGTTCACTTATTCAATAACTGCTAAATACATTTTGTAATAATGGTCGTTACAATGATAACAGCAAATATAGTGGTAAATATAGTAAAAATGTTGCTGAGTTGGCAAACAGTGGGGCGACTGAGGTTTACTGACATGGTGCAGGTCTGTCAGCATCCCTCTACTCCCAAAACTAAGCTAAACTAGATAGAGGAAACACTATCTGCCTCTATAACTCAACATGTTAACAGAATAGTAACGAAGCCTGTAGTGTTGTCTTTTACCAGGATGACAATACAAAAGCCAGCTAGTATCCCAACTGTATTGAAACTAGAGCTGCCACTTTAGAGAACAGTCCGATCCGACTAAGTGAATATGAGCAGCACATTTTCAGGTGTTGTGTCAGGTACAGTAGAATGTTGTCTGACCTGTGGCCCAGCAGCGCTGAGAGGTGTGAGGTTTGAGAGAATAGCTGCTGCCCAGGTGTTAAACCAGTCATCAACATGCACATGCTGCTGAAAATAAAGCTCTGAGTAACGGGGATTTTGTGTTAAAGTCCACTGAAACACAACATCGGTGTAAAGGCCGTTGCTTTTCATGCCGTTTGCCTTTGCTTTTTTTCCGTTTCTAAAAGCAACAATGATTTTCCATTTCTACATCTGTGTAGCGGAGAATAATAAATATAAGATTTTTTTCTTTCATTTTAGGATGAGTGGTCAGACTGCTCCTCTATATAAAGACCTTTCAGAGAAAAAATATTTGTGTGAGCTATGGTTGAATGCTTTATGGACATGAATGGTGAGACGTTTCCATTTAGACCAAATGGGACCAATGTATCAAAGGGGGCGTTTGGGCTCACTATTTTCATCTGTCTGCTATGGTATTGAGCAATGCTTCACTGGTGTTTTTCCTCTCTGCTGATTGGGAACATGCTCCCCTCATCTACCCCTCAGCATGAAACAACTCAATTCTGGATGAACATGTCGGGGTCTCAGTTACACTTCTTAGTTTCATAAAGATAAAATTAGATTCTAAAGTTTGGGATACACTTTGACTAAATGTGTAGATAGGCTCTGCTGCACTAAAATAATTGCTTTGTGAAGAGGTCTTACTTGAAAGAGTACACAATAAAAAATAAAATGCTCTAATTTATGGTAAGCTGTGGTTGCCAGAACTTTACCGTCTTTATACAGTAAAATTCTGCAACCAAAACTGCCAGTATTTTAGCGTATTTGCTAAAATACGGTAAATGTCTGGCAACCACAGCTTCAGTATTTTACCGCATTCCCCAATATATAATACAATACTCTATTTCCTAAAATATGGTAAATACCAGCAGCTGTGGTTTTATCGTAGTAAATACGGCCATCCTGCCTGAGACATTAGGGTATGATATTTTGGCAACCATAACTTTGGCCATAACTGTAAACATTTCATGCAACTTACTATAAAAACAAAACATATACAATAAACATTAGTCTAAAACATGGCAGGACTGTGTGATTGAAGAGGAAACTTCAATAAACGTTGATTTCACCATTTTTATGCTTTGGAAAGCACTAGACCTGCTCTTTATTGAAGTTTCACAAATCAGATAAATGTTTCACAAATCCCACAGTTGCTTTTAAATATTCTGCTATTAGTCGAGAATAATCTAGTCCAGGTTTGAAGAGTGTAGGTGATGTAGTTTTTTTAGCTAGAGTAAATTAGGTAAATTATTGCTGTAGTGAAAAATTAGGTGGAATCACCCTTTAGCCATTTCCCTTATTGGAAACTGCATTTGGAAACCAACTTCTGCTTTATCCAAGCAGTAAATCTATGGTCGGCATAAAATAAATAATCCCAAATACATCATTTAATAAAAGCCTCTCATAAATGAGAAGGCGCCGGCTGTAGGAGTTTGCCATGAAATCTGTGGGTCACCAGTTCAGTCCCTGGTCTAGTTTTGAGATTTCAGTTTGAAATATAAAAGGCATTAATAAAAATAAATAAATAAAATATCACACTAGCATTCTATTCCTTGTAAAAATTACTTTTGCAGTCTGGCTTACGGTTTTACATTGTAGCTATCACATCCATCCATCCATCCATCCATCCATCCATTTTCTTTACACCCTTGTCCCTTAGTGGGGTCTCACTTCTTCTGCAGGACAGGGTCAACCAATGGAGAATATGGCACTGAGCGCCCTCTGCTGGCAAAACTTATCATAACATATAATATGGTATGTTTAGTTAGGCTGGTGGTCATTTGTAAATTAGTTAAGTGAGATCTTTATGATTACTCTCATCTGCTCCTTAGAAATGGGAATGTAATCAAGAACAATGTTAATTAAGTTTGGTAAAGGTGAAGGAGCTGAAGGCTGCTGTTGTTTCAACTGGTGTGAAGTGGTGTGTCTCGACAGTGATTAATCATGCGAGTCCTGGGGTCCCTCTGTAAACAGAGAGAAGGACACCTTGGGTTTGCGCTGATACAGGTACAGTGGAGGAAAAAGCTGCTCTGAGCAGGTGGGGGAAAAAATAGCTTTGGGCCTGTTCCGCCCCATGGGGTTCTTTTTCAAAAGTGAAAGCCTGATTGGGTTCCAGCTTCCTCACAGAAATGTCAAGCAGAGGGCATTTGAAGAATTAATTTAAACACAAGTGCAGGGTGTGTCCTTAGGGACCAAGGTGATGTAATTACATGTTTTCCCATTTTTCATATGCAGACATCAGGTATCCCTCTTAGTAAGCTCTGAGAATGGCAAACTCTTAAATCTTCCTTCAACTTACAGTAACAACAAAATCTCTCCCCAGGGGAAAACAGAAGCAGATAATTGTGTTGGGGGGTTTTGTTATTTTTGTGTACATCTATGCTTAAGTATCTCTCCAGTCAGGTGTGAACAGTCCTGTTTATTCGTCCCTATCTGTTAGGACAAATAACAGATACACACTGCGAGGTGAAAACACAGAAACAGATCTGGCTTTTTTAAACAGCAGAAATCTGATACCAGCGGGAGCAAACACAAGATAATACCCTTCCAGAGCAGCCTTAGGGGATCAAATGTGGGAATATTGTTAGAAGCAATGTTTTCCTTTCTTTCTTAAATAAGCCTAGATACATTTTTTTTCTCTCCAAGAAACCAAATACAACATCTTTAGGTTTGAAATGTTTGTTGAAGGAAAAAGTGTCAGAGGAAAAAACAGATTTTTTTTTTTCTGCAAAGAAAAACACTCCTGAAAGATGACAGGCAATCATATTTTACTCTCCTGGATCAGAATCAGGATGTGTACAGAGATTAAAATGTAAAAAGAAGAAACTGGAGCTATAAAACAAGAGTTCCTAAAATATAATTTTATGATTGAATGACACATTATTAGACCTGCTGTGTGATTTCTTTAGATGGAAGCATGACTCGTTTTAGTGAACCTTGATGCCTTTCTGTCTTTGAAAGAACACTCTGTGAGATGTCTTTTCAGGGTTTGATGAAATATACTGTTAATACCAATACACAATATGCCCCTAAAATAACTATATATTCATGTAAAACTAATAGAAGAAGTTATTTCTCTGGCTACCTTCCTGGGTTATGTCTCTCTCCTCATCCTCTGACGAATCCCACTGAATAGCTAATTCAGTTTGACTTCTGTCACAGTCAAACTTGTGGTAACAATGACAATCAGCAAGTTTGGCACATTTTGCTGCGTTCATCTGAACGCTTTCTGACCTTTTTTCTCACAGCTTCTCTGCACCTCCTGTCCCCTTGCAATTTGGGGCTTTATCCACTTGAGATTTGACTTGAAAAAATGCTCAAAGTCTCAGACTTGACTTTGACTTGACCCTCTTTGCTTGAGACTTGCAACACAGTGACTTGGTTCCACCTCTGGATTGAACAGTGAGACGTTCAAAGCCTGTGAAATCTTCTTATAGCCCAGGTCTGTTTTAAATTTCTCCACAGCTCCTCCCTGACCTGTCTGCCGTGTTCCTGAGTCGTCGTGATGCTGTTTTGTCCCCAATGTTCTCTGAACCTCCCAGGCGTCACAGAGCAGCTGGATTTGTACTGACATTAGATCACACACAGCTGGACTCTGTTGAGTCATGAAGTGGGGGCTGAATACTTTTGCTCACCACACTTTTCAGTTTTTTACATTTAAAAAATATTTTGAATTATATGTAATT
Source organism: Poecilia picta (assembly GCA_033032245.1). Taxonomy (NCBI): domain Eukaryota; kingdom Metazoa; phylum Chordata; class Actinopteri; order Cyprinodontiformes; family Poeciliidae; genus Poecilia; species Poecilia picta. The sequence goes on along the minus strand of CM065354.1, from coordinate 15,400,993 downwards.
TCACTTCTACTTCACATTTGTGTAACACTTTGCAATAAATTCCAATTGATGTTTGTGGTTGTAATGTGACAAAATATTAAAAAGTTCACGGGGTATGAATACTTTTGCAAGTCACTGTATTTAAATGCATCTTAACATTACTGCATTGATCATTTACTATTGACTGAGAGTGTGGAGGCCACGACAGGAGGGTGTACACACACTTTTAGTATGAATCCTAGACAGTCTTTTGTGACTGATAACTCAGGGCTGCTCAGATTGAAGCTGTCTTTGTTATATGATGCTTGGTATTTCCTTGCAAGGTCCAAACTGAGACAAAATGAAGACATTTTTTGTATGAGCTGCAGGTCAAGTGTGCAAGTCCACCTGACTTTTCACTTAGACACCAGTGAAAAAAAATGCTTGGTCTGTTCCCAAGCATTTTAGTCCTGTAACCCTCAGGATGTTTTATCAGTGTTTGTTGCCTTATTGCATGTAACCGCTGCAGTAGCAGATTATTGCTAGAGGCCTTGCTTGTGCAGGGTAGCAGTTATGCCAGGTTCAAAGACAAGAAGACTTTTTGCTTTTACCGTCAGTGTGTTGTGGCAGACAGAAAATGATAAAAAAGACATACTTATGCATAGATTTGTACTTTTGAGGCTATTGAATTGAAGATTTGATCATCTTATGCACAATATTTTAAAGTTCAAATTAAGCATGCAATTACTTACCTGCTCCATTCGTTTGATCCTTTGCTACTGTTTTCTTCTTTTTGCGTCTTGAATCTCTGTATACAACCTGGTTATGATCCACCAACATGTGAGTGCTTCTGATGTTTTCGCCACTTTATCTCAAGTTGTGCAGAGCTCACTGCTGTGATGAGCTGAGGACACTTTGGAGCATCATAAAACCCGTGGTCAAAGCTGTAAAAATCAATCCGGTGCAAAGTCGTCATCACCTGCCTGCAGGAGACCACAGTGATCGAACTGCATCAGAACTGAGCTCCAGATGTAGTCAAGAAAGAGGTGGGTGAAGGTCTGCCTGCCTCTCTCCAGCTTTGCAAGCGCAAACCTACTGGGAGTGCGACACATGGAAGCTGTCGGCTCAACCAGGTGTAGCTGCTGCTCGTCAGGATCAATGATTTGTTGACCTATGAAACAGATTTCAGCCGCATCATGAACTCCTGCTTCGTTTGGGGGGAAAAACACCAGCCCTGGACTGGAAAAGTATTTTGTCAGTTTCTGAGTTGAATCTCTCAGGAACTCCGAGAGTTGCTAAAATCTTTACAAGACCGATTGATTTGAGTTCTGTAGTTGGTGTAAAATATTGAAGAAAATGTTGTGCTACGCTGCTGGCTTTATTTTCACTCTTAAGTTTAACTTTATGACAGACATTTACAAGTGGATCACTGCCACCAAGTGCAGTTTGGGTAAAACTCGTCACCAACATCATGATCAAACTGGAATCTGTTTGCAAACAGTTTGCAAACTAGGTGGAGCATTTTTAAGAGTAGGTTAATATGTGTGGTGCTTTATATAAGGATGAAAGTGGAGCGGCAAAGTGAAAAGTAAAGTAAAAATAAAGCTAGGAATTAATTCATTTAGGTATTAGGACAAGTATAATTATTATTTTAACATTGTGATGGTAGAAAATACCATTTGGATACGGATCAATTTTAAAATGATCCATGTGGACTATGTTACTGTTCAATTGTGATTCTGAAGACCGCTGACCTACTTCGACAGAAAGGCCTTTAATAGACTATTTGGTAGGTACTGTAAGACATATTAGTTGTAACATACTTTGATGAATTTTAATTCAACTTAAAATAGAGTTTACATTGCAAATTATCTTTGTTTTTGGCATATAATTCAACAAATGCAGTTTAAATCACACGACTTTTAAAACAAGTGTAGTGTAGTGTAGTGTAGTTTATGATCTAAACAAGTTTAGATCATAAACTTCCACTTTGTCTCTATCCTGCCTGCTAATAGGATACATTTTATAAGCTTCAATACAAATCATCCCTTTTCTTTTAATAGTTGTTAAGTTTTCCTTTGCGCTAAGGTTAAAAAAAAGAAATTGTTCTTTCAAAACAAAGGATTACAACTCAAGCAGAAAATTTACCATTGGTAAAACTAATTAAAGATGATATAGGTCTTATAATCTCTTATACATTTATGTGAAGTGTGTCCAGTGGCAAAGAATACATTTTTATTCTAAAATGGTTGCTGAAATCTCGCTGATCTTCACCCTGAACTTGTTGCTGCCAGAGCCAGTTTTTCAGGACTTGCCTGAACTTGCAGAGTGTAACAGAGTCAATATGGTAAAGGATTCCAGTTGTCATTACTTTTTATTTGGGTTTATGCATAATGGCTGTGATGAGTGTAATAGACACAGGAATCTTGTTGCCAGTTCATGACAGACAAAACATGAGGTCGGTTCACTCTGGTGAAATGTTGTGTATCATCATTTTACATCATTTATATTATAATTGGCTAACTGTATTTAGATCAAGCAGAATGAGTTGCATGTGGTATGCTCATGCTTATTCACACAATGCAGAGAGAAATTATATAAGCAATAAATAGGCTATAACTAAATAGAACTGAATTATTATTTGGACTGGACCACATCTGCAACCTGTTTCTAGTTCTTAGTCGCTCCTTGCTGGCTCCTCCCATTAAATCCCATTACTTCCCCGTTTCATGCTGCTGGATTTTTGTTCCTAGCTCTTGTGTTTTTTTTTTTTTTTTGATTCTGCTCTGCCTCTCTATGTTCTCTGTGATTCTTTTTGTTTTCTCCTCCCATTTTTATTAAAACTCCAAAATCAACATCTTTGCCTGCTGCCTTTCAACATGACAACAACATCTTGAAACCGGTAAGTGGTCTGTGTCTAATTCCGATGCAGTAAAAATGCTTTCGCTCACCTCTTTAATTCATCTTTTTTTATATAAATTTAAGCATTGTTTTGCAGTTTGAATGCTCGAGCAGAGCTTGTCCATTCATCATTCACTTCTTACAAACACGTGTCTCTGTTTACCTTCAAAGCATGATTGATGCCGTCCCCTGATAATTCCTCCCATCTCCATGTAATTCCACCCTCTGCAGATGCACAAATAACTTTAACAGAACCAAGTACTGTGTATTATAGAACAAGCCTGCAAACTAAATGGTGTATGCAGACTGTGGGAGCTTGGGACCACCAGAGGCCCTACAATGCAATCTCATTATAAACACCCCTCTGTTTATTCCCTAAGTTGTGGGAGCTATTATCAAGCATGTAGCATGTCATCCTTATCCACACCAGAGACGAGCTTGTTTCTCTCCAGGCTGAAGCCATCCCCAAGTCATATACTAAGAAGCCGTGTGGCAGACCATCACTCTTCATCTGTGGCGACCCAGAGCCAGACAGGAGTTTGGAATGGGTGTCGCTGTTACCAGTTTTGTCAATCATGACAGCCTCTGCAGCTAATGCAGCACAGATGGTGTGCTGGTCCCTGTTCCCACATGTCACTGCAGAAGAAGAGTGACAGGGTTCTCAGCCCTGTGAGGCGACACTTTCAGCTTGTTAAAAACTCTGCCATCCTTCAGCCTACTTTAAGTGGACTTTACTCTTGCAGTGCAAAACAACACTCAGAACTATAAGCACAAAGATAAATCAGCTGCAACAAATCATAACAGAACAAGACAGATACTTGAAGTTGTTTTTTTTTCTGGTCCAGAATATATCCAACATTTTACATTTCCAGACTTTTTTTTTCCGAGGTTGAAATAATGTCAGCCTTTAACAACTTAAGCTGCAAACTGTGAAGTAAAATTTTGTGCCTATTTTCTTGACATTTATCATTAAGCATACCCAGTGTATGTAGTTATGAAGCTACCTTATTTATGCTGGGTTCTAGGTCAGTCTTTTTTTGTTCAAGATTCAACAGTGCTGCAGAGAAGACTGAGACATTTTTCCATAAATACATGGTTCTGAACTACATGGTTCTGGAAAAGTGATGCAGAGCCACTTTTCTGGATCAAAAGAAAAATAATCCAGTTAATTATTATCACTATAAATGACACTGAATAAATATTTTACAGACATATTAAAAAGGACTTAGAATACAAGGCTGTTTTCCTTAATTATTTTATAAAAGAAAGCATGCAGTTGTTTATTGTAATCTTATGTAAACATGAATCTATACTATCCAAATCAGTCAAATCTACTACTATTCTATAAACTGTGTACTTTCTTCAGTCTCCCACAAACCCAGAGTCTTTTGATCAGATCCAACTAGTGATGTTGCTGTTACTATCATGGGTTCTGTTCAGTAGCTAGTATTGTTTTGTTCATTTATTTTTGTGCAAATTAAAATTGGAAAGTTTGATAAAAAATATTATACAAAATGAAGAAAAGGTGTTTTGGAGTTCAAAGAGCTGAGTCTTCTTTGGAAGCCAAGCCAAAAGAACAGTCAGCTCTCTTAAAAGAGCCAAACTTCCCATCACCAGGTCCGACTCCAACATCACTTATAAGTGTTAGTCAGGCCATTGCTGTCCTGTGCAATTCTGCTTGAAATAAGTTCTCCCTTCCAGCACAATCTGGGCTCGATCTCCTAGATTCTTATTGTCTCCGGTCAATTTTTGACCTGGTCAATCTGCAAACAGATGGCCTCTGCAGCCTGCCCATTGCAGCTTTTTCTTCAACACAGAAACTAAAAGTGACACACACATACCTTTGCTTTGATGGTAATTTATTTTGAATTTAATACAGTGTTTAAGATTCCACGTCAAACGTAAAACTCACTGCATGTCTATACAGTGGCTTATAACACTGTAATAATGTGTTTTAACCGTGGAACTCAGTCAATCCACATTTTATAGATAAGTTTCTGTGATAATGTGAATAGATACATTAGGGTTTTTTTGTTGTTTCTTTGCACCAGATTGTTTGCAGCATAATGTTGCTTTCCAAACCAACCTGGGACAGGACCAAAAAAATGATAATAAAGGCCCCTACAGGGAGTTTGTCCTCCAAAAGTGCCACCCAACTATGATTTATCTGTGTCCTCATTTTGGGTGGATCACACACATGGGAAGACACACGACGCTGTAAGCATTTCTTTTACCTGATCCAATTATCAGCGGTTGATATGAGTAATAGGACATTAAGTGCATTGAGTGGCAAAGGTTCTTAAAAAAACACATCCTTTTAGGTAAATAACAGTAAATGTGGTAATAATTTGTTATTCTCTTGCTGTTCAACAAAGTGACCATTACATAACAGAGGAGGCACATTTTGTCTCTCTGAATCATGCAGGTAAACAATTTTGCACAATAGTTTATGTCTGTTAGATAACCCAATAAAAATTGGCAGTAAATTAACCCTAAAAAGACATTTATTCTGTGTAAAAATGTGTGGGTTTAAATTGTGATGCTTTTGTTAGTTTTGATTCAGTTTTTTGAACATAATAAGGAAATAAGAGGCGAGGATGATGTTTTCTGTTGTTTGCTCCATTATGCTGAAGGTATATAGTCTGAAAATAAGTCCAGCTGTTTATTTTTCTCTTTCCGTATACTCTCGATCACATGCAAGTGTTGCTTTAAAATCCCAGGGACCCAAACATTTATCCCTAAGCCTTTAAAGTAAAATATGGCTCAATCAAAACAATAGCTGACCAGCTGTGTTGTGGAGGGCATTCTGCTGGATGAATTAAAACCTACGTTAGTGTTTGATGCAGCATCTTATGAGACTGAAACATCGGCAAAGCTGAACAATCATCACATAAAACACGTTCGCAGCTGACGTGGGCTCTGCAGCTTAAGGATGGAACAAAACTATGCCTGCAGGTTTATTAGCAGAAATGTTCACACTTGAGAGACGCTTATTATAATAACGAGCCAAGCGGTGATGTGATTTACATCAGGAAGCAACCCACAGCGAAGCCTCTCAGAGCAGCACAGCAGCTGTTTAAGACACAGAGCAGAGCTGGGCTGCACTCCGCTTTAAGATGAAAGAGAACAAAGTGCCCAACAGGCAGCTGTGTTTTTGATTAATGAAAGAATTAAACTTCGGCAATCTGTGAAATAACTTATTCGGTTCATTAATAACACATGTGAATTAGTGAAATGAAATGAAAGCGCTCCAGAAAGTGAACAATTATGCCGTGAAACCAATAAAGCCCAAATGGACAGTGTTTTACGTTTTTAATGTTACGGCTCCTTGGAAGAAACACATTCACATGACTGGTGAAAATCAGCACTTCAACAGACATAGTAAAGAAAAAAAAACAAAGCCCTTAATATATACTCACTGTCAGAGGACTTCACAGAGAATAGACTGATTTGACTATAATTTGGAACAAAAGTAGTCTAGTGATTTGCTTGTCAGTGATTTGATTTGGAAGAAGCTGGTTAAGTGTAGAATTGGCACCAGAGGGAACAAGCAGCATCACCAGTGGAGTTGTACCATTACCAGAACATTCAACAGTCAGAGGTGAAACACAATAGATTTCTCATGGATTTCTACATTCATTGGACATTATGACTGGCACTTTGCAGCTTATTTACAATAAGTTTTATTTGTCTGCTCATTTTGATAAAATCGTCCATGTATTTGTTACTTTAAAGTGTCACTGCCATAATAAAACCACTTACATGTCTTAAAAAGATGGAAGGCTGTGCTTTCATTCTGTGTACACAAACAAGTTTTAAATAATAACTATTTCCCTTAGACTACTATGGATTCCAAGGCATTGCAGAGTGTCACAGTGCGTCTGTAGGGATTAGGTCAAATGCCAACGCCATCTTGTGGTGTAATGATGGCAAATCAAAACATAAATAGCTCAGGCAGGGATTCCAATGACGATTTCAGCAATTTATCAGTTTTTTGGTTTCTTTTGTTTTTTTTAAAAAATGTGTTCCTTTTTTGTGTTTTAAAAGAGGTACAACGATAAATAAGTCACATAAGTATAAAACAACAAGCAAAATCAACAAAAATAACAAACAAACATGAACAACATAAGCCTTCAAGGTGACAAACATGTAAATTGGAGTTAGACAATAAAATTTAAGTTTGTTTATCTGAGACTTTCCAATAATAGTGTCAGGTAAAATGGTCGCATCGTCCCTCCTGGAATTAGGCACAAAGACACCAGTGATTCAGTTTTGAACATTTTTCAGACAATTGAGTACACTTGGAGTTGACATGAAGTTAGCAGACCTACAGCCACTATAAGAATAAAAATAAAAGTAGAATTTAACTGGGGCCTGCCTGATGTGTGCATGTTGCTTTGGACCCAATATTCTTACACTTAACCAGTAACATGTCTGTGCAGGCCAGCAAGCTCACACAGCTGGACTTGCCCTTGGGAAGTATCAGGAGCACATCTGTGCAGCTGTGACAGGCTCAACATGATCCACCACCAGAGTGCAGTGACTGAGGCTCATGCCAGGTCCATCACCATGGTGCTATGGCTGACCTGGTCCACCGCTACAGTGCAACAGCTGAACCTTCATGCAGTGAAATTCAGTCCAAGACTGATGACTATAAGCTTCGCACATGTGGTTCTCACTGACGGTGTGAAGTAAAAAAAAGTATAAAGACAGTGGATAATTGTTTTTTTCAAGAAAATGTTCAACCTTCATGCTAAGGACTTTAATTCACATTCAAAAATTCTGAGAAATAAACATTTATGTAAGCAAAATGTGAAAGGTCATTAGAAATATTTATCTCACTAAAAATAATAGCTCCAATGCCGGGATTGAGTGTTGTATTTTGCCTGTACCAAACAAAAAAATTATGGATTCTTGGTCAACCTTGCTTAATCGACTTCCAGTGGAAAAATTCCTTTAAAACAAGGATTTAGTTTAGTACCTATCATGTGTAAAATTTGATCTAAAACTTCCAAGAACGTTGAATTTCAGGACACTCACAGAGGCAGTGAATCAAAGTGCCTTTATCCCCATATTTAGAACATGTATCTGGAATATTAGAATCAAATTTATTTAATAATGTTGGAGTAACATATGTTCTCCAATATGTTCTCATTAGACTAATTTAAATTGAGTGTTAATGGATGGTGTCTGGGCTTTCAGACACCATGTCTCTGCCATTCCTCTACCGACATATTGCAATTCAAATCTTCATTGCCATTCTTTTGTTTTCTGAGGATGTTTGGGAACTAACTTTGATGATATTGTAAAAGCGGGATAATAGGCCCTTCTTCAAATGATAATTTATTGCCCAGTTTTCCAAAAAGGGAGAGCATGTAGTGTCAGAGACTTTTGACCTAAAAAAAAACTTCTGATTTGAAGAGATTTAAAAAATATATTTAGTTGGAATGTCAAATTTCTGTTTCAAATCATCAAAAAACATCACAATATTTTTATCAAATAAATCTGAAACATTGCATAGACCTTTAGCATGCCATGTTGTAAAACCCATGTCTGCCCTACCTGGTTACAATGTCATATTGCCCCCAAATGGTGGGAAAATTGGGATAGTGTCGGTACTTCAGTTTTGAATTTATGTACATCAAGCCTTACTCAAATAGTATTTTACATAATGATTTAAAGTATTTTTCAATAAATGTTTGTATTTCCTTGAACATAGGTATGCATGTAGGGATAAAGGAGTGGTATTCATATTTTTAGCTGCAGTTTTGGAGGAAGAAGCTAGATGGAGTGATGAAGAAGTATTCCCTCACTCAGCTCCTTCAACCTAGCCAGCAGCAATTAGCAAACACCGCTGCTATAGGGCTTATTGTGAAGAGATGTTGTGATGGCTTTTTAGAGACAGAGGCCCAATTTAAGGCATTAAATTCTGATGTCACATTTCTTTGAAGTTGTATTTGATATGTAGCATTTCTCTAACAACTGAAGGTAAAATAGTTTCTTGATTGTTATATAAAGTGGCATTGTGTGTGTGGAAAATATATGCTGCTTAAGATGAAAAGCCTTAAACATGATTGTGAGCAGGGAGACAATCTGTGATAACCAGACAGTAGACAGACAAACATATCCCCTTCAACCTGAACAGTGGTGAGCTTCAGGATGATCCTCTCCTATGAGACATGACTCAGTTGTAGATTTGTTTGCACAGTAAAGTGGTTGCTGGTGGAGAGGCGAGATGTAAAGCATTAAGTCAATTTGAACCATAATTGTGAAGGAATTGTGCTTCGAGACAAAATGAGACACAAGGTAGTTTCCATTAAATGATTCTGTCACACAGCTTAAGGTGCATTACAGAAAACAGTCACAAAAGGAACGTCAACATGTTTCCCTTAGACAAAATTTTAGTATTTGATTTTGCATTGAGTGAAGACCTTGAGAATGCATCTATGTTTACCTGTGTGTATCTGTGTTTAGGTGGAAGGTCTCTTGTGTTTTCAGCCCACAAAATGCAATTGGTTTTATCCACGAGGGTGCAGGTGAATGTAAATGCAACACTCTGACACTGACACACACAATTAAAATCAGTACTCATCCCCATGCTAACCTTTCCTGGACAAGACAGAGGAGGGAGGCTGAGTGTCCTCAGTCATTTTGCACACTATAGACACAGTTCTGAAGTAGGTTCATATTTGGATCAGTGCTTAAATAAGTCAATTCAGCAAAAACAAGTCATGTTCTGGTTGCCATGTCAATCTCAGTGTAAGATAGCATCATATTTATTTCCACTGAGATGTAATGAAACTGAGATAGCATTGGAGGCACCCAGTGGGATGACTGGAAATCTAAATGTAGAGCACTATAATTAATTTATCGCTGTTAATCATTCATGGGTTTACTGAAACAAGCAGACACACAGCAAGGCAAAGGAAATAGAACTGAATAATTAAGAAAAATATAAAAAGGAAAAAAGCACTTTGTCCTAGGGGGGAACAAAACATTGCAAGCAGAATTTGCCCCATTATCTTCTGTATTTTACCCACTGAGAGATTTGAAGACAGCGATGCATTACAGCTTCCTGTCCCAGCAACACCTGGGAATGAATCCAAAATATGTCTCACCTGTTCCAAGCTGGATTCAACAGCAGCACATTTCTGTTCTTAGCTTTCATCATGTTTATTGAGTGAGGACATTTTTAAAATAATTCATAATGTCACTTACAGGAAGTAATAAAAAAAGATAGAGCTATTAAATGTTTCAGAAATATCAACACTGTCCGACACAAGCTGCTTATTGCATAGATTTGTATAAAAAAAGCAAAAGTACAGCATGACTATCTACAAATATACAAGCATTTAAGTGAAGTCTGACTGTAGATCATTTACACTGAAATAACTCAAAATTATATTTTGACATTTGTCATAGTCAAATGTCAAAATATTTAATACAGCTTCAATGGCCATTTTCAAATAATTTTGCTTTTGAATATTAGTTCTGTCAAATGATTAAATTTGACCAAAACTCTAATTATGTCATTTTTAAAATACTGCGATACAATAAATTCAAGCTGTTCTCCAAAAAGGTCAACACAGTCGTGATTTCCATTAGGGTGAAAAAAGTTCTAGAGGAATGAGAAAGAACTGCTGGAATCTGCAGTTTCTGTGATGTAGAACAGTGTCATTAGTTTATAGCAGTGTTGTTGTCAAAGGTGTTATATTCATTCATAAAGATGAATTAATTATTCCTTCCTTCAATCCATTTCTTAGGCTCAGTCCCTACTGCTTTACCCAACAACATGCAAAAAATAATGTAATGACGAGAGAAAGGACAGGACTATGTCTGCTCAGACTTCTCACCCCTGACCTGTTCTATGTATGAAAGACTGCTAAATATTAAAACAAGGATAAATCTTGAATAAATTAAGAGAGTCAAACTTTGATTTATTTGGAAACAATTTTTAGGGTCTATCCAAAAATTATCACTGTAAAATCTTTCCACCCGACAATTTATACATCTCGTTCTGATTTCAGTGAGGAACTGGATCAGGGTTGCCAGTTCAAATCGCTGCGCCATCCATCTCAGTTACTTTGTCTTTGTATCTTTGAGCAAGATCCAGGTCCTGCTTTGCTTTCTGGTGTTGGACAGTGGGTCGCAGAACCAACTCAATGAGAGCCTCACTTCTGCCAGTCTGATGGACAAGCAGAGAAATATGAACATCAAACAAACAACGCTGAACCTTGTAGAAATCTGTAAAGAGAGTGGAAACCCTGTTACAATGTTGTAGCCTGAACAAAACCCAAACAACACATTCATCAGCAGATAAATATTGTGAAATATTTCTGTCTGATCTACATCGTTATCTAAAGCAAAATCTAACTACTTTCCTGGATATCATGAAAAACCTTTTTACTACCCAACCAGAAATCTGTTATCATGAAGAGATTGAAAAGGAACAATACACACTTGTTGTTTTATAAACTCCAATGTCATTGTGTTTCACCTTATCTCTTTTCTGGACACTGAGAAGGTCATTGCTGCACAGTTTTCTATTCCATAGATGATGCTTGTTGGAGAGTCAGAGGCAGCAAGGAAACTTGAGCCAAAAAAAATAGCAAAATATCTTTAATATGTTTCTGGAAAAAAAAAATGCTACTTTTGCTAATGAACTGAGCATGCTGCTTGGTAACTAAACAGTATCCCAATTAAAACAAACAAGCACACAAAACATGGACATGGAGAGCACTTCAACACATCACAATATATGCTTTGACTGCAGATTAATTCATAATACTCTTTGTTCCATATGTTCCACATTCATTAATATATTTACTGAACAAACATGTCAAGATTAAAAATAGGAACATTTTAGAGTCTCAAAAAAATGAATGTGGATAAAATGTTTACCACAATGTGCAAATGATTTATAACTTATAAGGTCCCTGCCTATACTACCCTTAACTCTAACTATGGTTAACTTCCTCTTTATTTTGAAGGGATACCTTCAAAGTATTGTTTGACTGTAAGTGAACATGCATCTTAACAGCAATCAAAAGACAGAAGATAAGTTGTAATGTATGACAAACTTAAAGTTCATTTAGCGTTATTTTAATTTGCGTCTCAAATTAAATTGCGGCTTGGTCCATGCAGGCTTTCTGCTCAGCTGAATGGAAGATTGAAGGATTTCTGAAACATGCATGAAAAAACAACAAAGCCAACATTCCAGGAATGTGATTGACTTTTGATCAGGAAATTAACATTATAACATAAGCTCAAAAAAGTTGATTTTATATAACACTGTCCCTTCAGCATGGCATTAATCTTTCTTTATTTTCATAGTTTCATAATTGGACAGAAATCATCTGATTGGCTGAGTCACTCTGGCAGTTTAGCTGTATGTTTTGGTTTATTATAAAGAGTCTTTTCACATTTCTGCATTGATCGTTTCTTCAGCTTTATAAAGTCTGCCAGTACAGAATATATGCTAAGACAACCAACACAACAATGTTCTGCTACCTGGGACACAACATATGTTCTTCATCCAAACATCCTGTGTGTATTGACATCAAGTGAGCTCTGCTCTGACTGGACTATTTCTCAGTATTTCATTGGTTTGTACCATCATTCTGGAGAAAGACTTTATGTTCTTTCTTTAAAAGAGGAGTTTTGTGCAGTGAGTGTTCATAGAGGAAACAATATTTACTATTTTCAGGACCCTTAGGAGATCTCAGACTACCTTTTGGTTTTTTAAACTCTTGATTATTCTTTTGACTCCTCTGTAAGAATTATTTCAAAGGGCACCCGACTGACTGGCTTATTGCAAAAAATGCTTTTTTTTCCCACAGCCATGATTCCAATGGTGCACATTCAGAAGTTTAGAAATGCAGCTGTAGCCATTGATGTTTGCATGAGGCTTTATTCACACCATTTTCTTAATTTTTAGTTTAAAGTTTTGTTGGCACTAGTGGCCTTTATTTGAAAGTAGTTTGACAGGGAATAGGGATATGAGAAAGGGGGAAGACATGTGGCAAATGCCACCAGGCTGGGAATCAAGCCTGCGACCACCAACATGAGGACCAAGGCCTCAATATGTGAGTTGTGCTTTGCCCCTGCGCCACCATAGCACCCCACAGTTTTCTTAAATATTTAATACTTTCAGGAAATATGGGGAAATCAAAGTTTGAATGACAAAGGAAGTAGATTTCTTTATTTGTATGGATAATGTGTGTTGCCTGTCCTTCAGGTTTTGAAGAGGTGGAGTCAGAGGCAATAGAGCATCCCCTATGATTCTGGAAGGCAGCTCACCACAGGGATCTGACTGGCTGACCTGCCTGGCAGCTATGATAGATACACTGGGACTGCCTTGGACCTCACTGGCTGACATTCACAAGCTCATTGTTGGCCTGGGTCATCATCAGCTCTGGGTTACTGAGGCTGCCGCAGGATTTGGTGTCCCACATGCATTGAATTTCTGAATTCATCTACTCTGTGTGTTAGAAACCTATGCAAAAAGGTGATGAGACGAAAGATCCCTGTCCCAAACAGATAATGAAGGCAGTGTTATCTGGTTCTAAAATGTAAGGAAATGAATAAATCTTTAGTGACAAATCATCCGTGGAAAACCAATCTCTGATGTCTGGCTGTGACACATAAAGCGCCAGTTTGATCCTGAGGGAAGCTGCGCTATGAAGCTTACCAGAAATTGCAAACTCCAAACAGTGGCACAACTACACATTATTCAGGTGGATGCGAAAACATAAATCGGCGACCCCCCCCACCCCCCCAGGCAACGATACGTGAAGGGTAAAACTCGCAACATTTACCTCAATGAAGTGTGTGGGAAAACATCACCGGCGCGTCGCCCCCTCCAGACGGTGTTTTGGCGCCCCCTCTGGTGCTGCGCCCCTATGCGTTGCATACGCTGCATTTTTACGCCACTGACTCCAAACCCCGTGGGAATAGGACCATGGCATCTTTGCCGGCCATAAAATGTTTTAAACATTCCTTTTGCTTAATATTTGTTGTGTTATATCAGGCGCATTGCTGCAAAAATATGGCATCCATTTGTCCCTGGTCAATCTTAATCCTCTATGATATAATGAGGGTTAAGACTGACCCTCATTCTTAACACTGGCAACAAACCCCTTGAACCCCTTCCACACGCAGAAAGTACCTCCAGTACAGCATTACATTGTAAACAATGTAATGCACTGAAAGAGAGATGAGACTCTAAGAAAAGCAAAAGCAGTATTTAAATTTGTCACATAATTTTCTGGGGGAAGTTTGACATCTTTTTCACCAGACCTCTTCACAGGGAAGAGCCTCACCATTTGACTCCTCAGAAATCATGAAAAAAAGTATTTTTATGACATTTTTTGACCAGGAAAAATACATACCCAACAATAAATTAGGTAAGTTCTCTATCCTGTCATTTATTATGCTGCATTTGATAATTTAATAATGATAAGCAGTTAAAATGTTGATGTTGCCGTATGGCAGCACTGTAGCATTAGGATTACTATTGTATTGCTAGCCCAGCATGTTGATCTAATAGAGTCTGCTATTTTGTGAGTCCTTTCCATATTGCATATGACTATATTTGATACTATTTTTTACATGTACATCTTTAATGCAACAATGTTTTATAATTTCTTAGGACAAAAACCAAGCTAACATTTCCTTTTTATGGTAGTGAGGATGAAGTAGGTCTTAGTGATTAAGAAAACGAGCAGCTTGCAACTGTGCAAAGAGACAGTGGATGATGAAGGAATCTTGTTCATAAAACTTGTATATTTGAGGGACGTTATCTGTTCATTTCTTACAAATTTAGCATCTCGCTGTGCAGATAACATTAGTGCTTTATCCATTATTCTAAAACCAAGTGGTGCCCTGACTTGCAAATTTTGATGTAAATTACTTCTTTCACAAATAACTGCCTATTACATCCCGAAGACAATCCATCGCTACAGATGAGGGTGTGACAAAAAATGTTCAAGATATTAAGAGACAGAAAGCTAACAAAAGAAAGACACATGGTTCATTTAAAAAAAAAAAAATAAACAAAAAAAAGAATGTTAGGGAGGGAAAAGGGTGTGGCGATGAACCTGAAGGGAAAAAAGTGAGTGTAAATAGTTTCTAGTAAAAGATCTTCCAGCCTCATACAACCTGAAATTGGACCTCCCTTCTTCAAATACAAGATCCCACTCAGTTACAGGTGGAACACAAAGGAGGAACAATCAGCCGGTTCTCAACAACACCCATCAACAAAAGTGTGGAGAGCAAACCCTACGTGTGCACAGCTTCCCTGGGAAAGGGAGCCATGCACAACAAGCACCCATTTTCCTGCATCTCACCATCAAACCACCAAAACTCTGCAGCACCCACGCTGCCCTAGACCAGAGGCCAGGAGATCAGCCCCAGGCCCAGCTTTACACTCTGCCCATTAAGAGTATAAAGCTGACCAGCTGTGTCTGCTTAAGCTGCAGTAGCTAAGCAGCAACCTGAAATGGGGAAACATTCATGCAGTCACCACTGCATGTAACTTTGCCTTAAGCAATTATTATAAAAATTCAAAGCCAAAATTTGTCTCCTACTAAAGCACAACAGAGCAGACGTATCACTCTATCTTTACTGCTAAGCCCTTACTTTCTTCTTGAGCTAAAGCAGCTTTCGCTTCATTTACTTGAATGCTCTGTGTTTTTAACTGTGTACCTGCTTTTCCACCAGCAATGTTCACTTGGTCGTTTTTGGTCTTTGAGGTCATAATATTTGTTGCTTTCCACCTTTCCTTTGGTCACAAGTATGACTGCTTATGGAACAGTACCAATCAATAAAATGCAGGCAGGAAGCAGCCCGTACAAGCCCAGGAGTGTGAGCCTGAGAATGTGTGAAGGTCTTATCCACAGCTGCAGCCAGATTAATTCTCAGCCTGAGATAACATCAACACCCTGTCATTCTGCTGCCTTCTCTAATTCTCACACTCTGGAAGCTACCCAATGCTTTTGGTGCTGCACGTGTGGAAGAAATCTGAGCTAATTTCATAGGGATCAATTTAACACAGAGTTTCATGGTTAATTAATAACAACTTATCTGATACAATTACCATAACTTCACAGAAAGCCCAACCTTTGAAGTATCTAAATCCCAAAAATATCCGCAAGTCCGTGTGTCAGTGGTTTCAACTTATTTTGATTCAAGATCTGAGGTAAAAGATTTTGTGTGTCCCAGAGATTAGATTTGCTGATCCCAGCGCATCTTTAAAGTTGGTCCGTCAGATCTACAGGGAGGGCTTCTATTAACATGGGTGGACACCTTCCTAATGAAGTGTAAAAAGATCAGATTAGTTCACTGACATGCTTCACTCACTCTCTTATATTCAATTATTCTATCCCTTGAATTAAATTATCACCTGCTTGTCCAGACAAGATGTCTTGCTTAGATGCTGCAGTCGTCTCTTCCACTCTCTGCCAGGGATTCATCTGATGCCATAAGGGGAAAAGGGCATGTTTTTATTTCTAAGAAATTAATTTTAAAAAAATCATGCCATCAGTTTTGGTTTTGACAATATTTTCTCAGTGATTACGGTTGTGGGATTTCTTTCATAATGAATCCAACATATTGAAGTCTATCTATTAAGGGGATGGCATTTGACTTTTTGTCATTTTCTGCCACGAGGCACCATAAAGATTGACATTTGAGCAGCTGTGCTTTGTGGGAAAGTGATGGAGTGGAACCATTTGTCACCAGCTGCAGGGACATTTCACTGCCTCAGGCAACTCATATGCCGGATCTTCAAAAACTCATTTTTATTCTATAGATTTGTATGTTGAAAACTGTCCTGCTCGGAAAAACTGAATCACTGGTGAACGGGTGAATCTGTCTGATATATAATATTTTTAAAGTTATTCTCAAATTCTTTGGTTTTGCAAGGGTGCTGCTTTATTTTCAGCATTTTTATTTTCATTGATTTCATGACAATGTCCCATCAGTCTTTCTGAGGTTTAGTATAACCACAAAAAAAAGGGAAAAAGTCCATTGTAGAAACTGAGAGAATGTTAGACTAATAGTGGCATGCAATTTAACTTGCCAGGGAATAATTTGGAATATCGTATCATCCAAGAAGTCTGTTTCAATTGTGGTAAGCATATTGATATTAAAATGGCGATTAAATAAGCTGCATAGTTTTAAGGGGGGGAAAAAAGATTGTGACAAAGATGAATGTTTTTTGTCAAAAAAAATGAACCCAGCTTCCTGACACACATTTCGTTGCAGATTGCTCCAGGAAACCTACGGGTCCTGCAGAGCTTCTCAGAGCTGCAGTAGTAGTTGTCTAGCTGATTCAAATAGTGCTGATAGACTTTAATAAATATGGCAGAGGACTATTTAGTGTCTCTATTTACATCAAGATTCTGTTTTATATTTCACTTACACAGAACAGGTTTCTAAATAAAATATTAAAAACTAAAACCTTTATATTAACCCCTCTATCGCTGCTTTATTTACAATTCTTTGGCCTTGATTTGAGTGCAAAGGGCTGCACTCATTGAAGTTTCAGGGTTAAGACAGTGTTTCTACATGTGGACAAAATGATTGAGATCCATTCTGTTAATGAAGGAAAACAGTAAAAAAATTCTGTGTGGTCTAGATCTATGTTACACACAAAACAATACTGCTTAAAACATAATAAATCTTACTTTTGCCTTGTGTTTGGAAATATAAGTTAATCAGCAGTACAGTGGCAGACAAACAAAATGATACAGATAAATATGGGGTCGAAAAGTTATACAGTCAAAAATAAGCAGTAATAATCAGGATTATTTAGCTTGCCACAAGAGAAAATATGGAGGTTAATTTTAAGTCATATTTTCCCCATGTTATTCATTCATTTATAAATTGTAAAACATTTCATGCGGCATCATCTTTAGATACTGGAATTACTAAAAGCCTCAGTAGATGTAGATGCCTATTTAATTTTTACACTTTCTTTCATGTTAATTTGTTTTGGTCTTAATTTTCTTTTGGATATAAGGTTAAAGACATCTGATCTTGAATTTGGTTGCCAGGGATTGATTGTTTTTGGATCAGCAAAATCCTCAAAGTAAATGTTTTTTAAATGAGTCAATCCCTTTTTTTCCTTGTATTTATTCCTTCCCATTTCTCTGCATCTTTTTCTAAGAGAAACATAAAACCTTTAAACTTCAGGTTGTTAACTGGAGAGACTAGATCCAGAGACAACAACTTGTAATGTTGTGTAAACAATATGATGTATATTGTATGAATATTTTCATCATCAAAGTTAATTTGGTGCCAGGCTGGGATCCAGTTGGGATCAGATGGGAAAGCTGCAGTATGTGCTGTTGTTTTGTTGGGCTCTAACAGACTTGCCTCTTCCTTTTTGGAAAAAAAAGCATTAAAAAGAACCAAGACAACACATAAATGAAGAATAACTAAACATATAAATGAACATATATTTAGAATATTTTAAGATAAGTCATTTTCTCCATCCCATCCATACATATCTACATCCTTTTGTATCTTTTTCATGACCTTTGTGGTTGAAGTATTTATTTATTTAATATTAAAGTGGCAGCCCATCACAATCCCTCTGTCATGCATACTGCATACTGAGAGCAGTTGAAACAGTCAGAAGTTAGCATTTGGAAAAAAAAGATCTAAAAAAGATCGTGAAATGGAAAGCGAACAGCTAAAAGGCATGCTTTGCTTGTTCAAATTACACATCCGTTTCAGAGAGTTGGATTGAATGTACTGATGAAAAATTCACAAACATGCAGACTTGTGTCTGTCTGTTAATGCTGCAGCTGCAGCTGCCGCTGCCTCTTTGACTGAGAATGTCACCATGCGTGGTTGAGCACAGATGCATGCTGCCGAGTGGAGAATGAAACCTCTGCTCTTGGAAAGCATTAGATTTACTTTGGAATCAGACTTCTGAAAAGCTTTCAGCAGAGCATTACTTTTTAAAGCAGGAAAAAAATACCCTTCCCGACAATAACAACAGAAGAGTACTACAAGCTAGTTTAGCTATCCTTTTTTGATTAAAAAAAATGTTAATCAAAAAAGGACCACATACATGGTGGCGCATAGCATTAAATTATTCCAGTACACAAATAAAAACTGAGTTTATAGCTGAGTTCCTGACTGGAATCAAACAAAAATACTTAGATTGTCTAGTTCTGATATAGTTTTCCCTTCTGCGCTCTAAGGAAGGCAGCAAAATTCCCCCCATTTATCACTGCATTTCAGCATCAGTTTTCAAAAGCGACAGAACAATAGGGGGTCTGTGACTGAGCAGCAGAGACCCTGGTACTGGACATGAAGTGAAAAAAACAAAGATTTATCAAGCTGAAGAATAACTTGGGCAGACAAAGATGTATTGAAATGTCTCCTCTGCAGCAGGGCAGTGACGCAGCAGATTTTTAGTTGTGTAAGCACAAAGAACGCCTTCTAGTTCAGCTGGATATGTATAGTCCTCACTGTGCATGGCAGGGCATCATCAAAAGAGATTCAAGAGGAATCTTTGAAAAATAAAAAAAAAGATCTTCTGAGATTTTTGTGCATATCAAATGCTTTTTTTCCAGTAATTATTTGAATTATTGTTACCCATGATCGCATCTAATTCCCACATTAGGCTTCCGTGTGGTACGCTGCGAAACTCTTTGTTAGCAAGGCTGTAATAAATGTGTGGAAAGACACAGCCTGAGCCTCTCTCCTACTGCAGAGCAGAAACGGCTGCAGGAGTAACCATACCTGCAAAACAAACCTTGTGTGTCATTACAGAGTTGGTGCAAATGAAAAGAGATTTTATTTTCTTATTTCTTTTATATTTTAATCGACAAGGTGAACATCAATAAATTAAGGTAAACAGAATCACTTCTGCTTTTTTGTACATCTGTAAAAAATAAGTAGGCTGAGTCACAAGTAAGCATGAAAATAAATTGATAGCATCATAGACTAGTTGACTCTGTAGACAAACTGGAGCATGTCCAGTACAGGGGCAGTGATGGTCTTCCTGTGTTAAGTCATAGTCATTAAAATGAGGGATTATATCCAGTATGGTCATTATGAAAGGAACCCATCATCCAATCAAATCATTGCAATAAAATACAGGATACCATAGCTTGCGTATTTCTCACATTACAACCACAAACCTGAATACATTTCACTTGAATTTATTGTGAAGGACCAACACAAAGTGGAATACGACTATGAAGTACATAGAAAAGGATACATGATTTAAAACACTGAAAAGTGCGATGTGCAAAATGTTCAGCCCCCCACTTCTCTGAGTGCAATCAGTTTCCTTCAGAAGTTTCCTGATGTTTGCTAATGACTAAACAAAGTCCAAAGTCCAGATGTGTGTGATGTAACGTCAGTAGAAATCCAGCTGCTCTGTGACGCCTCAGAGGTTCAACAGCATCATGACGTCCAGAGAACAGCAGACGGCTCAGGAAGGAGCTGTGGAGACGTTTAAAGCAGATCTGACTATCTTCACGGCGCTTCTGATCAATTTCTATGTAAAAACAACTCATATAATCATGTCAAGGTCATAACATTAAGTTTAATCGGCAGCTGTTGTTTAAAAAAGAACCTATAACAAAATTGTAAAATAAATAAATAAACGACGTCTTCTTACGCTGTTTTGTGTTGTTATTTTAAGCGCCAACAGAATCAGGTCTTTTTCCAACTTGAGTCACTGAAGCCTGACAAATAAAAGTCAAACCAAGGTTTCCAACATGTAGTGGGTATTTATAATTTTTCATTCCTGATATGAGAGGATGGAAACAGGGCAACAAAAATTAAGACGTCGTAAAAAGATGAGAGTAGAGATTTTCTAGTGAATCTCATTCTATGAGGCAAATGCATGTCTACACATAGAGCATATAATGGATTTATTCCTTTTAGACAGTGAGTCTGTGACTGTAACAATTGAAAATATGAAAAGTTTATAGAGACGTGAACAATACTGCAAGGCTCTGTAGTGAATGAATACAACAGAGAATAACATAAAAGCTCAATGTTACTGTTTTTTAAACAGTCTAATTTTGCACCCTTTATCTTCAGGCGTTTACTTAAGGTGTCCACACACTGAGTTGTGACCAAGCACCACAGCTTCCAAAACCACATAGAAAAATGAACAATAAATAATGCTACTTATTAAGTAATGTTTTCAAGGAGAAAAATCTAGTAATATAACCAGGCAACTGCAAGAGTTTAGCAAATATTTGACACTTTCTAAAATAAGCAAAATCCTGCTGTTGACTTGGCTTAATGTTCTTATATTTTAAACAACAAATAGGGCAAAAGTTTTATTTTCCTTTAAGATAAAATAAATATGCACATTTAACACTTAATTAGGCAACATTTTATGGAGATTAAAAACACTCATCACTTTATTTCTTAAAACTTTTGGACTTCAGAAAATCAAGACTTAGACGATACAAAGCCGGTAAATAAAGTACAATTTGACTTCCTGATGACATCATTTCCTTTTTCTAAAACCAAATTTTTATCCACTTACTGTTCGGTTCTACTGAGAAAAATATCCCATGAAAATTTGCTGAGTATAACCTCTGAAACTTCTGCTTGAATTACCTTACAGAAAATAGTTGCACCTCATTAAAGCCACGTCCAAGCACACTGAATTTGATGAAAGACTTGGCTTTCTTTGATCATTTATTTTTTGTTATAAAACTCTCTCTCAAATAATATACACCTGCCCAGCTCAAAATGCTTCCTTGTGACTCCAACACAACATCCTTCTTCCTACACAGAACATGTTTGTAGTGATTTGAGTTTCTCTGTGTTGATTTTGGTTGTTTCTGAGTCTCTGTGTCGTTGTCCTGTCTTAATTGTTCCCAGGTGTCTCTTGTTCTGTGATTATCCCTTGTGTATTTAAGTCCATCTGTTGTCTCTTATCATATGTGGTGTTGTCTACTCTGTTGTTCTCTTTAGTTAGTCGTCTGCCGGTGCAGTAGAACTGTACAGTCCTGTGTTGGTCTCATCTCTTGAAGCAGTTGTTTCCTGATTCAGTTGCTACCAGCATTAGCTGATCTCCGCACATTGTGCTGCCTGCCTTCTGGGGCTGTTTGAGCTGCATTCTTGTCATTGAAACCACCATTCATCTCTACCCTGGGTCTCCTCAGCGTTCTCTCTCACCACCGCTTCCTGAATAAGCTCAGTGCAGGTTTATGACAAAAAAAACAAAGAAAAAAAGGCCAAAAATAGTTCTGTTCCCTTAACATTCTCTATTTTCATCTCACCAGTACAAATAGGTATTTACACTAATGGAAACAGTCAGTCAAAGCACAAGTTGTCTTTGTATAAATTCACATGAAGCCAACTACAGCGAATCTTGCTTCATGGTGCATAGCAGCATGTCACTGCAGGCAGCTTGGAGAGACATCATTAGTGGAGCAATCTACGCCATCGTAATGTTATACTTAGTTATTTGAGTATTCACATC
Source organism: Poecilia picta (assembly GCA_033032245.1). Lineage (NCBI taxonomy): Eukaryota > Metazoa > Chordata > Actinopteri > Cyprinodontiformes > Poeciliidae > Poecilia > Poecilia picta. The sequence continues at coordinate 15,378,660 of CM065354.1, read as the reverse complement.
ATCACATTTAGGGGCTTTAGAAGAATTTTTAACATTAGGCAAACATAGTTCTCTATAAAAGTACTAAGTTGTGTACATTTCTAAACCTACCTATAGCTTATCAACAGTCACATGGTCTCCAAAGTAGGTTTTGATGCAGAAGACCTGCTGTTCCCATCAGAAGTTTGCAGCTCAAATCCAGAATTAGCTCCAAGGCTGAAAGGTGAAACATTCACAGACTTCCATCTCATGCATAATAAACCGAAAAGCCTTGGTGTATTTTAGCTTTACAGCAGTTTACAGTATGAGCCCTCCTCTGTTAGCATAAATCTTAAAACATTCATAAAGGTCCACAAAGTGGTATTTCACATTAGATTATGTGCAGAACATAACTGTGCTGTGCAGCACCAGTAAAACTGTGAAGCCCAGTGAAGCTTTTCCTCCACCGTGCTCACCTGCAGAGAACAGGTCCATGATTGACTAGTTGAATATTCTGTGCTTTTGCAGCATGGCGCCCCATCAGTGAGGACTTACCTCTTACAGACGAGCAGCACCACAGTAACGGATCACTGTTTGACGTAGAAAGACTGACAACGGCTCTGACTTCCAATCAGTCATCTCATCTCTGCTGCAGAGTGACAATGCAATCCACAATGAGCTGAAGAGCCAGTGGAGAGTCTGTTCCTTATCTTTGAGTTAACGATAATCGATGCCCCGCGAATCAACAAAAGAATCACTGAACAAGAGGAGCTGATGGACGTCCATGAGCTGAATGATAACGTCTGGGACACCAGAGGACAGCATGTGTTCATGACAGCAAAGAGCGCCATGTCAAATGACTCGCCGTCTCTAAATATCTTAATGACGGGGCGTGTTAGGGGAATGCTAATGATCTTCTGTCGACTTATCTTCACCGCTGTTAAATGGATGTCTGGGAACTGTTGTGTTTATCATTTTTCAAATCACATACAGCAAAGTTCCAGTCAACTGGGGCTCTGTCCACAAAAGGTTAGATTTAAGACCAGACACGAAGAAGGATTACTGCTGGGGAGCAAATAAGCAGCATTTCCATTTTGTGATTCGTCTGTACTGTTTATTTATTTCTGAGCAAGCTCATAAAAGCTCTGGGTGCCGCTAAAGTCTGTCTCATAGAAGAAGCTACTGAGATGAAACTGATTTGCTGAACTTGTCTTGTTTTATTATGAAAGCTTTATTTATCTTAGTGCATCTCATTCAGTGCTCCATCAGGTTTGAACAAAGCAGTAAATAAGAACAGTATAATGTAATCTCTTGATGTTTATGCTCTGTTGAATCCCTCATAAATCCCTCTAGTGTAAAGGTGCTCGATATATTGATAGCAATCTACCTGAAAAGGTAGTGAGAGTTTAACATATGACATCAAAAAAATAGATCTCAGCCTATAATTCATCCCGTCACTAGATTGATGTACAGGGTGGCCTTACTGGTTGGTGGTGGAGAGAGCAGCAAGAGACTTCAGTGAGGTCACTTCCAGGGTGCCGAGGAAATTGGACTGAACCATTATTTATCGAAAGGAGGGATTAGTATGCTGTTACGGGGTTGAACAAAAGTGTAGGATTAAAAGTGCGATTTTATAAATAAATCATGGATTTTTCTCATTTCTTTCATTTAGGTTAAAGTATACCTACAAATGCTTTTATTAGTAGAAATAACTTGCAGTTACTGGCTATTTTTGTTTTATATTCATTGAAAAATGAACATTGGTCAGTGGGGACATGCTCCTTTGGCTGATTTCTACACTTCAACAACCCATACATTTTTTCAAAACATGATTTTTAAAATAGATTTGCATGTTACATTACCAAGACACATGGATATTTCCATTTCTTGATTTTTCTCAAAAATGTGAGACACAAAATGCACCAAATTCAGAGAATAACCCTTTGTCGTTTGAAATGAAAAAAACGGAAATAGACTAGTTTTTTCGTTTTTCATTTATCAAACCGAAATCGGATTTGTGGCTCGTTATCCACTTTCCCATTTAGTGCACTTAACAAAATTGGAAAAAACGGATAATGAGCGCTCAAGTTTGAGTTTCGTCATTTCATTTTTGACAAGCAGTCTGACCCGGAATACCAGCAGCCCGAACGGCGTGTGGCTCAGGTGGCTGCTGAGGCAAAAACTCTGGCATGGTAGGAGTTCAGAGAGGCCATGGAGAGAGACAGTGGCGGCGCCAGGGGGCTCAAGGGGGCGCTAGAGCTCCCTCTGGAAAAGTCATATCACCAACAGAAAATATTAGATGTAGTTGTTGTTTTTATTTTTCATCTAATTTAACATTACCTATATGTAGTTGTTGCATTTTCATCAAAAGATAAAAAATAATAATAAATTATTATATACTGAGTTAAAACAAACAAATAAAACATCACACAAGAGGATTTGAACTTTGTCTTCGCGTTTTATCACTTCCAGGAAACAACTGACATGATGCCGTCCCCATGCAGATGTGGAGCAATCCTCCCCCAATCATTCCAGGGCATTGTCAGCAACTGACCAATCGGTGGGCACAATTTGTCAGTAAGTCCACATCCCTCATCTAGATGAAATGACTTCACATTTTCCAAAGATAGCCGCCTGCCTTCAGATCCAATAGACTGAACTCAGTACAGCTGGACTCTATTGAAGATCCAGCATTAGCTCAAAGGATAATCAGGGAAACCAGATCAATTTTGAGCTTCATGGCAAAAGCTATGAATAATTTCTTGGTTTACTATTTTAAACGAATTTGCAAACATTAAAAATAATGTCCACATTTTCAAAATGGGGTATGTAAGTGTATAAGTTTGAGGAGAGGTTAATTTAATACTGTTTAAAATCTGTCAGTAGCTACCAAAATGTGAAAAGTGAAGTGTTGGGAATACTTTCCAGACAAATGTCGATTGAACTTTCAGATTTAACTGACATTTGATCAATTTTCCAGATTTTTTTTATTTTTTTTATTCCATATGATTTATTACAAGACTTTTATTTAACATTCAAACAAAGTAGCAGCACATTTCATTTGTGGCATTTCAAAAACCCCAGTAAAATTTTACTGTACTATATTCAGAGAACAATTTTATAATAAAAAATTAAGAATTAAAAGCTTATCTCGTCATCTTCCTATATTAAATAATGTAAAATGTAATGAGGCTACAATTAGCTGTGCCAAGAAGTGTGAGCTGCACCAGTTACGCTCTGCAAGTGACTTTACATCTCAATGACCTCATTATGTTCTTGCCATTACATCCTTAGGATATACTGCAGGTTACCTTTTAGCTTTTAACCGCAATTAGACCACACTAGATCACTTGCACATAATGGACTTTTTGTATGTTGCTTTACTAAACAAAATAGTTTACAACTGACACACATTAATGACCCTCAGTGAAGAAGAGTTCACTAGTTTAGATTATAAAATATAAATTCAATCTTGTTTTTTTGCTGAGCGTAGTAACTCAAAGGTGTGTTGTCTCCGTCCCACAGCTTGTAAATCCTGTATCTACTTTATAGTTCCTCTGACACTGCTGCAAATTTACAAGGAGATTGGACTTGTGAGAGCAGAGGACTATCTTCTTCTGGCAGCTTTGTTTCCTACTCGTCCCACAGGAAGCCATTACTGTGAACTCGCTCTAGTTATAGGGAGAGTCCTGATATGAATGAAGCTCCCTTTGCTGGGAAGCACCATGATGAAATATAGTTGGGGTGGTCTCTGAAGGTAAAGGCCTGGTTTTAAAATTCATTGTTTTTATCCCCTAAGGAGCCTGCTGATTTACATTGTCTGTCTGCATAATTACTACATGGCTCCAAGCTACAGTAAGGCTAACTCAGGCATAAAGTAAGTGTTTAAACAAATAACCAGAGAAACTCTAGGAAATCTGATGATAGGCTGGATTATGGAATAAATTGTTCTCAGTTTGTGCAAACAACCCAGAATAACAGATCTAACAATGGTCCCATCTGTTCCCATCACTGGCGTTCTCCAGTGTATTTTTCCAAGTAAAGTGGATGGAGACGTTTGTTGTACGTGTGAACATAGATTGTCTTTACTGTGAAAACATCTGGAGTTTGAGAGTTTTACCAAATGAGAGACAGCAGGCTCAAATCGTGGCAGTGGCAGCTATAGCTGCACTTCTGGTGACAGCTGCCATGACCTGCCAGTGGCCTGCCGCAACATAGATTGTCTTTACTGTGGCACAGGCTGCCACAGGCGGCACGTCGTGCCAGCAGCGTCTAGCTTCTGTGACTTTTTTCTGTGACAAATGGTTTTTGTGTCAGACTGAATATGATTTATTTCATTTTGAACCCTAAAAAAAACCGAAATACATACATCCGTTACTGATTCGGTGACATATACTGCCATATGCTGCAGCTTCTGTGTCAGATTGAATATGAATGAGTTTATTTAGAAAAAAAAGATAAAGAAAAAAAGTCAGGACTGTTGCCAAATGTTTGTGGGACAATTTCCTTGTGCATTATGGCATTCCAAAAAAGTTGCACAGTGATCAGGGATTGGATTTTGACTCACAAATCATTCGAGAGCTCTGCAAAATGGCCAGCATCCACTAAATAAGAACAACTCCATACCATCCAAGAGGAAATCCTGTTGAACACTTTAATCAAACGCTACTGGACATGGTGGGAACGTTAACTGAAAAGGAAAAAACGCTAGTGCATGCCTACAACTGTATGTTACAGGATACTCACCATATGAGCTGATGTTTGGATGCCAACCTCGCCTACCAGCGGACTTAGCCTTTGGACTGCCATGAAGTCAGGATGGATTCACCTCCCACACACAATACTGTATGTGCAGAAGTTAAAGCTACAAATTGGTCAGTAGAAACTCAACTAACGTGATGCAACGTAACAAGACCCGACTCGACCAAAACGTTACTGCGTCAGAACTGGACATTGGAGACAGTTTTGGTGAGGAACGTGCGAATAAGAGGGAAACACAAGCTCATGGATCAAGGGGAGTCACCTGAACCTAATCTCTTTCTTCAATATCATTTCTGTGTTCATCCAAACATGCACAGGTTTATACACATATTGACATTTTGTACATGCAACTCTTCATATTGTAACAGTGAAATCTTTCCCAAATATTGTTGCTTCTCTCAGAATAAGAATTATTTTCTGTACCCGAACAGAGAGCGTGTGGGTTAGTTTGTAAAACACTTTGAATTTTTCTACCTCTTTAAATTTAAGACCACAATGTTGTGACACTGTTCAGGTGTATTCATGTTAAGAGAAAAATGAGAAAAATAAAACATGAGAAAAATATATTTTTATGTTTATTTAATTCCTATTCAAGACACTTTGATAAGAATGACAATACATGTAATATAGGTGGCTTCAGAGTATCTTTGTTTACATTTTTGGTTGGTGATGTGCCTCGTGATTTTCTCAATTAAAACAATGTAGTGGCTCAAAATGGGTTGAAAAACACTGATCTATAGACAAATAACCACCAGATGATCATTCATTTATTTAAATGATGTGCTTTATTTTTCTTTTTTTTGTGGCACAGTTGGGTCTGGTGTAGATGTTTGGTATCCTAACTGGATTTTGTGTTTTAATAACAATAGTATTAACTCTCATTTTATAAAAGCCGCTCATAACTAATTATTAGGCTAATTGAATGAACAGCGCCGCATAAATTCTGTTGTGCTGTCTCATTCACTCCCCACCTTCTCTCTGTTGTTGTCTCATTCGAGACATCCACTTTTAGTGTAATGCAATCAAAAAAAAATATTCAAAAATTAGAAGCAAATCTCTTTATAAATGTATAGTTAAATAATGAATCTATAAAATTTATTAAAAATATAATCAAAAAATCAAGAAACGTGTTATTTCATGTTCTGAGACAAGATGAAGAAGGTCATTTAACAAATGGGGCTACCCTGAAATGTAGATACATTGTTCAAAAGCTGACCTTCAGTCGTAATCTGACTTAATGAGGCTAATAAAGCCCTTTGATATCTCAGGCTGCTCTCAGCCCTGCTAATCACATCATCACTAAACATTTTCTCATTTTTGGACTATAAGGCTGATAGATGTACAGGTGATTTATCTTTGCTCTGACTGTCTAATGCTATCAGTGGCTGGCAGCAGGTTTAATCATTCTCTTATGGATAAAGCTACTGGTACATTATCCAACACTGCACATTTTGCAGAAAAGGAAATGTTATTAAAAAAGCTGCAAAGCTGGTATATTGTGAAAATTGGAAAGAGGAGCTCTCGGTTTCAATCTCTGAGGGCTACATATCTCGGCTTACAATGAGAAAAGGTATGTGATCAAAGCTAAAACTCCAATAACCTCCAAAACTCTGCAAGCCAGGAAGCTCATATATCATAGTGCAAACAGAACCTGCACAGAGCACTGAAAGGTAAATGACCTGAGCACGCAGAACATAATTGCATTTTAACACGAAACAATAACATCTAATCGTCCTTGAATGCAGTCAGACAATTTTGTTATTTCTGCGTATGAATGGAGGTGTGTTTTCACTGGAACTGTTTCACAGAATGTGAAAAACTTGAAAACCTTCATGGCTCAGAGAAAATGTGTAAATAGCAGTTCTAACTTACAAGAGTTCAAAGGAAAAAGAGAAACTGCAAAGTACACAGAGCAAACCTTGTTTTATTGTTCTTACAGAACTCAGCTTTCAAACAAAATGATTACCCAGAAGACACTTGGACTCATGTTTTACCACTGAAAAACTGAGGTTCCACTGGTAGATGTTTATATTTGGGTCAAATAAGATGAGGACGTATAATTACTCAGTTGTTCATCCACTATGGTATCTATGGTGCTCGTATTTGCTCTTTTGTTTCTGAAGACAGTTGCTAACAACCCTTTGGCCGATAATTTAAAGAAACACAGCATAACAAAAGTGCAGTGAAAAATAATTGTTAAAACATAATTTCATTGTAATATGTCAGGTCTATTTACCACCTGATTACAGAAGAGCTCATAAACGGCTTGGACGTAAAAGATTTCAAAAAGCAACACATCATATGCTAATGTAACAAAAAAACAAACAGATGCAAAAGAAAATTATTGACATCCATCTGTCTGGAACAGGTTGAAAATAATTTCTGCAATTCTGGGATTTCAGCAAACCGTTGTGGGTGCTGTGCTTCACAAACGTTAAAAATAAATAGAGACTGGGCAAAAATGGCACCCATAGAAGAAGAACTTCAAGCAAAAATGAACACAAACAACCATTTTATATTTCCTAGAAAATCTTGTGAGAAACCAAATTTTTTGAAGAAAACATTTTTTGCTAATAAAGAAAAAAACTGTAATGGTAATAATAAAGTCATAACAAAATTAGCAATTATAAATTGAAATGTTCTGGCATCAGTGTCCAGAATTTGTTTACCAAGCCAGCTTTCAGTGAAGCAGAGGGTGGCAGATATGCAGATTGTCAAATTTATTGTGCTGAGAAAGAGCAGTTCATCTGTTTTGTTTGCCAGAGGTCGGACGTTTGCCAGGATAAATGGGAGCAAATAGCAAAGTCCTTACTGGCAGACCTCCAGCAGGTGTGCTCAGGCACATCCGAAATTTACCAGAGGGGCTTCTTGTCCCCTCTGGTAAAGTCCACAGAAACCTGCCGCATTTCCAACCATTATCTCAGAAAAACTCTCTGTACTGGTAAAAACCAGTGAATGACTGATCAAATTACTGCAGGGTTTCCCCCAGTGTATTATAGGCCTGGCAGCCCGCCGTGCTTTAGTGGCCCCACCGCCAGGCTGAGCCTTTCTTATGCTTTTAAGGAGAGGTGGGGGGGGGGATCACTGTTTTTTTGTTGTTTTGTTTTGTTTTTTTGTTTGTTTGTTTGTTTTTGTTTACAGAAACAGCATATATTAAAAAGAAGAAGAAAAGACAAAATGATACAAAACAACTAACTACTTGGACATTAAAAGTAACATTTGGCTACAGTGAGGAGCTGGTTGTAAGTTTTGCTTTCTGTAATATAGCAGCAAAGTACCATACAAGTACAGAAAAGACAAGTTTGAGCATGGGAAGCGCCAAGCGTCCAATGCCCACTGGACAGAGGTACCAACCTCCTCTGATACCGAAAGAATAAGAGGGACTAGACAGATAATAGATGGATAGAAAACATATTTCCTTGACTCAGCTCTACAGCTGCACAAATTACATTTCTGCCATACAATGGAAGCATGTTTTCTTTTATCTGGACTCGGTGCTGTTTCTAACAAAAGTTCTCACTGACAGAACTCTGCAGTGAAACATGGTACAATTACACACAGTAAACTTGACTCCAATTTTCAGAAACAAACACAACCAAATTGTAAACAGAAGCTACTGATTGTAGAAACAGCATTCAGAGAAGACAGAGAAGACATATTAATTAGCAACTAATGTGAACAAAAATATTAAAACTATAATGTCACCAATTTCACAGAATTCTTCAAGTAATCATTTTCATTGTGCTGCTGCTTTGTTCGGCCTCTACTTATGGTCAGACATGATTGTTGCCATTCATCATTTTGCACCTGCCTGAGTCTCCACCACATTCATCTCTTCCCACCTGCCTCTGTAAAGCTGGGAAGCAGAATTACAGAACCTGAGTGGGAAACAGAAAATCACAGTGATTGAGCGTCCGGGGAAGCACATGTCAGACCCGCATTGACCTGAAATGACACAAGCCCCTTGCTTTGTCCTGTCACTTTAAAGTGGTAAGTGACCTTCAGAATAGAAACACTACAACATTACTGCTGTGATTTGACAGTCTGATGGTGAATACTGACAGATGAGCACTGAGGTGCAGAGGCCTTCACAAGCCCTCAGATCATTAAGGTGTGACCACCAACAGCATTTTTGTTGCCATAAAAGCTTTGATGAATTTGTTACACTGTGACATGTAGAGACTAGAGGCCTGTCCTACAACGGTTGGTCAGGTTTCGTAGTGGCTTCTCAGGGTCACAATATTGGATTGTTTCGCAACACATATATCAATATTGGTAACATGTACACTCTATAGAGCAAATTAAAATTAACTTCAGTTTCCAGCTGGTCACCTTCAGCTGTGGACAGTCGAAATGCAGAGATGACTCGTCAGACAGGGCAGCACAACCCACCGTCAGGGCAGTGATTAGGGTTTTTCTGTGTGTTTTAGTTTTCTGAGTCTTTTGAGTCTCTGTGTTGTCCTGTGTCTCGTTCCCTGATTACCCTTTGTGTATTTAATGTTACCTGTGTTTCTGTCTTTGTCGGGTCCTTGTTGTATCTGTCTCGTCAGTCTTCTCGTCGCGTCTAGCATTTGTCTACCAGTTGTGAGAGAGTGCCAAAGTGGCTGGTGGAGAAAATGTTTTACCAGCCCACTAAAACTTTTCACAAGCTGTAGTTTTTATTTTTTGTACGTAGCATGTCCCTTGATAGCAATCAAAGTAAAGTGTATGATTTTTTAAAGTGGATGTCAAAGAAACTGCTAGAAATGTATGTTCACTGTTTTATGGAATATACTGTCTATGCAAGAATATAATTATGCCCATGGGGAGACCACATATCCCTGTAAAAAAAAAAAGCTCATCATCAAAGTAACTGCTTAAAATAAGTCTTGTAATAATTGCCTATGTTGAGCACTTCCACATTGCGGCTAAGATTCACAAATGCAAAAAATTGACAAATGTACAGGATGAGATCCACATCTTTATTTACAAGCTGCTTCTGTCTTCTTCATTGCATTTGTGTGTGAATTTTGAGACTCTGCTGATCTTTTCAATCCACAGATGTCTGTTTTTAGTAAATGGTCTATCTGATTGGATGATCAGCAACCAATCAGATAGCTTCCTTGTTTCAGCCAATCATATGAACGGACCCCGAAGTTTGGGTAACATATTTTTCAGCCTTAATTGTGCAGCTATTATCACAAGCTGGTCATCTCCACAACACCTAACTCCTATATTAGCAGAGCTCTAGTGAGTAAGCTTGCTACCGAGCTATGCTAGTACTTCTGCATGCTAATAGCATCAGGCTAGTGTCTTTCTACATAGTTTAATTTATTCAAGATAATAATAGGCATTGTATATTATGAATTCTTATAATCAAAGTAATAAACATAATATAAAAAGTTTTGATAAACACAGAATTATCCGTTCTCCATGCTGAGTTCTTGATGTCTATGCACTCGTTGGTTTTCTTCTTACTCTTGTGCAGTGCAAAGATTTAAGTACACAGACTGGTGTAGCGACTATTAAATAACCAGAAAAGTTCTGGCACGCACCAAATGCTGGTGAAAATCCTGGCAGCTGTGGCGAAGTAAAATGGAGAAGTTGTGGTACTACGTATCGTTGCATACAAGTTTTAGATTAACCAAGCATGCGTCCATTGCTGAATACACATAAGTTGCATCAGGCTTCCTGATATTTTAACAGCTTCTGCCCGGTGCTTGTAATGGACATAGAGGAAGCTATTTTTAATGCATCTCATCCTAAAAGGTCACTAAGACCTTAAAAGGCACAACTGAAACCTTGTTATATGAGAGGGGTTTTTTTCCCCCACATTATCTTTAGGAATTATGAACACTCCTCCACAGAGAAGGGCACTCTGTAGATTTTCTCCAGGACGTGGGATATCAGGCATGAAATAGAGCTGCTGTTCCTGGATGTGGCTCTAATGTTTTATTATTGTCAACCACAGAGGACTTCCACATGGCCTGATTAGGGTTACCCATGTCACAGATGACATCGAAAAGAAGATTGTACTATTTCTGTACTGCTTGTCCTGGGAGTTGTGCTGTGTAATACAGAAAAAAGTCAAACAACTTTCTCCCTTGGGATTGAGTGAAATCAAATCTAAATGTAAGATCTGGGATTTCTTATACTCCTGCAGAACTATCTAGAATGTCATACCCTCTAAGACCTTTTATCCCACAATATAAGCAAACAGAAGACTGAAACAGAAAAACTTGAATCCTGGAGGAATTTAAATTTCAATTGGTGTTTCTAGACAAGAAATTCTAAACTCTTCCTACCTGGATTTAAGCATAATTATATTAATAAATGCTTTGGCCCTTAAAAAGTATAAAATAAGTTGATATTGTTCACTTCAGATAGCAAATCCAAGAAATAGAATAGCATAACTCGCCTTCTAATAAAATATTAGGCTAATCAAGTTTGAGTCTCAGGACACGCATGTGATCCATGCCGCGGTAAACTTCAGAGATCAAATTGCGACAGCCAAAACACCTAGACGCCGCCGATGTTGTGATTGGTGCATGCTCCCGGCCTTGTGCCAGTTTACTGCATCAACCACAAAACCAATTCCTTAGGAATGACTCTGTTCTTCCAGTGAAATCCTCAGTGTGGGTCAAAAAAAATGTAAGGAAATTTTCTTTATGAAAACAAAAACAAGGAAGGCGTAACCTTGCAGGGGCTAAATAAAGCCTGGTGGGCTGCCAGGCTTATAACACACTGGGGGGAAACCCTGCAGTGGTGGATTAAATCGGTAAACCCCCACTTATTACTTATAGTCCTCATACTTATTAAAATATTAATGTAATCCACAATATGAAGGAAGTAAACAAAGCTTTCGACATATTTAAGGAGTTAGGTGACAGGAACGTCAAGAACATCACTGAATGCATTTGGATCATGTGTTCCCCAAGACAAAAGGGCAAAAAAAAGCTATCAAACCAATGGCCAGAACATTGTTAACACACAACATTCATGTTTAAAATAACCTTTGGAGCTTACAACTTTGCTGTGTCTCTGGTTTTAGGAGAGAGAAGGAACTAACCCTGAATCCGACAAAGTCTTCTGGAAAATCCCTTTTGATACTGGCAGAGGTTGCTGAATCATCCCAGATATAACTAGAATTGAATCAGAAACTTTAAAGGAGCTCTAATCCTGGGGGTTGATGTATGGAATCCTGTGGTTTAATATACGCTGGATCTGAACATTGTCACTCATTTACTTGTACCTTTGGCATAACTGAGCTTGGACTACAAAATCGCAGTGAGAAAAATTAAATGGCAGATTCACAAAACTGAGTAGTCAGAAGTTCATGACCTTGTTTAGCAGTTCCACAGCAATGCAGTGATGTAATAGTCATGAAAAATGTCATAGCAAATAGAGAAAAATGAGCAAACTGAAAAAATATAACCCAAAAAGAATATAAAGATATCTATGCAACACTGAGAAAGAATACCTTTAAACATTTTGCGTTCTCAGACATTTACATACAAACATTTATTCAAGGGCTACAAAGTGGATTTTGCATGACATATCCAATTCAAGCTCGAGTCGACTTAGGCCTTTTCACACTGAGGTTAGGTTTTGCTAAGATACATAGCAAAACCTAACTTTGATATTGATTTGAACTAAAACCAAAGCATGGAGCAAGACAGGAACCAAGCAATAACGAAACAGAGACGGGAGACAGAGTGGGACAGAAACTGGCTTAAAGACCATGACCGAAAGAGAACTTCATAAATGCAGAGCACAATAACTGGGATGAGAAATAAAACTATGAAAAAATACTGGATGAAAAACAGAGACACAAGACATGACATGGAAAGCAGAACAAGCAGGACAACAGAAACAAAAACTCTAAATTAAGTATCAACAAAATTTGCAGATGTGCAGGAAGCTTACCTGAAGATATAGTACATGGAGGACAACAGGAGAAAAGACAAGATTAATACAGCAAAGACTATGAACACAAGATACTACAAGAATGAATAATAGTACACAAAACACCCAGACAGCATCACAGTATTCAGAAAAGTAAACTATGCAAACTAAAAAAAGAAAAAAACAATTCTTTGTATTTACAGTTAGATAGGTGCTACTTTTAGGGCTCCAGTTCTTGTTTGAGTGTTTTATTTCTTCTTGGTTTGTTTTCCATCTATAACGATGCTCACTGAAGCATGTGGCCTGTTTTATAACAGAAAGCCACTTATTTAATTTTCAGAATGAAGTTGCTTGTCTTGAACTTCTTCAATAGATCTTCTTGCTTGATGCTGTCCCACAATACGGCACAGTACCGACGTGTGAGACGGTGAATAATTCAAAGGTCATTTACAGTGAATAATTCTCAGTTTCATGTTTTGTATTAAAACATTGCAGCTGCTGCTTCTGGTCCCAGTCTCTGTGCATGATGTCAAACTAATTTACATACTATATTTTAAAAATGCATGACTTTGGTGTTGATTGTGCAGGAGAACGATGGTTGGTGTGTGAGTGGTTTGATGAGTCTTAACACTGTTTTTAGTTCAACTTGCACACTCAGCCAAAATCCAAAATCACTAAAAGGCAACGTCCATGTCACGTTTGCAAAACCTGCTCAAGTCATTTCTTCTTGATGCTAAATTAGGTGGATAATATTGGAAACAAAATGTTGTCAAGAAATGAGGAGAAAAAAGATAAGAGAATCTTGGAAGGAAAGGTTTCTATACAGCATGGAACAACTGAAATAAAAATGGCGGAAAAGTCCCACTACTCTGATGGTTACAGTAATCCACTACAGTTTATTTTACTGCATTATTAATTCACAACAATAAGTGTGGACAGCCTGAAAGGTTCCAGCTTACAGCTTTCAGTTTCTCTCATGTATTCATGCATTATTTGTGAATTTTAAAAGCAATGCATTTATTCAGCTGCCATAAACCTATTGTGTGTTTCTTGGTGTCCCTTTTTTAATGTGATGAGTTATGCAAGTGTTGTATTTTATTCTCAGTAGACCCAGAACTGCTGCCTGATACAGGCAAAGAACAGCCAGTGTTTTATGGCTCTAGATCAGATTTAAAATACTTTTCAGATCTAAACATCACTGAGGACATTGCCTCAAAACAGTTTAGTTTATAACAACAATTCTTTTGAAACAATTTAGATTATTCATATCTGACCTAGAAATGTTCACAGGTCATTTTTTTCCATGTCAGATCTCACATCTTTAAGGAGATCTGACTTGACATCTGACAAGAGATTTGTCTTTGTGTTGAATCACCAAAATCCAGAATAAAGGCTGTAATGACTGAAATAAAGACGTCTGTATTAAATCCATGACATCTAGGTCACTAAGTTAAGATTACAAACCAAAGAAATAGTTTTCTTTAGCACTAATTTATTAAATAAACACATAATAATTAACTTTCATTCTTTTTATTTTATTACTGGTAAATCTACCATCTGACAGAAGAAGGATGTGGTAACATGTTATTCTACAGCTGCAGCATAGATATTACAGTGAATAAACAAATGTTCAGTTAGAAACATTTCAACATATACAGTACGAGAAATTAGGAGCCGATTTGCAGGGAGGGAGAATGTAGAACAATCAGATGATTTCAAGGACGGCTCCAGTTTTTAGTGAGGTCATGACTGTGATGTACTAATGCTTCCCTCAGCATATGGGACACCTTCACAGTTTATAGGAGAAGCCCTGAGGGAGAAAGCCAGCTTGAGTCGACCACTCTGTGGGCTTCAGGGAGGCCTGCGCCCTTCATTTCTAGACAGCCTGCCCTTTTTAAAATACAATTACAGAGTGTGAGTGGCAGCCTCACCATGTCTGTCCCATCACCACTTGCACATTCACAAACCCATTTGGTTTGTCTGTGGCAATGACCTCAAAGTTTTTACATTTTTAGGGCATCATTTTTTTTATGTCATTACCCTACCTGTCTTTATTATTGTCAGCAGATACGTCATTGTTTTCTTTTGGTATTACAGATTCCTGCTGTTGCCTATTGTGCTCTCACCAGGGTGTTAGAGTTTGTAGTTTAGATGCTCTCAGTTAATCAATTAATAGGTTGTCTTCCAAAGCTGGAGTTTTAGCACAAGCCCTGCAGGACCAGAACAGTTTATATCTCCTTATTTTTATAAATTGGCTTATTGGACATCGCCTTCGGACTGGGTTGGGGCAATGTGGGATTTGGTTTTTTTTGTTTAACATTATTTTGTGTTCTGTTTCTACTAATTTGGTTTCCATTTGTTTTTGGTTAAGTTTCAGATTGCTCCTAGTCTTGTCCTGGGTTTGTGAGCTTTATTTAATTTTTAATTATAATAATAAAGTCTATTTTTAATATTGTAAAAGAATGTATAAATAAAATATATTTTGTATACTATTTCTGTTTCATCATTCTCAGCCAGACCTACCTGGGTATTATTAATTGGGAAACTCTAGACCACTTGATAGTTCAGTGGTCGACCAGTTGGCTTTAGGGCCACGTCCTCCGTCACAATCCGGGTTCTTTCCCCCGTGTTACATATACAATCATGTTCAATTCAATTAATAATAATCATCATGCCACTTATCATGCAAATTATACTTAACATATAAGTGTAAAGACGTCACAGCAGCCTTTGAACCTCACTCCATACCAATAGATAGAGCTACTAAACATCTTTTGCTGACCACCAATACAAAATCAGCAGGAAGAAGAACACCCTGCCCTTTTTGAGATTTTGTATTTTGATTTTGTTGGCCCA
Organism: Poecilia picta; assembly: GCA_033032245.1. Classification (NCBI taxonomy): domain Eukaryota; kingdom Metazoa; phylum Chordata; class Actinopteri; order Cyprinodontiformes; family Poeciliidae; genus Poecilia; species Poecilia picta. The sequence continues at coordinate 15,363,201 of CM065354.1, read as the reverse complement.
ATGTACATACAGGTTGTTTTCCACGTCAAAGGAGGCCAAGTATGTCCACCACACATCTTGGGGCCAAAACAGGAACAGTCTTCGACTGAAACTAATTTGGGATTAGCACAGATTCAGAGGCAACAGGAAGGCTTGGGTTTGGGGCCGAAGCAATCTTGTTGAGAATCAGGTGCTTCACTATTTTAAATTTTGTGATAGCAACTCTTACAATTATGTTTATTTTTTGTTGTTCCTGCTTGTGTAGTTTTCTTCGTTCATCTTGGCTCAGGTTTCAGGCGGCCACTAGAGGCGCATTGCAGTCGAGCAGAACTTCAGTTAAACTTCTGCACACATGAACTTCAACTCATTTACTGGCAGATAAGAGGAAATTGCTTAGTGTAACTGGCTATGGATGCATCAAAAATGATTAAAATAATAGTAATAGTATTTGTAATACCAGAATTTAGCTTAAAAAGGGAAAACGAATCAGTCAGATATTTGAAAAAATTATATTTCGCGTGTGTGTGTGTATATATATATATATATATATAATATATAGACAGATCTCACACACGCAGACATATAAATATGCATATATATATACATGTGGCATATGTCGTGTGTGTATATATACATATATAATCATATATATACACACACATATATAATCATATATAATCATATATACACACACACATATATAATCATATATATACACACACATGCAGACTCCATGCAGAAAGGCTGGGAATTGAACCCAGAACCTTCTTGCTGCAAGGCAACAGCTCTACTAACTGCACCACTGTGCTGCCCGCTGGACCTGCCTCCTCTGCCTACTGGATCATTTCAGAAGAGATTTCAGACTGTGGCAGGAAGCCGGAGCGCCCGGAGAGAAACCTGCAAACAGGAAACCTGTCAAATCTTTTTACCTTCGTCCCATTAATTTAAATCAGACACATTTTTGGTCCCAGTCAGATTTCTCCAGCCTCAAAACGATTACTAATTAGGATTCTTTTCTTCTTCCAATGTTAATATTTTTAGCTCCTCTCCAAAGGGCCCTTTGTCTTCTTCCAGAGGAGGGGCTGGAGAAACTAACCTATAGTGTCTAATTATTTCTTTTCGTATATATAAATGAAACCGTTGTTGAATATGTCTTCCCTGCAGTCGCTGTCTGCAGGGAAGACGTATTCGTTCTCGGCCTTCAAGGTTTGGTCTCCCTTTATTAAATAACAATAAAAGTCATTCAGTGTAGGATCCCCACAGATGACGGAGGACAAGTGGTAGGTCTCTGTCCCACACTCTGCAGGCACTTCGATGGTCCGAGTGGCTTTTGTCTGGTACTCCCTAGTCACCCTGTGCAGAAAAAACACCAGGACCTTGTTATTGGTGAGGCAGTGTTTCTTCTGCCAGGGTGACCCGCAGCCTGAACAACGGCGTTTACATGCTAAATCCAACCAGTATTCCAGCAGTATTGAAATACTGGTTGAGAAAAACACCGGTGGCAGGGCGATCATGGCGCCGTTGTTCAGGAGCGTGAGGGATGTGGCTCCACAGTTGGCGCAAGAGTCGTTGTCGTATAACTCTCTGTCTGTGTCGCCACCAAACGAGTCCACCCAGACCATCACAGACTCCAGCAAACGCTTTAGGTCGTAGTCCTTTCCAAGACCCGATGGCAGCTTCTTCTCCCCCAGCTCCATGAGAACTGGGGACAGGTCTTCTTGGCTAAAGTGTTTGCCGGGCTGCCGGACAGCTGAGTGGAGGAGACTCCCAGAGCAGGGGATGGACGATGCCTCCAGAAACACCCTTTCCCGAGCGAGACACTGTTTGGTGACGCTCAGGTTCAGGATGCTCTGGAAAGCAGCGTTCACCCAGCTGCTCTGGAGCTCATTGGAGAACCTGAAGTTCTCCTCAGCTTGTCCGTGTCCTGCAGATGCTGTCCTCTCTACATCTGGGGGATCTGATCCAACGCTATCTTCTGAAATAGGGGAGCAGGAAACCTCGATAGCAACGGAGATATTAATATTCAGGGGTGTCTTCTTGGGCCAAAAAGCAACACTGCTTTCATTTGAATTACAACGCTCCCCCTCCGGAGAACGTTGTAATTCAAAGGACCCTTTGAAAGTGGCCTTCAGAGGACCCTCCTTCAAGGACGGGACCAGCGAAACCAAAGCTGTGGCTGTTGCTTCAGCCACAGCTTTGGCTGCGAGATCAGCCGCAGACAAATCTTCCCCCGCCGGGTCAGATTTTTCTGCGACTGCAGTCTCACCCTCACGTTGTTCTGTCTCTGAACAAACCTCCCCAGCCGAGTCGGTTTGTCCAGAGACACCATCGTCCTCTGGACTGTCTGGTTCAGAGGACGAGACGGAGTCCGAGGTCCCATCCAAACAAACGTCCCCAGCCGGGTCGGTTTGTTGGGAGGTAGATGGAAATCCTCCCCAAAACGGATCGTCCTCTTCATACCGATTATTTTTTTTGTCGTCATCCTTCCCGGGAAAAAAATAATCAGCCACTTTCTTCGCGCTGGTGGTTATGACATGTCCAAGGCCCCAACCGGCCGGGATGATGAGGGGAACAAGCGCCGTTGCAAAGCTGAACATTGTTGCTATCCACGAATCTGTAATACCAAGAAATGTCTGGATGCTTAGAGATTCCAGTATTCAAGCATTAGAATTTCTTTGATCTACTGTGATGTACATGATGTCATTATGACCTCATCTGTGAGCTCACTGGACTTCTGGCACAAGTCTTGCTTCTGATCGTTGCTATGGAAATGATCAGCTCAGCTCTGCATGACTCAAGCTGACATAAATACTTAAATAAAACGTTATACCTTTTATTTATCTAACGTGAAGAGATTAATAGATTTGTATATGATTTAATTTTTACTTTTGTAGTTTTCCATACCTGCTGTGGTATAAATGTTCTGAAGCCTTTTTCCACTATTATTTTTAATTACAATTAATTTATTAGGATTATTAATGTATTAATAATTGCACAGTGCTAGGAACAGTCTGTGACTTATTATATTTATTTTGATCAATTTTAATCCTGTGACTATAAGTACTATCTGTACTATATGCGATCCAGGCCTGAACTTGTACATCATTTATTGAGGTCCAAAACCTAGAAGTTCTTGGTTTGGGGATAAAAAGGCGTCATGATTGTATTTCACATTTCTGTTCAGTTTTTATTGAGGAGAAAACGGCCCATGCTGATAACGGCAACAGCTGTTCGTTACCTAGCAACTAAAATCAACAGAAGCAAGACAGTGACAAGAGACAGAACCAGATCCTGTTAAGTATTCTTCAAAATAAAAGACTGCCTCTATCCAAATAAATCAGACTTAAATATGTTTCACTTCACCTTTTGTAATTATATATGTAACCGGGTGGTTTTACATGAAAACATCGTTTACATAAAGTGGCTGTAAATTCCCACCCGTTTTGGGCCCTTGAACACATCTAGGCCCCGTTCCCCACTTTCACTTCCGTTCACAGCCTTGTCGGGCTCATTAGAGTATATAGACACCAGGTGTACACGCCAATTTGAGTGTGTTTGTTGGGTCGGTTGCTTGAATTGGCTCTCGATCAGATGAGGGCTGGTTCCGTGCTCATCGGGTTGCTGTTGGAGGGTTCGGATCGTGGACATTTGTGATACTTGTAGGATGTGTTTGAAGCACTGAAAACTAAGATGTAGATGGAGGTTAGTTATTTTTTCAGGTTACATGGGCAGAAAAGATTCAACTATTTGACCACAATGACGAGAAGTATGTTAGGCGCCAAAGGGTTTTGTTCCAAATGCCAAACATCGCAGTGGTGTGGGGCTGTTTCAGTAGTGTTCTCATGAGATGTTTGCTGTATGCATGGACCATATTGGTTGTTCTTTCATGGAAAAAACAAAAACTTACAAAAATCCCAGGGAATTCAGGGAGCCAGAGCAGAACAAAAAGCAAGGTGAAAATCAATTGTCAAGTAACCAAGATGAGATTTAACAGAGGGAACCAGCAAGGAGTGTGAGCAGTCAGGGTGAATGCTAGAAAAAAAAGACCTGATGAGCTAACAGGCTGAAGGCTGAGGACAGAGACAGAATGGCACAGCAGGTGAGGGAGATACACAAGAGACAAGAAAATTAATCTAACACTAAAGAGTAACTAAAGCTAAGAAACATAATTAAACTAGAGTAACAGATAATAACTATAGATAAGAAACAGACATAACTAGAAACACTAAGGACTAAACTAAAGAAAAACCGAAACCAGACTGATCTAACCAATGTTAAGAGAAGAAAATTACTCGTTATATCCTCTCTATGCACGGGTTCAGAAAAATGCTGTGCGCAAGGACTGAGACCACGCAGAGACAACAGCGTCACAATAATCAGCATTTATTCAAGACAGATGCAAACTATCACCAGAAAAGCTCATCACATAACATCAGAAAACCTCAGAGCACAAACAACACATATTTACCTGAGAAGAGGAAAAGACAAAAGATGGAAATAACAAACAGACAGCAAGAACGTTCTTGGAGAGGTTGCAAAGAGCAAAATCTGATTTGTTACTCTGTGTAAAGTTTTATCCTCTTTTCTTTAATTTATTCAAATAGGGTGGAACTTTGCCCATCCAACCAGGACCTGTCTCTGACCCTTCCTCCAAAGCCATTTTGTCCCTGTTGTCCAAGGAGAACTTCTCCTGCTGATTTTATGGCTTTCACCAGGATCTGGCTCCTTCCTGAGCCACGAACAAAGCACCTCACAGGTCCCTGTGAAACTCTGGTTTTTTCTCCCTCCTGTGGTTTTATTATTTTATAACCTTGTAAATGCATTTATCTGTGGTTTTAACCCCAGGCCCTGCATCTGAGCTTACTGACACAAAAACTCCTATTTAAGTAAAAGATAAAGCCAACTCAAACACTACAAAAATGGTTATATAAGCAAAAGATTCACTAAACTAAACCACTAGAAATGGTTTTATGATTGACTTCAACAAAACACTAAACAATGATTATATTTCCTCAACACCAAAGAGACTAACAAACCGAACAATCAAATTAGAATGAAAGGTGGCCTCCTTAGTACTATGCTATCTCATACTTAGTGCATTTTTTCAATTTGGAGAATAGCTGCAAAGTACACAAGAGTTACCTATACAAGTGAGCAACTCCTGAGCATCAGTCAGTTCTCCATGAGCATTCTCTGATTTTCACCTGTTCAGATAGTTTTACCTGGTCAGATGCATGGAGGCTCTATGTGTCAAACTTAAATCTGGCCTGGCATTGATTTTCATGTGGCCCCTCTTGACTCCACAGAGTCATGCATAGAAAAACTTTCAAGATCACAGCTGTGTGTCCAAGAATTATTTTGTCAAATCAAAGCTGTTTTGTCAAACTACATCGATCAGTTTTTTCTGGAAATTCACTCAAAATCATCAGATTTTCTGGTTTTCTCGTGAGTTTATTGCATAATTCCTAACAATATGTCTTATTTCTATAGCACTGCTGCCTTAGCCTTACTTGATGTCAAGTTATTGTCTGAGATTGATGTGGCACAAGATGAGTTTAACACCCCTCACTAGAGATTCAGATATACTCATTGGGCTACACCACCAGGGATTGTCTGCTCCATTTCACCTGGCAAAGGTGAAGTATTAATTCCTTTCAAAGAATTAGCATAAAAGCCTGTTGTGTGCCTTGAATCCATTCTGATTCTGCGAACATAAGTGGTCAAATCAAGTCAATTAATTTAATATTTTGAGAGCTACATGTTTACCGATAACACTCTTTGTAGGAGGAGCATCAGCTTCACTGGAGTAATCAGCAATGTCTGAGCCATCTGCTCATCATGATATCTTTTAGATGTTGATTTAAAATGTTTTATCATTTTAAAATGTCTGAGTGCTATTTAAAGCCTGGAGTGATTACTTTATGACTTCAGCTAGAATATTTTGCACAAAAAAAAAGAGAAAAAAAAACCCAAAACATTCTCAAAAATTGTTTTTTGTCTTTTTCTCTGTGCTCAAGTGACTTATTCATACTTTTCACGTGGCATGTCACGAATTTACCAGGAAAATACAGTTCAAAGAAACTGATTTGTTTTGGAAAAAGCTGTGAGATTAAAGTTGAAGGTTATAACTTTGATCTGGAAGAATATACAAATTTTAAAATGATGAAAATATTTTAAATGAAAAATGCTTAGCTTCTTCCTCTTTTTTTTACATGCATCATTTCTTTCTCGTTTAATAAAGACGTCAATTTTGAAACATACAAATGAAGTGCAGAAACAATTGACCTTAAGAAAATCTGATAAGTGCTGTTTTCTTTCGCTACTTATTTGGCTGCATGTTAAAAAAAAAAATCTTTTGAAAACATAGTGGCAGAACTCTGCTGGTTACTGCTGGACCTTCCACATTTATCTTCAGGCCTACTTGAAAACCACTTTCATCTTTTCAGTCTGATAACAGACAGTCTCGTAAAAGGATGGGACAATTTGTGCTCCTGCTGTTCTTCCAGCTCTTCGGGAGCTCTGCTCTACACAGGCTGGCCTTAAGAACTGGGCCCAGCATGGTGTGAACGCAGACTGGGCCATCAATATCATTATGCAACAAACCCCACGGATAATACCTGAAAAGAGACGGCAGGTGTAAGGCTGTATGAAGCCCTCTGCTGGAACACAGAATGTGTGTCAAAGTAAGAGGAGGGTGGATGAATAGAGGTATGACACAAAACTCTGAACTAGAAGACAAAAGGCTGTTGGAGCCATGTTAGAGCCTGGAAGATGATGTGGAGAATACGTCGCTATATGAAGACACCTGCTGAATATTGACATCAAAGTAAGTACTTTTATACAAGTTGTGCAGTGAAGAACATTTTAAGTCACACATTGTTATTTTGTAGAGAAAGGTGTTATTTTTGGATTCACAGTCACATTCTTAGATATTAAAAAAACACAAATACAGTCTACATGCAAACGGCTCTCAAAAACAGCGGATCTAATCCGCTTTTTTTCTTTTTACAAATTATACTAAATAATAAAGACAGAAAAGTAAAGCCTACTACTGTGATCCCTGGGAGGAGGAGGATGGAGAGGTTTACGTGTTGGGTCTGAGACTTCCAGAGAGGGAGTAGGTGAAGTGACGTTTGTTTAATTTCTACTCTTTTTGGGAAAATTTCTACTAAATTTAACTGTTTAACCCTCCAGAAGTCTTAACGCAACACTCTGGAAAAGTGCAGCAGATGCCAAGGTCGGCCAACCGAGTGACCAGTTAGCTCTTCAGTTTGGAAACCACACAAAAAACAAAACATTTTCATTCCCTGCTCGTCATATATGGACTCTTGATCAGGTTGCTCTGATTAGAAGGGATTAGCTAGCATCAGAAAATGTCAAAGAACAATAATATTTTTTCCTCTCTGATTGGCTGCTGTTAGGCTCACTGATTTTAAGTTGAATGTTCATTCATTGCATTTTTTGTAGACATCTGTAAAAAATAATTTATTTTCATATGGCTGTTGTTCTCTGGGAAATAATTTTTGATAATAAATACAGAAACAACCATAGAAATCAAAACATCAACAACAATGAAAGCAATATTAATATAATATTCAGTGCAAAGTAGCCTACAAATTCTATGATGGGGGTCAAGGAGGGACCTGGATAATGGGCGAGGGGGTGGGGGGAGCTGGCTGTTCTAATCAATATGTTCTGTCTCCTAAAGCCACAACTGTGTACAGTAAAGAGCTTCTGTCTTTCCTCAACTCATGGTTTTAGAGGTTTGCTGATTGTTGAGCAGAGAAACGTTGCTTCAGGATGATGATCAGCTGTGTCCTACAGAAGAGCAGACAATGACTCTTAAATAAACCTCATCAGTTTCCTCCTGAGGCTAAACAACACAGCAGCTCAGTGCACCGCTGCTCATAACAGTCTGGTCATGTAGCAACAACAGAATTTGTTCACAGCAGCTGATGGGGGTAAGGAAATGTCCTTTCTGTACATTTGGATGGTACGCAAGATACAAATCTATTGACAAAAAGAAATCATCTTTATAGACAGTGTGAGGCTGACATTTTACTTTTCATTCAGTCAAGCTTTGGCTGAATGAGTAGTTTGTACAGGTTACAAACTCAGGGCTGTTTGAGTGTGTACGGAGCTAAGCTTTCATTACAAGAGGAAAATAAATTAAACATAACCCTGTAAAATATATTTTACAGAATTTCACTATGATAACTTAAAAAGTATTGATATATTGAAAGGGCACAAAGCTTCTTTTAAATGTAAGAAATTCTAATAAATATAATTAACAAATAAATACTTAGAAAGATTCAACCCTTTTTTTATCTGCTTGTCTTAAAGAAGCTTGGCTTCTATAGAATCAGATATTTGCTGGAAGCCTGAAAATAACATTTACAATATAAACTTTTGATATTAGACCAGTAGACTGATGTGTCAAAGGACAATTTAATGGACAGATGAAGTGAAAGCAACATGTGATGTTGCAGAATGATGGACTCCTGCTGGATCACTAATGGACACAGGAATCACTAGCTGCCAGTCCCCAGCAGGGTGTAAGTGGGGTGCTGTCAAGTCAGAATAAAAGGGTTTCATGTAGAATATGAAGTGAAAACCAACTTCAAACTAGCTGAAACTTCCTTGAAGATTTTTTTCCCCAGGAAAACATGCAGAGGTCATAAGACCACAATCACATGCCTCCAGACATGATGGGGAAAAGAAAAACAGATTTGCTCTCTACCTTATTTCAGTACCTTTGAGGACTTGTGGTTCTGTCTCATTATTATTGAAAAGCTGATCAAACAAACTGAATGATCAGGTTGTTTTAAAGAAAGCTGATCTTAAAACAGAAACTCACAGAATAGATAAACAAGAACCATGGCTGTTATTTCTGTTAAATTAAAAGTCAGTGCAGGAGGTGGAGGCCAGAGTAGTCCTTCCCTTTATATCTGGTGTCCCTGGGGTCACAACCATTTATGAGCTCATTCATAAATGCTAGCACACAGGTTATATTTTTAAAATTAAATATCTATAGCATACGCATTGATCAGGCTGACTCAAACCTACAGCAGTGAGAAAGATCCAAATGAGAATTGCAACAATGTGCCTGAAAAGGCCCAGCAGAATAGGAGAAACAGTAAACGGCTCATACCATATATGGCAGCCTCTGTACGACATAAAAACAGTTTATCAGTACACAGCTTCTGCTATCACTTGTGAAAAATAAACATACTAAGCATTAGCATTTTTGAGCATACTTGAAGCCATCAGTATATTTCAAGTTTAAGAATTATTTAACTTCAAGTACATTATTTTTGAACAACTAATTTTGTACTTGGTGTATTTTAATTTGGAAGAAGAGGTCATGAAGACCATTTCGGTTTTGAGAGAAGAATGAGCCTCAACCAAACCAAAGAACTGCAACCCTGATGAGGCCAACCAATTAAAACAATTGAAAGGAAGACAAAACTCCTACCGTCATGTTTAGAAACAGAAAACTACAGCGGGTTGTTAATGTTAAATATATTTAACATCATGAGACTGAAGTGGGCTTATGCTTAGCTTAACCTTGGAACAATCTATATACATGATGAAACCACAAGATCACTTCCTTCATCTGAATATCCTACCCGCTTAAAATGAAAAGCTACACATGTATGCACTAATCCTTTCAATTGGAATATCCTACCTATTAAAAGTATTTTAAATACAGAGGCGTTTGTAAGAAAAAAAAACAGTATCAGACAGGGAAAACAGGTTTTAATTGGAATTAAATTAGATAGATACAGATCACCACAACTCTTTTTTTTGCACATTAAGACGTATGACAGACTTTATTATATGCAGCGCAGCCACAATGTGTCCACCAAACTGCGCAGGTCTGTGCTCCTGAAATGATAGGATATGATTCATGTACGCTAATATTATGCCACTATTACACAGTTTCAATCTCACATAGTATTACTATTACTATTACTATTTAGCAAGGTTTAATAATAGTGTTATTAAACTAAAATATTTTAAAGTATATGGACAAAAAAGCCCACAATATGTATTTTGTCCTGATTAACCGCCCTTTTATTTTGGTGGTTCTGTTTCCTTCACACCCCAAGTTTTGCAAGCTTTGCAGACTGTCCCCAACTATTGCAAAATGGTGCAGACTGGATCCCAGTGGGTGTCCAGTTCTGGATAAAGTCTGGCAAAATATGTAGTTACGTCTTCTGCTGAGGAATTAATTAACTTATCGAAAGAAAGGTGCTACCAGTGCCAAATACGTTTCTGCCAAGATGTAAACCATAAAGCATTTCTCTCAGTACAAACTAAAGAAAAAAGAGACAAATTCCTTTTTCAATCAAAACTTTAAAATGTGAAAAATTGTACATTAGCTGGGTTAAAAAAAACAAATAACCATTTCTCACAATTTGTAAACAAACCAAGAAATATGTCGGTGCTTACTGAATTTGTGGAAATGTTGTCATTGCTGTTAACTACAGATATTGACAGTCTATAAATTAATTGCATCCGTGTTGCCAACTTTAATGAAGTGAGTTTCTTTCACACCCACAAGCTAAACAAACACTATTGAGTTCTGCTTATAGTGTCAGAAGCCATTAATTTACTGCCAGTTTTGTATTGAATGTGTTATCAGACACCTGGCAAGTGAAGGAGGGAAGATGAAATAAGCCCCGTTAATAGTGTTTCATAAAAGAAGTCGCACTGCAGGCCTGTTTGTTGTTGTTGTCAGACCAGGAATCTTAGAAATGAATGTGTTCTTCCGCATTCTGTGGGGGCGTTTGCACCTGTGCCCGAGTTTGATCTACAGAGCCTCTATTAGTGCACCGTGATGCAGAACTGCTTTGAGTATTGGATAATTTTCTGTTTTCTGACAAGGAAGCTCATTGTCTGGTAACATTTGGCAGCTATAAACAACAAGCGTGGTATCAGCTTTCACAGCCACATGCACTCTTTTCATTCATTATGTGTAGAAGCAAAAGGGAGATAGTTATTCACATGAGTGATCTGCAATAATCTACATGCTGCATTTTGATACTGTTCCTTGTTTATTTATGCAAAGCATTTATGTTTTGTTTTAACTCAGCAGGCTGCACAGATTAGGCGCCAATCAGAGAAGGTGGTTAATTAACAGCCTTTTCATGGATGAACAACCTTTTTCTCTCGGATATTTTTTTTTCTGGCACTTCAAAGGATTTTCAACTCAGGAGACTGGATTTCTACCAGCCAACTATTCAATTAGTTTGGAAAGCTGAGAAACAAAAATCTACAGTATAAGACTGTTTTGTTCTATAACATTAGGAACATGCTAAATTCTCTGGTGAGAATTTATTTTGAAATGTTCGTGAGGTTCGGAAGAGAATTTGTTTTGCAGCAGCACAACGTTTGGTTCTGTGTTCATTTATATTGTTTGATACCTGTCAATGTACAGGTTGAATTATATCCTCTGAGAAATTAGAATTAACGTACAAATAAACAGGATGTTTTAAACCGTTTCAGATACTGGTTCACACAGCAGCTCATAGGTCACAAGTGTGCAAACACTTACCAATTTCAAGCATTTTTCAGCTTTTTGTCATGTTTGTGAGAAGATTTTTCTGATTTTTGTTTGGGGGTCAGAGGTCTCTAAGAGTTCCCATGGAACTTGTTAGTTGGATTCATCTGGCCAACAAGCATCTTGCAATGCAGTTGACATGTTTGTCATCAGCTGTCAAGTGATTAATTTACATACAGTGGCAGAGTTGGTAGCAAGAAGGTCCTGGGAAATGATCTGTTGTTGGGGTCTTCCTGTGTAGAGTTTGCATTAATTTTATTAATGAAATGTGTGTCTGCCGGCAGTCATACATAAACAGAATGAAACTGATTAGCCAAGCCTGGAGGGTACAGATTGCAGAAAAGAACAAATAGCTAAAGTCGCACTACAATCTTTGCCTCACTTGGTTTCATCCATAAGGTTACCTGGTAATTTTAGACATTTCAGTTTTTTTTAATTTGGAACAGCTTAAAAGTTTGAAGAGATTTGAATTATTTATTAGACAAAAATCAATTATTTGAGTAAGAGTGACTTACATTTTTGTCACGTTGAACACACTTAGTAAATTGAGTTGGGCAGACTTGATGAATTGATTTGGATGAACATAATAAATTGAGTTGGTCTGACATTGGATACAGAAGCCGTTGATATGAAATTTCAAAATGATCTTTGGGTCAGTTTTTATATCAAGATTTGTGATTGCTGATGAAAGAGGAACACTGGCACCAGAAAAGGAGATGCCGCTTATAGACAGTGATTGGGTCAGATGAAAAGTATCCACTAGAATGACTCCAGTTTTGGAGCTGCCGAGTTGGAGGAAGCTGTGATCCGTCGTAATGTTTTCTCCTCCAGACAAGTGGCGAGTTTTGATGAGGATGCTAGTGGTGAAGAAGGCAAGATTGCAGCTGTGGTATTTGCATAAAGCTGTGTGTCATCGCCACGGCAGTAAAAGGAGACATTTGACCATGGGGAAGGAGGTAATCTGTGCTGCTTTGCTGTTTGCATGATTTGTTTTAAGAAATGCACTTACTGTTTTGCAGTTGTCAAACATGATTTGAGAAATGCACCTAAAGCAACTGCTGTAGGTATAAACCACATTAAGACCTTTTTATCAGGAGCAAAATATCCTTAAACTTGATGTGTGTGAAGGCAACTGACCCAATACTTTTGGGAATGTAATGCATCTTACTTGGACGTCAAAACTTAAAGGCCAACTTGAGGACAGAATTTAAATTGCCCTGGAAGGTTTAGCTGATGAGACAAAGTGGATTATTTTGTGAAGACCTATGTCTAAACCACTTCACAAATGTCAGGGGCAGGAAAGTATGGTGCCAGGAGAAGAGCTATACTTCTAAGCCCATTTGGTGCATCAGCTGCGTTATATCGGCTTAAAAAGATGTCCTTGTTAAGCTGCGGCTGTTCCACTTTGATAATTTGTTTAAACCAGAGGCTGTTCAGCACCGTTATCAGTGGGTCCTTACAAGTCAGCAAGACAGCATCACAGATGCTGAGTGACAGCAGTAAAATTGCTCCGTCACACTTAACACAAGCACATCAGATTGGCTCTGTAGAGACCCTTCAACAGTGACCCATCTTTCCATCTCTGCACCTGACAAACAGGAGAGCGTACAAACTGCCTGGGCTGAGTTGTGTCAAACTGACTTAAAGCTTTTTCCTAGCTTTTATTTATTTAAAAAATAAACAACTTTCCACTAAACATTGATTTCAAGAGCACTTCCCCTTGTTTAGCAGCTGAGCCACAAATTTGCACCTTGCTACAAATCTTTCACTGCTTAATGTTAGGCAGTAAACACTAACAAATTAGTTTCCTAATCAAATCCTTGTTGTGAAGAGGACTCTTCAAGTGTGAGGCCAAGCAGCAGCTTGGTCACCTACAGAAAAACAAAGGTGACAAAAGAAACAACAAGCAAAACCAGCAAGACAATTAGTGAGAACAAAAGAGTCAGCAACTCAGCCTTCAGTCCTTGACGTCACCACTGTAACGCCGAGAGAGAAAACAGGGAATGTAAGCTAGACTGGTAGTACAACCACTACCAGTCTACAGCTAACTCACACATTGTGAATAGTGATTGTTATTGTTATTGCTGCCTGGTTGTGCTATCAGTTTTGGCAGGTCTTAATCACTGCAAAAAAAAAGTTGAGTTTGTCTCCAAGATGACGAACAAAATATGTGTTCAGTTTTTGTAACTTGGCTTTTCCTTGTTCTCTTTTTATTCTTTTTGTTTTGCTTTGATTATGCAAATATAAAGAGCCATAACTTAGTCTGAAAAAATTCTCCGCCTAGTTTGCAATCTGATGCCAAGTGACTGATTGATGAGTCTGGTGCAAATCTGGTGACGGGTTTTACCCACAATACACTTGGAGACAATGATCCACATGGAAAAGTCAATGTCATAAAGTCAAATGTAAGAATGAAAATAAAGCAAAGTCATGTAGCATAACAATTTATTCAATATTTTACAAAACTAAAATCAGTCTGTCTTGTAAAGATTTTTGCAACCAAAACCATCTTGACTAAGGCAGCCTATAAGGCCCTCATGTGTAGTCATCCAGATATACTCAGCAGAGCCGCCCCCCACCCCCCTCCACAGCCCCCCCACAGCGGCAGAGACCCGGAACCCCAAGCCCCACCCCACCGCCCAAAAATGCTCAACACTAAAAAAAACCCTGCAAATAGTAAAAGCTTGGGCACACTTAAGCTCCTAATGATCTGAAACTTTGTTCATTTTTATTTCTTCCATCTGTCACAGACTTTTTTAAATGAAGTAATGACTGTCAGTGCTTTGATTTTCAGCTTTTGTGTCCCTCCTTTCACTCCCCCCTTCTCTGCAGCACTGTTTTCATTGCTTTATCAACAATGAACAAAGTTTGTTTCATATTTTTCCTAAAGGAATTTCTCATTCGTACCTTTAACTCTCATTTCCACTGATTTCTTTAAATGTTTATGAGTTAGCAGACGTGATTAGCTGCACACAGCTAACTTCTTCTATTGGCGCTTTTCCACTTGGCAATTCGCGCACTAACCGGTTAATGTGCTGTTCGGCTCTACCCCAGGTAGTGAACTTTTCCATTATATGCTCTGGTCCTCGCTATCCTCTGTATCCTTGCACCTACAGTCAACTGGGTGCTGACAAAACAGTCAGGAAATATCTTTCAACAACACCTGGCCCTGAGCGCTGTGCTAAACTTCAACTTATTTATTTATTTTCTGGGAAGACGGAGTTTCAAAAAGGTTTTTTTGCCATGACAGATTCTTTCCACTTGGAAAGAATGAATCATAGGTGTTGCTGCAAATGTACGTAACATTTGCCTCTTTTCCACCGGGTCTGGAGGACCCAGCTCCTCTCTACTTGGTCTGCTTTTCGAGCATTTCCATTAGCATTTTTCCCAACCCAGTCCCTGCTTTTTCAGACCCTAGTGTTTTATTATCCTCATGGTGAGATAATAAAACCTATTTCTCATACACGATAGTCTATTCTTCTGAAATGTCTCTATCAAGCCCTACGATGTAATGTAAACATAGTGCTGTTCACTGTTTGGCCTTGGTCAGACATGGGAGCAAACAGAAGAAGATGAAACAGCGCTATATTTCAAACACATTTCAAATGCATTTAGAATATGTTTATCGGCCAGACAATTTCTTTAATTCCGGGTGATCAGTGATCAAATCCTAGTCCGGGGTCTTTCTGCATGGAGTTTGCATGTTCTCCTTGTGCATACCTGAGTTCTCTCCGGATACTCCAGCTTCCTCCCACACACAGTGATGGACTGTTGACCTGTCCAGGGTGACTCCGCCTCTCACCTGCTGAACCCTGGACAAAGACTCCAGCACCCCTCATGACCTCACTGGGGATAAGAGTGTATGATGATGGATGGATGTGATTGAATTGAAATTATAACTTATGTTTTTGTGAAGTGCTTCAAGATGAATTTGGTTGTGAATTGAGACTATATATTTAAATAAATTGTACTGAACTGAAGTAAAGAAATTAGTACTAATGAAAGAAAAAGATAAATTAGAGAAACAAAAACAAGCTTTATTAGTTTTCTTTATTATGCTACTGGTTTGAGATCATGCATACCAAGGTTTAAAGTTTCAAGTATTACCATAAATAACCATTGTTGTCTCAGGTGAGAGCGAGGAAACGGGAGCAACAAGAAAAAATGTTTGTGAAGTGGTGACAATAATAGATAAAAAAGGCAGATGCAGAAGAGAAAAAGAAACATTGGATGTGAGACAATGTTTTCCTTCTTTCTTTCTTAGTTTCTCTTTTTCCTTCTTTTGATTTTTCTTTTTTTTCACGCGTAGAATTCGGTGAAAAAAATGTGTGGCTTCTGAGGCAATGACATGCATTGAGGGAAATTTTGAGCATGTGTTTCTCACAAAAGGAAGGATGGGGGCCGGTTGAGATCCTCTCTCTAACCACCACTTACTGGGTCAGCGAGCAGGGAGCGTCTTTCAGCTGTTGGAACTAGAGCGCCTCCCAGTGGGCAGGTTTGTGTACTGCAGTTCCTAAGGATATGGAGCAACTCGGAAGATAAGGAGCTGCTTGAACGACACATTTACCATAGAGTATGCCTGTATTAGTCTGTAAAACTGTTACTTTTAAGGACCATGTACAAGTATGCTTAGAGTATAATCCTGTTGTATTCAACTCAAATCCCAGTGTGTTGACCCAATAGGGATTTTTCTCAGACTCAGTGGACATCAGTGGGATCTGGAGTCACAATGGGTTCCTTGTATGGCATCCACTTAGGCATAGAGCAAAGATTTCCAAAAATTGCCCACTGTAAGGCCATCAGTATCACTAACATTTCTACTGTATGTACAGCTAAATGGTCAGATGTTCTTTGTTTCAGAAATATACCTGGTTCTGGAAGAGCATAAGCAAATCCTGTTTTATTTGAGACTAAATCTTTTTGAACCATATGTATATATAATTGTAAAAGATTTGTACATAGTCTTAATTCATTTACAAAACTTACCCAATTATTATATTTTTTAACCTGTATTTCTTTATAAACTTCTAAGTCAACGTTTGCATATGGAAACAACCAAAATGGTGTAATCGGATAAGACACCGCAGCACAGACTCTTTCCCTCTATATCCATTTCCCTAGCAGATTGCTGCCCATGCAAAACAGTCTATTTTAGCTTTTCCACTCTCCCAGAAAAGTCTCAGTATTCTTACTGCTGGATTGTTCTGCAAACTCGCCCAATAATTCTACATAACTTGCTTTGGTCTTAAATGTCAAGGAATCTCCTCCACTTCCCCCCACAAATGGAGATGTCTTCAAAGCTCCACAGCAGAATCTCAAAGCCTGATTCTGAATTACTTTAATTTACTAATCAATGTTTTCACAACCTGCCTATAAACTACACATGTATAATCCCAACACTGATCTGATCAAGGCAACATAAATCTTTTTTAAATTAATTTTATTTGCGCCCCAGTCTAATCCTGTTAAACACCTCATTATATTTATAACTGTTAGAAAATTATGTTTGTTATCATTCTTACATTTGTAATTTTACTAGTTTTGTTATTTAGAAGTTTAATGTTCAAATTTGTTGAAACTGTGGAGACAATTAAATCTTCCTTAATCAAGCATGTGTTTACAGATGGTGACTTAGATCTTCCTGGGATAGTCCTGAGCTGTAAAACATGTCTATGTGTTAATTGAGTATCTGGGTCTCCCCTCTGTCTGTTTGAATCCACATCCTACTCTGTCGGAATTTACATCCTACTGTGAAGGTAGGATGTGGGTTTCACCCCCCCCCAGTCCTGTTCACACCTTATCTTGCCTGCTAATAAAGAGACAAACAAACTGAAGGGGACAGAACACATGATGAGCGGCTTGGAGAAGCAGTTCATTGTGTCTTCTCCTTCTGCAGAAGTTTGACTAAACACTCATATACCTTGTCTGTGGTTCTCTTTTTTATTGTAGGTTTAAGAAAATACCTAACAATAACCTTTTTTACATTTCCTTTCAATATACTTTACATGAGCACCATATAAAAGCTTTGAATCGAATATGATTCCTAAAAAACAAAATGTACTTTTCCCTATACATTTTTAAATCAATGTCCTCAATTTTCTTCCTACTGAAAACAACAGTCTTTATTTTACTTACTGAGAATTTAACTTTTGAAAAAAATATTGCTACCACTACTTCCCTATTAATTTGGAATTGCAGACTTCTGCCCAGGTCCCTCTTGAAAATTAGATGTAGATCTCAACGGGGTTTACCTGGCTAAATAAAGGAAATAAAAATAATAATAAAATTTAAAAAATTGTGCTTTTCTAGTATCTACTTCCAAACACACAACTGGATCCGTTTTACTCCTTCCTCTTCTGAATCCACTTTGACATGAAGACAAAAGTCTTTTACTCTCTACATAATATGTAATCATTTCAGTGATCCTTCTTTCCATAATCTTTCCTAAACATGAAGTAAGTGTAATTGTTCTATAACTTGAAGGGTTTGTTGGATCCTTTCCAGTTTTAATAATTGGCACAATAATTGCTTCCTTCTAATTAGAAGGTAATCTTCCTTCTTCCCAGATTTTGTTATATAAACCTAAAAGTTTTTCTTCAGTTTTATTCCTAAGTGTTTCAACATAATACACCATATCTGATCTTTCTGCTGTTAATCTTGATCTAAATATTGCTCTCTTCATCTCTTGCATAGAAAAAGAAACATCCATGACATTACCTGAAGTTGTTTCACCTTCTAAAGTAAAATCATTTGCCCTTCTTGTCTGCTCCCTCCAACATTTCCCCTGTTCTGATAAATTATCTGAACTTTGGATCTTTGCAAATGTTCTTGTCATAACTTCTACTTTCTCTTTGTTTGTTACTGCTGTTCCTTTGTTTTCATGTTTTAGAATCAGGTTTGTTCTCTCATGTCTGTTTCCCCTCATTTTCTTAATCATCCCCCGTACATTAGCTATAGGAGTCGTTCTGCCTATTGAGTCACAAAAATCTGTTTTCTTTGCCTTCTTAATAACTTTCCTACCTTCTGCTTGACTTTTCTTATATTCAATTAAATTTTTTAAATTGTGTGTTCTTTTCAATAAAAAACTATGTTTTCCTTATTGCTTCACTACACTCCTGTGTCTCTTTCTTTTTGTTCTTGCCTTTACTTACAGGAATTATTTTTGCTGCTTTCAATAGAACTTCCTTAATCTTTCCCTCTATACTTTCTCTATCTACATTTAAATTGACTTCATCCAGGTATTTCTCACATATATAATTAAATATATTCATTTTTACCTTACCAAATATCCATCTTTCCTGCCTTTCTACCACCTCCTTCACTTTAGAAATAAGAATTTTACCAAAAATTGGAAAATGATCACTACCAATTGTTTCTTGTTCTATTTCCCAAACACATAATCCAGCTAAATCTCTAGACATCAAAGTTAAATCTCTAGCTGAGCATTTTCCTGTATGCACATCATTCCCCTCCAATCATTCATTCACACTAACTGATCATCTTCCAACAGTTGTTCTGTTACATCTCTAATGTAACAGAACAATCAGTTCCCTGCCCTCCCCATAAGCTGCTATGGGCATTAAAATCTGCACACCAAATGTCTTTATTTCTATTTTGTCCCTGAATTTATTTTTAATTTATCCAGCTCTGATCTTTCACATGGATTTTAATAATTTATTATAATAAATGGATCTGCATTAATTCAAATTTTCACAATTAAAAACTCATTGTCTAAATGACAATCCCTCTCTAATGAGAAAAGCTCATCCCCCACCATCACCTTCAATCTGAACAAATCTAATAGAATAATTTAAGATTCTAAAATCTAATTGCAGTTTTAACCAAATTTCTTATAACCTCTGGAGCTTCTTCTAATGTATCAATAAAATGCTTTAATCCCTGTTCATTTGATATTAAACTTCTTGCATTGCATTGAAGAATCAAGATCACGGTATAACTATATACTTTATAGTATATATATCCTACATATAGCATAACTATCCTATCCATGCTCCCTCCTGACTGGCCTGAGCACTGATCATCCCTCACTTCCTCCCATGTTAATTCATTAATGTTGAGATGATTTGCTGCCGCTTTCACTATTACTTGAATTCTTTCTGCTTTTGACTTAATTTCCATTGTTGCCTTTATAACTCCTGTTATGAATATCACTAGTTGTTTTTTTTTTTAATCCACATACACTTTATTTTCTTTTGTTTGGTTTAACTCTGCACTCATCCTGTTTTCCACCCCAACATTTGTTCTTTGCTTCTGCAGAGGATAACTCTCATCTGAATGCAGGGGAGCTTTTTCGACACAGAAATGTTGCACCGTCAGTCCCATAATGTTTCACTTCTGCCATCTAGCGGCACATTTGTGCTACTGCATTGCTCCAAAAATTTCAAAACAAAAATATCCTAAACTAAAATCACAATTAAACCAAACAAATGCTCACTCAGAAAGACAAATTATCAGAGGTAGCTGTTATTAAAAAAACAGTCCGTGGTTAAATGATCATGCTCATTTTACATGTTGAAATATACCTGCAGCCTTCTCCAAACAAAGGATATTTCTCTTAGTTTTGGTGAGGTAAAGTAAAATAACACTGTCAATCTCATAATTTCATGCTATATTCCTATTTCTGCACAATCTCATCTCACAGTAGCTTTGAGGAGGGTTGCTACTGGGTGATACAAGTCATGGCAGGCAGAAATGGCAGCAGTTAGAAGCTTTTAAACTGCACTTTGGCATCACATGCAGCACATGTATCCAGTTCTACCACAAGGCAGAGGTCTGCCTCTGGTATCTGGTTGCTTGACTGAGGAGAACTAAAGGAGATGTTTAAATGAGCAGTTTGTTTCTGCAAGTAGAAATCACGCTGCCGATTGTAAACTGTGATCTGTGACCTGTGACTTGGTGTAAACTAGTGATAAATTAGTAAATTATTCAACTTTGATGCCTCTCAGCCCTTTCGTTTGTTGGAAGAAGACTTTCTGCTTGTTTTTATCCATCCACCTGCACCTGTCCTTTCCCTTCCTCAGACTGCCGGACTTCCACACACTGAGTCAACATGGACATTTGGTCAGGTTCCCTCTGCGTCACGAATTGGTGTATCGGATACTCTGTTCACGTCAGTAATTGACGTTCAGCTCTCGCTCACTGAATGCTATAGCACTCCATAAGCTTTGGAAACTGACGACGTGGGAAGTAGGGGGAAGAGTCTGTTCTCATTTTTGAAAGGCATAAAAAGTGCTACAATCTATGCAGTCTGTTTATTTTTATGTTTTTAATATAGATGTTCTTTTTACTTCAGTTATAAAATATCATCCGGATCTCTGAATGCATGGTGTTATTTTATCTTCATTTCTGTTTATTTTTTAATCAAGAGACACCTGGCTATTTTAATATGGTAGAATTACATCAGCCTCACTGATGTCATCTTAACATCGTGATTGTAAAAAAAAAAAAAAAAAAACATTTTCCACAAACTCTGATCAGTTTACTGGGATTTTATGTACCAACATAATAGACAAACAGTTCATAAAAGGTAGACCATACAAATTATATTTACACTGATACTACTTTTAATTTAAAATGTTCAGAAATTTTTCAAGTATTTTCCACGTTAACATTTCATCTTCACATTTTTACCTAAAGAATTTTCCCAGTCTTTAGCGAATGTAGCCACACTTTTTGCTACTATTGATTCTGGCACTTCATGTTTCTTAAAGTCCAGGATGTTCCTTGCTTTCCACAGGGTGTCTTTCACACACTATCCACCTCAACAAATTATTTATTCCCCAATTTTCCTTCAACAAACTAAAGGCTATAAACTGAACAGCTGAAATTATTGTAAGGTGTCATTGACAAATGGATATATGTCCTGTCCCGCCCCTTTTGGATTCCATTTCCTAAAATCAATCAATCTTTATTCCAGACACAAAAAGGTCCATAGTAAAAAAGGTAAAAACAAAATAAGAAAAAAAATTTAAATACAAAATAAGAGAAAACAAATAAAGATAAGAAAGGAAGGAGTTTATATAAAATACAAAATAAAATAAATAAAATAAAATACAAAAATCCTTTAAAAATATTGATGAGAGACACATAAGGGAAGAAATAATAATTATGAAATTATAAAATAGGTCATACCTATATAAATTACATTTTGTGTTTAATTTGGAGATGAAATAATGATAAACGTGAAGGATGTGGCAAGAAAGAAAATGTAAAATTGTAAAACATGAGCCTGAAAGGGAGAGACTGAGAGGAATGGTTAGAATGACAGGAATGGAGTCTTAAAGACATATAGGGAAATGAAGGAAACATGGTGGATATTTACAGATTAAAGAACGCATTATTTATTTATCTTCAGTATACACCATTTAAAAATTGAATTCAACGGCTGTAAAGTCAGTGTTGCTCACACCCATGTGCACTAGGTGGCGGTATGCACCTCAAAGATGCTTGCGAGCCGCCGTAATAGAAAAGAAGAAGAAGAAGAAGCGGAATAACGTCATCGTCTCGCGCCGCAAGAGAACGTGTGACGAGAGATAGAATATTCCACGTGAGAGCATGGCAACCGTTCAGGAGCCGGAGATCCAACTGGCCCAGAGGTTAGCCTCCAACGAGAGGACCGTCCGGACCAAGGCGATGAAGAAACTACGGAAATACATCAGCGCCCGCTCAATGAGAGCCGCAGGTAAGGCTAACCGAACTGGACGGCCCCGGCCCGGGTCCGGTTCTCCGTATGGACGGAGCCAACAGACAGACGGGGGCCCCGCAGTCCCCACACGGTGATAAACAGATTCTAGCAACAGTGACCACGACCTCGGGCTCTTCCTGGTGATAAAACACGTCTTAGACTAGCTAATGTGGGACTTTGCTCTGGTCCGGTCCACCAGAGATACTATCCTGAAACTCTTGGCTGCTTCTCCTCTCCAACCGACGGAACCAAAAGTGAATGGTTCTGTTCTGAAGAACTGAACTATAAAGGAATGGGACATTTTATTCAGGCGTGTTGGAACAGGGACGCATCTAAAAGTTGGGGGACAGAGTTGGGCACCTTGATCTGCTCTTGATTGGATTATGTTGAGTGAGAGTCACATATTTCGAAGAGCATCAGTTAATGTCACAATTCACACTGAGCCGTTGCTTCTGACCTCTGGGTTAAGTGATGCTGTGTCTGCTTCTCAGGCGGGTTCACAGGAGATGAACTCCTCAAGTTGTGGAAGGGCCTCTTCTACTGCCTGTGGATGCAGGACAAACCTCTGCTACAGGTGTGTGAGTGTGTGTGTGTGTGTCAGGTTAATTTCCTAGTGATGTCCCTTCAGGTTTCATCTTAAAGCTTATTGGTGTTTTCTAACCATTGTGCATCATCAGAGTCTAGCTAATGCTATCATTGTAGTGGTTTTAATTCATTAGCTCATGGTTCTACTTGCTCCAGTCATGTTTAGCTCATCTTCTCTGTTGCTTCCTAAGGAGGAGCTGTCCAGCCAGATCTCCACCCTCATCCACAACTTCCATGATCTGGATGCACGTGAGTTTCTGCTGCAGCATTTCACAGTGACGGCAGCTGAACCGTAGACCTGCTGTCTGGCTAACGGGTGGTTTCCCTGCAGAACTCATGTACCTGGAGAGCTTCTTGCAGACCCTGAAGCGAGAGTGGACTGGGATCGACCGGCTGCGGATGGACAAGTTCTACCAGGTTTGTTCTCTTTGTAATAGAACCGAGATCATTTACTGACAGCTCACCCAGTTTCTATATGAAAATAATAGTGTCAAGTGAGGTTCTCATGGCAGCTGATTGAGGAGATCACATAGTCTTAATCTTGCTTTACCTCTTGCTTTTGACACAGTTGATCATGTCATTGGGTGGTTTCCCATTGGCTGACACCAGCAGATGTCGAAAAAAATAAAGGTCCAACGGATCAGGGGGTAACACAAAATTATCACTGCACCTGAAGTGTGGACCCAAATACAGCTTGAATGTGATGCAAACTGTATAGGCTTTCAGGGTTTTCCCCAGAAAACTTGCTAAGCCTGGTGGTCAAGTCCACGGCGATCTACCGTGTTTTTGTATTAAAAGATGTTAAGTTGACAGGAAATGCTAAAGTATTACTGTGTAATAATAGGGAAAATATATCCAGTGAAATGCTATTTAAACCCACAACTAGTCTAAAAACAACAAATTTGAACTTTAATCCAAATTAAGTCAGCGGCTCCATCAGGGCTTCAGGGGCCCCAGAAACACTAATATTTTAAAACAGACCACAGATGCATAAATGTAACACTTATTTATTGAGATTATCAATGCTGTTAAATTTTATTCAATTGTTTAGGCATACATAAATTAAAATTTTTTAAATTGTTTAACATTTAGATACAAGATTTTAAGGAGTTGGCAAATTTACTTTGTAAAACTTCAAAGAATAATATTGATAGTTAGATTGTTTTGTTACCATAGTAACAATCTGATGCTGGGAGTTTAATCTTTGAATTTACAAATACCTTTTTAGGCTGGCCAATTAAACTCCCTTCTCCTATATTTCACTAAATCAAACACAGAAGCTGTTAAAGGTGCTGATATTTTTAGGAACAAAAGGGGCCAGTAAATCAAATTCTGCTCCAGGCCTCGTACAGCCTTGGACCGGCCCTGTAATCTGCTGCACTACACAGAGATGAGCAACAACAGAAGATTTAATTCAATGCTGCTAATGTGGCTTTAGTAGCTCTTTCATTTCGTGTTTGTTGAGTTTTTAATAATCATCACAGAGACTATTCTGTTTGGTCGAGTTTAAGGGACGAGTTTCTTAGATCTCCGCGCGCATTAACTCCAACGCATTTCAAATGGTTTGATGCATCGTGTAACCGGAAAAATAATACTACTACTAATAGTAAAATAATATAAAATCAGTGCGATGCGTTACAGACCGGAGGGCGCGAAAGTTTGATCAGGTTAGCGCTGCTCGTTATCCACAGACGGTCCAGCCAACCGGGACCACAGACAGAAACTTTACAGGGAAGACAGACACAGAGTCACACGCTGGGCAGCGTGTTGAGATGTAAATGCCGCATATAATTGTTCGTTCACAAAGATAAATCATTCTCACCGCTTCACAACGCGCCTCTGAATTCGCTACAAGTTATTCCTGTGGTTCACATAGAGCTACGCAACCAGAGCTAACGCGGCGGGTATTACCTTACCTAAAAGTTTATCCAAAGGATCATAATTCTTCCCAGTAAGTTGATGTAAATATCCATACAGGTCAGCCTGTGTCCAGTTTGAGTGAAAGGAGGCACCAGCTGTGTGATTGGTCCGCGCTGTCGGGTTTAAATGTATAAACTATAAACCTATCTATTATAAACCTATCCTTTAGGAATAAATCGGCTCTGCTAGTGAAATGCTAAGAGCAAGAGAGACACTTGCAGCCCGGCTTAAAAGACCCAAAAACAACAAACCAAAAAAAGCTTTTTTTTTTTTTTTTCTTAGAAACGTAAACAAGCAAAGCTTAGCCTGGCGGCGGGGCTAGTAAAGCATGGCGGACCACCAGGCTTATAATACACAGGGGGAAACCCTGGGCTTTTAACAGGGACACACAGGAAGCTCATAGATCTTCACTGTTTATCGGTGACGTATTTAAACCTCAGCAGAGCGCTAAGGTTTGTTAATCAGTGTTTTTGTTAGTCCCACATAAAAAGTACTTTTGGTAATCGGCCCCGATTACGACGTTCTCATTGTTTTTAAGTTGCGATTCCATTGATTATTTTAAAACGCATTTAAAAACCAATTTGCAGCTGCTTTTGTACAGACAGGCACTTCATTTAATCTGATGTTTTATGTGCATTACTTGTATGTTTTAAAAGCACTTTGTATTTTTTTTTCCAAATACTTTACTTACTTTTAGTGTGCCATAATAATCCCAGCTGTGTAGCCTTTTTCTGGCTGCGCTCAAGTCATGAAGATCAGAACTGAAGTGATGTTCGGATCAGATTTCTTCATCACATCCAACTTCAGTAAACTCATCTGCAGTTCATCCTTTTCTTTTTTTAATGCTGTTGAAAAGGACCTTGATTTTTTTTTTTTTTTGACACTTTTGCCATTAGTTTGAACAACTGTGACAAACTCACAGATGTTTATGGCCATAATCAGGATTCATCTCTCCTCACACCGCGTTCTGGGCGTCTGCAGCAGCTCCACTGTGAAACTCTCCATTTATTCCACTTGGACAATGGCGTAGGAAGCACTGTTGAAGGTGTTAGGGACTTTTAGAAAAGTTGATGTGGAAGTAATGCTCACAATGCTGAGCTAAATAGTGAGAGAATGATTTGAAATTCAGCACGGCAAATGGAAGCGTTTGCATTTCTAAATGTTTAACGTTCCCTTCTCCAGCTGGTGCGTTTTGTGTTCCGACAATCGTTTGACATCCTGAAGAGGAGAAACTGGGAAAGCAGGTACAGGATCTGGGAAAAACTTCCATTTAAAAGCTCTGACGGCGTGTAAAGTAACTAACTGCTGTTCTCAGTGCGGTCGGGAAGTTTCTGGAGCTGCTGAAGTGTCACCTCCTGCAAAATGACAGTGAGACGCCCTCGGGATTGCTGCTGCACATCTTGGACCTTTACATGACGGAACTGGCAGCTGTTGGTGCAGAAGAGGTAGGTTGGCACCACCACCGGTAACCATGCCGACTAAGGGATTTATAACCTAAAACCAGAAGAACCTCATATCCTCTGGTGGAGACATGTAGCTGCTGCTTGTGTGAACAGCGTGTCGGTAATAGGAAATGCTTTGAGGTATGATACTCGCTGTTCAGAGTTTTGGAACTGACCAGGGTTTCCCCCAGAAAACTGCTAAGTCCAGGGGTCGGTCCACCGAGGCGGCCCAGCGTGGTTTTTTTATTAAAAGATGTTAAGTTGACGGGAAATTTGAAAAATATTACTGGGTAATTATACGTTAAGGTAAAATGCTATTTATGCCCTCAACTATCGAGTCTTATAAACAACAAATAAAAGAGTACAATTAAAATTGATACCAATTTTTACATTTCTGTTTAATCCAAGTAAATTCTGGTGGTCCGCCATGTTTGTAACACAATGGGGGAACCCTGGACATTCAGTTGTTTGTTTTTAAAATTAGGTCATAATCTTGAATGTAATGAAGATCTAAATTTGGACTCTTGTGGATGTGGCTTGCTAATCAGACTCTGCTTTTTTTTTTGTTGCAGCTCACTGCTGATCAGAATCTGGTTTTTATAGAACCGTTCTGCAGGAAAGCTGCCAAAACCAGGAAGTAAGTTTAGGATGAAGAATTCAGTCACAGTCGCTTTGGCTTCGTCCTCCTTTCCTGACAGCTGTTTGTTGTTTCTCCAGCCATGCGCTTTTCAGCGCAATTTGCAAAAGCCTTTTCAGCACCATCATTGAACAGGCTCCTTTTGCTGTGGGGGATCTTATGAAGGAGGTGAAAAAGGCACAGGAGTCTGATTCAGGGCAGGAATCTGAGGAAGATGATGAACAGAAGGAAGATGAGAGGAGAAACGCTGTCGGTAAGAGCAGAGAGGGGAGGCTGATGGACGGTACATCCTCACAGCAGCTCCCACCTCTAACCTGGACTGGTGTTTTACTAAAGTTCACTGTGGCACCTGGACTCTTTGCTCGCAGGGAGTCGTTTGAAAGCAGAAGAAGAACGTGATGAGGAGCTGCTTCACTTGGAGGACGCCGACTCTGAGCTGTCAGATCCAGACTTTGGACCAGTTCTGCAGGTAAGCATGTCTGTCTGTTTAGAGATCATTCCTTTTATTCTTTGAATGTGTGCATAGAAAGGCTGTTGAAGCAGTTATGCTAATAAATGCATTTTGAGGTACTGTTGGAATATGTGGGTTAGCTGAGTTGAACTGGTGTAATGACCAGGACCCTGACAGCTGTCAGGTCAGGGCTGACGGATCAGCTGTTGTTTCGTTCTGGAGACATAAAAGGCTTTAAGCAGCCAATTCTACCAAGGTGAGAATTTGTATTGGATCAGTACTAGTGGGTTGAAATCAGTCATGTCGTTTACACTTTCTCTACTCAGTTTGTCCAGTAAACGCTGACTAAACTCTAAGGCTGCAGTTCTCACAGAGTTCCAGCTTAAAAAAGGTTGAGGCAAGAGAAGGTTCCCTCAGTGACCAAGGGCAGCCTTGGCGAAGTCCAACTCTCACTGGAAATGATCACGACTTACCGTTTTCCTCGACACTACCTTTCCTCTCTTGCTCTCGGTGAAGCCGGATGTTTTGTCCCTCTGCTCCCTCCCTGCCCATGCCTGACCCGCCTGCTCTGTTTTTGTCTTGTCTTTTTCTCTATTTTTGGAGCCTTTCTTTGCACTTCCTCCAAATCTACAAGTTATCAATGCAATTGATCAAATCTTCTTGACCAGAAGACTGGGCACAGGAGAGCCTCTTGTCCTGCGGGGACACACCCTGGATTTATTCATGATAACAGGATTTCTGCTGTTACCTGGCTTATCGACAAATTTGTGTCGAGGCAGGCAGTTCTCTTGCCTCCTGGCAGGGGGCGCTCATGATCCCACACAATGTGACTCTGTGTCTGCAGAGTAAGAAACGGGGAGCTAGCCATACAGTAAATAAGTGAAGCTACACGCAACGAGTCTATGTGTAGTTTGGCCGATGCAGAGAGCGAGAAAAATGTGGGTTTGAGTTTTACTTCAACAGGTTTCCCCTTTGCTGTGCAGCACAGCACTAGAATAATATATATATTTCCAGGTTTCATTGAGTTAACAGAATTATTCTACCATTATTCAAATTTTGATACTGATAGTAACTTGGTTCTCCTGCCTTTCTGGATTAAACTGTCCATAATCCTGGCTCAGCCCTCAGTGATGTGAACAAACAGCGTCTCTTATTGTGAATCTCGGTTTCTTAGTGGTTGCTGTGATTCATGGTCTATAACGTGTGTTTCAGTTCGACTATGCTGCCCTGGCAGACAAGTTGTTTGAGCTGGCGAGTCGCAGCAACACACCCGGACATAACCGACAAAAACTCTACAGAGTCATCAAAGTGTGAGTAGAAGCGCTTAATACAACCAGAGCAGGAAGTGTTCAGGTTTTGACAGCTTGTTGAAAGGTATGTTTGCTGATTCAAAATTTTTTTTTTTCCCCCCCCGTTCAGGCTGCGTGATCTCAGTGAAGGTACGAGTCAGAGCGTTGTTGGACGCAAACATCCTGTTTGCATCAAACACCGTCTCACTCTTCACTTCCCTCTCAGGCATATTCCCACAAGATGAATATCCAGAGGAGGTTTCCACAGATGAGGATGACGACATGTTTGGGAGCAGGAAGAGGATGAAGCGACCAGCTCGCAATGAGGATGACGAGGAGAAAGGGAAACCAGCAGGGAAGAAGAGCAAAGCTGACCCAGGTTAATCTCTCTGTCTAAAGTCTCACATGATGATGTTTTGGTTCCTGATGTAGATCCAAATCATTGGAGGTATTCACTCAAAGCCAAAATGACTTTAAATGTCATGAAATGTAGCTTATGCTTTAAATCTCAGCCAAGTTTAATAAAACAAGCCAATCTACACAGCATGTTACAGTGCAGTGTTGATGCTTTCTCTTTAAGCTCGCCTATTTCAGAGATTCCCGATTGCTGGGGTAGCCAGACGTTTCTATGGTAACCCATTGTAGCTGTGTATGTCAGGGACAGTACCAGCAGCACCGAGCTGAAGTGATCTGATCGACAGCTGACCGCATTCGCTGATTGGCTCGAGATTTAGATCAATGAAAACCACAAACATTAAAGGTCATCTGTGGACCACAGAGCTGCTGTCAGAGAGCCGCTTGGTACAGAGGAGCAATGATGAGTTTAATCAGGAGCAGCACAGGAACACTTTTAAGTTTTGGAGGAGAATGACGGTTATTTAGCAGAGCTGCTAGCGGCTCGTCTCTGTGAAGAACAGAGAGACGGTTCAGCTGTGGTCGGCTTTCTGTTGGAGCTGCAGTTCAGCCAACAGTGTAAAACACAGAACTACATGATATTATGTTAACTTGTGATGTGAATTTTAGTTTTCCATTGTTTTTTTTTTTTTTTTTTTGTTTTTTGTTTTTTTAATAAAGTTCAGGTGCGGATGTTGGTTTGACTGCACCTGAATCCAAAGGGTTCCATATTTAAAACACGGTGCCAGAACATAGTTATGTTTATATCAATAGTGAAATAATCAGCTGATTTGAGTCTCTATAATTATGTTTGACCCAGCAAAAAATTTCTATAAGACAAAATTAAATATCTGGGTTTATTTGAGTCCATCAGAACCAAAACCTGGGGGTTCTCCATTGGTGAGTGTCACTGCAAACATCAGGAGAGAGTTGATCACACACACACACACACACACACACACACACACACACACTTCTACCTAGGGAAGAGTCGAACTGCACGTTAACTGGTCAGAGAGCAATTTACTAACTAAGAGCAGATTAGAAGCATCCTGGTACCATCAGGTCAAGGAATCCCGAGTTGGTAAATGAAGAAACAAGTATCCCAAGTTTTAATTGCGTTGTTATTTAGTGTTCTAAATGTTATGCAGTGTTCTTCACTTCAGGAACTCCAGGCCATAAAGCCGTTCTGTTTCTGCTTCTTCAGGGGAAAAACAGGAAACGCTCGACAGGCAAAGTAGCAACATAGAAGCTGTAGATGCACCTGTTAATAACAAAAAGAAGAAGAAGAAGAAAAAGAAGAAGAAGAAAACACAGAATCACAATGCCGACTCAAAATTTGCGGGATGTTCAGAAGATTCAGTAAAACAAAGTCCATGTTCCACTTCAGAGGCTCCATTAGAAGCTCAGCTGCAGCCACTCCCCCCCACCAATGGCTCTGAACCCTGGGTGATGCACAAAAACCAGCAGCTGGCCTCTGCTACATCAGACACGCCCTCTGAAGCACCAGCTGTGCTCTCTGGGAACA
This sequence comes from Poecilia picta, assembly GCA_033032245.1. Lineage (NCBI taxonomy): Eukaryota > Metazoa > Chordata > Actinopteri > Cyprinodontiformes > Poeciliidae > Poecilia > Poecilia picta. The sequence goes on along the minus strand of CM065354.1, from coordinate 15,332,706 downwards.
AGAAGAAGAAAAAGAAGAAGAAAAGGAAGATCCTGAAAACTGAGGCTGAAACACAGGGGTCCGCTTCAGCAGGGGAAGGTCATGAAGCCTCGGCCAAGGCTGCTGCTGCAGCTCCTGGCAGGAGCAACAAGCAGCCTGCATGGGACCTGCAGAGGAATGGCATTACCATAGCAACGGAGGCCAATCAAACACCAGGAGACGATCTAACGCCTAAACTCAAGACGACAAACGCTGCCGCTTCAGCCAAGAAGAGTCAGAAGATGAAAGACACTGTCACTGAGTCGCCACCAGCAGCAAACGGGAAGAACCGTCACAAAGGAGGGAAGGGGGCCGGCACCCCTCAGATCACAGCTGGAAACATGCAGCCCATGCAGAAAAGCAGGAAGTGTGTGACGCCGTCAGCTCACGACGGCAGTGCAGACCCAGAGCTGATCAGCACTGCAGCCAACACCAGGAAGAGGAAGATCACTGTGGAGTTTGAGTTTGAGGCAGATGAGTTGGAAGGAACTGCAGCAGTCAACAACATATTGGCAACAAAGAATAAGAACAAGAAAAGCAGAGGGAACAATGTGAGTATGAGAGATCAGAAACTGTTCTTGGTGAGATCAGGTTATGTTTTTTAGGAAAATAATAAATAACAAAAAAATCACTTTTTTTTTTTTTTTCAAGCGGGATTGCAAGCGTCTGTTGCACTGAGCATGTCACTAGCGGAGCAGGTTTATAATAGATAGGTTTATTGTTTATGCATTTAAAGCCGGTATTCTGACCATCAGTGCTACCTGGTCAGATTTTCCTACCGTAGCACAGATAGACGACCAAGTCTGTCGGTGCTACGCGTCCAAAACTCCTACAGTCATGTTGAGAAACAGAAAACTACAGAAGGTTGTGTTAATGTTAAATACATTGGATAACATTATTTGAGTGATGGGACTGAAGTGGAAGCTTTAGCTTAACATTGGAACAATTTATATACATGATGAAACCACAAGATCACTTCCTTTTACTAGAAATATTCCTTTTACTAGAATATCCTACCTGTTAATTTTTTTTTAAATACAAAGGCGTTTCTAAGAATAAAACAGTATCAGACAGGGGAAACATGTTTTTATTGGAATTAAAGACGAATACAGATCAGTGCAACTCCTTTTTGCACATTAATATGTTGAATGTCTGTTGTCAGATGCAGCCCAGCCACAATGTGTCCACAGCTCCTGAAATGATCATATGCTCATATGATTCATATTACACAGCTTCAGTCCCACATCGCTACCAACATCTATTTAGCAAATTTTAATAATAAAAAGTGTAATTAAATTAAAATATTTTAAATATAGGGACAAGACAGCCCAAAAAAACAACATATTGTGTCCTGATTAATCGCCAAACAATAACTTGTTTCCACTAACGACTTTGCAGACAGCAAACTAAAACCATTTCTAAATATATTTACAAGCTGCCTGTCATGTAAACTAAAAACATGAAGTAATACAGCAGCTTCATGAAAGTCAGGAGTAAAATAGATTAAATAAAGCTTACTGTAATTTTGATTAAATAAAACACATCAAACGAAACTTCCACAAGTTGGATGTATTTTTAAGAAATCTGCTGAGTAAGCAGCTGTTGCTCCTCCTACACTTTGGACTGAACCATTGTTCTAACAATAGTGGGGGGACCTAAAAATTCTTATTTTTTTCTTAGACGAATAGAAGATTTACTTTGTTCTTTGTTTCTATTGCCTTTTTTATATTGATATTGTTTAAATCCAAAGGTTTCTTTCATGATTTCATTGGGGGACAATTCTAGACTTTTCCAAAATTGGGGGGGTTCAGCCTAACGGCTAACAGGCGTATTGAGCCAATTGGTTTATTGAAGTCAGGTATGTGTTGTATTGTGGGATCTGGTAGAGGAAACTAATAATAAACAAAGAGGAAGAAGCTTGTAGCGTTGTGCAGTACTTCAGATGATTTTACATGTAGCATTACAGAGAAACAGTAATATGATTACAGCCCGAGTATCACCTACTACCTGTGTTACTAATCGATTGAGGGTTTTTTGTTCTTGTTTTTAAACTTCCTTGTGATAATATGTAATTAATCTCATATCTCATAAACACGTGACCAGTAGACAGACTGGCTTGTACTGACAAATTTTCGTTTCCTTGGACTTTTCACTCTGAGAAGAAACGGAATCAACAGAAACCACTAGAGGTTAGAGCAAACCAGACCAGAGTAAATCTGCTGCGGAAACGTCCCGACAAGCTTCTGCTGGTGGAAAGAACTGAGAAGGTTCTCGCTGCAGCAAACAGAAAGGGGCGGGACGGACCACTGTCAGTCTCATACCTTATTTGGAAATGGGGCCATTGCACTCCGGAAGTGAAGGGGGCGCTATTTCCAGTATTATCCACGTCCTCCCGTTTTTATTTTCTTTTGAAATATGTGATATATTTTCACGTTTAGGACGGAGTTTCACTCTCAGCATGTATTTAAACTTCAATATTTTATTTACTTCAGCAAAGCTCACAGTTTTTGACAAGTTCTGTAGTTTTTGGTGTTCTTCTAAATCTGCTCCTTAGTCGCATCTTTTCTAGGTTTACTGCTGCCTCTAGTGGCCTGGCGGTGGTAACACAACTAATATAATCACGTTACTAAGTCAGAATACCACAAAGTCTTTATTAATTTTGGCATTACTGGCACCGTTAAAGATAAATTATCTCATAAAGCACCATATTTTTCACTTTTTTAAGGATGTAGAGCTAATTAAATGACAATACTTTTATACATTATGAATAATATCTATATCTCCATCAATTATAGGAGGAAGAAAAGAAATAAAGAGACAAAAACATGATCAACTATAATAAAAAATACCATTTGCAACATGTATGTAAGAAATTTAATTCAGCAAAAGTCAATAACAAACAATTTAGGAATAACAACTCAGGTTGTTAAACAGATACAAGCAAAAAAATTTCACATTTTTGTTTTCACGGTGCCATGTACGTCATTCTGAGATACCATTTATGGTACAGTATTATATATAGGAAAAAAAAAGATAAAACTATTTATAAACGATAAAACGATGAATCATATTCATAGAATCACATTATCAACAATTTGTGAATAGAGTAAAACACTAAGCATGCTATAGGTAGATGTTATTTAGTTTGGTTAAGAATAATTATTGCACTGTCAATAAATAACTTCTAATAGATGTTCTTAGTTCCTAAAGGAACACTTTAACATCTGCATGAGCTCAAACTGATGAATAAAGACGATGGATGATCTCTGCTAGAATATTTCTTGCTGTCTTCCATGTTCTTTCAACAAACAGTTGAGACAGAGTTGTTTTTGGTTTCTCCACTATTTATCTGCTGTTATACCTACCATTCAAAATATTCTGAAAATATTGTCTGTTAATCTGCAGCTCATGTGACCAAACCAGCTGAGCAGATGAAAAGTTAAAACTTGAGTTAAAATGTTGTTTTAACTTGAGTTAAGTTAAAATTCTAGTTAGAATGTTAAGTTTTAACATTAACACAACTTCAAGTTGGGTAACCCCAAGGTCTTCTTAAGGGTAGATTCTCTGAGAACAGTTCTTAAAGATATAGTCAGTGTTTTCAGCAAAGTTGAGCTGACTGTCCAGGAGCGACACAAGGAATTTAAAATTTGCCACAGTTTCAACAGATTGGCCATGGAGAGAAACTGGAATCACTTCCATGTCTTTAGATCATTTAATTAGCTCTACATTCTTAATAATATGGAAAGGTATGTTCTGTTGTTAGGGAATATATCTTTTACTGTTCCAGTAATGCCAGAATTAATAAATAATAAAGACTTTGTAGTATTCAGATTTAGTAACGTGATTATGTTAGTTGTGTTACCACCGCCAGGCCACTAGAGGCTTCAGTAAACCCCGAAAAGATGGGACTAAGGAGCAGATTTAGAAGTACATCGAAAACTACAGAATTTGTTAAAAACTGTGAGCTGCGCTTAAGTAAATAAAAGATTGAAGTTCAAATACATGCTGAGAGTGAAACTTCTTCCTAAAGGTGAAGATATATCACAGATTTAAAAAGAAGATAAAAACAGGAGACCGTGGATAATACTGGAAATAGCGCCCCCTTCACTTCCGGATTGCAATGGTCCCATTTCCAAATAAGGTATGAGGCTGACAGTGGTCCGTCCCGCCCCTTTCTGTTTGCTGCAGCGAGGTGTACTTGAAAGAGCTCCATGTTTTACAGGAGATTCATCAAAGTCTGTGTCATAAAAACAAAACGAGTCACTTTCTTTTCTTTTCCAGGTAGCCAAAGAGCCATCGACTCCCCAGAGCCTCAGAAAGACAAACAAGAAGAATATTCCAGGGTCTGATTTTATAGTCTTTCAGAGAGACGTTTCAGTTCCACCAGCGCTGTACTGTAAGACTAACGGCAGCCCGGGTTCACCTGCTGCCATGAAGAAGGTAAAGAGAAGCTGAGCGACAAATGAGACTGCATCACTTTTTACAGTGGAGGTTTTTATTTTTTAATCTGTTTATCTACTTAGTGGAGTGTCTTAGGGACAGGGCCCCAATCTTGGGCCCCAAGACAAAAAATTAGATTGTTAGTTTCTTGAGTCTATTTAACCCATACAGGGCGTCCTTGCTTTCTGTGGTTCAACACAATATTTACTGCTCATAAATTTTACATGCATACAGTGTGCAAGTAGGTTGCTTGTGATAAGAACTGTACCGTTTATCGGTACATTCCTTTTTTTGTTTTGGGAGCATGTTCAAAACATGCTTGTTGCAATCACGAATTTAACTTGGCCTTATTATTAGTACAGCTACGGACAGCACAACACTTTGCAGAGCTCCGCAAGGACATCTTAACATCTTATTGAAAACTGTTTTACGTAATATTTTACAATAACAGAAAAGAGAAATGAAGCATCTGCGATGAATACAGATTAGCGAAAAGCTATCGATTACTCGGTGAAATACTGCTTCTGGCTGTAAGACCCATGATCGTTTCCCCAGTCAGCCTCCCAGGAGCAAGGCGGAAACGGCGCCCCCCGCTTAGGGATGTGCTATTATCAGTTTGCTTTTACATTTGCATTTTTTCCCTCATGAGTTTGGCTTATTTGTGATAAATATAAAATATACAAGAAGATGTCAACTGAAACTCAGAGTGGGAATTGTTACTTTTTGTCACTTTTGCTATTTTTTTCCACCATTGGCTCATCGAGTTCAGCAACATATGAGCATCAAAGCTCCACACAATAGAAATTATCCTCCAGAGCAGAGTTTGTGATGCTTTGATTATTGTGATGAAATGTGATCATAAACATTGTTTTGTTCATCCCTGGAGGGAGAGAGAACTGATTTGAAGTTTTAAACGATGAACCACGATCCTGCCGCTGTGTAGTTTCTAAGAACATGTGGAAACACTGAGCTTGTAACGACAGTCGTTCAGTCACATGATACTGACTGTGCTTTGGTTCCACAGAGCCTGCTGACCCCCATGTCGGAGTCGAAGAAAGTCACATTTGGGCTGAAGAACAATAAAACTGCTGGTAAGAAGCTGCATAACAACATAAGTGGTGACAGTGAGTTGCTGTTTGCAGGTGATGCATTAGGTCAACATTTTGTTCTCAGTTTTATTTTTTGAGCATTTGTTGTAACATTAATTAAATATATTTAATATTTTATAGACTTTACAAAGTAGAGAGAGAGACGTGTGTTTTTACTACTTGTTTAGTCAAAGTGTCTGCTATGCAACAGGCCGATCCTAAACTCTCCATTACAGGTTTTGTTTTGTACCCTACTCAAACAAAATAAAGGGAACAGCTAAACAAAACAATATTACTCCAAATCAGTCACATCTTTGTGGAATTAATGCCACCAGTTGGGTAGTAACGCTTATTGTGGATCAGTTCACCTGCTGTTGTGCAAATGAAACATACAACTGGTGGCTATTAGAAAGACAACCTCTATAAAAGACTGACCCTGCAGGGGGTGACCACAGATAATTTTTCTGTTCTCGTCTTTTAGTTGACCACCACTGTGATGCACATTTGAATTATTTTGGTTTTGCAATGCACACGGTTTAATTTGATGTGACTGGAGCCGCTCATGTTGTTCTGTCGGCCCTCACCCTCCTAAGTCCGGCCCTGGTTGGAAGTAGCTTTTGCCTCCCTGATCGCTAGGTGCTACTTTCTCTGTAACTGGAAATCAACTGCAGCTCCATCCAGTGGATAAATGAGGTCATGTCCTTTTTGAAAAGGAGAAAATTAGATGCACAAAATCTGGAAGCCTGAACAAATTTTGCACTAAATGAAAACCATTTATAGAATTTGTTGCTTCAATGTACAGATTAATTTTGTTGGGCAGTGGAAATCTTGAAATTGAGCTGAAATGTGAAAGTGACAGGAGATTTTTCTTTACTGTTGGTTTTGTTTGTTTTTGTCTTTTAGAGTTCAAGAAGACTGATCGCAGCTTGCTCCTCAGTCCAGAAGGTTTGTCTCGGGTGCCCTTTGACCCACAACAAAAACCAAAGTTTGGGGTCCTAAAGTCTCCCTCCACCACAGCGTCCACCGACTCCAGGAAGACATCTAAGAAGACCCCTAACTTCTCCAAGAAGACCGGTTCCAAATCTCTGCCAAACACACCTATAAAACGACCTTCAGCAGCAGACTTTTTTTAACTTCCTGTAGAAGTGTAGACACATGTGGTCTTTGATGCATTCTGTTTTTGGGCTCTCTTTTTGTTTATTCTATCAAATTCTTGCATTTAACCTGGTTTGAGTGGCTCTTTAAATAAAGTTATTCATTCCTTCTTTTACTAGTTTTATTAGTTTGTAATCAATATGTTTAAACATGCAGTTGAATCTCCTGGAACATTGGAATAAGAATTACACAGTTCATTTTTGTTTGGTATTTATTCACTTAAGGAACCCCATTAATCTCTATAACAGTAGGAACTAATGTTCCTTGGATCCATACCACAAATACTACAAACAAATCCAATTTTATTTGTATTGCACATTTCAGCAGCAGGGCATTTCAGAGTGCTTTACATCATAAACAAAAACACAAAGTCATGGAACGTAGAATCAACAATCAAAACATTACATTAAGTCAAGTCCATCATTAAATTGATAATGTTTCAAATACAACTCTAACCAGGTGGGTTTTTAGTTGAGATATAAAGGAAGTCAGTGTTTCAGCTGTTTTACGGTTCTCTGGAAGTTTGTATCAGATTTGTGCATAGAAGCTGAATGCTGCTTCTCCTCGTTTGGTTCTGGGGATGCAGATCAGAACTAGAACCTGAGAGGTCTGGAAGGTGGATACAACAACAGTAGATCTTTAATGTGTTCTGGTGCTAAACCGTTTAGTGATTTATAAACTAACAACAGCCAGTGTAGGGATTTTAAAACTGGTATGTGCTCCATCTTCCTGTTTTAGTCAGAACAACAGCAGCAGCATCTGGATCAGCTGCTGATTGATTTGTTGGACAGACCTGTGAAGACGCTGTTGCAGTAATCTGCGTAATCTTTAGGCCTCCTAAAGATGGAACGCATGGATGAGTTTCTCTAGATTGCGCTGAGACATCAGTCCTCTAATCCTGGAGATTTTCTTCAGGTGATAGAAGGCCGATTTTGTGATTGTCTTAATGTGTCTCTGAAGGTTCAGGTCAGAGTCCATCACTACTCCCAGGTTTCAGGCTGATCACTGGTTTTCAGTTGTAATAACTGAAGCTGTGCATTGGCTCTAGATCTATAACTCTGGTTTGCTCCTCTTTGGGCCCAAAAATAACTTGCAGTTTTGTTTCTGTTCAGCTGTAGAAAGTTTTGGCACATCCACACATTGATCTGTTCTAAGCATCTGTTCAGTGATTGGATGGGGTCAAAGGTCACCTGGTGACTTCAGTAGAGCTGTGGATCATTCGCATAGTTATGGTAGCTAATCTTATTTCATGTTATAACATGAGCCAGTGGGAGCAGTCATACTTTTACAAAGCTTAAACAGCCAGATCAGCTGCTTCTCAGCATTTCGGAGCTGTCCAACATCTAATAAGGTTGGACATTTAATGTAGAGCTGCAAATTCACAGATTGTTCATTTTTCACTTCTTTCACTGTGATAAAGCGTTTTTGGCCTCTCAGCTTCTGCTCTCATGAAACATAAGATTTAAACCTGGTTCCAGTTTCAAACAGACAGATCTGCTCCATTTTCTTACACTCTTATCCAGTCGGGTCGGAAGGGTGTCCAGCAGCGATAGGTGGGGTCTCTCTGGACAGGTCTCCAGTCCATCACAGGGCAATCTGAGGACTTATATTAAACTAGTTTATTTTCTTTTATTGACCTTAGATTAGTTTAGTTCTACTGATTTGCCTGCATATGAATATTTATTGGTACCATTTATTGTTTTGTGTGTTGCGTTTGGGTAAATGTTTTTTTTACTTGTTTTGTTTTGATTACCTGTTTACTGGGTATGAGTTGTGAAATTGCTGAAGGTATCAAAGCCTGTCTCACTGTAAAAATGGTTGGAGCAGAATTACCTTGCAGTTCTGAATAAATCCAATTCAACACATTTTATGTTGAAGCCCGCCTCCGCCTCTTCTTCGTGGGTCCAGCCTGCGCCAATAGCCAACCCTTCCCTGAAGGGTCCGCCTCCTGCGCCGTCGCCATCCTCCGGACCCTCCATGATGGGTCCACCTCCTGCCCGCCAGCCGGATCTCTTCCGAGGCATCCACCTCCTTAGAACGTTTTGCGGCAGGCGCCGCCCTGACCATTTTGTTTATTTTGGGACTGACTTTGTTTTCCCATTCCCACCTTTTTTTGTGTGTGTGATCTAAGTTTGTTTCTTTGGACACCCTGGTTGGGTTGTTTTGGTTTTGGACTTTTTTGGGCATCTGCGTTTCCTGTTCCCTGATTGCCTTCCCTGTGTATTTAGTCCCACGTGTGTCTCTTGTTCTCTGTTAGATCCCCGTCGTGTCTCTACAGTCCTTCACCACCTCTAATGACAGTTTATCTCATTTGGCTCATTTTTCTGATCTAACTGACAGGCAAGTCTCACATTTTCAGGATTAACCAAATACAACACACAGAAACCAAAAGGATGGTTAGGCATTTTACGTTGATATGTAACAGAGAATTAAAGCTAATAATCATCACATTGACTTCAGCGTTGGAAATGCTCAACTCAGCATCGTGTTTTTTCTCCCGGTTTGAGATGCTAGAAGCTTTTATTGGGTGATGAGCTTCAGTCTCGGCTTGAGGCGATCTCGTAGTGCTGCTGTGCATTGTTTGGACAACAGTGACACATACCCACACACGCGGTCCGTACACAGTGAGGGGGAGGCAGAACAATAAGAGCATGACCTATATATGACAGAGACACATGAACAAAGAGCAGCTTATCATCCCTCTGATTCACTGCAACAGCTGAAACAGCAACAGAGAGCTGATCTACCAGGGCCAGAAGCTTTGAGATTAGTCTCATGCACATACCAAGTCCCAGATAGCGAACGTAGGTAAACTAACGTTGAATTCTGGTCAAAAGATAGATTTTTGGCTGAGGTCGACAATTAACGATGGATCAACCATCCAATTCTAGCTAAGAGATGTCATTGAATCAATGTTGTTTTGTGATTGAATTCTAATGATTGAAATGCCAAAGTATGATCAACAACTGATCGATGTTGAATCAATGTATATACTGCATTCCTCTCCCATTGCACCACCACCACCAGCCTGAACCGTCGATACAAGCAGGATGGATCCCTGCTTTTATGTTGTTGACGCCAAATCCTGACCTGACCATCCGAATGTCACAGCAGAAATCGAGGCTCATCGGACCTGGCAACGTTTTTTCAATCTTCTGCTGTCCAATTTTGGTGAGCCTGTGTGAACTGTAGCCTCAGTTTCCTGTTCTTAGCTGACAGGAGTGGTGCCTGGTGTGGTCTTCTGCTGCTGTAGCCCATCCACCTCAAGGTTTGATGTGCATTCAGAGATGCTCTTCTGTTGTAATGAGTGGTTATTTGAGTTACTGTTGCCGTTCTGTCAGCTCCAACCTGTCTGGCCATTCTCCTCTGATCTCTGGCATCAACAAGGCATTGGTGCCCACATTCTGGGCGCAAATGGATACTTTCTCTTTTTCGGACCATTCTCTGTAAACCCTAGAGATGGTTATGCGTGAAAATCCCAGTAGATCATCAGTTTCTGAAATACTCAGACCAGCCCGTCTGGCACCAACAACCACCAATCACCTCTCTTCCTCGCTCTGATGCTCGGTTTGAACTGCAGCAGATCATCTGGGCCATGTCTACATGCCTAAATGCATTGAGTTGCTGCCATGTGATTGACTGATTCAACATTTGCGTTCATGGGCAGCTGGACAGGTGTACCTAATAAAGTGGCCGGTGAGTGGTTATGTGAAACCTTATTCAGATTAAATACTAACCATCAAATGAGAATAAAAAGTCCTTTAGACAGAAAACGGTATCATCCAGATGGGTGCTGGCTCAGTCTGAGCCCCGGCTGCTGCAATGCAGATCTATAAATTTAACCAACAGCCTCCATCCAGTTTGCTCTGAAGCTCCTTTTACATGCTCTGATTTCAAAGCTGCCTCGTTTTTTGTTTTGTTTTGTTTTTCTCCCACACACCAATTTATACTTAACTTTGAACAGTGTAACCTTTGATTCTCACCTGGGACAATCTGATTTATTGTTTAAATAAATCAGAGAATTCACTAACATGACCTCTGTGTCACCAATCACAGCCTGCCACATCACAATACATAAAGACAAATTGAAATATCCAAATTCCGGGCTTAAAATTGTTTATTATTAAAAAAATACTTCAATTTTGGCTTCTTGGTACATAAACAACTTTGATCTGCTGCTATATTCATACAGTGTAGTTTCTTACTGATTGGTTAGTAACTGAAAAGTGCAAAGTAGTAGATGCTTCATTGTTACAAATGGCAAAACAAAAACAGTTTGTGTGACACCCACAGTGTTCAACTGATACCTTAGATGTCTGTGAGGAAACATAAAAAGAGAAAAGTCACCTGCAGATGGAAATAAAGGTATCTGAGTCAGTTAATGAAGTCCCAACGAGCCACAGCTTCTTCAGTCCAGATATTTCACGTGGAATGCAGAAGTCATGTCTGCATTCCAGATGCTGATAAAAATTGCTCTATCAGAAATTTTTCCACGTCAAATTACAGTGATCTTAAAGAAAAGTGATGAAATCCTCGAAGAAGGGAAGTCTAACTACTAAACTGCTGAAATGTTCCTGTTATATTCACAGCTTTTTGTGAAATGAACTGAAACTGTCCATGCACTCCTCATTGGCAGAAATGAGCTGTCTCATACTTTAAAGCTGCGGTATATAACTTTTATGAATATATTTTTATACATGTTTGTTTAAACTGTCACTTTGTTGTGACAGTGTGGTACGATACAGATAATTTGTGAAATGTCGTAACAAATTTTGCATTGTCTCAAAAGTATTGCGATAATATTTTTTGAAGACAAATTTAAACTGATGTAATGGTAATGGACATAGCAATGAATGCACAGTCTGCCAAAAATAAACACACTTTATTTTCAAAAGAACACTAAACACTGGAACTGGTAAACGAAATAAACAAAACAACCAAAAACAAAAATAAAATGGACTCTCGATCTCTGTTAATTAAAAAAATGCACTTGAATAAAAATTAAATGCAACATAAAATAAAAACTACATTTAACCAAAAGATCGCAGATTATGAAGTCTGTATGCTACATTGGCCTTTAATAATCATTAGATTTAGATAGAGATGGGCACATCTGACCGCCTAATGCAATAGTTCAATAGGGGCCAGAGGAGAGCACAGTTTATTCACAAATCATCTGTATGATATGGTGACAATTTCAATAAATATGTAAAAAGTATATTTTTCATAAAAGTTATGTAACTGCACCTTTAAGAAACTTCCTAACTTCTCTCCAAAGACATTAGTAGGCTGAAGTTTGATTGAGACTGTCTGTTCTATGAATCCGCACAGTTAGCTGATAGTGAATAAGGACAGCAAGATCATTTCCTGGAAATTGAAAAAAAAAACAACATAGTTGATGCTGAAACACTGTAGGCAGACATTTCCAAGACCCAAAGAATTACTTTAACCATGCTAGGCTTTGATTTGGAAGAAGTAACTCAGAATATTTAGAAAGAATGTTAGGTTTATGACATCTTTGTTTTCCAGTTTTGTGCTGGCGATATCTATACCAAAAAAAAATCCTACAATCCTATAACTACAGATGAAAACATGCTTATCATCTATAGTTTTTTTCTATTTTTATTTATTTGTTGTTTTGTGAGTTAATCACAAAAACAGGGGAGTATAATATTGTGTAAAACTAACACAGTTTTATGATATATGCTAACAAACAAATTTAGGACAAAAGGTGGAAAAATTGACGCCAGGTGTATTTTTTAGTTATCAATCTATGACTGACTACTTAACCAGCTTGTGCCTATAGACCACAGCCTCAACTCACAACTTTAGCTAAAAAAAAAATTAACTTTCTTTGAATCTCTAAAAGCAAACTTAACGGGCATCACGTAGGAAAATGTAGTTGTTCAACCCCACAAATGTAAACATGTCCAGATTCAGTTGCTCTAAATCGTTATGGATCTTCCTGACTATGTTAGCCTTCCGTCTCTCTTACAGTTTCCTCACGTTTAACCAACTGTCTGCAATATGACATCTGTCTGCTGGAGGTGACATAACAGGGTTTAAATTCAAAACTGCCAAACTGTTCCTGTAAAGTTGTAGACAAAGCAGCAGATAAAACAGGCCAGCCCGTTTCTCTCGCACAATTTCTGGATCACGGGTCTATTTTTCTTTTCTTTTTCTTTTGGTTCAATGTTCCTCTCACATCCCTGCAGCCGCGGGATGGAAGAAAACCGGAAGTCAACCCGCCCCGGGGGTCCCGCACATGGCGGAGCCCAGGATTCCTCACAGCGAGTCGGAGTCCAGCTCCAGCCTCTGTTACCGCTGCTTCTTCTTCTGCTTCAGACTCTTCCTCCTCCTCACGATCATCTCGTGCAGCTTGTCCATGCCCTCGTGCAGCCCCTCTCCGATGATGGCGCACGCGGGTTGAACGTGGTACGACGTGGAGGGCGCGAGCTCGTGCAGGGCCAGTTGCTTCTCGATGTCGGCCACTGCCAGAGACTTGGGCAGGTCCTGCTTGTTGGCGATGACCAGCAGCGGCGTCCCCTGGTTCTCCGCGAACTTGGTGACCTTATGCAGCTCGGTCTTGGCCTCCTCCAGCCGGTCCACGTCCACCGAGTCCACCACGTAGATGATGCCGTCCGTGCAGCGGCTGTAGGATTTCCACAGGGGCCGCAGCTTCTCCTGTCCACCCACGTCCCAAAAGTGGCAGCTGATGCCCTTCGCCGCGCCGTTGCTCAGCCTGATCTTCTCCGTGTTGAAGCCGATCGTGGGGACGGTGTTGACGAATTCGTTGAATTTCAGCCTGTAGAGGACGGTGGTCTTACCGGCGGAGTCCAAACCCAGCATGACGATGTGAAGAGACTGGAAGGCAGAGATGTTGGAGAAGCTGTTCCCCATTTTGATGTCCCCTCGCCCCCCTCCTCCCCCCCCGCAGGAGGATCGGTTCCACCCTCCCCACAAAAAACTGGAAGCTCAGGCTCGTTAATTCCTGTGTTGAGGCAGTTAAACCCCGCAGGTCAGCAAACAGTGAGGGGGGTCGATGATCCGTTTGGCCCTTTGGAGCGGCAGTGGAAAGGGGGAAGCTGCGCCTCCGCAGGACGCAGCGCGCCGTTTATTAGTTATTCCCCTCACGCACTTGCATCCATTTGATGACGAGGGAAAACTCCACAGTTCAAACACTCCTTTAAAAAAAAAAAAGAAAAGAAAAAAAAAACCTCACAGCTTTTGAAAGACGAGCACAAAATATATCTGTGTATATCCCCAGAAGTCAAGTAATTTTCCCCAGAAGTGAGCGGTTGTGAAGGACACAGATCCAGCAGTCCGACAGCAACAACAAAAAAATCCCCAGCTGCCTCGTCCTTCGTGGGCTCCGTGTCAGACAAGCCCCCCTCCTCCTCTCCTCTCCTCTCCTCTCCTCTCCTCTCCTCTCCTCTCCTCTCCTCTCCTCTCCTCTCCTCTCCTCTCCTCTCCTCTCCTCTCCTCCTCTCCTCTCCTCTCCTCTCCTCTCCTCTCCTCTCCTCTCCTCTCCTCTCCTCTCCTCTCCTCTCCTCTCCTCTCCTCTCCTCTCCTCTCCTCTCCTCTCCTCTCCCTCTCCTCTCCTCTCCTCTCCTCTCCTCTCCTCTCCTCTCCTCTCCCGTCGCTCGCTGCAGCCGATCTGGTGTGAGGCTGAGCATCAGAGGCAGCCGTCGATACGCTCCACCCCTGCAGGACCGGACATGTGCCGGTGAGGCGGCATGCGGGCGGCTGCGGAGATCCGTGTGACCAGCCGGGTCTGTGCGTTCAGCGTTCAGCTCACACGCGACTCCCCGCATGTCTCACGTCCAAGTGGTTGATAGAGCCCCGACTGCAGAAGATGCAATTCTCCAAAACAGCTTTAATTTATAGGAATTGCGTGATTTTTTAAACATGCAAACTTAGCGGAAACATTTTTTTTTAAATGGTAAAAATGAGCAGAGGTAGGTTGCTGCTAAGAAGAACTAAAAATACTACTTAAGTAGTATTTTAGGAAGAAAAAAAATACTCTTAGGAGTAATTTTTACTGCGCCAACATTTGTACTTCTTGAGCCATTCTGTCCACCATAAATATTTACAATAAAATTCTCAAACGCAGATATTTTTATTTACCCTATTCCTTATGCCAGTTTGGTCAATCTCCATAAAAATATCAATGTTGTTTGTTGTTAGGTTTTGAATTATTTTAAATGTAAAATACTTGAGGTACACTCTGAGTCATCTGGTTCATCTGTATCAATGAGTTCCTTATGCAGCTACTATCAAACATGCAAAGTGTTCAAGGACTGTGCATTGTATCAGCAATGCCAGGAGGAAACTGCAGGATAACCAAGTCATATTTTTACCTAAAAGTTGTCGCCAGGGTGGAGTTTCATCAACTCAACAAAAAAGAGCAGAAGCTCTTTGAGCATCTAAAACAAAAAGGTTGAATTCTATCCTATTCTATGTTTTTTGCAGAGGCAGGTGTGAGAACCTGGAAGCTTTGACTTGGTTAGTTAAGTCAGAAACTGAAGCAGGTTTCCTCTTTGAGTCTTATTTTCCAACAAATGCAGCTTGTTTCCACTGATCCTTGAGCTGCAAGGAGCTGTTGTGTGAGCACAATGGTGCACTAGTTTAACTTTAGAGAAAGTTGTATAATGAGGAAACTTTTTATATCTAAGAAAATATTACATCAAATATCCTATTATTTATCATGTATATATCATTAGGTGGTCCTGTTGACTTCATCGGGTCCTGATCTACAGCTGGAGCAGTTCGCAGCAGAGTGTGAACCAGGATCAGTGATTCCAAATCCGAGGCCATGGTGTTGAGCCAAATAAGTGTAGAGTGCCTTCACCAGGTCGGGTTGGGGGGCAGAAGGTCCTGCCCCAAGTGGAGGACTTTAAGTATCTCAAGATCTTGTTCATGAAAAAGAGGGCAAAATGGAGCGGGAGACTGACAGGCTGACTGGCACAGAATCTGCATTGAAGCTGGCGCTGAACTGGTCTGTCCTGGTGAAAAGAGAGCTGAGTCAAAAGGCGAAGCTCTCGATTCATCGGTCGATCTACGTTCCTACCCTCATCTATGGTCATGAGCTTTGGGTCATGACCGAAAGAACTAGATCATGGATACAAACGGCCGAAATGGGTTTCCTCCGCAGGGTGGCCGGGCTCTCCCTTAGAGATAGGGTAAGAAGCTCCGTCATCCAGGAGGGACTCAAAGTAGAGCCGCTGCTCCTCCACGTCGAGAGGAGCCAGTTGAGGCTCGGGCATCTGGTAGTATACTCATAGAACACACTGGTGGGACTATGTTTTTCGGCCAGCCTGGGGACCCCCAGAGGAGCTGGCTTAAGTGGTTGGGGAAGCTGGGGTCGCAGCCTCTTTACTCAAGCTGCTACCTCAATACCCAACTCCAGATAAGCGGAAGAAGATGGATGGATAGATATATTATATGTCATATCAAGTAAAAGCAAAATCTAGCAAGGACTGGCTCCGAATTACAGGTTAAATCCAAAGTCCATATCTTTATCTCACTAAGATCACGTGAGGTGACTTTACACTGGATGCTGAATTGTGTTAAATCCCCTGGAGAAATCAAACATGATCCTCACAGTCCTGCCTGCTGTGTCCAGATGACAGTGGGTTTGTTGAAGCAGGTGTATGATAACATCATCAACTCCATCTCCATGGTATTAGGCAAACTTGATACGTCCTTGTCTGCTTACTCAGGTGGCCAACAGGAATTTCTCCAGGACCTTCATGATGTGGGTTGTCAGGGCAACAGGTTTATAGCCATTGATGACCAATGGCTGAGTTTTCTTATGTACAGACAGGATATCCTCCATAACAACAAAACCTTTTCTTGGGTCAAGCTAAGGTGGAAGGGGTCCTGCAGATTTCTACAGGGCAGCTTTGCAGTTTCAGGCCCTCAAAATTTTAGGGCCAACACCATCTGGATCTGCAGTCTTATTCTTGTTCAGTGTCTCCAGCTGCCTCTTCACCTGACGTCTAGATACAGAAAAGTGGGAGGGGGAGACAAAGAGAGCAGCAGCATCTCCTGATTTGGTTGAAGACAAACCTGTGGAAACAGAAGAATGACTGAGGTGTAAGTTGGGACATGTGGGAAATTTGTGAATCAGTTGGGTTTGGAGTGTCTGTATGGCTCAGGACAGAAGAGGATGATGAGCTTGTTGCTGAACTAAACCTGTTGAAGATTGTGTTCATCTCATTTGATCTGTCTTGACTTCCATTTATCTGATCCTGATTTCTGACATCTTCTTCATCCCTGACCACACATCTCTGACAGTGTTCCTCTGCAGTTTATTCTCCAGCCTCTTCCTGTACGTCTCCTTGTTGTCTCTAATCCTGACTTTGAGCTGCTTCTGCATACTCCTCAATAACTCATCTTGTTCCCTGAACCCTTTTTTCTTGTTTAAGAGTTCCTTTAAGTCACATGTGATCCAGGTTTGGTTACTAGGGAAGCATCGGACTGTTCTGGTAGGGATGCTGCTGTTGACACTGAAGTTTATGTAGTCAGTCATACACTCAGTTCAGTCAGTTACTTCAAAACCAACCCTGAAGGGCTTCTTCTGCTTCTTGTGACCACTTTCCAAGTGTCTAAGCCAGAGATTCATATTCATCCCAGAGGAAAACAAGACTGTGATCTTATTTCTGTTGAGGATACAGGGCTGATGAATATAATCAAACATTTATTATAGTGAAATAAAGATATCTTTGGAGATCAACGCTTACAGCAACACTCCATTGTAGTGCAGCACAGTGGGCTGTTGTTATGGCCCAACTCAGAAGTCTGCAACAACAACATGGGGGGACACAATACCAGAAATCACTTTAAGCCCTTTAAAGGCATTTATGTTAAAATGAAGTTTAGGGGTACTGGCATACTGCCCTGGAACGGCTGCACCGGCGTTTGCACCCATGGGTCTGGTCATCCTTCAGGTCCAGGTCTTGTTCAGACTGACTGGCCCCTGCAGGTCCAAGCTTCCCCTCCCAGTTGCAGGACCTCCATCAGATCATACTCCGCCTCCTTATCGACAGGTGGACTGTCGCCTCCCATCCAAACCTCCGAACTTCCTTCCACACAACCACATCCCACACCGTGTCAAGCGATGGACACGCTCCACGCCGCCTGTGCATCTCTGGCATGTGACATAAATGGAATGAGCGCTCCTTATATACATGATCCAGGTGGACACGTGACATTAAGTGCCTCTCATATCCATGACCTTAATGGAAGTACAGCACAATGCGGGGGTCGTCACACACATCGCATCACATGCATTACTGGCAGCAGCTGAGGGTGGAATGTAAACAACTACCAAAATAATACAGGTTAATTTGTAAATGATAATATACACACACAGATTTTATTGTCATTCAGTTGTACATTTAAAATCTACATATGGGGTGAAATTGTTGGTATTCCAGGGTTTTTGTCTCTGTGGGGTTTGTTTGCACTTTTATCAGTTGTCCACCAGAGGGAGCCAGGAGACCGACTCCAGTTGGAGGGCGTTGTCCCAGGTGCTGATCACTGCATAAGAGGGTAGAAGGGGGCTTGAACCCCTGCCCCTTTTATCCTTGATGCCCCTAGTGCCCTTTTTCAGTTTTTTTTCTTCATTTTCTAAATTTTATCTGTATGTCAGAAGGCCTGCTTGTGTCCCTCAGCAATAATATTTAGCTAGATATGATAATTTAGCAAAAATAAACTAGTCTGGCTGCCCTCAGTCTAGTAATGGCTCTCAGAGCCTCCATGTTGTTCAGACATGGTGTTTCCCCTCTGAAACCCTTCCTACAAAAACCTCAGCATCACTAACATGTTTAAATATAGATAAGGTGAAGTCTGTGAGATGTCTGTTTACAGATCTGTGCCTGTTTTCCTAAATAAAATGTAATATTAACATCATATTCTCATTAAGTTTGTGTACACACATTTTTGGAAATAAGGTAACGCAAGTAATTTTGAACAACATTGTAACCAGGCGGCCTTCTGCAGCTGGATTTACAGTGGAGATGAAGGTCGAGGCAGAATAAAGTGGAAACATCAAAGGTTTATTCTTTACACTCAGCATCAACAACAAAATAAAACACAGATGAAACTGCAGCTTTAAATAGTCCCAACAGTGAAGGACCAAACCACCTTTTAAATCACAGGGGATCTCACCAATTTCCACCTATATAAATAAATAAAATTAATTTTTACCAAATACAAACACATTTCTATTTACTTAGTTAATATAGTGCTCTTAAAGTGCTATACAGTGACTTGAGTAAAAGTAGTTCCAGTAATGTTTGTTACAAACCAAACCCATCGTCTGCCAACAAAATTTAGTTCAACACCAGTGCAGAAACTTTTAATGCTATGTTATGGTGTAGACCTATCAGACCAAAAAATGTATTGATTCCTTAATTTTGATTCATTATAAGATCAACACAAATGTGCATGTAGATCGAAATGTGGATGATGGTTGAACCAACATTGATACAGTATCTGGTTGAAACCCTAACGCTGATTCAACCACTTTCAGTATCAGTCTTCAATGTGGCTTCAATGGTTTTAACTACATTTCAACTACAACTACATATGATTCACCCATGTTTTGCTATTTGGGGAACTACTCCAACATGCCACCCTGAGCAGCGCAATATGTAATGTATACATACTTGGACATGTACTGTATATGTATATTAAAAGTGAGGGATTTAACTGAGATAGATCACTGCTTATTACAAAAAAAATCTTAAAAGATGATCAAGTCTGAATCCCTCTGAGAAGTGTTAATATACTTTGTCCAAAGCTTGTGACTCATCTGTCTGAGAAGCTTGGACTAGAAAATGAGCTCAGTCTCAATATTAGTTTTTTTTTTCAGTTTGGTTTTAATCCCGCTTCCAGTGATGCCAACTGAAAATTTCTCCAAAAATGAAAGCTTGTCAAGAAAATGACCACAGCTTGTGTTTGATAACCTGGTACCAGAGCAGCAGTGGATGCTCCTCTGTTAGGACGGTGTGAGATGATTCAGGATAAAACTATTTGTTCCTTTTGTTGCCCTCCAGCCCCAACATTGTTCATTAGCTGGAAGTCCCAGCTAAGGTGTGAAAGCAGAAAACACATTACAGTTATTGTCATGTATTGCATGAATCTTGATATTTTTCTCCCTTTGCATGGGAGCAAAAGGACATTTGCATGCCTGGCTCAGGAGGTTGCCATGGTGTCAGTATTTACAAGAAGAGGAATGCCTTTTGTTCTTGTAGTTGTTGTTTTTGCCTCCTCCAGCAGCTCCACTGAATTGCAAAGTTTTACTTGTAGGTGTTGAACACAACCTGAATATCATGACAGAAACATATTAGATGATGAGAATGTGGGCAACTAATGCTAGAAAGGAAGATATTTCTGATCTGCTACTGATGATAAAAAAACAATAACTGAAGTGCAGCAGAGGAAGATCTATAATGTGCGGAAACAGTGGAGAGGAAATTGTGACAAAGTTTCAGACAGCTGGTTTATTGCAAATGCTCAAGCTTTGAGGATTGGCCACGCCCACATGCTCTTATCTACATACGCATTACTATTGACCTTAAATGCCTCAAGACACTGAAGGCATTCAATGATTAGACTATGAAGTCAATATGTGAAAAGCTGTAGGAGTTCACTCAAATACAATGTATAAAAAAGACAAAATGGTGGCTTCGATCCAAAATGGCTGACTTTCTGATGTGTTTGGACCATCTCTCCAAGAGACTTTGTTGTAGGTCCTGTCAAGATACATACATGTACCAAATTTCAGGATTGTTGGTGAAAGCATGGCTGGCGGCTGATTTCTAGGGGGCGCTGTGGATGTAGAGCATCTTAGCCATGCTCACTTGCAGTTGCATTAAGTAATTTAATTACATGCTGGGGACAATTTTGGACAAGGTTTGGTGAGTTTTTGAATATGTTTTGGCCTCTAAATTTACAATTTTGGGTAAAAAAAAACAATAATAAAAATAAGACAAAGAAGAAGTTATTTGCTGCTTTGGCCTAAAAACATGCCAGGCCTTCAAGACTGGGGCCGACACCATCTGGACCTGCAGCCTGGTTCTGGTTCAGTCTCTCCAGCTGCCTCTTCACTTCTAGGTACAGAAAAGTGGGAGGGAGAGTCAAAGGGAGCAGCAGCGTCTCCTGATTTGGTTGAAGATAAACTTGTGGAAACAGAAGAATCCATGAGGTGGACAGGAAATCTGTGGATCGCAGAAAGTTGGGGTGTCTGTACGGTAGAGAGCAGGAGAGGATGATGAGGATGATGATGATGAGTTTTTCCTGAACTGAACCTGTTGAAGAATGTGTTCAGCTCCTTTGCTCTGTTCAGACTTCCATCTATCTGATCCTCGTTTTCTTCCTCATCCCTCACCACACATTTCTGATATTGTTCCTCTGCAGTTTATTCTCCAACATTGTTTGTTTGCAAAATAAGTTACATCATGTATTTTGTAGCAGCGAGTGTTAATGACAGATGGACCGATCCAAGTATGCGTAAAGTAAAATTCATTTTCCCTTTAGTGTGCTTCTGAAAAATTTTGCATTTTTGAAATCTTTATTTTATTACATTTGTTATTGGAAAAAAAATACACACTTTAACAACAAAATATAAAAAATAAAGGTCCAGCAGTTGGTAACAAAGGCAAAATTACCCAAAAGGTAAAACATACATGAAAGCTTTCTGATCATGGCTAAGACATTACGTAGCATTGATTTTTTTTAATTTCCCGACACATGGCAACATTTTTTGGCGAGCAGGTTTTTATATCCCCCTCCATGTATTTGAAAGTCTTAATTTTCACCAAAAACAACGTCTGCTTGTAAATGCAAACAGCCAGTTTACAAAATAACTGTCAGAGTGGACAGCAGGCTGTAGCGCTGAATGTTTGCGCCTGTTTGTCAGAGGAGCAGACGCAACAACTCAGAGAAAGTAAATCTACTGATAAAGAATGTTGGGACTGAATGTACAAGAATGTTGTACAGTAATTATGGATGATACTAAACACACTGTGCAGAACAGTGACTAAACTGCATCTTTGGATAAACGCTGCTGTAGAAGACTGAGATATGCCATGTTGTTGTTCATTTAAAACTGATACTTTTAACAGTGACATTTGGTTTTAGTCACATCAAAGTCTCATTAAAGCTAAAAATTGGAGCCTTTTTTTTTAAAAAATTATAAATTAATTTTGATTAATGTCACTCTGGAAACTGCACTACACCAAAGTGAGTGCCATTGGCCAGCCAATCAAAGGTATGCTGAGAGCATCAAGGTGACAAAAGAACAAAATCTAAAGCCCTGCAGACCTCGCTGGCCTCAGAGTTTCTGTGAGCTTCAGGGTTTCTAAACAAAGATGCCACAAACCTGGTCCATGCATTTGCTAAAAAAAAAAAAACATCCTGATGATCCCAAAGTCTGTGGAGCCAAGCCAGTAAACACTAAAACCAGTGATGAAATTATTGTACATCCTGTATCATCTGGTCGAAATCTGACAAAGAACTGCTAAAAGATAAATGCAATATTCTGGTCCAACTCTGGACTGAAATCTGATTGACCCATAAAATAGTTAGTTCAGGCTCACAAAACATCCTATAAAGCTGTTGAATTAAAATCAACAAAAAAAGAACATTTTTAAAGCACGTTTTTGAATTCTCAAAATAGAGCTTCCTGAACCACCACACCGACTCCTTCAAACAAAAAGAAGTCATTAACTTACAAAGACAGAAATTGTTAAAAAAAATAATAATTTCGGCACACTCACAGCCACAAAAGCAAACCATCTGAAAAACCTTGAGCAAAGTCCTTAAACCGGGTCAAACCTTGTTGCAAATGATGACTGAATAAATCATTTATTAATCTTTCCGTCTTCAATCCCAACAAGACAGAGTGGTGCTGAATATCTGGATGTCTGAAGTAAGAAGGACCACGGCAGAAAAAGATCATTATGGTTTCATGTACATATAAAATACAGAGCGAGACTGTAACGCAGATCTAAAAAGTCTTTTAGTTTGAAAAAGTGATTCTTCAGTTTGATACACAGTTCTTAACCAAAGGTTTTAAAGTGTTGCTCTACAAAAAAGGCTTGTGCTACAAGTAGAGTAGAAAAATACTTACATGTGCAACATGTTATTCTCTGTATTTCCAGAGAGCTCCATGTGTGTCCTGGGGAGACCTCAGTCCGTTTGGATCACACCGGGCAATGAACAGAAAACACAGGCATTCAGGACCGGTCAGCTAACGTGTAGCTCAAACTCAGAAGGCTTCGTCATCCTGAGAAGTGGGGCTGAAGGCGGAGCTCCGCAGGATGTCCAGGCAGTTGACCAGGATTAGCGTGCCGGTCAGGTGCTTCCAGCGCTTGGTGATGGGGCTCTTCATCTTGTCCAGGCCCATGTGGAGCTCCTGGATCACGTCCCGGTAGCTGTCGCCGATCTGAGCTGCCCATGTGACCAGGAAGTCATATGCTGGCTTCCACATGGCCTGTGGACACGAAATGCAAATGATGCATGATCTATTAACCGTGACTCCTGGCTGGCAATGACTGAGAAAGCTTTCATACCCATTGAATGTTTCCACATTTTGTTCCAATCAAATCAAGTAAAATCAATCAAGTTTGTAGAATTACAGCTTCAAGTCTTTTGGGTTTTGTCTCTCAAATTCTTGCACATTTTTTGGGATGGAGAATACTTGGAAACTTAATTACAAAGTTTTGGAAGATAACCTTTAGTATGGAGCTGTATATAACTTCAAACATCTTTTAACTGACTTGCTTTCTTGTTCATGCTGTTGTTCCCAGAACATAATGCTGCCATGACCATGTTTCACCATGAGCATGAGGGGAAAAAAATTAATTTTGGACATGTCTGACCTTTTTCCACATGTTTGCTCTGTTCACCAAGTGGCTCAAGGAAAACTGAAGAACGGAACTGACTCCTTTATGTTTTTCCTTTAACTGGACCTCCATAACATTGAAGAACGGAACTGACTCCTTTATGTTTTTCCTTTAACTGGACCTCCATAACATTGAAGAACGGAACTGACTCCTTTAT
Source organism: Poecilia picta (assembly GCA_033032245.1). Classification (NCBI taxonomy): domain Eukaryota; kingdom Metazoa; phylum Chordata; class Actinopteri; order Cyprinodontiformes; family Poeciliidae; genus Poecilia; species Poecilia picta. Next base: position 15,308,932 of record CM065354.1, on the reverse strand, counting down.
GTTTTTCCTTTAACTGGACCTCCATAACATTCAAAACACATGAAACCTGTGATATCATTGTAGAATTATGCAATGATAATATCAGTTGCAAAGATTCTACATTATGTTCACTTTTCCTGTCTTTCTATGTCATCATAAAAGATCATTTTAACATATTGTGTACTCTTCCTTTTTAACTTTTCCTGGACATTAAGCACAAGCGTTTGGGTTAAGCAAACTACTTTCAACAAAATCTAACTCATTGAAATGTCTTTTAATTGGCCAAACATTTACTAGCCAGTAGAGCTTAAATAGGCGACACTTAAAATATTATACACAGTCCAGTCACATTAATGTGACCACCACGTACTTTCCACTTCAGAGTTAAATAACCAATCACAGAAGGCAGGTGGCAGCACAGTGCAGTTGAGCGTATATAAAGGGTGTGTGTGGGCTTCGGAAAACATTTCAATCGTTGGCGTAATGCAGAAACGAAGCGATTTATCCGACGTCCAAAAGGGCATGATCATTGGCTTTCGGGCCAAGGGTGGAAGCATTTCCGAAACGGCTGAGTTTGTGAACTGTTCGCGTGCCGCCGTGGTAAAAGTGTACCGTGCATGGCAAAATGGGACTGTCCAAAATCAACGACGTGGCAAATGTGGTGCACCACGGGCCATAGATGACAGAGGCGAACGACGGTTGCGGAGATGCGTTCGGGCAGATAGACGGGCTACCGTTGAGCAACTGACCACTAAAATGAACCAAGGGGCTACCACAAGTGTCTCCCAAACCACTATTCAGCGAACATTGCTGCGTCTGGGCCTCCGAAGCAGACGCCTGGTTCGTGCACCTATGCTGACTGGTGTTCGACGACGAAGGCTAGAATTTGCACGCCAGTACAGCAGCTGGACGTCCACTGAGTGGCGACAGGTAGCGTTTTCAGATGAATCGCGTTTTATGCTCCATCGGACAGATGGACGTTGGCGTATAAGGCGTGAAACCTCTGAAAGGAACCACCCTGCAACCATTGCAGGAACGGTCCAAGCTGGAGGCGGGAGCATTATGGTCTGGGGAATGTTTTCCTGGCATTCTCTGGGTTCACTGATTATTGTGGAAGGCACGATGGATCAATACAAGTACGCATCTGTCCTTGCGGACCATGTCCACCCCTACATGCGCATTGTTTTTCCTCAGGATGATGGCATCTTCCAGCAGGACAATGCGAGGTGCCATACAGCTGCCAGTGTACGTGCGTGGTTCGAAGAGCACCAGGATGAGTTTACCGTCCTCCCCTGGCCAGCAAACTCACCTGACTTAAACCCAATCGAGCATCTGTGGGACCATCTCGATCGAGTTGTTCGCGCCATGGATCCTCAACCGCGTAATCTAGCGCAGCTGGCCACGGCATTAGAGTCGGCATGGCTCAACATCCCAGAGAAGACCTTCAGGGACCTAAGTGACTCTCTTCCTGCACGTCTCGTAGCAGTTCGCTCTGCGAAAGGTGGTTATTCTGGCTTTTGACAGATGGTCACATTAATGTGACTGGACTGTGTATATCATCAACTATCCACATCAAGTGTCTTTTTTTAACTTTGTTACAAACCTTCAACAGAATACATCAAACTTTGTGTCTGTGAGCTGAATAATGCCTTTTGTTTTTAAACTGAACTCAATGTGAAAACATTAAATGGATGCTTTAGCAACGACAACAGGCTCCGACAGGCCTACTTCGCTGTCCACTACGCCATGCTTGTCGCGGTGCGGCGCCTCAAAGGCGTCCATCTGCTGGCGGGAAACCTTGGTCAGCTTCTCGGCGAGGTCTCTCCATCGTCCGGCCACCTCCACGGCGGTGGTCAGGAGGACAAAGTCCATGACAAGTCTGGCCACGAGACCCTGGCAGTCCATCTTCAGCAAAGCCTGCAAAGAAAACAAACAGCTTCAGACTAAAAAAAAAAAAAAAATCTGAATAGGCGGTTTAATGGAGGTAAATTTAGTAATTTCTCATTGCTCGTAAAAATATTCTTGAAAGGAATAACATTTCATCTTTATCAAAATATAAAAACTCTGTAAGTATTCCTTTCAAATAAGCCATTCCAGCTTCTCACAAATCCACACTTCTAAAAAAAAATGCCCCTCTTTCCTAAAAATACTTCCTCTGACCTCCACACAGACGGGTCTCAGTGACAGAGATGCAGTCACACAGTCATTATGCTTCAACTCAGCAGAGCAAAGGTGACTTCAATGTTCTAAATTGGGCCTTGACTGAGTGTGTAGGAATGTGTGGAATGACAGGATATGAAGAGAGAGGATGAGGGAGGTGGGGTGAGGAGGAAGGGGGCGGAGAGTGAGGAATGTAAACTACACGCTCCAAAAGTCTCACTCGTTCTTGAGATGAGACAAGACCAGAGAATGAGATTGGTGTCAGCTGTGAGCCAATTGGGCAATAATTTCTGCACCGCAGGAATGCCGAGTTAAGAGAAACCAAAATGAAGGGCAGTTCAGACACGAGTCTATCAGCTTCACTGGTGGAGCCAAAGATTGTTTGTTTGCCTCTGGATGTATGAACATCGAGGGGCAAGAAGAACTTTGCTTCCTTACTGGATAACTGAACAGAAAATTCTGCCAAAAGTAAAGTGAACACTTCCTGCTCCTGCATTAAGGTTTGTTGTTGAAAACTAGTGCTACTGAGTTGTGATAGTAAAATTTGTCTGCCAAGCACAGACAGTCTGACAAATTCAAACAAAGATACTGAGACAGTATCTGTTTTGCAAAACAGTTCAAGCTCAGTCAGAACACATGAAGTGTGTGTGAACATAAATTTTCAATGTCTGCAGGTTTCCTTTCAGGATTTTCCTTTATTTTTAGCTAAATTCTCAACAACTATGACCTCCTCCCCTGTCCTTTTAGATATTGATTTTCTTTCATTACCTTTTCACTCAACAGTGCTTAGGGAGCTGGGACCTCCAATATTCAACACAAATGACTAAACATCTAACAGGTGTTTTTTCTTCTTCTTCTCTGAAATAAATGGTGATACACAAACATTCTCTGGGAAATGAAAGCTCTAATTTATTGGCTGATACTTGTATAACTTCTGTTGTAAACAGGGGCGCCGTGGCAGCCATCTTAAAAGGATTATAAATCCACCACCAGTGTGCACACACACAGTCAATGCAGATAATTGCTGCATAAGTCAGTTTTGTGAGCATCTTATTTAATGCAGCAGTAAAGCTAACACATTAAAGTCACTGCGACAGACTGGCGACCTGTCCAGGGTGTCCAGGCACTGAGTCTTACATTAACAGGCCAATGTATCCATGTGATCACGGCATGGCTACTTAATGTGCTAATAGATCTGCAAATTAATGCACATGCTGGCCAATGCCGATACAAGAAAAACAAAACACAAGTATAGACCCAAAATATCGGCCGGTTGATGTATCGGTCTGATAATGACTGTTGATATAAAACTTGCACCGTAGGTATCAGAACAGTTCTGTGAATAATCATGCTTGGTTTCATGTGTGTATCACATTTGGCCAAGAGGGCCGTGATGATGTAAAAGTGTGTATGACTTTGGAAATTTTGACTTTCAGCAGTTTCAGTGAAAAGCTTATTTGGTGTACTGGAAGAGACTACTTTCATGGAAAGACGGCAGCAAGTATCAAAGTAATGACTGTATCATGAAGGAAGGTCTGAGGAGAAACTCACACAAAGCTCATGTCTACTTTGCATCGTTTAGGACATAAGACATTACGGAAACATATCAGAACACAGCTGATTTCTTTGTCTCTCAATATAGTATCCTATTCCCAATTTGGCAAGACATCGGCACTGTGGATTGACTTTCTAGAAAACCGTAAGTCCAGCATTGATGGGTGTTGCATTAAATCCATGTTGAATCCAGACATAAGATTCCTACGTTTTGATGTATAATATGAGTAGAAAACGTGAAAATTGAGTGCATGAAGCACAGCTGATTGGGAAGTAGCAGAGTTTTCCCAAATTTAGAGTGGCACACTTTGGCACTGTAGTAGCATTGGAATCCATCATAAAGATGAATTATGAGCATAATGCCACAAAAAAGGTTGAAATCAGAAAAAAAAAAGAAGTTGAGTCATACAGTAGTAACCAAAGGAAACCACAACATTATAAAACTTGAATGATGTTTCTGGCTGAAACCATCTGGAAGTAATTAATTGTGAAAAGACGATTTTTGGTCGTATTCCATTGATTTCAATGTAGTCAAAATATGTAATATAAGCTTAACATATTACAAATTGTTGAAGATAACGATACAAAAAAAATAGCTACCAAGAGCAGAAGTAACAGACTATTGTATAAGTTCAATGGAAGAAATGGCAAAAATGGTAAAAAAAAAAAAAAAATAGTAGACAACAGGAAAATCCGGGACAAATAATTATATCAATAAATTAATAATATCAATAATAATAATAAAGAATTATAGCATTATTTTCTAATAAAGCTGCTAAGCTTCAGCTCACTGATAAACTCCCCGTAGATCTGAGCTTTGCATTGTGTGATGCCTTAAGTCGCCACTGTTCCTCATTTGCATAGTGAGGCGGAAATGCACAATGTAAACAAAGGACATTATGCCTTTGTTTGATTAGTGCAACACTAGGGTCCATCTTCAGGTTTAAAAAAGATCTGGTGTCAACTTCAATGCTTTCCTGTAAAGTATAATTCTGAGCTGGAATCACTTGATGCTGCAAACAGAACGAAAGCTAACAACTCTAGAGACTCAAGACTTCCCTGTTGTGGGAGAATTAAAAGACTGCGCTGGGTTTTTCCAAAATGTCAACTGGTCTCAGTGTTATGTGACTAACAGAGCATGGTGAAAGTGAAGTTAAGTGCCACAGTTTTTTTGTTGGTTTTTCCCCTCCACCAGCTCAGCATCAGTGCAGCTCCCAAACATGTAAATCATCACTTGTCGCAACGACTTGAGAACTCCTCCGGACACGAATTCAGGAATTATGCTAGACTGGAAATGAACAAAGCGGGCGTTTCAATCATAGCTTGTCACACACACACACACACTAACACAGTCTGTACGTCTGCAATCCCTCGTCCTGACCTGCAGAGAGCCTTTTTGATAAATAACTTATTTTGTCTGTCATCTGGCTTCCATTTTTCTCCTCTGCTACTAAAATGACACTCAATCTTCTCTCTCCAAACTCCTCTTTATTGTGTTTCCATTCCATCTTCATTTCCCACCTGACTTGTCCTCTTACCAATCCCTCCGATTTATAGCCTCCATCTAAACCACAAAGTGGCTTTTGCAATTGTGTTCCTTCCCCACTTCTGCACTTAAACATTTTCCTGATCTCTTTTGGTTTGTGAAAAGTAACCTTGGAACTAAAACCTTGAAAAAAATTAAAGATCGGTGAAAACTCGCCTTGGGTATTTTAAAGCGGCCCTGGACCGCTTCCTGAAATCAGCTTGCATCTCCTGAGAGTTGCAGGCTTTTAGAATAATTTTGTAAATTATTCTAAAAGCAGCAAATGCTCCCACCCAGCCTCAGACGGAGGAGCTGCAGCAAGTGAAGCAGCCAAAGATTGATTTATTTACAGCATGTTTATGTCTGTTAAGGCTAAGATGGAACGATCCTTTAACCATTCAGACTACCAGCACTATAGAGACACAATCAAAACTGTCAGATGACTGATTACCCACAAACAAAAACTCAGAAACAGTCCAAACAGTTTGGATGTATTTTTATTTCTTTCCTACTTATGGAAAGTTTCTGTTTATATCATAGGTTTGTTGTTCATTTCTATACTAAAGAAAAAGATGTAAAACGTCAGATATTTCACACGAGATATTAACATTCATAGAAAAACCTTACATAACCTTGTATAAAAGCAGAAAGTACGGCGGCCCGTAAGAAAGGCTTACAGTGTTCAATTATGCCACATTAACTGATCAGTAGATTATTGCGAGCGAACGCAAGAGAAATGTTTCCCAATGTCCCCTGGAGGGCTCCGTGCGATACAGAACAAGCAAGATGTGCAAAATAAAGTAAATTCTCAGTAACTACAGTAACTACACAGTCCAGTCACATTAATGTGACCACCACGTACTTTCCACTTCAGAGTTAAATAACCAATCACAGAAGGCAGGTGGCAGCACAGTGCAGTTGAGCGTATATAAAGGGTGTGTGTGGGCTTCGGAAAACATTTCAATCGTTGGCGTAATGCAGAAACGAAGCGATTTATCCGACGTCCAAAAGGGCATGATCATTGGCTTTCGGGCCAAGGGTGGAAGCATTTCCGAAACGGCTGAGTTTGTGAACTGTTCGCGTGCCGCCGTGGTAAAAGTGTACCGTGCATGGCAAAATGGGACTGTCCAAAATCAACGACGTGGCAAATGTGGTGCACCACGGGCCATAGATGACAGAGGCGAACGACGGTTGCGGAGATGCGTTCGGGCAGATAGACGGGCTACCGTTGAGCAACTGACCACTAAAATGAACCAAGGGGCTACCACAAGTGTCTCCCAAACCACTATTCAGCGAACATTGCTGCGTCTGGGCCTCCGAAGCAGACGCCTGGTTCGTGCACCTATGCTGACTGGTGTTCATCGACGACGAAGGCTAGAATTTGCACGCCAGTACAGCAGCTGGACGTCCACTGAGTGGCGACAGGTAGCGTTTTCAGATGAATCGCGTTTATGCTCCATCGGACAGATGGACGTTGGCGTATAAGGCTGAAACCTCTGAAAGGAACCACCCTGCAACCATTGCAGGAACGGTCCAAGCTGGAGGCGGGAGCATTATGGTCTGGGGAATGTTTTCCTGGCATTCTCTGGGTTAACTGATTATTGTGGAAGGCACGATGGATCAATACAAGTACGCATCTGTCCTTGCGGACCATGTCCACCCCTACATGCGCATTGTTTTTCCTCAGGATGATGGCATCTTCCAGCAGGACAATGCGAGGTGCCATACAGCTGCCAGTGTACGTGCGTGGTTCGAAGAGCACCAGGATGAGTTTACCGTCCTCCCCTGGCCAGCAAACTCACCTGACTTAAACCCAATCGAGCATCTGTGGGACCATCTCGATCGAGTTGTTCGCGCCATGGATCCTCAACCGCGTAATCTAGCGCAGCTGGCCACGGCATTAGAGTCGGCATGGCTCAACATCCCAGAGAAGACCTTCAGGGACCTAAGTGACTCTCTTCCTGCACGTCTCGTAGCAGTTCGCTCTGCGAAAGGTGGTTATTCTGGCTTTTGACAGATGGTCACATTAATGTGACTGGACTGTGTATATTATAGTTCTGTGCTCCAAAGAATATCCACAATCTATGAGATTGTGAAACTTCAAGACAAGCCCTCCATTCAGTGTGACAGCGCTGATATTAAGGGGAGAAGCTGAAGGAGACAATTTAAGGATCCTAATAACGGTTGTAAGTTAATGTCTACTTAGTCATCCATTTCAGATGGACATTTTAAACTGACTTGACCCCTTCAGAGTTGGGGGGTCTAAATGACCTGATCTTTTAAAACCGTGGAGGGTTAAAATACATCTATCTTTATTCATCAGATTCATTACATGACACAGTATCAGCAGAGTGCTTTCAACATCAGCGTTCACAGAAGAGGCCCATGGAGATTTGACAATTGCTTGTGTGAAGAACGCTTCAAAATCACTCCTATCGTCTCCTCCATGCAGAAGGAATCTGGAATTGTCATTACCAACCAGAGACTTTTGTAAAAAGTATTAAGCATGTTCAGTAGTTTCTCTTGTTATTTGACATTGTCACATAAATTAATTTCTGACCTTGTTTTGGTTTCTTTCTGGATTAGTTGTGTTGATACACCTGGTGGAAATTTCATGTTAATAGCAGCTTTAGAAATACGATACAATGTGTTCAATACTTGTATTTTATTTTAAGTAAATTAGCATGTATAGGTTTATCAAATTTTACACACGTTTTGACTGGGGTGTTTATCCAAGTGGTCAAACGTTAAACTCTGTTTGCACTGATGTTGGGTTTCTCCTGACAAAGCGGCTCAGAAACTGCAACGCAAAGGCGGCTCCTCAGTGCTGCTTTTAATCTGCTTCTCTTTTCTACAAACGTAAAAATCAGTGCCAAAACTCTCACGAGGAAACTATGAGAGTCTATTCTCACTGTAGGAGATTCCCATTCATTTGAAGGGAGACTCTATGCAGCAGCATTTAAATTCATACTGCAGCCTGTACATTGAAGATCACTGTAGTTTTCTCCTTATTTTATCTTTTCCAGAAAACAGAAGTTCTCAGAAGAAACAAAAATATTTTGTGATTTTTAAAATGGACGGATTGCTGCATGTCAGAAAAAAGCCTTTCTTAGACGGCATATTTTTTTCCAATAGTCTTTTATTATGTTCTCTTCCATACCACAGTTTCTCTGTCTATAAATGGGTCTAACTAGTGTTTACAACCTTGGGTAAATTACAGTGTTCCTGTTCTGTGTAACTTCGACTGTAGTACAAATCTGACCTCTGTCAGAGACTCTTGGGACGATTTTACACTGACTGTGGAACATTGTGACAAATGCTTCAAAGAAAAGGAATAAAGTAAAACAAAATATTCTGTTGGTTTAAAAGACAAAAAGGAACAACGTGGAAGCTGCATGCCATGACAGGTGAAAACTAAGAGCATTACAGCAGCGTAGAAGAATAGATTCAAACATGGTGCCATCAGAGTGCTGATTTGTGGCTGCTTTGCTGAGCCAGGACGTGAACCACTGGTCATTATTTGCAGCATGAATTTTGCTGTCTGTCCATGATCAGGAAGGAGATTCCAAAGCAGAAGGTCCAGCCCTGAATGGCTAAGAAAAAACAAAATTAACATTTTGGAATAGTCTAGTCAAAGTCCGAACTCAAATCTGACTGAGATTTGAGTTAACTTGATTTGAGCTACCTTAAAACAGGCAATTCATTATTCAAAATCTTACCAATGTGTTTTGAATGAAACTATTCTGCAGACCAAGATTTATCCACAATGATGTCAAGAACTTCTTTGCACTAATCCCAGATGCTTGATGTCAGTGGTTGCTGCTTGCGACAATTTGTGTCTACTCAGGCTATCTTTGATGACCAAATTTGTTGGGTTTGACAAAAAAAAAAGCAAAACCAGGAGAAAACTGCAAGTGGGGAAATGCTTTTGCACCAGTCTTTGTCCTGCGCTTTCTGCTTTGTCCAAAGGATCTCTATGCTCTTGAGAAACTATTGCTTCTTGAAGGTGTGGACTGTGTTGAAGTCTTAAATTTTACATCCGAGACGCATGTAGTGCACCGGTGCGACGTTATGAAAGCGCCGCGGACTGGAAATGGTCTGCATTGTAAAACAACTATCCTCCACTGCAAATAGAGAAGTTCAGAGCTGAAGAAGGTAGCTGTTAATATTAACTCAGTATATGGAAGCACACACAGCTTTGTTCACTTTCTCTGCTACAATTGTTAAAACTATAGGCAGACTGAAATTCTAAAACAGTGCAGAGAATTGATGTCATCACTCACGATTTCTCCTTCTTCTTTTTGCTGATTGGTCTTGGTCAAAAGTCGATCGGAAACAATCTGAGTCGGGGGGTGAAGACTCAGATTGTCTCAGATTGTGACTGTGTAGAGGAGAATCCCTTAGGCTGCACTGAAAAATCAAATCCATATTTCCATGTAGCTCAGCACTTTCAAAGCATCATAAAGACAAAAAGTACTGCCAACTGTATCAAGGCCTGCAGATACCAGCTCTTACCATCTCTTTAATATTTAAAAGTATCAGGGCATGAGGGTATTTCTTTCAGCTGTTTCACTGGCTTTTTTATCCCCCAGATTGATTCATATGTCTATATATCAGAAAAGTATGTTATATGCAAACTGCACACTGCGAAACTCCAGCAACAAACATTGGTAGGGGGAACAAAGCACTCTGTTTTCCACAGCTCCTCGGGCCCCTGCTACACCTTGGTGCCAACGCAGCAGTTATCAACTCCACTCTCAGCAGAATTAGTAGAACTGGATCACTGCCTGAAGTTTAAGGCCTTAAGCAGCTGCAACGAGATTATAAACCTGAGGAAAGGATGTTGTTTGAGCGAAATCCCCCAAACATATGGCTGTTTAATTGGACCCACAGAGGAACAAAGGGTATCCAATTGAGACCCAGTGTTTAAAACAAGAGCAAGCAATAAGTGTTCTTAATTTTCATACCAAACAACAGCCACAGAGGAACGTGCCAAAGCTGTAACTTACAGTCAGGAGCTCTTTCTGGAAGGACTTCCTCTCTTTGCTTTCTGCATTGTTGCAGTCTTCCTTTAGCCTCTCCAGGACCGACGCCACCCTCTCTGGCTCACTGTCCAGCTCTGTGCGGCAGAAATGCGTCAGGGGCAGGTTGACGTATCCGAGAGCATCCGCAAAAACGCGCCAGTTGCCGATGTTCTCCATCAGTATAGTTCTTACTGAGGCATAGATGTATGTGAGGAACTTGCAGGGCTTCAGTATTTGCTCCAGTAACAACAAAGTTGTAAGGTCAGGCCCGCTGATGTTACTGGGCTTTGTCTTGCCAACTATCAGAACATTCTTAGCATGAACAAGCCCTATTTTGCCCTGATAATACCCAATGTACCACTCCTTTGTCCACAACTGGCCCTTCAGCTTGATCATCTCCTCACTCAGAAGGGCTACAAAGTCTCCTTTTTTGTATTCAAGCAAGTACTGGTTTTTCATTTGCCTGATTACAGTTTTGATTAATTTCCCAAACTTTAGGTTGTTTATTTTTCTGTCCTGAAAAACAGGGTATTTGGTTGCAACAGCAAGAGGAGACAAAACTATTTTCCCCAGCTCTTTCTTCTTCAGGAATCGCCGCTGCACTGACGTCTTTGGACCTGCTTTAGGGGGCGGTGTTGGTGTTTGGACACAAAACTGAGCAAGGATACAATCGTGGTCGTCTTTGACTTGGATTCTTAGAGTGAAATCCGAAACATCTTCAGCGTTCCGAGTGGAAATCATGTAGATCAGCCTGCTGACTTTACCTAATCGAACCTGGAAGCCCCGGACCACTCTGGCCTGCTCGCTGGCTTTCACCTCATAGTTAGCCATGTTGGAGTAAACCTCAACATGGAGGTCTTGAGGTTTCGACAAGACAAACTGATGTTTACCCCAAAGCTGCAGGGCAACTGGTGGTGCAGACTGTGCCTGCTTACCCACCTGGCTCACCAACAGGCTCTTTGGAGCACATTCATGGCCAAACATGGCCACCACAGTTTTGAAGGATGGGTGGATGTGTTTTGGACCGTAAACTCCTAAGGTAATCTTTTTAACAACATGCTCCCAGACTGTGGTTTCAGGTAGTACAGACAGAGCCTGGGTAACAACACACACATACATGCATGGCTCGAGGTTATCCAGGCCCACCTGGACCGTGTCCCCATAGATGTAGGCCTGAGGGATGGGGGTATATGGCCCCTCTTTACAGTCACTCCTCACACACAAGACTTCTGTCGTCTGTCTGTGTTCCATTTTCACAACAACGGACACTTTCATCTCCAGGGTGATGGTGGTTTTGGTCTCCATGTTGCTGAGTTTGATCTCTAACACGGGGCTGACAGTGGTGCAGCGATCGCTGTTCAGTTCAAGTGGTGAGTCGAGCAGAGCTTTGATTGAGATTTGTTGTGTGTCCCCTGCTGCCACATGGCCCTCAGGCACAAGGACGCTAATGTTGGTGTCTGGAAGCTGCACGGCTCCTCCTGAGCTGTCCAGACGGCAGACAATGTTGGTTTCTACTGGCTGCGTTTGACCCCAGCCTGGGTTCTGACCCAGCGAATCCAGGTCGTGGCAGGACCTGGCCAACTTGCGATGTGTGAGCCATGCCGTGCGGAAGTCCTCCCTGGTCTGGAACTGCTCGGGCGCGGGCGCTTTGAGACCTCTGAAGAAACCGTTGGAGGCTTGAGGAATTTCTGTCTGAGCCTGAAGGATGGACAGTTCAGACAGGCTGTAGGAACGCTTGCTTCTAAAAAACGGGTTGTCTCTTTGAAACGTTTGCCCCACAACCACAGTGGGACTGAGAGTGTTCAAGCTAAAGACGTAGCTGGAAAAACCATTGTCTCCAGTGTTTCTGGTAGAATTGGGGCCAGAAGAAGAGAGTGTGTCAAACAGAAGAAGGTCAACTGATTTCTCTTTTATCGTCTGATCACTCTGAGAACCCCTGTTTAGAAACGGATTTGTAGAGGTATGGGTTGTTGCAAAAGGATTTCCATTTTGAAAAGTGGTCGGTTTCAGAATTTCTCCTGTCCACTCTCCTAACAGGTCAATTTCTTTAGCTCCCTCCTCGTTACAGTCCGACACCGTGTCTATCACGCCACTGTCGCTGAAGGACGAGTCTCTGTAGTTGATGGGTTCCACATAGGCAGCGGGGATGTAGCCCATCTCTGTATTGTTGTGAGCGTACCACCACTCTCCCCAGATGAGTCAAGAACGTAGAGGAGGTCGCCTTTAGAGAACTTGAGCGTGGTGAAGCTGGATGGGCAGTAGTCCTTTATGGCAACAACTTCCCTCGCGGCACCAAAAGAAGCAGTGGTATCCAGTCGTAAGGCACTCGGAGAAGGCACTGAAAAAAGACAGCAAAAAGAAAGATTGGTTTTGTTTTCCCACGCTGTTATACACGCTGTATACAATCAGTGAATAAAACAACAAGTTGTTTCACATACAAAGGGTTTAAAAAGTATTAATACCCCCTGAACTTTCAGATTTTGTTTTCACATTGAAAAAAAAGTTTAAATAAAACACAACCTTCAATTCATTTAATTGGAGCAAAACCAATGTTTTTTGAGTGCAACATGTTTTTTTTTACATTCAACCCCAAGAGTAAATACTTTGTAGGCCCAACACAGTTACAGCTGCAAGTTATCTGGAGTATGTCTCCACCACCTTATAATATTGAGAGTGAAATGTTCGGGCATTCTTACTCATGCTTGATCTAATTACACAGAGAGTCCATAAACATCTATTCTTATCTCATTTAGATTTACAATCTATATTCAGTTGAGTTCACTACAAAGACAAGATATGTAATCTTCAAATGGATAAACTTTGTTATTTTTAATTTATTTGTTTATTTTACTTTTTTTTTGCCAAATATTCACTCATTTGGTATTTGATGTCTGTAACACATCCCAAAAAAGTTGCGACAGAAACAACAAAGTCATTTAAATACCAGACTGGATGCTAACAGTTGTCATGTTGACAGATTCTCCCTGCTGACTTGTAGATTTTTGAGCTACTATTGAGCATTAATCATCTGGGTGATTAATCTCCGGTCACTTAGTATAGATTCAAAATATAAAAAATGAAAATCTTTATCTGACGAGAATGGATCATCTTGTCTTGACAGGTTTTTAGGTGCATCATAAACCTTGGACTGAGAAAACAGAATGAGCTTGGATCTTGTTTTACAACCTTACTCTGCTTTTACTGTCTCTTCACAATTCAAATCACAGCTGTGTTTCTTGGTCTTCGTGACGCTTTTTGGTCACTCATGTTCTCTAGCAAACCTCTAGAAACAAAACCGTTGTATTCATACTGAGATTAGATTTCACATGGTTGGTCTAGATTTACAAATTAAGGGATTTCTGAAGGCAGCTGGTTGCACTGAATTGTGCACAGGATTTGCTTACTTTTACTTTTAAAATACTTTTAGGTTTTTACTTGTACAAAACATGTTCTTAGTCATTCATGAGATGAAATCCCTCTGACGTTTTTTTGTTGTAAATTTACAAAACGTGAAGTTTTATGCTGGGATTTTGTTTTCTGTTTTTCTTAGTTCATCAGTTGTGTCCCAGTTCATTTGTGTTTCAGCCTTTTTCTTTCTAATTTCGGTATTTGATGATACTTATTTCTGTCACAGCTGTCTCATTTTTGTGTTCTTATAGCCCTGGTCTCTGTCTAGCTCTCAGCCTCACAGTACTTCAGCCTCTCATTCTCTCCCACTATCTGCCAGAACCTCATGTCTGCTCCTGTCAGCCCCTTGTGCTTTCTTGTGTTCGATTTGTGTCTTCAGGCTGGAACTGTTTTAGATTTATTTTTTTATCTTCACCCTGGTTAGTGCATTTTTGTAATTGTCAGTGTTTTTATCTTCTTTCATTATATCATCAAACTAAGCTTCTACCTCCACCTCTCTGCGTTTGTGTCCAACACTACACCAACCTGCATATTTACATATTTAATGTTTTTCACATCATAATTTGTTCTAAAATATATAAACTGTTCCAGTCTGTAGTTCAATTAGAAGTTCAACAATGAAAGCACAGTCTTATGATGTGGAATGCTGACCTTTGACATCTGTCAGACTGGCCTCTGATACTCCCTCGCTGAGATCGACCAGCGTCCCCTCCGATTTGCAGCGAGGAAGAGAAGTGTTGTTGTTGTTGGCTCTGATCCGATGAGCGGCCATGATGAGGCCCTTCACCGAACACGGTGCAGTGACTTCAGCAACTCTGGGGCACTTTTTACTTTTTATCTCCACGCAATAATTGATGTCAGCAGCTGCCCAGGCTCTCTGAAAAACACAGAGTACCAAATGATAGCAATTTATATGATCAGTGAGTGTTTAGTTTGAAAGTCAGTACTGATGTTTGAGTTATTTTGCAGAGCATTTCAACCCACTTTGAAAATTGTCAGCTCGTTCTGTGTGTTCAGTAGGGAGCTTAAAGGCCTATATGCATGTGCTTACAGATGAATGTGTACAGAACTGGGATATAAACAAGTAAACAGATTTAAAAATTTATGCAAGTTTTGAACATATTAGGGATTTTAGATGTGTGATTTTTTTGTCAAGAGTTGTTTATTTGCTCAGATAAATCAAACTTTTACTTAATACGTAATCCTTGAGATGGTGTTAGTAAACATAACCATAATTCACACAAGGGCAATATATAGTAATTATTCTTCCATGATAATGACAGATAAGATAAATTGCCCTTTCCTACCATAGTGTACCATCCTCTGATGCCTACTTCCTGTCAAAACGCTCAAATCTCATTACTGACAAAAAATACAATGTATTTCAATGGCACTCCATAGATATACCAGATCTCAATTTAATAAAAAAAATTGAAATGCATGATGTGAGGGAACAAGAAACAGCAACAGAGTGAAGTTTCAACATGGACCAAAATCTTGTTGGAAAGTGTCACACCTTGTTCTAGCTATAGACAACATTAATACGGCTTTTAGATATTGCTGTCCTGCGACTGACTGACTCCTGCATGTTAACTGCTGGAGAGAGACACCAGCACACCTTGCTGATAAGGGAACTAAAATTGTTATATTATTTTAGCACCAGTAGGAATAATTATGGATTCTCTGCATCAAATAAAGGCAATAGGACATTTTTATACTAGCGCATGCCTGGAACATCACTATTCAAAGAACACTCTTCAGTATTTAGGACTGTAATGTGGAACATTACTCCAAGTTACTTTAGAAAACCCTGTCAAATATTTGAAAGTGTAGGAAGCTTAAGTATTTAAGTGCAATGTTAAATAATATGTAAGGAATCCAGGAGTGGCATTTATTGTGTATTAATGCAGGTTAAAGTATATTTGCTGTCTGACCTACTAAAATAAGCATTTTCAGAGGAGATCTCAATGTTCACAGATATCAGCTGTTGGTGAAATCTGTTTTCAACTCCTGTTAATTCCCGTGGATCCATCAAGGCTCTAGATGATCTCCAGCTCTTTCTCTCAACCACAGCAATATCAGTCACTGAGTAAATAAAGCTTACATGACAGAGGTTGAATAAAAATGTACCAAGCAGATATGAGTCAATGGAGTGATATGATGATATGAGTCAAAGCAGCCTGACATATCTTAGACATTTAACTTTAATTCAGAACCAATAACCGTGACAGAGGTCCACAGGTGGAGGTATGCTCAGAGTGGAGGACACGCAGAGGGGACCCTATTGAGTATGTATAGCCAATAGGGCCCCTGCACCGGTCCTGAAGCTGATGTATATGTTGATTCTTCTTGTTTGGAGCTGAATAAAACCTTCAAGGTAGATCTTGTGACACCAACTAAATCACTTTGTTCCACTGAAGAAGAAGAAAACTGTGCTTCTGGAGTCACGTTGCTGTTGAGCGATATTTCCACCTCTGTAAATAAAACACATGCCTCATGCAGAAGAAGTGATGAGAGTAAAGCAAACAGAAGATCAGTACTGACTTCCCCTTTTTAAAGTGTTACAGCTTGAAAAATAGGAATTCATGTGTTGAAAGTTCCCTTTAATTTTAATTGGTATTTAGCTCTCCACCCATTATCTGAACCTGAGTAACTACTGTATAAGCTTTTTGTCATCCAATCTCTTTGATAGAAAGAGATACGGACGTGACAAAAAACACGCAAGCAATATTATCGCCCTAATTTTCCAAGGATTAAACCTCAGGGTTCACCATATATTCTGTCTGCTTCGATGACAAGTTACTTATTGAAACAAAGAAATCCCTGTTCTTTATGTAAGATTTGAACCAGTTGGGGACTGGACTGGAGAGTCGTACTCAACTCAATATGTCACGGACAACAGTGTCAAAAGCTGCACTGAGGTCCAACAGAACCAGCACTGTGGTTCTTCCAGTGTGTATTTAGATGGATGTCACTGAACAGCCTCAGTACTGTGGAAAACAAACTGATAGATACTGAAGCAGTTGGTTATAGTTAGGAAGTTATTTAACTGTTGAAACAGATTATTCAGAAACTTTGCTGATGAATGTAATTTTGGAGTTTGGCCTGTAATTCTGCAGCAGTGATTTGTCCAGATTGTTCTTCTTAATCAGTGGTTTGATTACAAACAAAGCAAGTGCTTGAATACTAACAATGCCAAGCAATGCACCTGACAACAAGCTCCAGTCACAACACCAAGAAGAACCAGCAGAATTTGCATCCATTAAATTAAAGTTATTCTGTTTCTACATGGAGATACATTTTCACATACTTATTTAAATTTGATTTAACGAGGTAGCCACCACTGAGAATAAGCTGCTGCCTTTCATTGCCAGAGCTCCCTTAAATTTAGATTTTTTTTAGGAAGACTTGGCAATGATGAGCAGCAACATAAAACAAAACAGGTAAACATTACATAAGAATGTTTAACTTACAAGTTTTAAAAAAATACAAATATATACACTCCGCTCAATAAGTATGTCATTTTTTTCCTTTAAGTTTTATACAAATCATATATTGATGTATATTGTTACTGCCACCCATCACAATATACATTGTGATATGATTTTTGTGCCACATCATACATCCCTAGCCACTATTGTTTTAAAGATGTTAATAAATGCTTCCAGAGGTAACTAAAGGTCAACCAGCACTGCTCCCCTCCCACCTTCCTCAACTCAGACCAAATTGATGACAATCAATTCGGCTACATTTGTGTTGGTTTGTGCACTAAAAATGTTTGTTTGTGCAGGTATAATTTCAAAGAGGATAATAAAAATGTTTCCAGAGGTCAACAGAACAGACTTCATGACTTGCCAATGAGTAAAATCATCTGCTTCTTTAACATTAATGTTTATGTCAAAATCTATTTTGCTTGATAGATGCTAAATGGTAAATGAACTGAACTTACTGGTGAAAACATTTGATAACTAGAAACCACGAAGCCACATTAGTATTCAGCAAGAATATCTCAATTTAGCCTTTTTCTGAGAACCATGCAGACCTACAGAACCGAATTGTGCACAACATAAATTTTATGAAAGAGTAACAATAAGGAAGCAGTAGTTGGAAAATGGCCAAAGTAATTTGATTTGCCACAAACTTTCTCTATCACATCCCAGTGAAATAAACAGACGCGTGTGATTGTAGCAAGATAAAATGTGGAAAATTCAAGAGTTTGTGTACTTTTGCAAGGCACTATCTGGAAAGTTAACTCAGGAAGCTGCTTTATCGCTGTTACACTGTTAATGCCATCCAAATGTTCGGCACACTTGAAGGAAAGTGATGGGGGATGTACAGGGTGAGGAGAGGTCAGATGTAAACTCTGGGTGGTCTCCAGCAGTAGATACCCAGACTTCAGCCTGACCACCCTGCTCAGTTTAACAAACTCCCAAAACAATGCAAGGCAAAACAATAGTGGGTGGGGTCCCTGTAAACTGGAGAAAGCGCAACAGGAAAGCTCTCTGAGGTAAATTGCCATGTATTGCCTGGTCATATGTTGCTAGGAAAGGCCATGATGAAGCTCAGTGTGCTTCCCTGCTGAAGCTCTCCCTCCTGACTTCTCCAATAACATTCCTGCTCAGTCTAATCACTCAGCTGTCAGAAGACTGGCGCTGGCATCCTTTAAAGTTACAGCATTTTTAAAACTGTCCCTATGTTATGCCTGTATAATGATACTGTGAACTGTGAAAAAGATCAAGCTCCTTCACCTGCTTTCTGAGCTACAGTCGCTATCACATTTATGTTGTACTATTTATATATTCTTCTGGTTGTCCCAGAATCTCATTGGATCCGTCCATTTTGAACAACAAAGGATAAGAGATTCTTTGGGCCGATGGACAGATGTGCTTCCTTACTGATACAGTCTGTTTGAAACAGTTCCAGTCACGTGACTTTCTTACGAAACGCGAACTGACACAAGGTGACAGACACAAGGTGACTGACACAAGGTGAGCTCGCCAATGCATCGGTGTTGCCGGACCCATTCCTAGCTCTGATTGGTTGTTTCTAGTTATCCTGGGAGCATGCAGAGGAGCTTAATCTTTTCACAGATTAATGATCTCATACTATACTGTCACAATGTAGTGACAGTTTTAACAATTATGTAAAAAAATATATTTTTCATAAAAGTTACATATGCAGCTATAAAAGCATGACAGGCAAGGCTGAGCATGATTGTGATGCTCTTCATGGCATAAATCCTCTGCTTAATATGGAAGCAAAACCCACTCAGGCTACAATTGAGGCATCTTGGAGCGCTATTTCAAAACTGCATATTCAAAATTCAATGAACATTATCCACTTAGCAATAAGCGCAGAAAGAAAAAAAAGCTGCTCAGCTCACTGCTTCACTTTTGTAGCAGCAAAGTCTCATCAACAACAGAATGTTTAACAGAGGCATCTTTTGAGATTGCATGGATTTTAGCACGGGCAAAAGAAAAAAACCTTTTCTAAGACTAAGAAATAGTAAAAGATTGTTTTTTGGCTTCAGCACAAATATTGTTCAAAGACTTTGACAAGAATGCAATTGTAGCAAAATAAAGGGATTACAGTTATATAATTCATCAATAATGAGGAGGATGGAAGACATTGGAAAGGGCATGAGAGACCAACTATTTATAGATCTGAGTGGAGCTCCATGTTTCTCTTATCTGTGGATGAAAGTAAAGATGTGACTGATGTTACTCAGCTGTGTGTTTGGGTGAGGTTTCCAAAAAGTGACTATTTTTGCGAAGAATTACTGTGCTTATCACCACTCCTCAACCAAGGACATTATGACTGCACTTTTGGTATTTTTGGAGAAAAATCATCTCATTTGGTCCAAACTTAAAGGTGTTTGTACTGATGGTGCCTCAAGCATGAGCAGAAAAGAGAAGGGTCTGTTAGACTTGTGAAAAAAGAGATAAAATACCAAATTCTACCAAATTTTATTGCATCATCTATCAAAACTCTCTTGTTATCAAAGATCAGAAACAACAAATTTTCAGAATGTGATGCAAACTGTTGTCCAGGTGGAAAGTTATTTAGTTTCCACACAACTAAACCACTGACAGTTCAAACAATTAACTGAAGATTATAACAGCAAATCTAGTGGTGCACAGTGAAGCAAGATGGCTGTCCCATGGAGAAATGGGGTGATTTCTCAGCATCCTTTCTGAAATTTGCACTTTTTTTGACCAAAGACCCACAACAGATCAAACAGCTGCATCAGGCCTTCTTCTCATGCAGATTGTATTGGCAGGTTGGTCCAAATAGTTTTCCACTTCGACCCGCAACCTTTGAGGACGTCTTCAGCTGGCACTCACTGAGAGCGTCTGTAATCAGAACTGTGACTATAATAATAATAATAATAATAATGATGATGATGGAGGAAGTTGGGTTGTCACCTAGGCACACACAACTTGCAACTCCAAGAGAGAGGCAAGCTTCCAATCAACATGCTGAAGGCAATTAAAGCATTCCAGAACAAGACAACAGCTTGGTGGATGCCTGACAGAGAAGTCATCCACTTTCCAAAACTCAGAACAACAACCACAATGGACAAGCTCCTGAGCAGCACTTCAGGCACAGGGAAGTAGCTGAAGCTTTGGGGGAGCTAAAGGATGAGTTTGATTCCAGATTCCTCAATCCCATATGAGCTGTTATTAAAAACAGCATCTCTGTCCAAAGGAATGTGCAACTGAGTGAAATAATTTAAAAGATGTATATGTGCATGTTTATTTGTGCATTAAAAACAGACTAGAGTCAAACACAGACAGGTTTTTTTCATCCAAAGTGTTTCTAGTAAATTCCCTTTGCTAACAAATAATCACAACCAACAAATCAAAATTCTGCATTAAGTTGCTGACATTACTAATCAAAACGGGTGGAATTAGGAAAACGTAAGAAAATTTAATACAATAAATACAATACAATATACAGTACTTAAATTTTGTACCCTAAGAATATTTAGTTGAATAATACCAGAACCATTTTAGGTAATATTTATTTTAATTTATTTTACCTTTAAATGTGACCAGCATTACATAGCTAAGATCCACTGGCTGATTACTTAACTACCATTAACTGAAGTGCAAAAAAAGAATTAACACAAAAAGACACAGTGGGTCAGTGGTGGACCACTCCAGCACCACCAGGAAATACCTCACTCTTCTGATGTTCATTATCATCAGCAGACGTCAAACCAAGCTTTCAAAAGGCATTTTCTCAAACTGTCAAACAATAACTCAATTTAAGCTGCTTTTATGGGTGGATTAACACAAACTTCAAAGGAAGTATTTATCTGGTGAATATGTGAATATGAAAATTAATCTGTACATTAAATATTTCTGTTGTTTTTACTGCTGTCTTTTCTTTAAATCAAATTTGGAAAGAGAACATGCACACTTAAAATTATGACTAAATATGTTTATGACTATTTTAAGGATTGTAACCAAAGTAAAGTTATATCAGTGGTCACAAAATGACCTAAGTGTTATTACAACACTTTAACTGAATGCAGCAAAACTCAAAGTTGGATATTTTTTAGAAACAGTGGAAATGAAATCAGAGAGCCCTGTCTTCCAGTGGAAGTGTTGGATATGTTGAAAGTCATTTGAAAATCTCCAACTTAATGTAAGAGTTGTTGGTAAAACAGGCTTTTTTTACTCTTACTCCTCTAATTGTGCTAATCACTAAAATATTTTAAAAAATAAAATAAAAAAATTTTCCTACTTTATTCTTTTCCAATTTAACACAGTGACCCCACATCCCCATCTCAACCATTAAAACAGGAATCAGTTGTAGGCATTAGTCAGTCCCACTTAGCTAATAATGAATGTAATGAACGTTGATGTTAAATAATTTACATGCTACCTATAAAGTGAACAAAGCGGCAATTTTGTGTTTTCACAAAAGCAAGTATCTGGTTTTAGTACAACCACATAGTTCTAGGCTTTTTGTTTACATGCGGAGCTGCAGATATGAGAATGAAACACAAGGAGATAGTCTTCTAGATTTTCTGCCGAGAAATGAGCACAAAACAAGGAATCTTATTTAAAGATGAACAATAAAAACCTAAGCTTCAAACAGCTCAAAGCAGTGTGTGTGTGAGTCCTGTTTTCAGCAGACATCATCATGTGAGACATGCTGGTTTTTATTTTAACTTATGTGCTCAATTGGCACTGGTGGCTTTTTCTATTTTTACAAAAAAATTTATCGTTAGTGCAATACAACAAAAGAGTATAATCGAAACTGAAACTCTATATTGCCCATGTCAACCCAGCACACTGCAGAAACTGCTCAGAAACATGAAGGAACACAGCAGCCCCACCAGCTTCTTACATCTCTGCCTCCTGATCTGATCCGATTTGTGTGGGACAAGCTGGAACAAGTCCAACAACAACAGCCACACCTCTGCAAGTCCTAAAGTGTCTGCTGCCAAACCTCCCAGTGCCACTGCAGGAAAAAGGAAAAGCCTCTCCATCACTATCTGGAATGAGGCAACTAATCAAATGCACCCCACACAACATTATGTTGTTATGTATGGACTAGGCCTTTAGAGAAACTCAATGGATGGATAAATTACCCATACTCCCAAAGATTTTCTTTTGGGCCCCCTATAAGAAAATCCACCCCGCAAAAATCAACTGGGCACACACATCGTTCAACCACACATTTAACTAGACACATATTTTGTTTTCAAGCCCCACTGAAGTTTATTTCACACTTCAGGCTGCAACAAAACAAACTACAAACCGTCTTTACAGTGGAACATGTTTGTGTAACCATTTTGTTTTAGTTCTATACGGTAGAAGAGTTTTCTTTACTGTTGGTGTTATTTCAAACATATTTCTTTTTTTTATTTGTAACAATATTCAACTTTGCTATCATCAATACATTAAAATAAAAGCCTCTGTGTAAAATGGGGTTAAAACATGAACAAAAACCCTGAGAGTTTTGTTTTTTTCATTCATCGCTCCCCCGTGACACTGATTAATCATTTGCAGTTACTATGTGCCATATTTTTGGACAACAGATGAGTTTGAACTGTTAAATAATACAAAAAAAGGTTGTAGACAAACTTTGTAGCAATCCTAGTCCGAAGCTACAATGTTTCATTGACTGCAGATACAGAAGGGGAAAAAGAGTTTAGCCATTTTCTCTTTTTCAGTCCTGTGGGGTTCAGTGCATGTATTCCTGCTACTGCTTTATCTTTGTTTATGCCATTATCCAGTCTTTTGACACGCACCTCCCTCCCAACCTGCACTTCCTGACTCTGATTTAGGTGGAAGTGTTTGTTTTCTTGTAAAAAGGGAGTACACATCAGAAACGAGAATTAAAGCAAAGACTTAATGCAGTTTGCTGGTTTCTTTAATAACTTTTTAAACTAATTTGTATTACCGAAACACAACTGGCTTGATGGAAATTATGTTTGGACCAATTTGGATCTGCTATTTTCAGATTATCAACTGAACGTAGCAGCACCACTGAACCTGATTGTTAATTTGAATCCTATTTATGCTAAGCTAGTGCTTTGTAAATGTGTATGGAATTAGGTTTTATATAGAGCCATAAAATGACATGTTTTACCAGCTTCTGAGCATAAAAATAAATTAAGACTAGTTGAGTGCTGTGTGCCACTCATTAAACTTCTTCTCATGACATTTGTCCTCACACGTCATAAATCGGGACGGCCGCTTCCTGCCTCTACTCTGTGCTCAGTTTGAACTGCTGCATACTTAAACAAGGGGGACATCTTCAGAGAAGATCGTAGTGGATAACAGGAATGAACCCTCAGCAGTAAAAGGAATAAAAGCCTCTCCATGACCAAATAACTGGCTCCAGATTAGCCCTGTGAACAGGCTGGGTCTCTGCTCTGAGCCTAAAGACAAGTCTTCCTTCAGAGACTGTGGAGGAAATGCCTTTGTGATGAGAGGCTGCTAGATCTCTACTGACTCTCCCTGCCTGCTTGATTTCTTTCAAAGCACCACCCCTGACATATTGTTCTTGCCTGCTCAGTCATAGTTAGAGTCTAGATCAGGCTTACAAAAATCCAACCCAATCCAGCCCAAGCCCACAGGTGTCGTGTCCGAGCTCAATCCAACACAACTAATTAACCCGAATTATAAGCCTGAGCCCAAAGAAAAAGCCCACATATTATTTTAATTACAACTTCACTGATTTCTTCTTTTTAAACCACCATTTAAGCAATCACAGTAACTTCTCCCATTTTTAAGTTGTGCTTTAAGTCTCCCATCTTGCCACTTGTTGTGACAGTGTGCTTGATAGGTTTCTATCTCTGCCACTGCTTGAGCAGAACAGGGCTGCATGTGCCTGCAGTGCATTATAGTTGTTACAGCCTGATTAACTTCTGCCCCCTACTTCAGATCATCAACCGGTTAAGCTGTCTACTCCTCTATTTGCCATATAATAAGTAGATTAGCACAATGCAATTTTATATTGCACAGTCTTGTTTGGTTTTCTCTGTTCTATATGTTTTGTAGGCTCATTAAACATAACACAGAAGTCCGAACCTGTCCTGGACTCGACCATCAAGCAAAATACTGATCAAACAGACTACTAATTTGATCTGGGATCTGCACACTTGTAGGACATTATGGATCTGGTGAGAGACACAAAGCATCTGTTGCTGACTCAACACTGACGAGGCCTCGTACGTCCGGAAACAAAGAGGAATCCATAATCGTGTGTCCGGCAGCGAAACAAAGCGGCACACCACAGAGTGCAAACAAACGTCTCAGTGAAAACCTGTCTGTAAACCTGCAGAAAGTAGCAAGCAATTTGGAAAAGATGAAAAGAATACGCAGACATGTGCAAGATCCTGAGAGAGAAGCAGATCCCTTTTCAGACAACCTTTCCAGCTCGTCAGAGGGTGAAATGTGCCCATGAAGTGGTTTATCCACTCTGTTATTAATAATTAAGACTTATACTTTGTTTATGGTACATAATAAGTAAATAAGTGAGGTTTCTCATGAGTACTTTCTACACCAAGGCCAGAGCCGATGAGGAAGCTGCCATTGGCGGTGAAACAGGTTCCTAACTTCCCTCACCTAGGAAGTTAGGAGCTCAGTTTGAGTTTTGTTTGTTCTTGATGTTGACTCTTTCATATGTTCAGTGTTTACAAGAGTGAGCAGGGAGTCAATTCATCTCTGTTATAACTAAAGAATATAATTTAGATGAGCAGCAGGTTGATAAAATTGGTGTCAAACAACATTAATGGTTTACATTGTCCAGTATAAAAAGGTGGAAAGTCTTATCTAAATTTAAAAGAGAGAAAGCCCAAAAGGTTTTATTGGAGGAAACATATGTAGTCAATATTGAGCATGTTAAATGGAACAAAATGGGTTTTGAAGATGGTTTTTACTCTTCCCACAGTTCTGGGAGGTGAAGTGGATTTTGCTATCTGGAACACTGATACCGTCAGTACCATCCTGACCAGGCAGGACTGGTCCCTGTATAAACAGTAAGTTTCAGTAAGCAAGTCTCTATTTCTGATCCGAGAAATAGCAACAACAAAGGGACCTTTAGTATGTGGTGGTGACTTCAATATCCAATTAAACACTAAATTGGATTCTTCTCATTAGGGAAAGTTGATGTGTGAAATAGTGGAATTAGGATAGTACACCTGATGGACGAATTCAAGAACGATTTGTTTAAGCTCAAAAGGTGTGAAATAGGTCCCAATACAATTTCTGATCATAATCGTGTATACTGATATTGGTCTGAACAAGAAAAATAGGCAAGGTCTGTCCACTGTCCACTTTTAAAGCTTGTCTTAAAACCCATCTATTGTATGGGTTGATGCCATCATGTCAATATATGAACCCGACTCTCTGAGGAATATTTCCAGTATTTGTTGAATCTACGCCATGAAAGATTAAGGCAGTTCTTAAAGCAAAAGGGGACCAACCCTGTACTAGCAAGGTGTACCTAGTAACGCGGCCGGTGAGTGTAGATCCACAGAGATGTAAATCAAACCGATGTTTCCTTTCTGACAGCAGCACCAGCAGTGAACAGTCAGCTGATGCATAGAGCATGAAGAAGTAGCAAAGGATGGACCGGGAAAGGCTGAGCTCCGTGATGACTTACTCTTGCTATGAATGGACTTACTTCATTCCCTGACAAGTAAAGCAAAAGCAGGAGCAGACGGCCCTGGGCTGGGGGTGTGTGACAGTCACCAGCTGCCTATCTGATGCCCTCACTGTCATGACTCACATGGTAATCAGCTGGAACCAGGGGGACTCAACAACATCAGGACGCGCACATTCACCCCATGAGGGAAGGGGTGAATGCGAAGTTTTATCTGGAATCACATGCACACATCCACACAAAGACTTCCATTTAAGGCCAGCTAAAACACAAGATTGGGCTTTTCGATGAGAGAAGGGTGATAACATGTCCTTTTTCTGGACAAACAGATTCACACAAGCCTGCAGATGCAGTTCAGTCCTGGCAGAGACATTCACTGATCAAATTGACATGGCAACCCTGGGTGGGAATGTTACTGAAGACGTCAGTGAGTGGCTACTGGACTCAGACAGAACTACCAAAGCAAGCAACAAACATGCTGATCATGAACACATTGAATATAATCTTCACAATAACTGAGCTTGATCACTATAGTTGATCATAAAAGAAGGTGATTTCTTTCAATTATTCCTCGAGAGGTCTGTGCATTAGGACATTTTGCTACAATCTGATGAGTTTGCTACAATCACACGTTTTAACTGTTGTAGCTTTGTCAACTAATTGAACTGAAACACATTTACTGCACAAACCTTCTTGTTCGAGGACAAAGTGGTCTGCGACTGTCTGAGTCAAATAAGTCACAAACACTACTGTTTATTCTCATTTGATTCCAGCATTCTTATCTAAAATATATCCAGTGCACAAAGAATTATTATAATTACACAGAAAAAAGTCCCACACACAGTCTAACTAATAAAAATCTGCAAAGTGTGGTTTGCATTTTGCTCTGACACCATTAATTAAAATCCAGTGCAGCCTTCAAAAGTAACCCAATGAGAAAAGCTATACTGTGAAGCATAGTGGTGGTGGAGGCACCATCATGATGTGGGGATGTTTTTCTTCAGCTGGGACAGAGAAGTTTGTTAAAGCTGATCAGGATGATGGGTTCAGCTAAACTCAGGGCAGTCCAGAAGAAAATATATGTTAGAAGCTGCTTATGACTTGAGCTGGTATTCAAGTCATGAGGTTGAACAGCACAAATCAAATTATATACAGTCAGTTGTAGGCAAAAATGGTTGGAGTACCTAGATTTAATAAATAAGAAAATAATTCTGACTGGTCAATATTTGATCTGTCAATCACCAATCAAGGAGTAATTAGTCAATTCCAGTCTCTAGGCAATTCATTTGTGCATCTCTAATACCAATTAAAAAACAAATCAGTTTGTTTGTTTTTTTTACTAAATACACTTTTTGGCAAATATTTTTACAACAATATTTCCGTGGACCCCCTGTCTACTCACCGTTCGATATTTGTGATTTTTTTCTTTGGAAAATAACTAGAATGTTTGTGTAGAAAATTGCCTATTTTCAGATTTTTACTGCAGCGTTTTTAAAATATTTTAAAGAAAGTGCAGCTGGGAAAATGTGAAATACAATAGCAGTGCTACTTGACATTTAGAAAACAACCAACCCAGACCTGCCATTTATTTTCCTTTAGTGTGACCAACTGTAACAACTAAGAGCTGAAGACATTGGATAATAAGTTGCTCAAAATGGGCAGTGTGTGTTTTCAGAGGTTGTCTCAAGTACTCAAGATTTTAGGCATTGTTGTGATTCCTTATTTTTTTTTTCTTCTTAATCTTAAAGCAACTGGCATTTTAATGTAATGAAGCATTTTGTTTGCCGAGCAAAAAACTAAACTGAATAAAGGATTGCGTTATAGAATAAAACAAAAATAACTTCAGGAGATTTCACATGTTGGACTAAATCCTACAAGGACGTAGAAGACGATCGGGGGCTTTTTGAGCCAAAGTGAGTTGTGGATGTTACAGATGCAGCAAAGAATAACGGATTATGATGATGATGTTGATGATGATGATGATGTTGAATCACTTAAAATTGGTCTTGTGTTTCTCTGGATGCCATGGCAACCGTGCACCCCTCTACACCCCCACTTGTGCTAAAGACAGACCATTAGTAAACAGGCAGACCGTCAGGTTGTGACACCGCTACTTATGTTTATTACATCTTACCGGAGCCTAAAATGCCTTAGAGGCGCGTTTGAAATTAAGGATGGATTAAAAGTGCGGGATTAAGAATCGCTGCTTTCGAGCAAAACTGTAGTTTTACACCGCTACGATCTGGAGAGGCTACAGCGGTTCCACTCAGAGACAGACGAGAAAAAGGAGCCACGTAGAGCCTCTGTGTAAAAGTATGAGAGCAACGAGGATTTAAAAGATTGTGGGAATCCAACAGATGTCGGTTCACTCTCGTTTTCTTCCCTCGCAGCTGAAAAATGCGCACTACTTGGCGCTGCCTTTCCCACAGTGAAAAGTTACAGTCGCTCCCAGGTGGAGTAACATTTCTGCTCTCCGCGACAAAAAAAAAAAAAAAAAAAAAAAAAAGCCTTTCCAACAAACATGGAGGAAAATGAGAAATTACAGAAGCTGAAAATCTTACCTGCCTGAGAGGAGGAGTTCTTGGTTTTATTTCCCACAAGATAAAACCAAGACGAAAAGCAAAAACAGCCGAGCAGACGCAATTCTCGGGCTCCCTCCTGGTGGTTGTGTTGATGTATGTGTAGTGTGTGTGTGTGTGTGTGTGTGTGGTGTGTGTGCACCGCTTCACCCCCGGAGGCTTCCAGAGGAAAGCAGCCGAGCTTCGTCTGATGTCACCGGGGCAGGGCGTGGCTTCACTGGCGCTAATTTCCATAAAGACATGATGTCACGATGTCACTTCTTTAGGTTATTCCCTTTACGCCAACAATTATGTAATTACATACTAAGTCTAAATAGGTCATATATAATTAATCACATTTTAGTCTAAGTTTTATACCTTTTCAAAAATAAATAAAATCACCCAAACTGTTTATTTTCTCACAGTTGGCCAGGGGTTCTTAACCTTTTCGCCTTTTGGCCCCAACGTTTTGAGTCCAAAAAGTTGCTCGTTTTGACTTTACCGCTGCCTTCTATTTGTAGTACGAACAGGGAAATTCCGCCCACTAGCGGAACAGGTCAGCGTTGGGCCAGGGGGCGGGGCCAATTGCCGGGCCTCTAACGAATCACCGGGCCCCTTAGTGCACCAGCTACTGGAAACTGTTGAGCGGGAGGTGGGGGGGGGGGGATGTGTAGCGTGGAACGAAATCTCTACATTGCTGGAAAACCTATGGATTTCCACCCACCACCTTACTTTGATACTCCTAAGTTACGCCCATTACATCATCAGTTACCTTCAGAAGACACCTGAAGGTGTAGAGTTCACCTATTTGTATCATAATCTTAATAACTGTCAGATCTGCTGTCAAAACCAAAGTTATTGACGCCAACATCTTGATTTTAAATGATTTGTATTACACCAAGTAGAAACATGCATCTTTGAAGATCATGTAAAAGTGGCAGTCATTTACATTTAGTTAGCCTAATAGCATAACTGCTTAAGTCATATTAGAATGTTTTGGAAAACAAGAAAAAAACATTTTTAATATTGGAATTTTGTATTTATAATGTGACAGAAAGTTATACCAGACGTGTGAATAAGTTTTCAAATAAAGTAAGACGACACTGATTGTGTAGCAAATATAAAAGTGACTTAAGCAGAATTTGCCTCGACTTAGGCCATTCTGCTCTTACATATAAACAAACCAACCAACCAAATCAACATTGTTTTACTCTCCTAAACATAACCAAGTTGTGTTACTGTCCTTCACATTAAGGTGTATTAGCTGTCTGTGCTATTAAAATGAGCAGTTAAGAGTTTTTAAAGGGATCTCAAGTGTTTAAAGATTTCAGTGATTTGTGAGCACTTCTGGTCCTTAATGGTAATGATATTACCTGCTATCTGCTAAGTCAATACAATGCAGAAACACCTTTCGCTGTAATAACACGCTCTTCATATTTGCAACTGGTTGTACGTTTAAGGTCAGTATAATACTGAAGAATAAAACTGCTCCAATCTTTCTTCCAGTATTTTCCTTAGTGTCATTTATCTTCCCAGCAGTTCTCATCACTGTGCAGCCACCACCATGCACTACAGTGTGGATGTCAAAGTATCCATCTGAGCTGTGGCATCTTTGCAGCTTCTCAAAAATGACCTCTTGGCTGCTCCTCTGATTAATGCTCAGTGAGACGCTCAAGACTTTCTTTATAATCTTCCTTTTTCTGAACTTCTCCATAACCTTCCTTCTTTCTACCTGACCTGTCTGATGTTTTATGGTCTTCATGAAGTAACTTTTGTTTTTAACTAATGGTCTAAAATCCTTTACAAAATGGTTGGGTTTATGCTAAAAAAAGAACTACAGACAGGTGATTCATGAAAGCAGTTTCATTTAATGATCTAATTTAATGAAGCTGAATACAAATGTGCATAATTAGCAAATGCAATTTTTGCATGAAACAGCTTGTGCAGGTGTTTATTGCTTGCCTGTAATCATCCAAGTGTACGAGGGAGATTTAACACGGACACCGGTGATGAACATGTTGTTCTTCCATGAACTGCTCCAATTCCGACACCCTGTTATCCAAGGGTGTTATCCGCTTGTCCTTTTTGGCCTTCTGGAGTTTCAGAGATCTAACCTCCTCGACCAAGTCTTGCTGGGGTCTGACAGCAGAAATTTCTTCTGACAGGAAGTCCAGTAATTTTTCAATGTCATCCATATCCTGCCTGGCCCGAGTCTGTTTTGGTCCCATCCTGAATGCATTTCATTCCTGGTCATTTGACCAGTACGTCCGTCCGTTTGGGTAGGTGTGAATGCTAAGCTTATTCTGGTACACCTACAGACCTTGTTGACGTGAACTCTGGTTTGGTTCTAATGAACATGTGAACTTTTAATTTTTAGAGTCATTATAGAATTCAGGATTGACATAGGAATTTTAAAAAATAAAATATGCTTTATTATTCCCAGAGTGAAATTAAATGTAATTAAATGCACCAAACATACAATAATAATTCAACAGAATGTATGTGGCTCATACTGGTAAAAAGGTTTCTTCCCAAGGCTATGCCAAACAGAAAAAAAGGTTGAATTTTGTTCATCTTAAATAGTAAAAATAAACCACCGAATAAAACTGGCACGGCGCACAAAATTCAAAGAACAAAGCCAGAATGATTCTCTTTACTCTTCACTTAAGTAGAAGGCTGAGTCAAAACTTCATCAGGTTCCTTCTTTGACTTCTTGGTGCTTTTTGGTTTCTGAGCTTTTGTCCTCTTCAGCTGATGCTCTTCAATCCGCTGCTGCTTTTTCTGCAGATACACTGACACGTTGTCAAAGCTCACTTTATACAGGTGCTCAAAGTGGTTTGTGACGCTTGTGAAATCTGTCATGAAAAATAGAGCATGTGTAGGTGAAATGCAATTTTACAAGATAAACTAAACCCCAGTGTCACTGCAGCTATTTCCACAAACGACTTAAAAAGTCTGATTATGATTCATGCAAGCTTGGCTTTTTAAGTTGTTTTTCAAAACCTGCTCCTCAAGGCAACATGCTCTGCATATTTTATGTATTTTCCTGCTTCAGAACACATAATTTTAGTTGATGGCTGATTAATGAGCTTTTCCTGAGCTGCAATCACCTGAAACAGGTGTGTTAGAGAGGGGGAACACTGAGGCTCGCTGCCTCAGTGTTCCCCCTCTGAAAGCTGCTTTTCCAGTAGCAAGTGGCTCTCTAACCAATTAATGTGCAACTTTTCCATGATTCTCTGGTCCTCACTATTGTTTGTGGGATGTGAGCAGCAGCAGCTGTGCTCAACTCTCTGCTGATGTTTGCAGCAACACTCAGCAATGGAGAACCTCCAGGTTCTGGTTCTGATGGACTCAAATAAACCCAGATATTTAATTTGGTCTTATAGAAATTCATTCCTAGCCCAAACATAATGATAAAAACTGCTGATTATTTTGCTGTACACATAAATATACACATTCTGACACTTCATTTTTTTTTGTGAAATCTTTTAGATGTAGGTATTTCAGCAAAAGATGTAAACAAATATCCATACCTGAACTTTTTTTAATTAGAAGGAAACATAAAATTCACGACACAAGCCAATATTATTTAGTTCAGATGTTTCACACAGTTTCCACTAAACTGCAGCTCTGACAGAAAGCTGACTACTACGAGGGCCCGTTTAGGACAAAAACTATGTTTTGACTCATACGCACACAAAATACTAAAATTACGTCTATACAGTAATAAAATATCACACACATACACACAAAGCATACAGATATACTATCATGTACTGGATGATAGGTCAAAAATGTATGTGTGTGTGACATTTCAATAGTACATGTGTGCAATTTCAATATTTAGACGTAGTGTGACCTGTATCTGAACTTTTCATTGCAGTGTGAACAGCACAGTCGGATTCTTTTCGAATGTGACCCATATCCGATACGTATCCGATTCAAATACGACCGAATGTCCAGGTCGCATTCATCCAAACTGAACGTCACTGATACTCAACAAATTTTTCTACTCCGCATAATGATACGCGCAACCAGGAAGAAAAATAACAACCATAACGGACTATAATGAGGATTAAGTTTGTTAATATTCTGCTCCGGCCAGACAACAACTTCAAATATGCAAACTAAGCTCAACCGTTAGCCTCCATGTTTACTTCCGCAAACACTGAGCTCTTCTTTTATGGAGGTTGGCAGAACACTGAGAACATTGACCCTATTGCGCCCTCTACTGCGCATGTGGCAAATTTTAAGGTTGTTTGCTTGTTCACACTGCAGAACACATACTGGTCGCATATGTGTGGAAGTTTGAACGGCCTCGGCAAAAAAAAAAAAAAAAAAAAAAAAATCAGATTTGACAAAAAATCGGAATCGGGTCATTTCAGCCTGCAGTGTGAACTGCAGCCTAAATTATCTATGTATCACCTCTGACCTGGACTTGCGGGCTTGGTGCAGCTGAATCATCTTGCAGAAAGTCCCCCGTTTTGAACAAAGCAAGATAAGGAAAACTCCTCGTTCAGAGAGTCTTGCCCTCTTTTGATAATTTCTTTTGGAGAAATGCTCCCTGACCCCTAAAACTTTGTCTGAAGTGGCGCTTGTAAATCCAGTCTGCAGTGCAGCAGTCAGGTCAACATTAAATCCAAGACATCTGATTAAGCATCAATGGTTGTATCAGGTTCATGCAGACAAGGAAGTTGTAAATATGTTGCTCAAAGCAAACACAGTTGCCATGGGCCTGCTGGCCTGCTGCAAGGCTTTTGTCTTACTTCCCCAAACAAGAACTTAATGGAATCAAAACTGTCCGCTTTAACATCAAACAAACTATCCTCTTTTCTTAGCAAAGGCAAATATAAGACCATCTGTGCTGATCTCTACAACATCCTTTGTTTATAGTAATCCACAATTTTACACAACAGAGCTATGACCAGGACCAGACGCCAGAATCACTAAAAGCAGATTTGACAGACTCTGTAAGTTTGTTTTAACCTTTGTTTCTTCTTCTAACCCACACTTTTGTTTCATGACAGCTAGACTTGAGGACAGTGGACTTACTGTCAGTTGTGCTCCATTGTGTTCTGAGGATCTCGTTACTCTTCTGAGGTCGTCGTTCTCAGTGTCACACTAGAAGAACAAATTTGTAAGCTGCCTGTTTTGAAATAATGGCATTGCCAACATTTATGCGTTTCTAAACAGGTGAAAGGGAAAATATTTTTTTTTAGCTTAGAGGTAAACACATTATACACTAACTGTACTCAGGGTGGAAATTAGCACCCACCACTGGCCAAATGCGGGTAAAAGTATGAAGTGGTGCATAAATTGGAGAAATTTGAACAGAAAAAATAATAATAAAAAAACTGCATTCAAAAACAGGCAAAGTATTAATTTAGTCAAAGCGGCCCAATAAGAAGAATAATGGGAAATAACTAATCAGTAAAGTGGTAACACCCAGAGCCAGCAAAATCTGGATAAACGAATGAGAATGAGCCTTTTACTCAATTGAGTCAAGAAAAATGACTGACCAACACCACTATTAGTAACTCAAGTTTAAACACAAGAATTTTAACTTGCCTTTTTTTCCTTTCAAAAAATGAACCAAACACCACTCAAGTTGCAAAGCATCAATTCATACCTTTCCCAACAATGCAACAACTCTGACTGGACAAAATAAGAAATAAATGCCAATCCTCTGACTGGTTTATAACCTCACTCCATAATTAACTGCTATTATAACAATAAAATCATATTAAAGTAAATAATCAGAAGAAGAATAGATGTTAAAAATAAAATTATTAATTGTATCTAGATGTGTGTAGGATTGAGTCCAACCATACCTCCCAGGAGTTTTTTCTGAATGTGTGGATTTGGAGTGGGACGTCGCTGGAGTCCAGTAGCACCCAAAGCCGTCCTTTCGTGTCAAAGCCCATGTCCAAGGGACGGTGGAGAAAGTGGAGTTTACTGTGAAACCTCAGCTTCTCGTCACCGGTTCGCTCCAAGGTGAAAATGTAAATGTTCATCAGTCTGAGAACACAATCAAAAAGTCAAAAGCATAAAAGAATCTTAATAATTGGGCAATATGGGCTTTTGCAAGCAACACTACCTGGCCTAAACTCTGTCACTGGTCTCTGCAGACATGTTCTAAACAAACTGATTTGTAATGTGACATTTGAGGCTTCTGCTTTGAAAGTCCTGTCCACTTTCATACAACCCGAACCACAGGCTCAGAAGTTTAACATTTCCACCAGTGGGTTGAATAAAAGGATGTAAGCAGCATTCAGACAACAGTCCTAGCGGTGCTGGAGGAACAGTGTGGTAGAGGTCCTTTGCTCGTCTCCCTGGTGGGACACTTTATGCAACATACAGAACTTCTGGTCTATATCCTGGGAATTGGCTTTGTGTTGTTAAAAAAAACTCTTTCAGCTTCTGGTGTACAAGATTGTGAAGGAATGTAAAGACAAATTGATGTAGAGTTCACACAATCTAACAAAAATAATGTAATTTTGGGCACAACTGAATTTGTTTTGCTAATCGCACACTTTTATTATTGATTCTGGGCAATAAGAAAGAGACACTTTTTATGACCACCTCAACAAGATCCTTAACTTTAACTGTAAATGCTACAAGGAAACAGAATTTTCCATTTTGGACACAGTATTGTCAGCTGCAAACTGAATTTACATACAACATGTGACAGTTCTTTATGAGAAGAAAGAGGGGCAGGACATAAGAATAAAGGCATGTTGAACCTTACTTTGGAGATGACTACATTCACCATAAAAATATAGCTGAATAAAATAAAATACGCCAGAACCGCATTTACGTTTCTCATAGTGTTCTCCTTTATGAACTTTTATTATTTGTAGAACATGATTAGAATTTATAGCACTAAGTATTTCTTTGTGAAATGTATTCCAGCATAATATGGCGGATTGGACAGCTTGTCCATCCTAAGCTTATGTGTGCACCACTCCACCCTGCACAAGACCTGCCCAGCACTACTGCAGCTTGACTGACTAGGACATGACAGTGACAGACAGCATTCAGACATGTTGACGGTTAGGTTAAGTGAAATGAATGAAATATGAGTTGAAGTCAAAGCAAAGTCCCTGTGAAGATAGAAAGACACACTCTGCACTCACCCGTCACACAACACAGCTACATCACGGCCACCTGGGGAACTGCAGATACGAAACACGGCTGCATTCTGGAAAGTAAAGGCAGATTTAGAGATTTAACTGATAGCATACCGACAGGGAAATAAACGGCAAATATTCCATTAAAAGCAAATATTTTGGAAACTTTAAAAGGGCATGCTGTCATTTATTTGCCATTTTATGGTCACTCTCATATGGCTGGGCAAAACAATAATGATGTCAATACCAATAGAAATTAAAGCTGCAAGCAGCATTGGCGGCCGTTGCAGCTCAGCGCCGCGGTTGTCTATGCTTAGTGGATGTGGTTTTAATATTACATCACGTAGAAGGAGCAGCAGGATGAGGGACCCAACAATCTTCAGTCCTCACTCATTCTTTCTCGCTCTCTATGTCGGCTTTCTGTCACACACAGACTCATTTCCCTAGCAACTGGCAACAACGCTACTTTAAGTATCACGATTCAGCACCAAAAACACTCAGATAGAACAGAACATTCGGTTTGTTACAGTTCCATGTTTTTAGGCTTGATGTGTATTTTGCGATTAATAATAAATGGTAGATGTGATAGATTAGCTACTGCTGCTGTTATTAGCCTGTTATATAGCAGTGGCTGATTCGCTATTTTAAACACCTGCTTTACTGATGAGCTGTCAGTTTGTGTGTAGGTCACATTTTTTATTTTTAAGCTGAACCAAAACACACCTTATTCCACAGCCCATCTGTGTGTTACGTTTATAGTTTAAAATGACATTAGAGCTCATTTAAGAATATTACAATATATATCGTGATATTAATGATATAGCAAAAATATATCGATAGGAGCCCTAGTTAAAAACAGCGGAATTTAATGTGAAAGACCAACACAAAGTGGTAAAACAATTGTGAAGCAGAAAGAAAATTATATCTGATTAAAAAATATAAATAGATATTTAAAAATATGAGACAATTACTGAACTATTATTTAGCAAATGAAAATTTAACTATACTTTGCATCTTAAGAAATATTAATATTATAATCTATTGTATTTGCCTTAAAATATTTAAAGAGCAAAATTAATGTTTTTTATTTTTGCAGTCAATATTTGATCTTCTTACATTTCCTTTGGCAGCATCAGAGCACAGATTGTCTCCAAGCTGTCCAAGGTCCCAGCTTTGCAGTTTGCGACCAGATTCAAACTCCCACAGCTTCACCGTTCCATCCTACAAAAGATTTGTCATTATTACAGCTCTTTATGATAAAATCAGCATTAAATCCATGGTCTCAGAGTTTTACAGGTTTAAAAACAAAAACAAATGAAAGTTTCCAAAACAAGTGATGAATGCATTTTACATCCCTACATTTCTATAACTCCTACAACTCTCATTTGAACGTGCATGTCTAAGAAACCAAATTTAGTATCAATGTTGCAAACAAGAGATTACATAAACAAAGGGAAACACACACACACACACACACGCATGCATACCCCTGATCCGGACAGCAGCCAGTGTGGATGATTTGTTGGGATCTCTAGCGTACTGACAAACCTGATGGAAAGAACGGTACAACTTTATCAATCAATCAATCAATCAATGATTTTATTTTGGTAACTTGTCCACATTAAACACAGGAAAGAACAAAAAACAACAATAAAGAAACCCATAATGAAAATGAATAGGTTGAAGCCAAGCTTTTTCTTGCCTACCCTACTTTGTACCCAACAACCTACCAATAAATCTGGACAATGCATATATAAATCTACATAACAGCGTAAGATGCTATCATTTTACATGTTGAAGCTCTTTTAAAGCTCACCAAGAAAGGTCATAACTTTAAATCATCATTCAAATCATTCCACAGTTTCACACCAATAACTGAAACACATCTAGACTTTACCTGGCTCTTCTCATTTGTACATTCAAATATAAAAACAAATCTCGCAAACTACATATATTCTCTCTCAATTTAAATAATTTCTAAATACCGAAAAGAAGACTTTTGCTCAATGTTTTATGCATTTTTTATTTTTTTATCTATGTATTTTTATATAAACAATATCTTTAAATTGTAATACTTTACTTTGAATGATTCAAGATATGGATCTCAAAAGGATTAACTACCTATGATTCATTTGTCCACAAACCTTACAGAACTAGAAAAAGATTATTTTTTTAGGTA
Source organism: Poecilia picta (assembly GCA_033032245.1). Taxonomy (NCBI): domain Eukaryota; kingdom Metazoa; phylum Chordata; class Actinopteri; order Cyprinodontiformes; family Poeciliidae; genus Poecilia; species Poecilia picta. The sequence goes on along the minus strand of CM065354.1, from coordinate 15,271,286 downwards.
CCTGCAGGTGAAACATTATTGTAACAGAAACTTTAAAGAAGTGCTGAGAAAAAGTGATTCCAGTTTCATGGGGGTATTTCTACCACTAATTAAGCCCAGATCAGACAGCAGAATTATCTCTAAATTATATAATGCCATACAGCTATCTAAACATGAGAATATAGAAAACATAAAGAGGAAATGGGAAAAGGAAATGAAGGTAAGAATCTCACAAGAAAGCTGGGAGGAAATATGTACACTGCAGTGGGCCTCGACCGGATCAAACACACGACGGGAGTTTTGCTGGAAAAACATCTTACATTTTGTTGCTACACCCATTCAGAGACGATATCAAAGAAACGGGGACGCCTGCTGGAGACTCTGTGGGTCTAAGGGAGCCAAGCACTTCTATGTGTTTTGGGAATGCAAGGTAATAAGACCACAGTGGGAGGAGCTCCACAAACATATTGAAAATATATTCAATGTAAACACTCCATTCAAACGTTGTACTTGGGCAACTTACAGCTGGACACATGGACCAATAAAAACCAAGGAGAAAAAGGAAAATATTATAAGACCTGGACCAAATGGACTGAGTATGTAAAACCAATTAGATCTGTCTTCATTTTACTGTACTTGTGAATTATGGGTCCTGCCCTTTTATGTTCTTGTGGTTTTTATAGCTCAAAGTGGTGCAATCCCCATTTTTGATAATTTTTGTCATCATTCACAACTAAAATTAGTAATAGTCTGTGAAAGAAAATACCAGCAAGGCAGCATGGACAAAATCATTTGGACTCTCTGCTTCTATCCTCATACACGACTTTAAATTGGTAAAGCTGTAATTAATGAATGTGATGGAAATCTGTCTAAATAAAAAAGTAATAATAATAAAACACAACTGTAAATCATATATGAAATTACACAGTCAAATAGATTTTTTAGTTGTCCTAGTAAGTACAGCCAGTTCTACTTGTGTTTAATGTAGGTGGACTCACTGGTGATGCCCCAAGCAGTAAGACTGGATGTTGTAGGGGGACCTGCGATGGCTCACTCTGATCTTCTCATCACGGTCAGCTGTAATGATGTATCGGTCGTCTGCAGATATGGTCTAAAAGACAGGGATTGGAGCAGTTAGTCCATGTTTAACCCATCCAAACATTCAAACTTAGTCACAAGCCCTAAAGTAAAACCCACAAGAGCAGATAAAAACCAACTGGCCGAGGCAAGTTTTAACCTGGACTGACTGAGTCACGATTTAAAACAAAAAAGAAAGTCGCCATCAAATTTAATTCTGTTTTTATCCAGCATACCAACATGCTTGAGGCTGACATTTTTTAAAGGCTTCACGTTCCTGGGGAGGAACAGATGCAAGTTAAACTTTGGAAACGTCCTCAAAAAAATCTCTATTTATTGGCAATGTTTATGAAACTCCACTCACAATTGACATAACTTAATTCCTTCTGATCTATTGATAATAATCACACAAATAATAAAGAGATAACCAAGTTTTGTTACTTTGTTTCACAGTATTGGTTCTGCAACACTTAGTTCTAAGTAAATAAAAAGTTAATCTGTGCTTTGTTAAAAAAAATTTAATGGAACAAAAAATATAAACTATACTGCTCTATCAATCTGTGATAGCATTATTCGATATTAATTTATACAGTTTCTTTTAAAGATATGAAATCAGTAGCCGTGGTTCAAAAACAAACAATCCCATATTGTACAATTATTGCAGAAGTAGAAATCAGTCAGCATTAAAATTTGTCATGATAAGCTTCCTAATTTTTTGTCACCACCAAAAACAGCTAATTAAACACAACTGTTCATACAAGATGAGGGACAGGTGGACATATTTACAGACTGGTTGACAGTTAAACACTTATCTTAATCCTTCATCATCCATAGTATTTGATCCTTACCACAGCAAGTAACATCGAAAGGTGACCCATCTTCAGCTCGCCGTCCTTCTCTGGCTCAACCACAGAAAAGGAGTAAACATCTCCAGACTTGTCAGCCACCAGCAGCTCATCTTCAGCCTGGCTGAATGCTAGTGATGTGCACCTCCTAACCACCCACCTGTGGGCGATTCAAACACATCAACATTTAAAAATACTTTATTGAGCAAAAGGGAACTTGAATCTTGGTTTAGCATATTCATTCTAGAGCTCCTGTGAAAAGCTCAGCATAGTGAATGGCTGGAATACAGCTGCAGCTGCAGCTGCAGCGAAAGCTGCTAACAGAGGAGTAGATCCTGACTGTCCACAGACCGGACCAACACAGAAACATCTCATGTTTACCTGATGCTAATGCAGTGCCATGAAGGTTCACACTGAAACAGGATCAGTCGCTTGGTGTCATCAGTTATTGCCACCAATTTGCCAGATGAAGACACTGCAAAAGCAAGGACCGTGTCACTTCCGGCCTCCTCTGGTGCATCACTGAAGACAGAAAAGACGAGGCTATGAAATCAGCACCACCTTTGATATTAGTATGGATGGTTATCCAATGCGCCGCCTTTACCTGCTATTTACATCCTTTGCTGTTTTTATCCTCTTTTCAGCACAGCTGCAGTCAAACACAAACGGTTCTCTACAACACAGAAACGTTCATGTATCACATCTGAATTATTGCTGTCATAGTGACACATGAGATGATGATCACTTAAAAGAATTGGCAGCAGAAAACAGTGCAGTTTAGTACCAACTCCACGATTTCTTCTATCCACATCGGAAACCTTCAGGTAAAAATAAATAAATATTTCAGACTTTGTTGGTGTAATTAATTAAATCAAACCTCTTTGTTGAAAGGAGGTTATTTATCTCCACTGTCACTATGTGCTTGCTGAGGTTCGATATGAAGGTCAACAGTCAAAGCCTTCTAACTCACCTGGCAGTTCCCAAACATAACTGGACTAAGGAAGAGTACAAAGATGTAATGTGGGTATATCACTACTGCGGCAAAGGGTGTGGTGGAGAGGAGACTCACGAATGATATAAACTAAACATCGTGGGCTGCTGTAACTTGCGCTTACCAGAAATTACATTTCCTACAATCCCAGTTGCAACAAGTCTATAAAACTGATGAATATTTCATCGGATGAAGTTGGAGTCATCATCAAGGGCACCCAGAACTGGAAAGCACCAGGACCAGACAAGATTCAAAACGTCTGGATCAAGAAGTTCACAGCTGCACGCCACCAACTTGATGTCCATATATGATCTAATGCTCTTGTTAAGGACATTTAAGACAAGGTCCTCCAGATCCCTGCCAAACTTCTATGTTTTCCTAGTAGATTCATATTTCAGTGCTTTAGAAAGCAGAACAATTTTGACTGATCCTGAAAGACAAGAATCACAACATGCCTTAAGTTACTGTTAAACTTGCCACATTTCCTATGAAGAATATTGTTTAGTTCATTACTAATGTCAGTTTGTGACTTAATTTGCAATTGTCACAAAACATAAAGTTCTGGGGAGGGAATGTGATGAGTATCTCCACAGTTGGGTAAAAACTAGCCAGTCAACTCTGTTAGAATTTGAGATGACCCATTTCATTCACTGCCCATTGATTCTGATGCCAGTTGGTGAGAAAATATTGCAAGATTTATGGAATTTACTTTCATAATTTAACACAGAAAGAGTGCATAAAGCAAAATGTCGAGGGAAAATAATAGATGATAAAATTAGCTGAATATCTCACATTAAGTACGTCTGTAATAAAGTATCAGGAAGTATTTCAAGTATTGCTTTCCAAAGCAAGATATTATCTGAATAGTAGTCTGGTAGTGAAAGTCTTGTCTTGTTCAATAATCCAGCCATAGTGACATTTTTGTACAGAAGTGTAGGGCAATACATATAAATCAACATTACAACTAACAGTATTGCAAAAAAGAGCCATCAGATTAATACACAATCCTGCTTTTCTTACACAAACAACACTTAGCAAATTACCGTCCTGTTCATCTTCTTTCACAATTTTCCAAAATCCTGGAAAAGATATTCAACAGCACTAGACTATTTTATTGAAGAAAAAAAAATCAACTACTTGTGAATAGTCAATATGGCTTCCAAAGAAATCAGTGTCACATGCACTATCTGAACTTATTGAGGATGTTACTAACTTTAATATGAAAAGAGATCTCAAAAGAAGCTTTTGATACTATAAATCATGACATTTATAATCAGTAAATTGGAACAGTTTGGGATCAGTAGAACTGCACTAAATTGATTGAAATGTTACTTAAAAACAGGAAACAATTTGTGAAGGTGGGAGAATGTCAGTCTGAATGTTTGGACATTGTGTGTGGTGTTCCTCAAGAATCAGTGTTGGAACCAAAATTATACATCATCATCGATTCTAAGATTTATTTTATTTGTTGATACAAATATTTTAGCTTCTGGAGAGAATCGAACAAAACTTTTGGATATTATTACCTCAGAATTTATTAAAATTAAAAGCTGGGTTGATATGAATATGATGAATACTAAATTTGACCAAGACAAAATCCATGATATTCTCTAACTGTTAGGATTATTGATGTGACTTCAACATTAAAAAACTGCTTATAAAACTTTCCTTCTTTCACCAGCATGTGTTATTATGCTGGAGGTTAAAATGTAAGCAAAATTACAGCCCACACACTTTGTGAGGGTGACTAGACTTCTGTGAATGTGTGTATTATAAAGCTTTGTGCATGAGGTACACTGCTTTCAAATAAAATACCAAACCTACTTGAATTTTCTAAGAATTACATTATTTTTGGGGCCCTGAGAAAAGAAAAGAAACCTGAAAGGTTATTGAATGTAATAATTATCATGGGCAAATATATTATTCACAAATGTTCTTCCCACACTTTTCACAAGGAACTCTACCACTGCCCAACAAAAAGCAGAACAGAACCAAAAGTCCAAAATAATTAAACCAGTTCCCACCTGGGCTCTTTGGTATGGACCGCTACGAGTTTGCTGCTGCAGGTTAACAGAAACCACTCCCCACAGAAACCCAAACAAGCCATAGCTCCCGGTACCGAACTGAAAATGCGCTTAGTTCTTGTTTTCCACGTGGAGAATGCGGAGATGAACGCCACAGGAAAGTACGTCACGGTCACTTGCAATGTCACGTCCGCTTTGGGCCTGTCAAAAACACACAATCCCCGCCCCTTCACTCACAAAGCGCCCTCTTGTGGCTGCATGGTGAAGCAGGGAGGAGTGGCCTGAAGGGGGCGCAGTCTGCAGTGTTTTCTATAGACAGTTCTCTGGTTGGCTGCGGATGCTCTAGTCTCCTCTGCAGCAGAGTGAGGGCTTTAGTGGGCGTGGCGTGTTTTCTTACATAAAGGAGCGTTGATTAGTGGAACAAACTGTTCACATTCCTCGCTTTTCTCCTGAAGGTAAAGATAAAAACACTGCATTTTACCTCTACCGTCGTTGTATTCCTCTTCTAGCCGGTTTAATTGTAGATAAAGTGCAGGTTTGATAATGGTATGGAGATTAATTTATTATGTCTCTATTTTTTTTTAAATAGATGTTGATGTTTGTGTTTTTGTTAGTGCAGGTTGTTAAAGACATGTCGACCTCCCTGTTAAGGATCGGACACCTGCGATGTGTCAATAAGGTAATTCTTCCTCCTGACTTTTAAAATTTCACGCTGCAGCCTCAGTGGCTGCTGAAAAAACAGGACTTTTACATAACACTCAGGATTTACAAGTTGCTGATGTGGCTACATTCCAAAACTACGAACCAATATCTGTCTGTCTGTGTGCCTGTGCATGCCAATCAAGTGTGCTTTGCTTCAAAAACACGTACTCCCAGAAAATAATGTAGTTTGTTTATGGTTACATGAATTCAGAGATCAATGGAAATTTCTTTCTTTTTGACAACACTGTGGTTTTGTGGAACGGCTTGGAGTCCCTAAAATGAGCAGAAGAAAACTATAAATGTAACATGTTGGTCAATGTTTTCTTTCAGCCTAATATAAATAATAATTTTATCTTGGTGTTAAAGCTGCTAACACTAGTGGGCAATCCCGATGTCCTGCAACTCTTGGATGTTTCCCTGGTCCAATACACTTCAATCAAACAGCTAAAACACCTCCTAACTCTCCTGCCTCCTGCTAATGACCTCGTTATTTGATTCAGGTTTGCTGAGGTAGAGACTCATCTAAACGTTGCAGGACACCTGCCCCTGAGGCCTGGAGTTGCCCACCCCTGTACTACATGCTCTTAGTCAGCATGGGTCCAGGACTGATCCCTGCCTCCTCACCATTATATTGCACTCGGCACATCCGCAGCAGTACGGCCCTAGATCTGTTTGCCAGTGGTATGCTATGTATCGAAATGGTGTTCTAAAAACAAGTTCTTGAACGTAACCCAGTGAAGCGAAATTCATGTCTGCATGTATCTGCAGACATGAATTCCTTCAACCACATAAGTAGACCTGGCATTGTTATTGCATGTTCTCCAACCAAGACGATACACAATTGAATATTATTAAGGGACTAATAATTTTGACCCTTGTAGTTTTTGTGAAAGAATCGAGTTTCTGTATGCAAAGTAAACTAACCACCTAAAATAAAAACTAGGATTTTTGGAAAGCTGCATTGAAGAATAACTGATTTTAAAAAAAATTGACAAATTTAAATTTCCAGAGGTTTACTAATTTTAACCTCAACTGTAGGTTCATTACACTCAAGTTAAGTTTTTCATGTGTTTTCTCTTATTGGATGATATTATGTAAAATCAATTTTTTGAGCTTTATGTTATGAATCCATAACCAAAACGACTGCTGCTTTAATTTTAAACAAGTGAAACTCCTGTAGTGTAACCATTTCTCTTGTTTTCATGTTGCGCTGCCAGTGCTTGCAGACTGAGGGTTGGAATATGCTGAGCAGAGCACCAACAGCTTTGCCTTTCAGCACAAAATCATCAGGATCCAAAAATTCATCAAAAAAGACCAGCAAAGGTAAGTTTCAGAAAACAAGTTCTGCTGTTAGGTTCTGTTTTACTTTTCTAAGTTTGTAAATTAAGTTCGAACTGTGGCACAAAAATCATTGATCTAATCATTTTTCATTGAGTGGTACAGAAATCCTACAATTGGAGCAGCAACTTTAAAGGTAATAGTTTATGCATAGTTCTATTGTCGGCATTATAAATGGCATTTTAATTTCCATTTACTGCAAATGTAAAGACAACCCTTGTTTTATTTTTTATGCATTCAGTGGAAAAAATGGTGCTAAATTTACAGTTTTGTGTTCTGTTTGCATTTCTAAAGATGTTTTTTTCCCCCAAATAACCTACATGAGTTCCCTGGAGTTTCTGAAACAGTTGACATGACGCCACCTGTCAATTAATCCAGTGGGTTTGTCAGGAAGCGATCAAGCAACATCCTCATTTTTTGGATGTTGATTGTTGTTGTTGAGATGGGGGGAAGCTGTATCATCCAGTGCATTGCACAGACTATAACTTTGGAAAGAAACTGCAAGCAGTTGAATTATGGTTAAAAAAAATAAAAGTAAACTTGCAAACTACATTCACTCAGTCATCACACACATTCACACGGTAATATGGTACAAGCTACTGCAGTGGTGCCCAAAGTCGGTCCTAGAGGGCCGGCATCCTGCATGTTGTAGTTTTCTCCCTGGTGGTAGTAACAACCTCCTCAGCAAGTCAATGTTCTTCTTAGGCCTTTAATGAGCAGTCATTGGATCCAGGTGTGTTAAACCAGGGTGAGAACTAAAATATGCAGGATGCCGGGCCTCCAGGACCCACTTTGGGCACCACTGAGCTACTGGATAGTAGCAATAGCCCCATGATTACAGGATGAATTCCTATCACCATTGCCACCATGATGGATATATACAACAGGAAATTGTGTACATTGACATTTCAACTACAACTTCTTTGTAGTAATCGATGCAATCAAATGGCATGGAATATAGTGATTGAACTTCTGGAATTGGTTTAAAACAAAAGAACGGTAGTAAAGTACATTTACACGTTCTGAGGGATGGGTATAAATAAGTATGAACTTATTTTTACACTCACCCCTCTTACTCTTAACTTGGTATTAATAGTTTTTCTTAATTTATATATCTATAACTAGTACAGTGCATTCATAATTGCATACAAGCAAATGCTAACGTGTTAAAACAAGATTTCTAAATTAATATACTATAATACAGTAATATTTGACAACTTCAGTAAATGGTAAAAGTAATTTCTCGTATTGACCATTTTCTTAAATTCTGTCTTTAAACTGTTTGTCTGGACATTGCTAGGTTTCCATGCTTATCTCATTCCACAGCTTCACCTCACAAGTGTCGTCATTTCAGCTCCGTTTACTCTCTGTCCTTCTAATTCCTCATTATCCTCACCTGTACTGTGCTGCTCCCTGTTTAATATGCCTCTTTCACAGCTTTCAAGTCCTGTTTCATGTTCAAGGAGTTTCTGGTTTTTGATCCTACCTGTCTGCGTCTGCTAGTCCTCACTGAAGTTTAAGAAGATTTACTGAACCTTGCCTGCCTTTGACCCTGTCTCCAATATATTGGATTTTGGCTTTTCCTTGCCTGAGACCCTCCTGTGCCTGATCCTAGACTGTTTTTTGACTTTGAACCATTTCATGGTGAATGTTCTCTGTCCTCAGAGAATATTTGAGGCCCTCTCATCCTCCGCTCACCAAGGCTCTACTCTTGGCCCCTCTGGACCTTCCATTTCTAGTAAATGTCTTCCTTATGCCTGGAAATACACCTGCAACAAGCTTTTAATTATCAATTGCACATTGAATTTAGTAAGATTGTTTTGAAAATCTTACTAAATATTCTTTAATGTGACCAAAATCTGCATACAAACTTCTACGATTAAAGTGGATTATTGACAGATTGTCTTTGGATATGAATTCCTGATTGAACTGCTCATTACTATAGTAACAGCAGTGTCTGTGATGTAAAACAAAATGCATACCAGGATCAAAATCATTTTCACATCTTCTGTTGTCGGTATGGTCCAATGATGATTTCAACTGATCATATGAACTTAACTCTTCCCCTTTTTTATTCCCAAAAGCAATTGTGTCAATTTTATCCTTGTTTTGCCATGTATGTGTTTAGTGTTTCCTCGATTTCCAACCACATTGTTCAGATGAACCTATTCAGCTTCTCCATAGTCTTAATGACGAGCTTCTTGGCTTCTTCTGGTGATCCGTTTAATTTGATATATATTTATCAAATCAATGTCAACGTTTTCTTGGGAGTCGAGCTTCTCTGGTGATGTGTACATCTCTTTTTGTCAAACGTTCAATTCAAATGCACATCTCTACCTTTCAACTTTTGACCTCGTTTCAACAGTTCAAGCTTGTGTTTTCTACTCAAATCGCATTATTATGGCTGGTTTGTCCATCTTGTTTCTTTGTGGCGGCGGTTGGCAGGTTTCAATTTGGTGCGTCAATCCAGTGTAATTCCTTTTGAGTTCAGTAAAGCTGTTACTTGTGGCTCAACAGATTGAGCATCTTGCTTATTTGGTTCCTCTTTATCCATTATTGTCACTGCCAGTTCATAAGAATGTGGTCTAATTTTTAATCTGGTTATTATGATGCCATTCAGTCTGGTATATTACTCCAGCTAAGCCACAGTTTTTCAGTGACGCAGTTTGTTTTCTGTAACCTATTTTAATCAGTTTTCTCTTGTCAATGTGTCAAGATTTTTTTAATGTTTGTGGCATTGCTGTACTAATTCGATAGCCAATTTGTCTTGGAGAGTCTGGCACGTGAAATGATGGTCCTGGGTCAGGTGGTAGCCTGTTGCTACCACCTCTAGAGGTGTATATAGAAATAATATATTTCTGTTTCTTGTGTGCAGAGCCAGAAGGCTAGAACAGAACTGCCTCTACTCCAGTGGCTGATGCATCCGCCTCCACAACACATTACTTGGAGGGATCTGGCTGAATGAGGACTGGTGGGGGGGAAAAAAAACGGTTGTTTAAGTTCTTCGAAGGCCACTGCTGCCTACAGTTGGCCATGTCAAGGGCTGCTTGATTGAAGCGAGTCGAGTTAGTGGCTGGGCAACAATGCTGTAGCTCTTAATAAACTTGCGATAAAAGTTTGCAAAACCCATAAAACGCTGGGCCATTCCACCACTGCTTTGGTCTTGTCAGGATGGGCTCTGATCTGTCCATTCTCAACCACAAACCCCAGGAAGTTGACTGTGGAGAGGGGGAAACTGCATTTCTCAGCCTTAAACAGTTGTTCTCCAGCAGGCTCTGGAGAACAACTGCTCTTCCTTGGTCTGTGAGAAGATGAGCGTGTCATCAAGAACACAAAATGATTTAGGAAATCCCTCAGCAGGGGCATTAGTCGGGATGAAAGGCATCACAAAGTACTCAAAAAGGCCTATAGGTGTCTTAAAAGTCATCATCCATTCATCTCCCTCATGTATCCTGACTAGATTGGCATTTTGTAAATCTAATTTGGAGAAGATGGTTGCCCAATGCAGAAGTTCAAATGCCATGGACATCAGTGGTAGCGGGGATTTATTCCTTATAGGGATCTTGTTTAACCCCCTGTAGTCAACGCATGGGCATAATGTGCCTTCTTTCTTTCCAACAAAACAAATTGGCACCCAGCAGCGGATGATATCAGCTGCCACAGAGTCGGTAGGTCTCCATGGCCTCATGTTTCTGCTTGGACGGGCTGAAATATGTTTGGCAGCGGTGCATCTGGCAGGACCTCTATCACACAGTCGTACAGCTGGTGTGGGGGTAGTGAGAGGGTTCGGGGCTCGCTGAAAACGTCGGCCAAGTTGTGGTATTCAGGGGCAACCAATGCCAGATCAGGAGGATCAGGACTCTCTCAAACATTCCTACAATTGGACTGGGCAGCACGAAGGCAGTTACTTGAACAGGAAAGACTTCCTATGACCCAATCAGTACGGGGATTATGAAGTCTCAGCCTGGGATGTCCTAACACCATGGAGAAACTGGAGGAAGGAATGACTTTAAAGCGGAGAGGCGTTCCCAACATGATCCCGGTGATCCAACACAATTTTTAATTCTGAAGAGAACTGACTAAAGGTAAGGGAAGCTAAAGGTGTAGCAGAATCAAACGCTAGCGCCCAGGCTAAAGCCTGATCCCTCAGCAGTCCTATGACATAATACGTCTTGGATAAATCGGAAGCAAAAGCCATAGCTTGCTGAACACCATCCTCCATTGTACGAGAACCCCAGCATTTTGACAGCTCACCAGAGAATGGAGGGGGATCTGGGACATGCGGAGCTCGGGAGTAGGGCCAGCAGGAAGTTCGGCCGGTAAGGAGGCGGATGGTGGAGCATCTGAAGATTTTGACGACCCTGTAACGAAGGTAAGTATTGAGGTTAGTTTAGCTACCTGTGAGGACAACTGCGTGGTTTCCATATGGAGGGCTCTGCTGGCCGTTTCCAGTCCAGTGAGTCTATGTTCGTTTTGCCCCTTAACAGAAACTCCTTGGTGGGCTATGATGTCTTTCAGGGATGCAGTTGTCTGATTCCTGTCCAGTCGGCTCTGTGTTGCTTGGTCAGATGGTTCTGTCATGGTTCAACCACTGATGGACGCAGGAACTGAGCAGTGAATTCAGAACTGGTGCTTGAGGGATCAGCTGTGGTACCTGCTTGAAGAAATGTCTTAATCCTGGTAAAGACTGAACATTTTTCTCCGGTCATGATGTTAAGTGTTTTTAATAATAATAATTGTGTGTTATTAGTATTATGTCAGTGATCATTGTGCCACAGTTCATCTTATTTGCTTTTCCTTGATCTCTTTGTGGTTTCTGCTGAACATTTTTCTTTTTGTCTTCAAAATAGTTTACTATCTTGACCAGTGCACAGATTCATTCATATATCCTAAAAGACTTGGAGGGCTATGTTTTCTTTTAACCTTTCTCTTTCCCATATGCTAGTATAATATTTTTAACAATCCGTACTTGCATTAGACGTTTTGATAACCAATCAATTTCTGATTGAACATGTAAATAATGTATTTTGTTTGCTCAACGTCCCTCATTCTAGACAAAAGCAAGCCTAAAACGTACTTCGACATAGAAAAACTTGTTCAACACAAGCCATGCAACTTCCCTAAGAAAGAAGTTTCTCCAGCTGCCGCTGCAGCAACTGAAGCTGCACTGGAAGCCATAGCTTCTGCAGCAACAAAGCACACACCCCTTGTTGCTTCAGCTGGAACTATTGCATCTACTTATGACGGAACGACTCAACCGGTGATGGCATCCTTTGTTAAAGAAGTAGCCTCCAACATAACTGCTGAATCTACTGTTGAAGTTTTTCCTGAAGCCTTTCCAGGAGAAGATACTCTAATTTTAGAGACCTCCAAAGTGGCTGCTGAGCCTACAGTTGATATGCCACAAGTCCCTATGCATCCTGATCCTGCCTCTGTAGAATCAGCTCCTGATCCACTTGTGGACGTTGCACTGGTAGATGGGGCCCTGAACCTAGTTCATGAAGCTGTGCCAAATAAGGCATCCATGGAGCCTGTGGATGAAACGCCTCCTGTGGTGGAAGTGGCTCCTGTGGTGGAAGCGGCCCCTGAGGAGGTGTCAATGGAGCCCATGGTGGAAGTGGCTCCTGTGGTGGAAGCGGCTCCTGTGGAGGCGTCTCTGGAGCCTATTATGGAAGTGGCCCCTGTAGTGGAGGCGGCTCCTGTGGAGGCTGTAGTGGAAGTGGCCCCTGTAGTGGAGGCGGCTCCTGTGGAAGTGGCCCCTGTAGTGGAAGCAGCTCCTGTGGAGGCATCTCTGGAGCCTGTGACAGAAGCAGCCCCCGAAGAGATGTCACTGGAGCCCGTGGTGGAAGCGGCCCCTGAGCAGGCGTCTCTGGAGCCTGTAGTGGAAGCAGCTCCCCCAGAGCCATCTCCAAACCTTGAAACGGAAGTGACACTGACAACTGTGTCAGATGAGGTCCCTGAAACTCTAACTGTAGACCTTCAAGCACCCCTGGAGCCTGTGGCAGAAGCAACTCCTTCAGAACCGGATCTTGCAGAGTCCATGCCAGAGCCTGAAGCAAAGGCGGTGCTGGAGCCTGTGGCAGAAATTACTGATGCTACAGATGTACTTCCTGGCTCTGGCTCTGAGGACCTTGTGGACCCTGCCTGGGTCCTTTCCAAGGCTGGTGAAGAAGAGCTGCAGATGGATTCCCCTGCTGAAGCAGTTGAACCATCACAGGGTACACACTACAACTTCCCCTTCCCCTACAATCCTTCTGTTGTTTCCTCTGTGGAACCTGTATTCCTACAGAAAACTTCTACGTGACAAGGCACCTTTTTCTTCTTAGCCTCTCGGAGAATGTGTCCTAATGGTCTAAGTGTTACTTGGTGAATCCCTGCAACAAGTAACTATTGCTTTTAGAAAATGTCTGCTTCTTCTCGTATCTTACCCTGTTTTGCCCTATTTCAGTCAAATCTTCTATGCTGCTTTTCATTTATCTTCACTGGGGAATGATGTCACTCCCAACATGTTGCAAGTTGGGAGGAAAAAAAAGAAAATGTAATTACTGTTACCCAGATTAATAACTCTATTAACATGCAGTCTTGTATGCTAATGGACTGACGTGTGCTTATTCCATTCAAACATTTAGCCAAGTGATTTCTATGTAGTTCATGAAAGCGATTTAATGTGACTACTGACAGAAGTGCAAATAGATGGTTTATTGCTGGAACTATCATATTTTTATGTGTGAGGTAGTCACGATGGATTTAGGGTTAAGGTTAGGATTGAAGTGAAGCTTTAGTCAAGTCAAATCCCAAATTTGGATACTCTGGAAATTGATTTAATGAGTCAGAAGTCAGACCCATCTGAGTTCAAATGAAATGCAGCATTAATTCACTTTGTCACACGTTTCACACAGTTGGGAGTGTCTTGTGATGCATGGTTTGCACTAATGAAAAGTGTCAACTTTATTTTACTAATTTCCACACCCTTTGAAAATTTGTTACTTTGGTTTGTGTTTCTAAATGTATATTCTTCCTTTAGAAATTTATTAAAACAATTTTATATTCCTAAAAGACACGAAAGTATTTAAATTTATATAAAAACTTTGACGTAAAGATTCATAGTCTGACCCCCAGTCAAAAATATTGTTAATTTCACTTTTTAAACTGAGAATATGAAAGTCATCGTTTTCCAGCCGTTTTCACCTTTCAGCACTTCAGACTTTTCTAAATAAACTCACCTGTTGCTTTTCATGTCTAACTTGGAAATATGGTATGATAACCCTGACATGTCTGACTTATGCACTTTATTTACATGTAAGAGGTAATTGTGATTTTCTCTTAAACTCCTTTCACATAAAAAAATCCCATTGAGACTGAATCTAGATTGCTGTGGAAACATTTAAATTAATTGTTTTGCATTTTTTAAAATCAAATTTCCTTTCAACCAAAAATGTTCCTACTTTTTAACCAGACTGTTGATAACAGATGGGTGACAAATGAAAATTGAAACCAGTATTAAGACTGGGACAGACGCTGTACTGTTCTTCTTCTTTTTTTTTTTTTTGATATTCAGAATGGTGACCAGAAGAGAGATATGTATAAAAGTATCTCAGCCCTCACAGATTTCTTGGAGGGTTCTTTGTTTCTGTTGCACACAAATATTTAAAATTGTCAGACGAATTTGAATTAAAAAAGCACTTGCCCTTAATCTATGGTTCCATAACCATTGGCAGTAACAACAATTTGCAATAGCAGTCAGTGTTTATTTGGCCTACCCTTCATTACAGAATTGTTTTAGTTCAGCCAGAAAGATGAGTTTAAACACATGAACTACCTGAATGATGTTTTTAAGCCATTCATGCAGAGGCTCACTTGGTAGTGCCTCATTCTTTTGCTGCCTAGCTGAAATGTGTGTGAGCTTGTGATATTTCTATGATTTTCTAAATCTGTTATGGTACAGAACGGTTCAATCAATTATGGCTTGACATCTGAGTTATAATGCAACCACAGATCATATAGCTTGCATCATGTTTGAGCAGTATGTTCTTTTTATTAAAAGATGTTCATTTTATACCACATTCACAAAAAATCCACTTTTGTCTCTAGATGAAGAAGTCTCTAGCTACCGTCTAATCAAACAATCCGTTTTTGTGCATAATGGATTCAGAAAATCAAAATGTATTGGATAAAAGTCTACCAAACTGTTCTTTTTGCTGTACCTAAAATCTTCTGTGGGTATTATTTAACTTGTCTCTTTGTGACACTCAGCTCATATGGACCCAGTGCAGAGGCTATTCTTGGACTCTATACGAGAATATTCAACAAATTCCCAGTAAGTATCAACACTTCGTTTTGTGTTCTGATACTCTTTTGTGCAAAAGATCTAAAGAGGTGTCGACTGATTGGTTTCTCACCTGTTCTAAAACAGGGCAGCTGGTGGTCTGGTTGATGCTGACCCACAGTATCAAAAGGTTTTGGAAGAGGAGACAGCAAAGCTACAGAGACTGTATGGTGGTGGAGACCTAACCAGTTTTCCTAATTTCAAATTTAGAGGTGAGTTAACAGTTGGGTGTTTTGTATTTTGTTTTTGACAATCCCAGTGAAAATCTTTTAAATGAATTTGTCATTTATTGCAGACTAAAAACTCATTTTGAAAAACACGATATATTATCAGGTACATTAGTGCAGTGGAGAAAGAAGTCCCAATTTATGAAACAACATTCCAGAGTCGGCCTGTGGTGCTAGGGTTGCCACTTTTCGGAAATTAAAATATAGGACAGCCAGTAGTGTCATTCTGCTCTTATGGGGTGGGAAGGCCGCTGCAGTGGTAGATCATATTTTATGGCAGTGTTTGTTGTTAAAAAAAAAAAAGCGATTCATAGAACATGCGTTCATAGAGGTTGGTTAGAGTACCCCAAAATTGTACTCCAGAGTAGTATACCTGCAACACATTTTTACTTGAGTAGATCAACTTAAGCTTTAATTGAGTATGTATAAAAGTATTTGGTAAAAGTCAACTCAAGTAACTGATCATAAAACCTGATTTAATATTCAAAATGTGTCCTCAGACAGCCAGAAATATAAAAGTTATGTGAATATTCTGATATTTTACAGAGTATTGCCAAAATATTTATACAAAAAATGAGTTTGGTTTGGAGCCTGGTTCTAGACCAGATTTACCACAGGGGCCAGAGGAGTCCGTGTTTTTTCATGAGGAAAAAAAATGAAACAAACACAGAGCAATATATTACATTTAATATTGTGAGCCAAAGAGCCACTTGGCTCTCCAGAGATCCAGGTTACAGATCCTGATCTAGCAGATCGAAAGTGTGATCTTATCTCCATACAGCAGCTAAAGTGAAGCTCTAATTTTTTATTACTAGTAATTGTTCAGGTAAAAGTGTGAAGGTTAAAAAAAATATATTACTGAATATTAAAGACATTTAGATAGTACATAATTTCTTCGATACCCCAGTTGATCCCTTTCTAGAACCGCCCATGGGCTGCAGGTGTGTCTGGTGCATTTTGTCTGTCAGATTATCCAAACTGTCGAACCACATCAATAAAATAATGGTGAAATAATATTTCGCATATTTTATGAATTCAGTGAATAATGGGGAAATATGATTTCCCTGATGATCCATTTTTAGTTTACTGACACTGAGTTTTCCCCCAGAAAATTTGCTAAGCCCAGCGGTAAAGACGGCAGGGGAGTCCACCAGCAGCCCAACATTTGTTTGTTTTAAAAAATGTTATCATTTGACAGAAAAATTGAAAAAGTGTTTTTTGGTGAACGAATCACTCCCTTCTTCCTCCAAACTCTATTTTGGTCTCATTTGAGCATAAAGTTTCCCCAGTGTAACTGTTGTCTCTTTGGAGAATTAACTGATTACTTTATTTAAATATTAGAATATGGGTTATTTAAAAAAAAAAAAAAGTTCTTCTCTACTGTAGTTTAGATGTATACATACACACACCCTATGTTGCCAAAAGTATTTGCTTACCCATCCAAATTATTACAATCAGATATTCCAATGACTTCCATGGCCACAGGTGTGTAAAATTAAGCACTCAGGCATGCAGACTTTCTTTCACAAATGTTTTTGCAAACAGTTGTAGGGATTCAAACATACATCTACCGCCATATGTCGGTCGTGCTATCTCTCTATCCCACCACAGCACTTCTGAAATTATTTCTTAACATGGGATTTTTTTTTGCCTTCACATTTTTATTGTTGGAGTTTCAGATTATACTACTGTAACTAGATTGCTATAGTTTAAAGATTTTGAAATTTATATTTCTGCATCTATTGTTGAAAAGTTTATTTTAAAAAAACAAGATGTTGGTGTTTAATTATTTCAATGACAGAGCTGTGTTTGTTTGTTTTAGAACCCCAGTGGGATGACGTTTCCCAGAAGTGAACCATCAGAACTTCTACTTGACTTTTACAACTTTGTGTACAAGAACATACAGTAAATTTGTATAATGGTCAAGCAAATGAACCTCTACCTGGTGCTTATATGTGAAAATAAAACATTGGATTTGTAGAAATTGTAGATTTTGTGGCTGTAGAAGATAAGTTTTACAAATATCGCCATCAAGTTTGACGGAGTGATCTTAGAGGTGCAAGTTAGGTTTTCTGAATCTAAATCGATAAATTATGTGACTTCTGTTGTCTAATCTTTTCATTCCCCTCAATTTTTCAACTTTATGTATCAGAGATGTTAAAAAAAAATTGCATGGAACTCAAATAAGCTGTCAGGTTTTTTTATTGGTTCAGGGTAATCTCATTTTAAGTGTCATGTTTTCATTAGCTGGAAATCATAACAGAAATAAAGACTTTCAAATATCTGTTTTTAAACACTGGGGCAGTTAATCCATGTAATGTAATCCATGCGTTTCACTTGGTGATAAAGTTCTCACTATAAATGGGCTTTGCAATAATCCTATAGAGCGACAACAGGATTGGAGTGTTAATGTTGAGGTCCATCTATAGACGCGTCTATTGGACAATAATAAAAACGCAGAACATATCAGTTCAGTACGGGTTAGGGTTAGTCAGTTATAACTTGTGTATGGGACAATGGTTGAGTGTGTTAACTTTTCATCTCCTCAGCTGGTATGGTCACATGAGCTGTAGAATAAGACAAACGTTTAAGAATACTTTCAATGGCAGGGAAAATAGCAAGTAAATATTGGTGGAACTAAAAGCGACTGTCTCAACTATTTACTGAAAGAACATGAAAGGTGACAAGGACGTTTGTAGAAAGAAACTATCCTTTTTTTTCATCAACCCTGAAAAAAGGGTATGATGGTGTATGGTTTGAACCATACATTGATGTTTATTAGATAATTTATCTTTTACAGCGGCAGTAATGTCAGAATTGATAAAGACTTTGTGGTAGTCTGATTTAGTGATGTAATCTATTACCATCCCCATGCAACTGGGAGTAGCACATGCATAGAGTGGAACAACTTCTTTAAGGAGAAGATATCAGATTTCAAGATAATAAAAATGGAAGACGGCGGATAATTGGAAAATAGCACCCCCTTAACTTAATGATTGATCAATTCTTCTGTGGACCTTATTCATTTGCTCGCTATTGACTTGCTCAAATAAGTTTCTTATGTATACATTATAAATGGTATTTTAAAATGTCTTTTCCTCTATTATTGATGGATCTATATTATTATGTAAAGGTATTGTCATTTAATTAGCTGTACATCATTAAGAAAATAAAATGTTTTATTAGAGATTTTATTTTTTACGGGTCCAGTAATGCCAGAATTATAATAATAAAGACTTTCTGCTTTCTGATTTAGTGATATAATTATGTTAGCTGTGTTACCACCTCCATGCCACTAGAGGCAGTAGCAGGCCCGAAAAAGATGCGACTAAGGAACAGATTTAGAAGTACGCCTGTTCAAAACTGAGCTGCGCTGAAGTAAATAAGAGAGCATTTCAAATACATGCTGAGAGTGAAATTCCTTCCTAAAGATGAAGCTGTATCACAGATTTAAAAAGAAAATTAAAACGGGAGACCGCGAATAATATAGGAAAGAGCGCCCCCTTCATTTCCGGAGTGCAATGGTCCCGTTTCCAAATACGGCCGTCCGTCCCGCCCATAGACATCAATGCATATTAATGTCTATGGTCCCGCCCCTTCCTGTTTGCTGCAGCTAAGTGTACTTGCGTGCCGCTGCTTCTTCGTGGAACCATTGCATTAACCACAGAGGTTGAAGCCAGTCGGAACAAAACAGTTGAAACACAAAATGGCTGCCTGGTTGCTGCGTTCAAGTCGACTTGGTGCACTCAAGGTAATATTTAGTTATCCGATACAGAAGCTTTTAAACTGTATTCTGCGGTGGTGTTAGATCGTCAACGACATCATACAAGTATTTTTAAAGCGCATGCTTGGAAACTGATGTCGTGACATGATGGGTGGTATCGTTCCTAATGACCCTCAGAGTTGCAAAATAAAAATAAAAAGGAAATTGACTATATATTTTTTAAAAAAACCTAAGATAAACACATCTTTAAACTACTTATGTGTGTTTTAATTTAGAACACAGCGTTACTGTCAAGGACGTGGGTGTTAGGACTCCTGTAATAAACAAGAAAAAACACATCCTTATACTGAGACCAGGGCTGGAGGAAATTCATATTTTGTTGAGCTATTGTGATAGTGATTAAAGTGAGAGCTGTTTATTATTACTTTTAAGTAACTTTAGGTATGGCTGTGTCCGCATGACCTCAATCACAGGTTGTCTTGGATATCTAGAAAAATAGACTTCCGGGTTTTTGTTTATTTTATTGATCAAAGCAACTAATAATAACCTGATGATTTTGTTGAGCACAACAATCCCATGAAGAAATTTTAAAGGAGACATCTCAATAATCAAATTTCCACAACATCCAGTAAGATTTTTATTGCTTTAATTTGCAGAACTTAGCAGATACAAGTCATGAAATTTACCAAAGCAAAAACAGTGCAGAAGTTGTAAAAATCATCAAATCTTATTGAATTAACTTTGTCTAAAACTGTGGCTGAGTGAACTTTTTGAATGTAATACATTTGCAAGGATACAGTGAGAGAAAGTCTCATACCATATGAGTTGGGTTGATCCTTTTGTTTTATGTGTAGAAAAACATTTCCATCATTTCCACTCAAGATTCACACACAACAAAACCGCTGATTATTATTTTACTGTTGGTTCTTTTAATTAACGGGGAGACCTGTCTAATTCCAGGTACATTGACAGCTGCCAATAAGAAAGGACTACAGATGACTACATGTCCTCTGTGACATCAGTTCACCAACATTCATTAATTTGAAAGCAGATTCCACCTCTGAGCTGCAATAAGCCCCAAAAGCTGGAAGCACAGCGTCAGAAGTCTGTGTTGTGCTCTCTGAACCGGGTTTTAGTGAAGCAGAGGACAGAAAATCCTTGATAGAGAAGCGGCAGTTTGTCCGCTTTGTTAGGGTGGACATAAAACAGGTGGATTGAGGGTAAAGGTTACGGACCTTTTTCTGAAGCTTCACAAGCACATTTAATCCCATAGAGAGCAGCTGCAGCGGCTCAGGGTTTGTTTGCAGTTCTTTTCTAGTGTAAGTGTCCACATACTGTAATGGCATAGATCATAATAAACACATGAAGTACCGAGGCTGTCATCATCTGCACCATCTTGGTATTGTTCAGGTTATAAAAAATATAGCTTGTGATTTTTAATTTTTTTAAATTTTTACTCTATTTACAATCAGTCATTGTTTTGGTCACATTAAAGATGGGATTGTTCCCACCCCATGCTACGCATTAGGAGTACTCAGCTTCCTTTCCATATCATTCACTTGACAACTGCAAAGTAATACTACAGATGGCAATATAACGTATTGGTGGAAATGAGGTGTGGTGCTGACTCCATGTTGAGGCCTCTACCTGTATCTCAAGGAGTTTCTATCAAACCTATGAATTATGTTAAATGCAATTCCTCCTAATTTGAGTCAACTGAGCTGGCTGGAACGTTGTACTTTGTTTGATGTTTTTGGCTGAAAACCGCTATGTAATACTTACATTTGTTTGTACAGTATTTGTCTCCAAAACGTTTCTTTTCTTCTTTTGTTGGTTTCTCCAGTTCGACAGCTGGGGCACTCTGAGACGTTACCCCCTTGCTTTGTTCAGCACTGAAGCTAAAGAGCCAGTAAAACCAGTGAAAAGTGCAAAGGATTCAAACAAGAGTAAGACCAATTACCTGTATTGATATTATGTATCGTATGTGTCACTGTAATGCTGCTTTCTGTGTGTGTATACAGCAGGAAAAATAAGTAGGACACACATCAATGTTTTTCTCTGTAAAAAAAAAAAACGAACAAAACAAAATAATCTGTAATGAGACAAAGTAGCTAACTAAGTGTTGGAAGTGACCCAAGTAATTCACACTGAAACAAGCGAGAACATAATGGCAACTTTTGGGGAAAACCCCATTACAGATCTCTCCCCGATCTGCTGGATCAAATCTCTGCTGTAGTTCTTTTATAGTTATTTTGCCAAGGGTTGTACAGTTTTTTTAATTAAAAATGTATTAATTTTTTTAAATTTAGGAGCAACTTGACCAAAATGTGTTTCATCTGTTCACGAAGAGTAATACAATCTTTTACATTTCTCTGGTTATTAATCCAGACAGAAAACCCCTTCATGTGATTATTAAATATCCAGGATCCTGTAATTTATTTATTAAATTTTTTGCTAGTTATGTCGTTCATTTTACAGGTGGTGTTTTTTACCGTGTAGGATCCCCGACTCCAAATCGCTTCAGAAAGAAATGGGATATGTTGGACCCATCTGCTCCTTTTGTCCTTTATGGTTTTGCTTGTTCTCTTCTAAGAGGGTCCAGTTTCTTCTTCTGTCCCTCCTGTGTTTCATTCATTGGATGCTCCTTGTCTGTCCTTCCTGACTCTTTATCCTAGATAGTTGGATGATGGTGACTTTGGAGCCTCGACTCACCACTTTTACTGCTGTAGATGCGTAGTTGCAGACATGTGTGTTGTTCTCGTAAAGTACAATCAACTTGACTGGGAATGGGGTCTGGAACTTGATCTTCGTTTCTCTGAGGACCCACTTCGCTTCAAGGTGTACATGTCAATGTTTTAGCAGCATGTCTGGGGCATAGCCACTGTCTATTACTCTTTTCCCTGCCAGCATAAAGCCTTTCATTTTGATTATAAATGTGGTGACCTTGACCCAGGTCGAATAATGTTTGAATATCTAGTTTGTCTTGGATTAGGATCTCTATGAAGGCTGATATAGAGGAAGAGACGTCCTCAGAACCTTTTGCATTGCCATGGAGCTCTTTGTTCTCCAGTTTCCATCTCCCCCAGAGCTCAGTTAGTTTAGCCTCAAGCTCATCCTGTAATTTACTTAGCTTCATAGCTGACTCTTCAATCTGCTTCCAAAATACATCTGTTTTCCTGGTTTTTTTCTTTTTTTTTCCTCTTTAGTTTCTCGGAAACCCTCTACATTTTCACGATGGGATTCTCTCAGTTCTTGGAGAATAGTTTGTAAATTAGCTGTCTCGTCAGCTTTGTCGCTAGCCACCAGTAATGCTTCCACGTCTGAGAGGCTAGTGGTGCATTCTTAGTTCATTTCTTTATTTGGACTTAGGCATTGTGACTCACTCATTAGTGTATTTTATATGCTGCATAGAAACACGAGATTTTTAGAATTTGTCGAGGAGCCACTTGGTTAAGCTGTCGCCATCTTATTTGCTCATCCAGAGGTCAGTTAAACATTGTTTTGATTGATTACAACTGATAATTCCTATATCACATTATTACGAAAACTTATGATAATGATGTTGCATATCATTAACCCACATTTTCCTTAGTTTTCTGCATGTGTTTATCATTTTTTTGTTCTCTTATCCAAGTAACTATAGTTTGTCACTTTATATTTAAATAAATTTAAATGGTTTGCATGCATGCATCTAGATTAATTTTAAATAGGCTATGCATAACTTGCATCATTGTTTTTTAATCATTTTAATTTTATTTTGTATAAAAATGCATTCCTGACTTTTTAATGACTTTTTTTCCCCCCTTTACTTTTCAGTCCATGTTTTTTGGGAAAACATTATACATACCATGTTTTCTAGCTCTCTGTAAGTTTTAGCTAGAAGCAAGCTAAATATGTCTTTCTGTGGTGAATTTCCAGTAAAGTTGGTATGCAAAGTGTGAGACCAAGTTTTTGGAAATAAGTTTTTAGAAGAACCTTTCTGTTTAGTAACCTTTCCTAGCATTTCCCTGTTTGTGTACAATTTATTATTTTCCTCAGCAGGTGAAGATGAGAGGGCAGCTATGTGGACTTACAAGACTGCTGTGGCCTTTCCAGTTAAATTATTGGATCCTGGAGTTTTGCCACCCTTCCTAGGTGTAACTAAAGAGCCAGTCCGCACATCAGAAAAAGCTGCAGCACCACCTGTTACTGCTTCCACTAAATCATCAGCTGTCACTGCTTCATCTGATCTGTATAAAAGCCAAGAAGAGGTTTCTCAGATACTTGCTCATGATATTTCACCAGTATTTGTACCAACTGAAGAACCTCCAGGCGAGGAACTTTGTAAAGACTCGGTACCGGGAGACGTTCCTGCCCTTGCTGTGAGCCTGCATGATGTTGTAAAACCAACTATGGTTTCTTCTAGGCTTGGGGATTCAGCAGCTGAAGAACTGTCTTCCTCATCATCCAGCGACTCTGATACAGACTCTGACTCAGACTCGGACTCAGACTCAGAGTCCATTCCTGAAGACGAGAATTTAGAGGTAGAAACTGAAACCAGAAGCTTTTCTTTGGAATTGCAACAACCAAGTCGTCAAGAACAGAGAGAAATTAAAGAGCTTATAGTCAGTGGAGTGACTAAGGGCCTTCCTAATGCAGAGGAAGCAGCAGATCAAGCTGTAGTCCAGGCCTCCACAGATAATTTGCGAGAGTCAGCCTTCGATGCCCTTATTGCTACAAAGAACGCAGCTGAGCTTACCAGGTCAGATTTGTCAACCCATACTGCTGAGCTTACCAGGTCAGATTTGTCAACCCATACTGCTGAGCTTACCAGGTCAGATTTGTCAACCCATACTGCTCCTACCGATGCCCTGTGTGAAGCTCCAGCTGTACCTGTGGAGCAACATGAGGCTCCAGACAAAGCCCAGTCTAATTTTCTTTCAAAAGCAGTAGATGCGCTTACAGAACTTGAAGAAGGCTTAGGGGATGCTGGTGAAGAATCAAGGGGGGAAATGTCTACTATTGGGCTTGTAGAGTCAAAAGCCGTCTCTGCTGAAGTAGCAGCTGACCATCCAGCTGAAGTTGGCACCTCTGTTGAGCTGGAGGACTCTGCCCAGGTGCTAGTGGAAGCTACTGGAGAGGAGCTGCATGCCGAGACCGCTGCTGAACGGCCTGAGGGTATACACCACACCGCCTTGCCCCTCACTCCAAACCTTTAACTCTCCAGATAGCCTTTGCATTTCCTCCTGTCCCTAAGAATATGTTATTTTAGCAGGTTCCCTCACATTTTCTTTCACTCATGGTATTGTTAAACTTTTATGACTTTTAACATCTAACCTTCAAACTTATTCCTGGCAACCAGCTAATTTCAGGGAAACATTCTTTTCCTTGACTTTATGGTCCATCCCTTCTTCTGGTTTGATTTAATCATATTTATATATATGTGTACAGTGGATACAGAAAGTATTCAGACTTCTTTAAATTCTCACTTTTTAATTGCAGCCATATGCTAAAATCAAAAAAGTTCATATTATTTTTCATGAATGTACGCTCAGCATACCATCTGGACAGAAAAACACTGAAATGTAGATTTTTTTTTTTTTTTTTACAAATTTATTAAAAAACAAAAACTGAAATTCCACATGGTCGTAAGTATTCAGACTCTGGTGTGACAGGTCACAGCAAAGTGCCAAATAGCCTGAATACTTTCTGTACCACTCTACATAGAAAGTACACATTATATACACTCTTATTGCCAAAAGCATTTGCTCCAAATGATCGGAATCAGGTGATCTGATCACTTCCATGGTCACAGGTGTGTAAAATGAAGAACCTAGGCATGCAGACTGTTTTTGTGAAAGAATGGCCTGCTATCAGTAGCTCAGTGAATTCCAGTGTGGAACTGTGATTGGATGCCACCTGTGCAACAAATCCAGTTGTGAAATTTCCTCACTCTTAAATGTTCCACATTCAACTGTATTATAAGAAAATGGAAATGTTTGGGAATGACAGCAACTCAGCCACAAAGTAGTAGGACACATAAAGTGACGGAGCGAGGTCAGGAGACGCTAAGAGGTCGGCATCTTTCTGTAGAGTCAATCACTACAGACCTCCAAGCTTCACGTGGCCTTTAGCTCAAGAACAGTGTGCAGAAACTTTATGGAATGGGTTTCCATGGTGAAGCAGCTGCATCCACGTTGCACATCACCCAGTGCAATGCAAAGCGTTGGATGAAGTGGTGTAAAGCACACCGCCACTGGACTCTAGAGCAGTTTTCTAGAGCAGATGCATTTTACAGAGTGACAGAACAACCCAACAGAACACCATTGGGATGAATTAGAGAGGAGACTAAGAGCCAGGCCTTCTTGTCCAACATCAGTATGTGACCTGACTATCCACTTCTGGAGGAATGGTCAAAAATCCTCATAAACACTCCTAAACTTTGTGAACAGCCTTGTGGACCAACGTCACATTGAAGACTTGGATTAGGAATGGGATGTCACTTAAGCTCATTTGTGAGTCAAGGCAGATGAGCGAATACTTTTGGCAATATAGTGTGTATGTGTATACTGTATATATATATGCAAATATATATATATCACATACAACCATGTTGTTCGTTGTAGTGCATGATGATGTGATCACTAGCTGCGTTTCCATTGAATAAATGCACCTAATAAAAACCGTTGTGACATTAGGGTGAAGTGTTTGGTTTTTTTTTTGGGCTGCATCATTTTTTCCCCCTCAAAACTGCGATGGAAACACTTTATCACATCGCACGAGTCACATGATCAACAATTGGCTGTTGCCAATGGTGCAAACCACAAAGAAGAAGATGAGAAAATTAGTTGGAGGATGATGGGGCACAGCATGTTTTTTAATGACTAACAAACTTATTCAAGTGTGATTTTAATTGCGTTTTGTGCACATTTGTAATGGAAACGCAGCTTCTGTCCATTCTTGCTTTTGAAACATTAGAGCTTACTTTTTCAGACCGATCTTCCAGGCTGGGGACTCTTACTCTGATCCTCATGTTTCTGAATGGTCTGTAGTTTGTTTTGTTTATATCTTTGCTTTCAGATTTCTTTATATTTTGAGGGATGATTTGCTTGCTTTTAGATGTAGATATTTCTCTCTTTGACTCTTTTACATTGTTTAAATGTGTCAGTGTAAGTAAAGGCTCATTAAATCTGAAATAACATTAACTGAAATACTATACCCACTGCTCAGTTTGAATGAACCATGTAATGTTGGTAACGTTAATATTGGTGCACGTGCTGGTAGTGGTGAGATGGTTTCACTCTGTTAATTTATCTTATAAACTAAGGTTACTGGTGTTTCTAAGCTCTGACACTTCATCAAAAAGTCACATTTTCTTGCTTCCCGGGTGATTATAGCTGGGTTTTATTTCTCTCTTAACTTTTTGGTCTGTCCTTTATCTGGGAATAATGGATTGGAGTGTTTATAACAAATAATGTCAGTTGTGCTTGAATTTTTCCACCTTTGGTTGTGAGCTTGACATTTTCATTGCCAGCAGTTTTCCAGTAACATTTAGGTGTAAATGTATGTGACTAAATATGTGCTTCTTAAAGTATTACACAGATTTTTAGTTGTGGTATTGTTTGTTTGTTTTTTCATTTTTCCCCAAATTCTAGTGTATCTTGTCAGTGGACGTTCTCTGTATTGGTTAAATCTATTTTACTTTCACGGGGTTCTATTTATATGTCATGAACATGAGCCTTGGGGTCTTTCCCACGAGCCTGTCTTCATACAAGCCTCGTTATTGTGGGAAATGTGATACTATAAACTTCTTTATGAGAGTGTGTGAATATGTAACAGCAGCCTCAAAAAAATCCTCATAGTTCATTTCTTGAACCTGCTTATTACTGTATGGCTGCAAACAGTTTGCTGTTAGGGGAAGAGAAAAAGGTGCATCCAGGTAATTGACCTAGTTTGTGTTTCATGTGTGAAATGCGGGAAGATGCATCTCCAGTCATGAGCTTCTCTCTTTCTTCTGCAGAGTCGGCAGCAGCACCTCCGGAGCCAGAGAAACCTCTTGACAACAGCACTTACAAAAACTACCAGCACCACAGCTACACCAGCTTCACATTTGCAGACCTGGATGTGGAGATGGCCAAGTATCGTCTCCCTCAGCCGTCGTCCGGAAAACCGTCGCCCAGACACTAGGGAGTAGGTGGTGTGCACAGCGGTGGTGGCCATGTGGCGGAATCAGTTGTTGAGATGTGTTATGATTAAAGAAGTGTAAGAAATGAAGTGTTTTTGTCTGATGCAATGGCTGCTTTGTTTAGTGCCATGTAAACTTGCTGGTATTTCTACCAGCTGAAGAAACTTCAGCTGAGGCATGTGGTAATTAAAATGTGATGTATGTGTGTATGTATTTCTAAATATATTAATTTTAATAGGCTGCTTCTAAGCCTAAAATAGAGCAGAATGAGCACATGGTGTATACATTCCTATTCTAATGATTATTGTTTAGAAACCACAGTTGCCCTGATTAGAAATGAGCTATGCGTATGTTAGCTTTACGTTTAACCGAAATGTAAATAATGCAACCAGAGAAACTTATTCAAATAAGCAAAACAAAACAAAAAAAAAATCTTCCAAGGACTCTAAGCGTCAGGACGTCATTTCTCCGCCCGCTTCATACATATACATGAGCATAGCGCAACAACGTGCCCTTGCGTGATGACGCAACACGACAACTGCGGGTCCCGATTGCTGCAACCGCTTGTCAGTGTGACGAAGATTGGCACTCAGGTAAGCTGTCACTCAAAATCCCTCTTTTTCCGTTCCCTATCAATCAAACGATCTGGGCCGCACGCTAAGATGCCCCGGGGCAAAGAGCGAGAACCTGGGCCAAACAGCCGAGGCTGCTTTTTGAAATTTAGTCGAAGCGATAAAGCTACTGCGACAACATCTATCTATCTATATGTCTCTGTTTCTATATTTTTTTTATATAAATATGTATATAAGGGAGGGGGTCAGGAGAAATCTCGGGAGTTTTAGGGGCAGAGGAGGATTGTGAAGTGAAGGGCCAGAGTTGTAGATTAGGCCCGGCAGTGTTAGCGCAGAGGGGAGGGGAGGAAAGACAAGGAGAAGGCAGCTGTCCCTGCATGATTGATTGACTGATGGGAAGGATTTCAGCTCAAAGCAAGCTGCCGTCATGTGCTGCTAACGTTTCCTTGTTCTAATCTATTTTCAGTAGAAAACTAACAAGCACTTATTGTTTTTTTTCCGACCAAAGCCAAAATGAGATGTTTCATATCCCCTGGTCTTACTTCATATCAATCTGCAGCGGTCTTATTCTCCGTAGCCGCTTAGTAACGTCAGTTTTATTTAGCTATACATTTCTGTACTTAATAATTAGCTCCACTTCAGTGCGCTAATATGATACTGTCGACGGTTGTTGGATATTGCCGTTCAAGACTAGCAACTAGCTCACTATATTTAGCATTAGCTGGATCCGAATGTTTGGCACCGGACTTGTATCACAAGCTAACGCTAACGTGATGCTATCCTTAACGGCGGCACAGCTATCAGAGCGAGTTAATTCAAACTTTACAGCTTAGAAATTTAAATATGTGCATTCACGTTTGGAAATAGTGCGTTAAAGTTGTCCCAAATAATTAAATATATTCTGTGTACAAAATGTCTGTCGCTAACATCGGGTACAGGCTAATTCATGGTGGGTGTGTTAACACGGCTGCACGCCAACGCTAATTACAAATCTATGTTATTAGCTGAATTATTAAAGGTGTACAGAAATAAAGTGATGAATGCTACGCCTCGACGTTGTCTCACTTTCTTTCTTTTATTTTCCTTATAACGACCATTCCACGTTCCGTTTAGTTCTTGGAATCAGGGGATTTTATTTAACTTTTAGCTGTCGATACGGTTGATACTTTATCAGGGTTTTTGTATTTGGAAAATATATTTTATTACTAACTTTTAGCCTTTTTTTCCAGATATTTTTAACCAGCGTCTCTGGTTGAATTTGTAGAATTGTGTCTTCACTGTGGCAGTGGTTTAACTGAGCTTGTGTATTGTGTAGGTTGGCCATCTGTCCCTGGTTTCTATAATGCCCCAGTGCTGGCAGTGATCGTGATGGCAGCCCAGGCGGTTTCTATAGACAAATACCCAAAGGGGGAGCAGCAGGTGGGTGCAAGAGAGACCTGAGTTTCAATACATGTGTGTAAAAACTGTTGACAAAACCTCTGTTGACACTGAACCAACTTGCAATGTTCTAAACTTTAACTGTACGAGGCAGCGCCACACCATTTGGATATGTGTTGGCACGTAACCAGGAGCAGAGTTGCATGGTTGTGAAAGAAATTCAAAGCACAGTTTTTATTTTTTACCCTCTTTTGTGAACATTTATGTTGCTCTTGGTGACACAGTAAACATTAATTTAATTCAGAAGTGGGGGGAAAGAACCCCACAGCAACATCCAAAAAAAAACTGCAGTCTTCATTTGCCTCAGTTAAGGTCAGAGGTCATGCCTCCACTATAAGAAAGAGACTGGACAAAAAATGGCCTGCATAGCAAAGTTTTAAGATGAAAACCTTTGCTAAGTAAGAAGAACTTTGAGGCTCTTTTCAGTTTTTCAAGAACACGTGTTGCGCCGCTGTGCATGTCTTAGCCTCAACATGGCTATCCCGTGTTCAAGTTCTGGCCTTAGTTCTTTGGCCCCATTGTCTCTGCCGTTTTCCTGTTAGATTACGGTCAAATAAAGGTTACTAGTGGCAAAATTCTTTACAAAACAAAAGAGAAGGAACACATCTGATTCCTAAGACTTCTTAGGAAAACATTCTGTGGACAGAAGAGCCAAAGTTGAACTCTTAGGAATGTGTGCGCCTGCCATGACAGCTAGCATAAAAGTAACACTGCATTTCAGAAAAAGAACTTGATGCCAACAGAAAATGCAGTGATGGTAGAGTGATGATGATCTGAGGCTGTTTAGCTGCTTCAGGACCTGGAAGATTTGATAACTGGAACCATGAATTCTGCTGTCTGCCATAAAGTCCGGCCATCGTTTTACGACCTTGTGATGAAACAAACTTGGGTTCTGCAGCAGAACAATGATTCAAAACACACCAGCAAGTCCACCTGGGAATGGCCAAAGACGAACAAAATGAAGACAGAATGCAGAGGCCCAGTCAAAGTCCTGGTCTGAATCCCGAGATGCTGCGGCCAGGACCGTTAAAAAGGCTATTTTTGTTTGAAAACCCTCCAGTGTGGCTGAATTGCAGCAATTCTGCAAAGATGAATGCTTTGCAAAACTATTCAACTCTTTGCTATTTTTCTAACAAACTTTGAGGTATCTCCGATTTGTTGTGGTTGCCATTAAAATGTGTATAAATGTAGAGAGAAAATGTTACATGATTTTCAAACGTTTTAACAAAGAACAGCCCCCTGACTTCATAGAACCACTTTTAGCCACGGTTACATTTACAAGTCTTGACTGGTTTCTCAAGCTTTTTTTTTCTTTTAATTTTATCTATTTTTGTAGAAGATGAATAAGATCACCTCGGATTGGATGTAGAGCATCTGTAAACATAATTTTCTTAAATCTTGTTTTAAAAAAAATCTCTTTTGTTTTCAACAGTTCTAGTGGAAGATCTGGGTTTGTGTTTGGGAAAACAGGTGAAAAGTTTCAAGTGTATGAATAGTTTTGCACACAACTCTCCCAAGAGTTCATGTTGCGATTTCCGATTTATTGGACTTAAAACAGGGACGGTACGGATTAGCCTTTAAAGTTGAGATGCCCTGTATCAGTTTGTGCCCCAAAGGGCCTGTGGCCCCTTGGCCAGCGGATACAACAACAGGACCCTGAAGTCGAGTCGTAGTATTTGCTCTTCATCTTCCAGCTACTTTTGATCTTCACATGATGTCAGTCTGTATTATCTGCCTGTCTCAGCTTTTCTGTTCATCTGATTTGCTCTCATTTCGCTTAATCGTTGCAGATTCAGAGTGTGGTAGAGGTAGATTGTGACTCTGAGTCTAAATTTGAAGGGACATTGGTTGAAGTGTCCAACCCGGTACCCACCGAACCACAGACACCCATGGATGCTGACAAAGCATCTATATATCGGTAATAAAATCTTGTTTTTTATGTGTTTTGTGAATGTATTGTCTCTGAGGCATCGTCCATGTGACTTAGAGTAAATATCACTGCACCATCTATGAAACGCTGCAAGGGTTTATGATATTTAGCTGTTTTTTCCATACATGAAACCCAATAACGAGTGCTAGCCAAAAAACCAACGTGTAGTTCAGCATTGTAACTGTTGGCCAATGTTCCACAGACATCCCCTGTTTCCCTTGTTGGCTCTGCTTTTCGAGAAGTGTGAGCAGTCCACACTCAGCTCTGAATGCATCACATCGGCCAGCTTTGATGTGGACATCGAGAACTTTGTCCGCTGTCAGGAGAAAGAGGGGAAGCCCTTCTTCAGTGAAGACCCTGAGCTTGATAACTTGGTGAGTTTTAGTGGAATAAACTCTGAGTCTGTTTCTAATTGTTTGACACCAGGAGGATGTGCCACTGGTTTGACTGTAAAGGTAACAATAGTTATATGTGTGACGCTGCTAACTTTCTTATTCTTTTATGCTATTATCTTTGTTAAAAGTGAATAAAGTCTGGTTGGAGGTTCGATTGATCACCCCGCCTTTGTTTTCATATTTTCAACATTAAGATGGTGAAAGCCATTCAAGTGCTACGGATCCATTTGCTGGAGCTGGAGAAGGTGAGTGACCTGTGCAAGGACTTTTGCAGCCGCTACATCGCCTGCCTCAAGACGAAGATGAACAGCGAGACTCTTCTGAGTGGAGATCCAGGAAGCCCGTACTCCCCGGTGCAAGGCCAGGCGCAGAACTTCTCACCCACCAAGACTCAGGTGTGCAGTGTAGGTGCCCAAGCACCGACGTAGGGCTGCTACCTCTACAGCTCCACCACTTTCTTGTGTAAATCTCAGTAAGCATGTGTTTTAAAGCCAGCCATCTGAGTATGACCGATGTTGTGTGTGAATGCTTTCATTTCCAGACGCCAAGCTCCATCTCAGGCACCCTCAGCCCCCAGGGCCAGATTGTGGTGCCAGCTTCAGCCCTGCAGCAAGGGAACGTTACTGTTACAGCTGTCAACCCCACCCAAGTAGTTACAGGTAAGACATGTTCTAGCTTAGTCACTAGTTAGTTTAATGTTTGCTTGTGGAATAAAACGGTTATAACAACTCCAGAAGTGAAATCTCTTGGTTTTTATTCATGTTATTACCTTTTGGTACCTTCTACAATTCTATAATTGTCTTATAATATTTCCTGTTTTATCATATTTGCCTGCGACGTCGTGATTGTTCTGAAGCACTTCGGTCAGCTGAGGTTGTTGTAAATGTGCTATATAAATAATTGAAGAGCAGCATTTAGTGCTACTCGCTCTGAAGTCTTGCATAATGAAGAATTTTATTTCGACAAAGTTGCTACCATGGAGGGAAAAACAACTGAGAAAGACGAGAAAAAGAAAAGGAGTAGAGCATCAAACCACAGGTGAAAAGAGATGACAAATAGGGAAAGAGATTCAAACAAACTGTAATTCATTTCTTCAACTAATGTAAGAATGTGACAAGATTTTTAGGTAATCTCAAAAAAAAAATTGCAATTTTCTGTGGCAAAGCAGGTCTTAACTATGATTTAGAATGGTCTTAAATCTGAGTTGGAGAAACCTGCAGATCCAGGAAGTGCCCAGCGCATATTCATTACTACTCAGTCAACCAAGTGAAGCACAGCTATTTCTGTGCAATGATTGGAGCCGATGGAGCAGCCGGAACTGTTATGTGATCACTGACCTGTCAGCAGCACTGGGCAGGAAAAACATGTGACACTCTGAGTGGATACGTGTGTGTGTGTGTTTCTTTCAGGAAGTACAGTTTACCAGCCAGTAACAGTCGTCACTCCTCAGGGTCAAGTGGTGACTCAGGCCCTGTCTCCTGGGACAATACGTGTCCAAAACAATCAGGTACCGCTTCTCTGCTTCATCACACCTGAACTAGCTCAGCGTTTCCAAGTTACGTCTTCTGGTGGTGGGCTGCACTCTGGCACTGCCTGAAAACTGAAAGAAAACCTCAAATTGACGGATTCAAACAACAGTAGATTAACAGACCGTCAATGTGTGACTGGTGAGCTGAAAATCTCATAGCTTATGCAGCAGCAGGGCAAATATTCCAAGCACAGCAGCAAATCTATTCCTGGACATGTAAAAATGGCCTCCAAAAACAAATGTCAGACTTGAATCTGATGCTTATCCCTTAAGCCAGTCTTTTATAAAAACCTTCCTGTGTTATTCAATTAAAATGTACATTTATTACATCCTTTGCACAGATGTAGCAAAGTTGCTGACAGAGTATGTCAGACCTCTTCAAATAGTTTTCCCTAATAAATGAAACTATCCCTATAAATTAGGACATAAAAACATGAAACTATAAAAAATGAGTTTCGTGCTCTAAAACGTTTGTGACAAAATTTGAACACAGAGAATAACTGACCATGTGTGTTTAGCTCCAGCTGCAGTTTCACCAGGACCTGAACCTCTTCAACCACGAGGACAACTCAACAAAAAACAAAAGGGGCGTTCTACCCAAACACGCCACCAATGTCATGCGCTCTTGGCTCTTCCAGCATATTGGGGTAAGTAGATGTTGATGACACCGTATGAACGGGCCACACCTTAACCTTTACTCATGAATGTCCTGCTCCTTTCTCATGCAGCATCCGTATCCAACTGAAGATGAGAAGAAACAGATTGCCGGTCAAACAAATCTGACACTTCTACAAGTCAATAACTGGTTAGTTTTCCTTTGAGTTATTTTTACAGAATGAAATTTTTATTTTATCAGAATATCAATGAGATTAACATTTCTTGTTTGTAACAAGTCCTAGGGGAAAAAGAACAAGTTCCAGAAAATCACAGCATAAAGCAGTTTAGTGTCTTATTTTAAAATTAAAATACAGCAGGGTTTGGAAGAAAGGAGGAAAAAAATATGAGAAATGTGACCAGATATTAGGATCCTGTCAAATTACTTGGCATTTCTAGAGCATTAAAGCTGCAGTATGTAACTGAAAAAAAAAGTTTTTTACATATTTGTTAAAACCGTCACCATGTCAAGACGGATAACCTGTGAAAAAATGGATTCTCTCCCTGAGGTACTGTGCGATCTGTAGAAATAAGAAATGGCCTGTTACAGTGTTTCATCACGTCCAGAGGACCTCAAAGCTCTTCACTCGGTCATTCACACACTGAGCTATTGGA
Organism: Poecilia picta; assembly: GCA_033032245.1. Taxonomy (NCBI): domain Eukaryota; kingdom Metazoa; phylum Chordata; class Actinopteri; order Cyprinodontiformes; family Poeciliidae; genus Poecilia; species Poecilia picta. The sequence goes on along the minus strand of CM065354.1, from coordinate 15,236,758 downwards.
TTGTAGCCATTTGTAACCACTGACAGAGGCAAAGCTGCTGCGCCGTGGCCCCACCATGAGACGGGTGAAGTGTCTAGTCCAAGGACACAAGGACAGACAACGTAGGGATCGAACTGGCAGCCCACTGACTGCAGTGTGACGAACTCCTACCACCATGGCTACCATCACCCCAGCGCAGCACGCCCAATCAATAAACAACCAATCAGAGCACGCCCAATCAATAAACAACCAATCAGAGCACGCCCAATCAATAAACAACCAATCAGAGCACGCCCAATCAATAAACAACCAATCAGAGCACGCCCAATCAATAAACAACCAATCAGAGCACGCCCAATCAATAAACAACCAATCAGAGCCAAGAGCAAATGTCTTTGGGCTGTCAATTATGTTTGTGTACGTTCTGCTTAATGTGATGATGGCAGAGGAACAACTTGGAGTCAGAATTCCTTTTAATGTCATTGTGCACGGATAAAGCACAACGAAATTAGAAAAATAACTACTCAAAACAACCGGGATGTTAAGAATAAGTATATAAATGAATGAATTTATTAATAAATTAGTAAAGATCAATTTTTAGATGGATTAGCTATGTTCAGTGCAACAACAGCTCTCACATAGAAACTGTTTTTAGTCTGTTTGTCCTCATCTTTGTCCATCATCTAATCTCCAGTGGCACATTTATTGTGTTGATGGAGTTTAGGGAGAACTAGTGTCCTGGTTAAACTCAGCTGCGGCCAGATGTGCTGCCCCTGGTGGTGGTGCTGCTGCCAGCTGTGCTGTAGCAGAGAAAGAGGGAGGATGAGACCTGACACCACTAAGCCTCTGCTTTTGACTCTGATTGGTTGTTTCTGTCAGAAGGAAGAGCAGCATGAATTTTTTTCTCAGATTATCTGTCTCATATCACACCGTCATGGCATATGGCAGTTATAAACAAAAAATATCAATTTTTTTTTAAATATAAAAGCTACATAGTTGAGAACAGTAACAAGAGAGATTAAATATTTCTGCCTGTCTGAGGTTTTGTCCTCTGCTGCCCTGAGCAAACCTCAGTTGTTGAAGTGTGAGCCTGTCATGTAGAGATCCAAAGCTTTTCAAAGACTGAGTTGACAGAAATGGTCAGCACTAGTGAAGAAAGAATCACCATGACTTTACACTGCAACTGTCTAAGCTGCTGCAAGCGCTGCTTAGTTTGAATGAACTTGATCAACTGTTACAATTCCTGCTCTGCCCTTTGGCCAATTGGATTTGGGGAAATGTTCTGTTCTGATACATGTTGCACCTATTTGCTCATTTGCCCCCCCCCCAAAAAATAATCTATGGCAAATTCACAGCAGTACTTCTTGGGAAAACTATACTTAAAATATGTAAAAGTCAATACAAAATCCAACTGGAAAAAGACCCCAGAACATCTGGTGTTTCCAGGTTCATAAACGCACGGAGACGGATCTTGCAGCCGATGTTGGATGCCAGCTCTTCTGAGTCCACCAAAACCAAGAAGAAAACTCCACAAAATCGGCCACTGCAGCGTTTCTGGCCCGACTCTATTGCTGCTGGGGGAGGAACCCATCAGCAGGTTACCATGCCTGATGGTAAGTAGCAGCCCATCAGGACAAATCAAGAGTCTGTGACTCTTTACATACAGTATAAATTGAACATTTCAAAGTTCAAGAAAAAGGTTGCTTTATATTAGCTACAGATAAAAGACAGTATTATTTTAACTGTAGTGGCCAAGATGAAGCCACCCTGAGCAGATGAGCCCTGAGCCTATAGGAATGAAAGAGCACACATACAGTTAGACACAGCAACATTTCAGCCAATAGGATGGAGAAGCACTAAAAGACTGGTGGCAGTATCTGGACTGATGCCTCAAGGAGTCACAGTTCCTCTGAAGAGATGGAACTGGAGGAGATCCTAAAGTTAAAACATGAAGGGGATTCAGCTCATGTCTTGTAATTCCTTCTGGTCTTTACCATTGGTCTTGGGGCCGATCTGCTCATTTGGGACAAAACCATCTCCTTCCTGAGAAATATGATGGCTGGACATCCCATCTTACTTGTGTATAATTGCTTGGACAGATTAACAAGGCGCCTTCAGGCTTCTGGAAGTTACACTCAAAGATGACCCAGACTGCTTCCTTTGTGGAGCATCAGGGGAAAGTCGGGGGAAAAAATCAGATGACATATCAGGAAGAGAATTGTTGGACTTCCTGTCCAAGTGTCAGGTGTGCCCTACATTATATTCAAAGTGTTTCTCTAATTAACTCAGTTGTTGCCAGTAAATATATCAGAAGCTTCATAGACATGACATCAAATGTCCCAGATTGTTTAAGGGCTTTAGTGTATTTAAACTTTTCAATTTAAAGAAACTATTAAAACTTGTTCTCATTATTTGAGCGTTTAGTCAAGAAAGAAATTTAGTAATCCTAATTTATCTAAAACGGGAAAGGTTTATTCTGATTTCATGACACTATACATGACCAGAAATACATCTGGATGCATTTAAGGAGACGTTCTGCTGCCACTACAGGGAGATGAAATGAGGATGTTTCAGTCTTCAGGATTTGAAGGCTGTGAAGAAACGAGCCGAGGTCACAGCCAAGGAAGCCATGCAACTTGTTTCTCCATGTAGTGAAGCTGTAATCAACAGCAAAGGCTGTTTATACAAAATATTACATTAATTTCAGTTCAATATGTTTCCTATGTCTCTTCAATGTATTATAGCCTACATTGTTTAATCTCCTGTGATTTGATTAATTTGCATGAGTTGATTGGATAAGTTAACGTTTGGTGAGAATTTTGTCAATTTCACCTTCAGAAATGGATGGATTTAAGACAATTTGTGGCATGTTCAACACTTATTTGTACATGGGACCCAGAAAGATATGTTGCTCTTAAATAAAAAAAAAACACAAAACAGATTATTGAGGCAAAGGGATTTTCTAATAGGCTTGAAAAAGGTTAGTGAAGTTTGATACAAACTTGTGTTTAATAAGTATATTGATCTTCTTAAAGGTCTCCCTCAAACATTTATTCTAAAACTATGTTTTAATTTTATATTAAACCTCAACTTTACCTGAGTAAAATGGTGCTTTGGGTCATCCTTAGTAAAAGTACCACATGTCTAGTCAAGCTCTTTATTTTCCTTAAAGTAACAGGTTGCTTTACATGTCTTACAGATATTAAGTGACGTGTATAAAAATTACATCAGTATGAAACAAATGAATTTTGGCAATTATTTTTGTTTCCAAGTTTAATTTGCATTGGAATATTCTATCATCTAGAGCAGGGGAGTCAAACTCATTTTCATTTTGGGTCATGTCAAAATCATGAATGTCCTTATCAGGGTCGGTTTTCCTCTTTTTAAGTTTACAGGCACTCTGATTGTTTTAACAAATCATAAATGGAGGAATACAGTTTCTTTCCTCGTCATATGCTTGGATAATTAAGAATTTAGTTCTGCAGCCCAAACCCAGTCCAGGTCAGACTTATTTCTTGCCTGACGGTGGGTGAGACTTCAGTACATCCACAGGAAAGACCACAAGAGAGTGCATAATCAAATTGTGTTTGTCTACTTATTAAAGTATAAAAGAGGAACAGGAAGAAAATAAATGAAAGTCCAGATGTCCATCAACTAACAAGGAGTGCTCTGCACAATAAATGCTCACGCAGCTTCACTGCTATGCTCCAATCATCCCAGATGATGCTGGAAATGCTAAATTATAAAAACAGGAGAAGTTCCATTTCTTACACTAAAGACAAAAGCAGTAAAAGCTTAATTAAAATAATATCTCCAACGGCCCCCTAACAGCTTGGCCAAGCACAGAGAGCCGTCTGGTTATGTAGTTACACACAGCAGCCACTAGGTGCAGACAGTTACAACTTTATGCAACAACGTCCCTCAGAGTGTCATCTCTGATCTGGACGCTGACTGAGGGCTGACAGCGGCACGTTGAAGAGTTTTGGATGCGTGTGTTGCAGATGAACCACTGCTGTGGGATTATCATCCTGCTGAGTGTTTGCTGGATCAGAGAGTCTTCTGATCGCCTCCATTGGCGAAATCTGATTCCTGATTCCCACAGAGAAACAGTTCAACGTATTCAGCTTGACAATGACACAGTTTGGACTGTTTGTTCAGCTTGTTTAATATTAATCAAACATGATTAAAATGAAAAGACAATAAATGTAATTTTAAAAATTATTGGGTAAAAGTAGACAACAGGATTTTTTGACACCTTCTGTCAAAATGACGGACAAGAGAAAGTCCAGTGCAAACTGGGACATTTTCGCCTCAATATCCAATGTCTCCTTTTTGTTTTCTTGTTTGGAGGATCAGAAAATAACTTATTGGTGAATAAGGTGTTGGGTCAGCCTTTGACTGCGCAAAATAGGAGAAAAGTCCGGCAGAACAGTGGCGTCGGTTTGGAGTCGCTGTGACTGCTATTGGCCCGATAGCGCTATTGGGAATCCACTGATTTAGAGTTTAAAGCGCCAGTTATGGTCAAACTCAAGGCTCCGGAGTTTGACATCCGTTCTAGAGCAACATACGTAGCAGCTTCCTTCAGACGCCGCTATAGAAACGGTGATGCTTCTCTGCAGGTACGATGGTGACGATGAACATGGAGAGTCTGCAGAGCCTCACGTCAGACGGAGCCACCCTGGCAGTGCAGCAGGTCATGCTTGCAGGCCACAGCGAAGACGAGTCGGGTGACAGCGGGGAAGACGACGACGATGCAGACATGACCGTCCTGGGGCTCGACAACAGCGACTCGTTGCAGTAAAAGCCGACACACTGACCTACACATACTCAGAAGGCATGTGTAACACAGACACTTGGGTTTACACCGAGCACAAAAGCACAGAGTGTCCATGGACAGTACTGTGCTCTTCCAGCTGACCTCAAGTCTGCGCTGCGTGTGTGTACTTCAGACGTTTCGCTTCAGAAACTGTTTTTTAACAAGTTTATTCGTGTAGGCGAGTGCACTTTTTTGTATATTTAAGCTGAAAAGATGAAATCAAGCAGAAAATACGTGTTGAAAACACAAGAAACAAGTTTGTATGCTCCGTTATTAATAGACTTTCTTGTTTTGTTTTTATTATTATTATTTTGCTCTTCTGATCTTTTTTTTGGATGCCAACACATAAGTTGTATATGTAATGGTTTGTCTTCATTCTTTGCATGCTTGTGTTTTGAGTAGATGTACGCATTCTTCAGACTTGATCTCCAGGGAGCAGAGTGGGAGAGAAAAAAAAGAAGTAGATATGCTTATTTTTCTATACAAACATGACATTAGTGTTTTTGTTTTTCATTTTGTGTTCTGTTTTGTAAGCAATGTTTATGTACAGATTCCTATTAGCAGGCCTGTTTTTCAGGGTTCCTTAAAGTTTTCTAAAAAAATAATTGAATGGTGATGAACATTGCTATTTAAATTAATTTTTAAACTCAAAAGACCAAGTAACAAGGCCTTATTATGTTTTCCTTTCATAGACCTCTTGCCAAGAAGCACAAAACAAAGTTGACCCTTTGAAAAATTAATGAAAAGACACTAAACTGCAGAACAAAGTTGTAAAAAGATGGACAGCTCACATGCTGGCTAGATAGATATCAGAAGAAATAATCATGCAGAGTCAATTGGTTGTTGTGCTCATGTTTTTTTTTTTTATCCAACTCCAGTTTACCCATATTGTGTATACTATGCATTACGTATTTGAATCATTTCACAGTTGTACCCTTGGCATGACCATGTCAATTGCACAATCAAGAACACTATGCTAACTACACAATCACAGGGTGAGAGACTGAAATCTGTGGACAGACACTCCACAGCGGATCACACCAACAAGCAGCAGAGGATGTTTTGGATGCATTCAGCTTTTTGTTTCTTTGTGATGTTTCTACTGCATAGATTAAGGAAATTCGGTTCAAGAAGAACTGGAAGGAAAACGCCTTCATTTGGTCTCCTGTCACTTTTTCTAGTGAAGTATTCAAAATGTCTTCATTGAGCTGTCGTTACGCCACGAATTGGGGTGTCGGTTGTCTGAATCATGGTCAGCCTGTACTGAACAATAGTTTTTATCAGTCCAGTTAGACACTTGGCCCATGTGACGCACACAGCTGTTCTTCTTTTGGGTTTGTTCAACATGATCTTGTCTGTTTTTCCTTAGAGCTTTCTATTTTGGAATAAAGAATGCCCAACTAGCTCCTGTTTGTCTTGTTCATATGTTCACCGCAAAGCAGATGTTTCTGCCCCACATCAAAGATTTTTAAAATGGTTTGATATTAATCTTTTTGAAGCAAGGATGTTGGTCGAATCTTAGCTTTCAGTTATATGTTCTAGTCGCCAGATTCAAAGTCTCTTCTCTCTGAAAGAAAGAAAGAAATGGAAAGTATTTATGACCTATGCATAGCCAGATTAGACACGTTTCACATTGACACAAATTTCATCTGCAGCATTAAAGCAGTTGGTTCCAGTTGTTTTTGTTTGTTGTTGAACTCAGGCTGAGAATATGGAACATTTTCCCCTCATGTCATATTGATTTTAGGTTTTAAGATGCTTTATCTACAAATGTCATTTCCACCTAAACACAGTTTGGACAGGAATGCACAAATGAGCAGACCGTATGACAAATGCATTTCTGGTAAATTAGTAAAAATGGATAAGTTGGTCTTGGTCCTGCTGCAGCTCTTAATTGGTAGAGGTAATTTGGAAATGAATCGATGACACCCAGTTGTGATTTCATCCAGCGTTAGACGAAGCTGTTGGGTCTGGAAAGTTCTCCAATGAGGCCTTTAACATTAAATTAACCTTTGAAAAGAACAGGTCATAAATACACCTTTTTTAAGTTTGGTCACTCATATTATTCTTAATTATTTTTATTTCCAAGTTGGAACAGCTACTTCAGTTGGCATATCTAATAACTGATTGACACAGTAATACTTCAGAACTTAAATGACATTTATTGGACTAAGGAAAAATGGGCAATATGGTTAAAACAAATTTAGACAGGTGCAAAAAATTGGGTACCCTTACCATTTTGTTGATTTGAATACCCTTAACTACTTATTGATTTATTGAAACAAAATTGGTTTGGTAACCTCATTAAGCTTTAAACTAGACAGGTGTATCCAATCATGAGAAAAGTTAATTAAGTTGGCCAATTGCAAGTTGTTCTAGTTCAATCTCCTCTGAAGAAGAGGCAGCTCAAAACAAAACAACTCTCAAATGATCTGGAAACAAAGATTGTTCAACATAATAGTTTAAGGGAAGGACAAAAAAAGTTACCTGGGAGATTTAACCTGTCAGTTCCCACTGTGAGGAACGGAGTAAGGAAATGGAAACTACCGGGACCGTTGTTAACCCCAGTGGGTTTAAGTTCTGGGCTTAACAGGACATATGTCAAAAACATGTTTTTTTTATAAACTCTACTACATACTACAGCTCTAAGGTGCAAATTAAAGACTAATCCTAAACCAGACTGAATTGTCTTACATACTCACTTCTATCTGTAGGCGGATCCAGCTGAGGGCCTTAGTAATTCTAGCGTAAACTCCTGGTTTGTTCTTCTGAGCACAGCCAATCCCCCAACTAGTCACCCCAACAAGTTTCCACACAGATGAGTCTTCACATGCCAGCGGGCCCCCGCTGTCCCCCTGTGGAAATGGACATGCAAAAATAGATGTAAGCCTCTTATTCAAGTAGTACTCTGCTATTCCTGCTGATACTCCTAGTGTGACTTTAACTAAGAAATTTAATAAAGATCTTTCACAGCAATGAAAATGGTTGTTACAAAGAAAGCAACTCACAAGTCATACTTTTTAATCCTTGTGCATGTTCTGTTTGTTTTCTTTTTCTTTAGGTTTTAGTGACTCTAGTGGCCTTTATTTGAAAGTGGTCAGACAGAAAAGTAGATAATGAGAGAGGGGGGAGACATGCAGGAAAAGCCCTGATGGTTTTGGACTGAACCCAGAGAGACCCCAACACGCACAGGGAGAACATGCAAACTCCATGCAGAAAGACCCCAGGCTGGGAATCGAACCCATGACCAGTAGGTGGCACTGGTCCACTGTGCACATCCCACCCCAGTGGTGGTAAATTATAAGGACTTAATATCAGTAATATCGGTGACTCACTCTTTTAGTTAAGAGATGTGCTAAGGATCGGTGCTACAAGGATCGGTAATAAATACATAGAAACAGTATGTCTAATAGCTCTTCATGGTATTTACAGATAAAAACAAACAAGGCAGAGAGCACCAAAACACAGAAGCAGCCATCTGAGGTGTCGTGGCATAAGAAGAAGGCAAAATGTTTTTTGTAATTCTGCTGGTCCCCATGTTAAATGAAAACAAGCCGTACCTCACAGGCGTCAATTCCTCCTTTCAGATATCCTGCACATAACATCCAGGGAGAAATTATTCCTCGGTAAACATTTGCCTGGTTGCAGGTCTTGGTAGAGATGAGTGGTACCGTAGCTGTGCGTAGAACCACACTGTTGTGTTCTAGAAACATTAGTTAAAAAAAATGAAAAGCAAATATTTAGACAGACGTTTATCATAATATTAAATTTAACATTATGTAGGAGACTAGATTGACAAATTACACAGACTCACCGTCTACATATGTGGCTCCCCAACCAGATATCCAGCACATCCTACCTGCTGTAAACTCCTCTCCATAGTTAGGCAAACAAATTGGCTCCACAAAGCCTATGGAAAACGTGTACGTCTCAGAGAATTTGACATTATTTACTGTATGTTTATCTCACATTTGGATTAAAACTGGTACTCTGACACTCATCAGTCTTAAACATAAGACTGATACATATCTGTCCTTGGATTAAACAGCGTCCTCGGAAGGATGAAACGTATCGCAAACACCGGAGAAAATTGAAGGAAAAAATAAGGATTTTATTGACATTTTATCCTTCCATTCGGTGAGCCTACTGAGCCGAGAGACTCATTACTCATTTATTTAGAATATTTGAAAGAGAGCATACATTATGAGTTATTACAAGTTGTGAGAACAAATAGATGAAATTCTCAAGTGTGTTTTACAGCAGTAAAAATCCCCCATACTGATATCTCTGTATTTTACCCACAGCTTTCTTTAAGAACATGTTACCTGTCAGAGTTTGATTTGATTAGAATGAAACTCATCTCTCTTAGTTTCCCTCCAAGCCTCCACACCTTAAGACAACAACTATCAAACGACTGTTTGAAGAAAGTGAAAGGAAGAAAGTGAACTGATTTGAACCTGAACTGCCATGAATAAATTAGAAGAAAGCAGGAATTCATAAGCATAAGAAGATTTGGTCTAAGTAATAGTACCATCAAAAACAAGCGGCTCCTGTAGCCTCATCAGTGCAACGTCGTAATCCAGTCCTTTTGCCCGATACTGAGGATGGGGTATGACTCTCTTTACAGCCAGAGAATGGGCACCAGTGATCAGCTGTTCTGTCAGCCCCACATGAACCGTCCACAGGGAAGCGTATTCATCTCTGGCCACAGACAAAAAGACAAACAAAACATTAGATTCAAATTCTGAATTATTACAAAGCCCAGCTGGGCTTCTAGGCATCAGGCATCCAGAGTCCTACTATTAGCTTTTCTAATCTTGAATGTTCAGTGAGACATTTTTCCAGTTTATCAGCCTTGAAAGAATTTCAGAGAGAGGTTTGATTGTATGACTTACCCAAACACACAATGAGCTGCAGTAAGAATCCAGCTGTATGTTATGATGGAGCCTCCACAAACATGTCTCCTCTGGAAGTGGAGGCTGACCTGCCAGGGAAACTGACCTGGTTTGGAGATGTTACCCCCCACAATTCGAGCCTTGTACTGAGGCCTAGAACCACACTCTGAGAACAGTCAGGACAACAACTATCAGACGATCAATTTAAAAGTCAAATATATTTTGTTAATGAGCTACAGTCAAATTATTGCAAAATCATTTGAGGACATGGGCCCCATAATAAATTCACATAGCAAAATATTAATGTAGAAAAAAAATTCTAATATGTATTATTGTCCAAGTAAAGGTAAAATTGATGAAAAATGAATTCCAACTCCCCATTTTCGATATGTTATGAATTTTCTGTCATCTGCATGCCTAACTTATTAGGCTCTATTCGACACTAATGTACAATATGACATGTTTTCTCTAGATGTACAATTAATCAGTATATTGTTCTTGATAAATCCCATTTTGTTTTTCGCTGTTCTCATTTGACAATAACGTGGAACTTCAATTACAGTTACTTCTGAATTGTATAAGGCCTGTTAAAACACAAGCCTAATCCATTCTGTTAGTGTGTTGACACCATCAGAGTCAGATTTGCCTTGACACTGCAGCCTTAAGGGACGGAATTCTGATTTTTTTGTCAAATTGGACTTTTTTTGGAGTGGCCTTTCACACTTCCAAACATAAGAGCACATAAGCGACTTTTATATATATATATGTTCTCCAGAGTCAACGGACAAATGACCTGAAAGTGTCCTGCATGCACACAGTGGGGTTTTTGTTCTCTAACAGAGAGGAACCACCAATTTTGGATGTGTGTATGTGAATCATGATTCCACCCAGAAAAATTTCAGTTCAAATTTAAGATTAAAAGCCTCAAATTCATATGACATTGATGTTCACGATGAGTGGAAGTCCTGGTCATAAACTGTACTTCTCAAGCTTCCCGTTAAATACTGTTGGTAAAAAAAAATGGAGTCAGATTGAATGTGTTCTCTCACCGATACATTTCAGAGTGGTCACCATGCCTGAGTTGCACCGGTTCTTACTGCAAAGACACAGTCAGGGTCATATAACATGCAAGCACATATAAATAAGTTCCATCAATTATTAGGTAGATCCAGAGTAGAACTTATGTACACTAGAAATTTAGCTAAAGTATGAGATGACACACACAAAATAACCTAGATAATTTTTGAATTTATTTTAGTATGATACTTCCAGTTAGGAAAAAACTATTTCACACATTAGAGTTTAAATGTATTTCTTCCAGATATACAGGGGATCATCAGATAACATTCTTATACCAAGTGAGAGATATGACTCACAGCAAATTAAACACATTGTGTCTGTTGATGATTTTAAAATGATCTGTTATTCTTTTGAGGTTCTGTCAGCTCCAGAGGTCGTTTTGTTTTGTCGTCTTTTGTCAGACAGGAAAGTGGGATGAAACTGTTTGTCTTTTACAAACTTCTTCACCAGTGTTTCTCAACCTTTTGTGGACCAGCGCCCCCTATCCACCATTCAGATGCCATACCGCCTCCATCAAAGAAGATGTAGGCTACTTGCACTGAATATTATTTTATGATTAATATTACTATCATTAATGTGGCTGTCTTGAGTTGTACCGTTGTTTCTGTATTTATCGCCAAAAATCCTTATAAGAGAAACACGTTACTGAATTATTAGTTTCCAAAGAACGAAAGGACATTCAACTAAACATTGGTAGTCTTATCAGCAGCCAATCAGAGTGGGAAAAAAACCTTGTTCTGTGTCATTTTCTGATGTTACTAAATCTTGCACAAAATGGCCAGATAAGATAAATCACATAGCAATACCAGTTTTAACTGTGAAACTTTGCAAAACGTCTGAGCTTTGCAATATTAAAACATGGATCGAATTACAAATACTTCAATCATAGCTCTTCTTCTCTTCAGTGTTTCGGTCAGTTTCTGATGATGTAACTCTGTGCTGCCTTCAGAAGAATTGGACATATGCATAAAACTTTGCCCACATGGCATTTGCTGGGCAAACCAGAGCTTTCAGTGGAAAAACAAAAGTTACAATATCCTTTTAGTGCCATATAAATATGGGACAGAACCATGGATGACATTTTTCAATAGACCTTTCTATTGATTTTTAGATTAACAGTTTTACTGTACAGAAATTGTAAAGAATGAAGCTGTTTTTTAGTCAAATCCAAGTGAGTCAAACTGAAAGTGTCACTTAGTTACTTAACATTGTGACATTAATACTAACAAGAAATAAATACATAAAATAAAATCTAATTAAAAACCTGAATAAATGTTAAGTTCCTTACTGTTATTGTCTGTAAAATATATTTCTCCTTAGTACTAGATATGGTCTCAACAAACCCATGACACAATATTATTTTACCTTTTGCCTGAAAATTGTATCTGTTTGTTCTTGCCATACAGTCCCCGGCATTAATTATTGCTGAAAACGTCTTGCCATACCAGTTTATTCCTCTGTATTTACTTTGGTTTCCTAGTTAATTCTTATTCATAGTGACAGTCTCATCCAAACTGCTGCAAATAGTTTTATTTTTTATTCTCTTGGTCAAATTGTCGGGCTTATTCTGCATAAACGTCCCTCACCTGTGATGACTAAATGTTGCATACCTGAAGGTTGCAGCACTCTGAATCTTAATGACCTCTGCCTTGCTGTAGTTGAGGGAAATTAGGTTGGTTTGAAGGTCCTGCTCGATGGAGGTCAGAGGGACGAAGAAGGACTCCACGTAACTAGTAACACATTTGTACAAATATATGTACAAGGAACAATTTACTATACTGTATTATATTGCTTGGATTTTAATTGTTATGGTTTGCATCCAGAGAAAACAGAGATGTTAAATAAACTGGACAGTATGCTGGAAAATTAGTGATATTTTCACAGTTACGGTCTTGACTGGTGTTGGAATAAAATCCCGAGTCCTCAGCGCTCGAAACCAAGACCAAATGCGGTCAAGACCGAGACCAAGACCATCAAAACATGGTCAGGAGAACACGACCGGTGTCGAGTAGCTACAATACAGATTGTGTATGCAGAGCAGGAGCAAAAAAGAGGAAGTTCAAACCGTCTCTACAATCTCACGTCTTAATGGGCAAAGTGAGATCATCAATGATCTGGAGATCATTAGCTCACCAGATGGATGAACTTCAAGCCCTGTCAAGGACTCAGCACAGTAATGAGTGCAGTATATTATGTGTTACTGAGACATGACTGTGTCCCCGACACCAAGCAACAGTTAGTGCATAGTAATGAGACACCACCACTCAGCACCTGTAACTGTGGTATATTGATCTTAGAGATCTATATCAAATATTCAACTTGTTGGTTAAATTGTGTATTGATTCCAATTTCTTTGTTCATGTCAAGTCATCCTAAGTTAAATGAAGTAAACTATTTTCTGTTTTCACTTAACAGAATAGCAGGCTAAAGCTTCAGATTAAAATATGAACCTAACTCTAAGCAGAAAAAGAGAAACACATTTCAAAATTAGTAATTAATATTAAAAAAGAAGAAAGCAGGAAGACCTTGAGTATCCCAGTTGCTTGCAGGCAGAGATCCCTAGCTGGTTGTTCCAATCCTCAGAGCACACTGTCCTCCACTCTCCTCTCTTTTGAACCTGCAGAACTGAGCTCCTGCCACTCAGACGTACTAATGAACAGAGATCACAAACAGTACAGTTAGTAAAATGTTATCTGTATCAGGGTTTCCCCAGAAAACGTACTAAGCCTGGCGGTCGGGTAGTCGGGTGGGGGGAGAGGGGGTTGTGCGAGTCCTACAATTTTTGTTGACGGGGGAGGTGCGGTGTGCATTCAGTCAAGGGATTTCCCCAACTGGGAGCTTATCGCTGTATGTGACAGCCAGCCAATCAGAAAGGGGAAATTACCGACGGGAATCCAAAACAGCTGAAACGGCGCAACGCTAAGCCTGGCGGTGGGGCTAGCAAAGCATGGCGGGCCGCCATGCTTATAATACACTGGGGGAAACCCTGTTGTATATTTCTTTAGACAAATCTCAATTTTAACTTAATCTTTCTGCATTAGGGCGACACTCAGGGGGAACATAGGAAATTTCACGGTTGGACAGCAGGGAAAGAAGTACTACTACAGTACTACATTAGACCGTCATTTCCCAAAACCACACAAAAAACCCTGCCGGATCAGAGAAAAAAAAAAAAAACTGACCCAAGATTTAACAGCTTCTTTGTTTGATATTTTTTGTCTTTATTGAGCTGCATACAGACAGCAGATAACTTCAGACGGTTTTATTGCCATCTTTTGGGTATCTGACTTTTGCTCCGATCTTCCTTTGCCCGTACAACAGGCTCTCTCTTTTGGGATGGTTGTCATTCACAGAGTGGAAGTCTGCCTCACCTCAATCTTTTAGGTACTGGCTGAATAACATGGTTTCCTGTTTACATCTCAAAAGAATACGCTACACTCAGTGATAATGTTCCCAGACATGTTAGCCTCCCAGTTTTCTTCCGCAAACACTGAGCACTTCTTTTTATGGCGGTTGGCAGAACACTGAGAATGCTGACGCTGTTGCGCCCTCTACTGCGCATGCGGGAAACTTTCAAGTCGGTTTTCCGTTCAGACTGCAGAACACATACAGGTCGCATATGTGTGGCAGGGTGAACGACCCGGCAAAAAAAAAATCTGATTTGACAAAAAATTGGAATTGAGTCACTTCAGGCTGCAGTGTCTCTGCTAGCTTACAAAACGTCGAACTGCCTTTTTTTACAGTCGCCTTGCAACCTCTCAACCAATAGAATGAGAGTGTTGCACTGGGTGCGTTTGTTTCCTTTTGGCAGGTGTGCCTGTGTGGCTACTATCGCCTGCGGTAAAAAAAAATCAAATTATGTAAACTTTTAAACTTTTAACTTTGGAAAACGTTGGGGAAAAAAGAACATCTAATAAATTGTCTCATTAATTGGCTTCAAAATTTAGAAGTCATGCTAGTAATCCTTGCTTACCTAAAATAGAAAATGTTTGGTCTGATTTTACACCAGACAGTGAAGGAAATAAAAGTACTGTGTGTAAATCTGGTTTCAGCTGCAGAGACATGAAATGTGTCTTGATACCAGTGCATCTCACCACAACCAAGCTCATCTTCATGGTTTTCACAATCCATTATTCCATCACACAGAGCCATAGTACTGACACATTGGGATGATGAACCACAACGAAACTTGCCCGCACAGCTTAGACCCACTGTAGATGAAGAGATGAAAAACGTGGACAGTGTAGTCTTTGTTAGATTTGATAATAATGGTTTATCATTTTCTTTTGCTTATCCTCAAAAGAAATGAGGGTAAGCAAAGTTCAAAATACAAGAAGTTATAAGACAATGATCCTATGCATATACTCACTCGCAAAAGACATATACCAGTACAATTGTACCCAAGTGAACTAATACAACACATTAAAAAAGGTTAGAGGTTATTGTGTTTTAGGCTGATTATCTGTCCCAATTGAGGTAATATTGTGATTACAGATCTCAGAGGATCTGAGGGAACAATGACAGTATAAGAGCAGCAGTAAATGTGCCCACCAGGTACTGCTGTCATAAATTAACCAAAAAGATAGAATAAAACCATCTTTATTGCCTGTGGAGGCCCATTGGTTGATTGGCAGTGGGCAAATATCTTAGCTTTATTTTACAAACCCAATTAAAATGAAGTTGGGACATTCTGGGAAACATACAGTATATCACAAAGACTGAGGAGAGAGAGAGAGAGAGGGAGAGAGAGAGAGGGAGAGAGAGAGAGAGAGAGAGAGAGAGAGAGAGACAGATTACACGGGAGACTATGAAACATGAATCTAACACTAAGGCAGAACTAAACATGAAACATAATTAAACCACAGTAATCAGGAATAACCAGACACAAGAAATAAAATAGAATCACTAAGAAAAGACTGAACATAAGAAAATTAGGAACAAAACTGACCAACCTAAAAAAAGGAGACTATGAAACACAGAATACCTCAGAACAACCCAGGACCAGTTAGGTGGTCTGTGAGTGTTTGTTAAATGGGTTAAGTGATCCTCAGCCGGAAAACGTTTGAGGATCACTGATCTAGCACCACACAACGACTGATGGGCATTTTGCTGTTTTATACAATTATTAGTACTATACCAAGATTTGGTTGGCAAGTTGTTTTGCCATATAAGTAATGACATTCCACACTTATTCACTGGATCATCATCACAGTTTTTCTATTTTGCTCAAATAATCCCAAAAGGAGAATATCTGTCCACCTGTATGTGACCTCAATCTGAGATGTACTTGGGTTTTGCAACAGGGCAATAATTCAAAACACCAGCAATTCAACCTATGAATAACTAAAGAAAAATAAAATGAACCCAAAGTCCTGACATGAATCCTATTGAGATTACAAAGACAGTTAATTCTCACAAACCCTTAAAATTAGAACAGGACCAATTTTGCATAGATGAGTGGGCCACAACAATTCTTCCACAGCACTGGAGGACTCATTGCAAACGGTCCCCTAATAAACACTGTCATTTAAAACTGCTTTTTGTGTTTAATTCTGTTGTTTTTGACTAATATAACTGGTTTGATGTACCAAAACACTGAAGTGTGACAAACCTAAGAAGAAAAAAAAGGACATCAAAAGGTGTCAAACAGTTTTTCACAACACTGCAATGAACTGACAATAACCCTGGAACAGAAAAAATACTTTCCGTACAACAACTGTGCATTAGGATGTTGTGGTTGAGTCAGTTATTGCCAGGTCCACAGAGGTAACACAAAGCCGATCTCCTTACCTCCGAGCCCAATCCCGAGAACAAGAAACATCATCAAGATGAGGCTTGAAGCGATCAGCAGTTGAAATCGATAAAGAATGATTCTGTTTTTCCATCCCTTAACCAACTCATTGTCTGCTAATAAAAAAAACACAGAAAAACATTTTGAATATTTAGCTGAACCCCTGATTTTTCCCATGAATAAATACTTTCTCCCAGTATTTTGTATTTTCTGATAATCAGAGTATGTCTTTTCATATTCACAAAGGCTGACATGCTAGATGGATTGTCCCTACTATAGAAGAATGTTGTCCATCTTTGAAGTGTGTAGATGTTGGAGCAGTTGTAGTGTGATCCAAATGCACAAAAAGTGATGAAATCCCCCTTTACTGAAGTTTCACAAATCAAATAAAGATTTCACAAATCTCACACTTGGTTTTAAATATTCTGCTATTAGAGCAGAATAATCTAGTCAGGTTGTCGTCTTTTTTAACTAGAGTTGAAAGATATAGGAGGCAGTGAAAAAATAGGTGAAATCGCCCTTTAGCCATTTCCCAAATCAGAAGCTGCAATTGGAAACTAACTTCAGCTTTGAGTCTCTCAAGCTAATATCGTTTTCTGGGACATCTCTAGACCGTAGGAAACATTGTAGATCGCTATTTATGAATCTTGTTTACACTCCACCACTACCGGCTTTGCAGAAACTGTATAAACACGCATTTTCACCCAAAAACAAAAGTTTTTCAGGCTCTCAAGAAACCAAATCAGGATCTCGAGCATATCTCTATATGAAAGATATGTCACCCACATGTACAATTTTTTTCAGTTTTAATTTTAGTCAAATCTTACAGAAATTGGATAAGAAATAAAGGTGTTACAACCATTTTTGGGAGAGATTCATGCATATCCTGCATCAGAAAAGAATAGTTTTGTGAACATCACTCAAAGCATAGTAATAGAGCAACAAACAAGTTAAGACTTATTCCACTGGAAGTAGAGTTGTTATTTGCCAAACTGCCATGATTAACAGGAAGTGTGTTCATATTGAGAACATCAACATATCTCACCATGAACAAAAGGCTGAACTTTTGTGATTGGCATGGTTGGACTGGGTGCAACTTGAGAATAAAACTTCTGGGCTGCCTGGATCTTTCTCTGGTTGTAAATCTGTAATAAAGCTGCCAAGTGGACTGACAATAAGAGTGTTGGGGGTTTCCACCGTGGGGAAATCTTCCTCCGTAACTGAAACCACTTCTATCTTGGAGCTGTCTGAATCTCCAACTATCTCCGTCTTCAGTTCCTAAATGAAAGTTATGTAAAGTTAATTTATTTAGACATCCAACTGATCAACATACAGTTAACCCAACATCATTTTATGGTCATAACAGATTTAAAAATTCACACTGTCACATATGCGACCTGTATGTATTCTACAGTCTGAACCGCAAACTGTCACGACCAACCAGAGCCGACACTACCAGGACTTTACAGTTCAACTGGCGTGAAAAACAAGTGACTGACACAAGGAAGTAAGACAAACTTAGACGAGGACACCAACAGGAACACAGACAACAGGTGAGACTAAATACACACGGGGTAATCAAGGGAATGAGACACACCTGGCAAACAATCAACGGGGAAGACGCAGAGACAGAGACTCACAGGGAACAGGACGACACAGAAACTCAAAAATAAACACACAGAAACACGGATCGTGACAGTAGCCCCTCCTCAAGGGGCGGCTACCAGACGCCCAACAGAAAAGTCCAAAAACAAAAGGACAGGGTGGGCGGAGGGGCGACGGCAGGAGGGCAAGTGTCCCAATAATAGTCCCAAAAAAAAAAAAAAAACAACCCAGCAGGGTGGGCGAGAGTCCAGGAAACAAAACTTAATCCAAACAGGAACTCAAACACGGGAGGGAAACCGTCCGGGGGCCGACCACGGCACAGGAGGTGGACCTCTGGTGGGAGAAGCGCAGAGGAGGCTGCGGTCCAGGCGAAGAAGCGCTAAGGTTTGCGGAAGTAAACATGGAGGCTAACGATGGAGTTTAGCTTACATATTAGAAGTTGTTATCCAACCGGAACAGGATATTAACAACTTAGTCCTCATTATAGTCCGTCATAGTTGTTTTTCTTCCCACTTGCGTGTATCAGGACGCAGAATTTGTTGAGTATCAGTGACGTTCAGTTGGGATGAATGCGGCCTGAACGTTAGGTCGCATTTGAATTGGATATGTATCGGATATGGGTCGCATTTGAAAAGAATGAAAGGATCAGATGCACGTCGCAGTACGTAAAAAAAAATCGGAATTGTGTCACTTTAGGCTGCAGTGTGAACGCACCCTAAGTTTATTCCACTTGCGTCGCTCTTGTTCTACGTTTCATAGAAGTCTTTAGCCAGCTAGCAACGCATGGAGAATGTCTCCACGCGTGACGTCATTACCGGTTCTACTTGCGGTAGCGGTCGCATTACTCTGCGTTTGATCTTGGCATTTGTTGTCTTCCTCGTCACACGCTTCTTTTAGTACTGACTTATATTCGTGATCCACCATATTTGCAATGACATTTTTATCCAGGATGCGCTGAACTCTGTTGTGCACGAAAACATAAAATCTGCATGACTGATTGTATATGTACTCCGATACACCTTGCTGTCAGTGTAGTACACTATCATTACATGCACAGTCAATTTCTACTAAAATCAGCTCTGCAACTGCATCTGTATGTACTGCAGCACATAGCTCCAATCTCAGAACTGTCAACCCTGCTCCAGGAGCCAACTTGCAAACACAAAACCGAATTTTGTGTGTATATAAGCAAGAGCAACAATGGCTTTTACTGATGCGTTGGCAAAAACACAAAGCTCTCTCCTTTGGGCATTTGCAGTGGAGAGGGAAGTATAAGGCCGTGGTATTTGGAAATGTTGCAAATGTCGAAGGGAGTCTCTCCATTTAGTCTACTCAACCTTCATGCTCTCTGGAAAGGGTGCATCCCAGTCCTCTGTTAGACAGTAATAGTCTGCCTTGAATTGTGATCAGAGCAAGAAATTCAAGTGGATCATAGAGACTACTCACTGTAGAGAGGACACCTCTGCGTGTAAAGGGCTTTTGATTGTCTGTAAACTGGAACGTGAAGCTGTCCGTATTTATGTTCCAAGATGATCCCAGATTGTGTTCTCAGCAAAAATATCCAAGTTCTCGATGTCTTTAGCTCAATCCTCAGGCGGAAAGGCCTCTAGTACATCTGGTCTATTAGAGGTGACTTTGTGTAACTGGAGGTTAGAGGATGCAAGAGTGTTCTGCACTTGTTTTAGGATATGAGCTGGGGCTTCTTCAGTGGTAAATGACTTCAACGTGTCATCAACGTAGAAATCCCGCTCAATGAACTGGCGCACATCTTCTCCGAAGAGCGTTTCTCCAACAGCAGCTCTCCGCAGACTGTATATGGCGACGGAGGGACAGGGACTGTTCCCAAAGATATGCACTCGCATACGGTACTCAATAACTTCACTGGAGAGGCTGTTGTCTTTGTACCACAGACAGTGTAAAAAGTCTCTTGAGGTTTTCTGTGACGACAAAGCAATGAAACATAAGCTCAATGTCTGCAGTCACAGGTTCCTTCCTAAACCTCATCAATGTTTCTATCAGACTATTGTTGAGGTCAGGGCCAGTGAGTAATACGTCATTGAGTGAGACACCCTGATATGGTGCACTGGAGTCAAAGACAACTCAGATTTCGTTGGGTTTCTTAGGGTGGTAAACCCCAAACAAGGGTAAATACCAATATTCTTGGTCCTTACTAAGAGGTGGAGCAACTTCTGCATGGCCTCTGCTCGGCATGTTCTCCATAAACTCGAGGAAATGGGCATTTCATCTGAGGGCATTTGGCCAGCGAGTGTCTAAGGCAGTGGTCCCCAACCTTTTTATTACCGTGGACCAGTCAAGACGTCGCAATTTTTGCTTCGGCCGGCAAGGTTTAAGATGTCGTTTTGGTCTTCTCATTAAAGCCTTTTTTTTTTTGCCTCGATTTTCCCTTTACGACAATCTTACAACGTCCTGAAAGTGTGGGTGTTACGTGGTGGTGTGTTGAATATGCCCAGTCTAAAATTGGGCATATTCAACATTGTCTTGGCCGGATTACCGCAGCTTGTGTGGTTTTCCCTGACAGTCCATAAAGGCACATTTACAAAACGGGCTGGTCGACTGAAGGACGGCTGCAGTTTCACCACAATCCGTAACGCATGGCTCCTTCTTTAAGTTTTGCTTTTCGACATCTTTGATGCAAAGTTCATTTTTATACATGCCGACTTGTGCGTAAAATATGGCGCCGCACATTTTTTGTGTGTATGCATGCTTTATACACGAGGCCTCAGGTCTGTCAGTGATGCACTTCACTGACAGACTTCATTCATAAGTTCATCATTCTTATTTTCAGCCTTTGTTTATGTTTGGATTTACCGCATCTGGATATTCTGGTGCAAAATTACACGTCTCACATCAATGTCATAAAAGTCAGATGAAATGCAACACATGAATGTTCAGGCTGGAAACACTTTGAAAACAATCATACAACTTAGTACCATGTAACTGGGTCATTCCGACTGTCAATAAAAAGTGAGATATATGTGAGATATTGGGGGGGATGTAATTTGGGTCCCATTTGCCTGGTGTGTGAAAATAGCCTGTATCTAGATGCCTAAATGCATTGAGTTTCTGCAATGTGATGAAGTCCAGTATCTTATCTTCATTTGTTCCAATTTTCTCATGTATATTTTCTTGAAATATTATCCAGGATACAGAAATGAATACAAATAAAGTTAGAAATACAAAAATACACATGAACAATATTTCAGGATTGACCAAATGCACCATTTGTTTTTATAAATTCTAAAAGAGATACTTGTACAAACATTTAACTTGATGCTTTTCAGGTTTTGTCCCTTACTGTTGTTGTAGTTGATGTATCAGTGGTGTTAGTTGCAGGATCTGTGAAGAGACATGGGGTGGAGGGTCAAACTGATTATTGAGGCAAAGGGATTTTCTGATAGGCTTGAAAAAGGTTAGTGAAGTTTGATACAATCTTGCGATCTTCTTAAAGGTCTCCCTCAAACATTTATTCTAAAACTATGTTTTAATTTTATATAAAACCTCAACTTTACCTGAGTAAAATGGTGCTTTGGGTTGTCCTTAGTAAAAGGACCAGATGTCTAGTCGAGCTCTTTATTTTCCTTAAAGTGACAGTACTAAGGTTGCTCTACATGTCTTACAGATATTAAGTGACATGCATAAAAAATTACATCAGTATGAAACATATGAATTTTGGCAATTATTTTTGTTTCCAAGTTTAATTTGCATTGGAATATTCTATCATCTAGAGCAGGGGAGTCAAACTCATTTTCATTTTGGGTCATGTCAAAATCATGAATGTCCTTATCAGGGTCGGTTTTCCTCTTTTTAAATTTACAGGGCCTCTGATTGTTTTAACAAATCATAAATGGAGGAATACAGATTCTTTCCTCTTCATATGCTTGGATAATTAAGAATTTAGTTCTGCAGCCCAAACCCAGTCCAGGTCAGACTTATTTCTTGCCTGACGGTGGGTGAGACTTCAGTACATCCACAGGAAAGACCACAAGAGAGTGCATAATCAAATTGTGTTTGTCTACTTATTAAAGTATAAATAGAGGAACAGGAAGAAAATAGATGAAAGTCCAGATGTCCATCAACTAACAAGGAGTGCTCTGCACAATAAATGCTCACGCAGCTTCACTGCTATGCTCCAATCATCCCAGATGATGCTGGAAATGCTAAATTATAAAAACAGGAGAAGTTCCATTTCTTACACTAAAGACAAAAGCAGTAAAAGCTTAATTAAAAATAATATCTCCAACGGCCCCCTAACAGCTTGGCCAAGCACAGAGAGCCGTCTGGTTATGTAGTTACACACAGCAGCCACTAGGTGCAGACAGTTACAACTTTATGCAACAACGTCCCTCAGAGTGTCATCTCTGATCTGGACGCTGACTGAGGGCTGACAGCGGCGCGTTGAAGAGTTTTGGATGCGTGTGTTGCAGATGAACCACTGCTGTGGGATTATCATCCTGCTGAGTGTTTGCTGGATCAGAGAGTCTTCTGATCACCTCCATTGGCGAAATCTGATTCCTGATTCCCACAGAGAAACAGTTCAACGTATTCAGCTTGACAATGACACAGTTTGGACTGTTTGTTCAGCTTGTTTAATATTAATCAAACATGATTAAAATGAAAAGACAATAAATGTAATTTTAAAAATTATTGGGTAAAAGTAGACAACAGGATTTTTTGACACCTTCTGTCAAAATGACGGACAAGAGAAAGTCCAGTGCAAACTGGGACATTTTCGCCTCAATATCCAATGTCTCCTTTTTGTTTTCTTTTTTTGGAGGATCAGAAAATAACTTATTGGTGAATAAGGTGGTGGGTCTTTTACTGCAACGAGTTGACAACAGCGACTCGTTGCAGTAAAAGCCGACACACTGACCTACACATACTCAGAAGGCATGTGTAACACAGACACCTTGGGTTTACACCAAGCACAAAAGCACAGAGTGTCCATGGACAGTACTGTGCTCTTCCAGCTGACCTCAAGTCTGCGCTGCGTGTGTGTACTTCAGACGTTTCACTTCAGAAACTGTTTTTTAACAAGTTTATTCGTGTAGGCGAGTGCACTTTTTTGTATATTTAAGCTGAAAAGATGAAATCAAGCAGAAAATACATGTTGTAAACACAAGAAACAAGTTTGTATGCTCCGTTATTAATAGACTTTCTTGTTTTGTTTTTATTATTATTATTTTGCTCTTCTGATCTTTTTTTTGGATGCCAACACTAAGTTGTATATGTAATGGTTTGTCTTCATTCTTTGCATGCTTGTGTTTTGAGTAGATGTACGCATTCTTCAGACTTGATCTCCAGTGAGCAGAGTGGGAGAGAAAAAAAAGAAGTAGATATGCTTATTTTTCTATACAAACATGACATTAGTGTTTTTGTTTTTCATTTTTGTGTCCTGTTTTGTAAGGAATGTTTATGTACAGATTCCTATTAGCAGGCCTGTTTTTCAGGGTTCCTTAAAGTTTTCTAAAAAAATAATTGAATGGTGATGAACATTGCTATTTAAATTAATTTTTAAACTCAAGAGACCAAGTAACAAGGCCTTATTATGTTTTCCTTTCATAGACCTCTTGCCAAGAAGCACAAAACAAAGTTGACTCTTAGAAAAATTTCTGAAAAGACACTAAACTGCAGAACAAAGTTGTAAAAAGATGGACAGCTCACATGCTGGCTAGATAGATATCAGAAGAAATAATCATGCAGAGTCAATTGGTTGTTGTGCTTGTTGAGGATTTTGACCTCTGTTGCTGGATTTTCCTAACTGATCACAATAGGGCTTCGGTCAGAAAGCACACAGGTCATCAGGGTGTTTAAATGGTTTACTGAAGAATTATTGAAGAATGGTGTAAATAAATTGAAGCAGTTTCTGAAAATACAATAATAATACAAATTTGAATTACTAATTAAAAATTAACAACAGTGAGCAAACAAACTTTAAATATCAGCATTAATTTCTTTCTAAAGCACTGTTTTAAATTTGAATGATGCAGAACAGCACTTGGAAATCAGTTTATTTCCAACTGCCCAAATTTCAATACTAAAAGCCAAATACAAAGATAGTTGCAACATTAAATCCCATCCATTAAGAACAGAACAGACATTTTAAAACTCTAGAAACACACTTTGTAACCAATAAGTGTTGTCAGAAGTGACAACCAACATCCACCCATTCATGACACGACTAACACCACAACTTACATCGTCAATTACTGCAGGACCAGTCTCAACAGTAAACAACAAACAGATCGACTGAACATCAAGAAGAAGAAATAAACGGAACACACTTCCTTCCAATAAAAGAAACCACTTCAAAATAAAAGCATACACGAGTCATTGAAGTACTTGAAGAATTAATAACAGTGCTCATGTTTTTTTTTTTAATCCAATAATCCAGTTTACCCATATTGTGTATACTATGCATTACGTATTTGAATCATTTCACAGTTGTACCCTTGGCATGACCATGTCAATTACACAATAAAGAACACTATGCTAACTACACAATCACAGGGTGAGAGACTGAAATCTGTGGACAGACACTCCACAGCGGATCACACCAACAAGCAGCAGAGGATGTTTTGGATGCATTCAGCTTTTTGTTTCTTTGTGATGTTTCTACTGCATAGATTAAGGAAATTCGGTTCAAGAAGAACTGGAAGGAAAACGCCTTCATTTGGTCTCCTGTCACTGTTCTAGTGAAGTATTCAAAATGTCTTCATTGAGCTGTCGTTACGCCACGAATTGGGGTGTCGGTTGTCTGAATCATGGTCAGCCTGTACTGAACAATAGTTTTTATCAGTTCAGTTAGACACTTGGCCCATGTGACGCACACAGCTGTTCTTCTTTTGGGTTTGTTCAACATGATCTTGTCTGTTTTTCCTTAGAGCTTTCTATTTTGGAATAAAGAATGCCCAACTAGCTCCTGTTTGTCTTGTTCATATGTTCACCGCAAAGCAGATGTTTCTGCCCCACATCAAAGATTTTTAAAATGGTTTGATATTAATCTTTTTGAAGCAAGGATGTTGGTCGAATCTTAGCTTTCAGTTATATGTTCTAGTCGCCAGATTCAAAGTCTCTTCTCTCTGAAAGAAAGAAAGAAATGGAAAGTATTTATGACCTATGCATAGCCAGATTAGACATGTTTCACATTGACACAAATTTCATCTGCAGCATTAAAGCAGTTGGTTCCAGTTGTTTTTGTTTTTTGTTGAACTCAGGCTGAGAATATGGAACATTTTCCCCTCATCTCATATTGATTTGTTTTGGGGTTTTAAGATGCTTAATCTACAAATGTCATTTCCACCTAAACACAGTTTGGGCAGGAATGCACAAATGAGCAGACCGTATGACAAATGCATTTCTGGTAAATTAGTAAAAATGGATAAGTTGGTCCTGGTTCTGCTGCAGCTCTTAATTGGTAGAGGTAATTTGGAAATGAATCGATGACACCCAGTTGTGATTTCATCCAGCGTTAGACGAAGCTGTTGGGTCTGGAAAGTTCTCCAATGAGGCCTTTAACATTAAATTAACCTTTGAAAAGAACAGGTCATAAATACACCTTTTTTTAAGTTTGGTCACTCATATTATTCTTAATTATTTTTATTTCCAAGTTGGAACAGCTACTTCAGTTGGCATATCTAATAACTGATTGACACAGTAATACTTCAGTACTTAAATGACATTTATTGGACTAAGGAAAAATGGGCAATATGGTTAAAACAAATTTAGACAGGTGCAAAAAATTGGGTACCCTTAACATTTTGTTGATTTGAATACCCTTAACTACTTATCATTGATTTATTGAAACAAAATTGGTTTGGTAACCTCATTAAGCTTTAAACTAGACAGGTGTATCCAATCATGAGAAAAGTTAATTAAGTTGGCCAATTGCAAGTTGTTCTAGTTCAATCTCCTCTGAAGAAGAGGCAGCTCAAAACAAAACAACTCTCAAATGATCTGGAAACAAAGATTGTTCAACATAATAGTTTAAGGGAAGGACAAAAAAAGTTACCTGGGAGATTTAACCTGTCAGTTCCCACTGTGAGGAACGGAGTAAGGAAATGGAAACTACAGGGACCGTTGTTAACCCCAGTGGGTTTAAGTTCTGGGCTTAATCAGGACATATGTCAAAAACATGTTTTTTTTATAAACTCTACTACATACTACAGCTCTAAGGTGCAAATTAAAGACTAATCCTAAACCAGACTGAATTGTCTTACATACTCACTTCTATCTGTAGGCGGATCCAGCTGAGGGCCTTAGTAATTCTAGCGTAAACTCCTGGTTTGTTCTTCTGAGCACAGCCAATCCCCCAACTAGTCACCCCAACAAGTTTCCACACAGATGAGTCTTCACATGCCAGCGGGCCCCCGCTGTCCCCCTGTGGAAATGGACATGCAAAAATAGATGTAAGCCTCTTATTCAAGTAGTACTCTGCTATTCCTGCTGATACTCCTAGTGTGACTTTAACTAAGAAATTTAATAAAGATCTTTCACAGCAATGAAAATGGTTGTTACAAAGAAAGCAACTCACAAGTCATACTTTTTAATCCTTGTGCATGTTCTGTTTGTTTTCTTTTTCTTTAGGTTTTAGTGACTCTAGTGGCCTTTATTTGAAAGTGGTCAGACAGAAAAGTAGATAATGAGAGAGGGGGGAGACATGCAGGAAAAGCCCTGATGGTTTTGGACTGAAGCCAGAGAGACCCCACCACGCACAGGGAGAACATGCAAACTCCATGCAGAAAGACCCCAGGCTGGGAATCGAACCCATGACCAGTAGGTGGCACTGGTCCACTGTGCACATCCCACCCCAGTGGTGGTAAATTATAAGGACTTAATATCACTTCTATGCTACTTGGCCACAGTAGCATAACAGTGGCTCAAAGTGTCCCCTGCTCTGGTCTAACATTTAACACATTTAACAAACTGTCTTCATTTAGAATTCCTGTTTATAATTCCTGATTCAGATGACCCTGGTCAGAACTGTCCTGGCTCCAGAGTCCATGTTAGGTATTTTCTTAAACCTACAATAAAAAAAGAACCACAGACAACGTATATGAGTGTTTAACCAAACTTCTGCAGGAGAAGACACAATGAACTGCTTCTTCAAGCCGCTCATCATGTGTTCTGCCCTCTTCAGTTTGTTTGTCTCTTTTATTAGCAGGCAAGATAAGGTGTGAACAGGACTGGGGGGGGTGAAACCCACATCCTACCTTCACAGTAGGATGTAAATTCCGACAGAGTAGGATGTGGATTCAAACAGACAGAGGGGAGACACAGATACTCAATTAACGCATAGACATGTTTTACAGCTCAGGACTATCCCAGGAAGATCTAAGTCACCATCTGTAAACACATGCTTGATTAAGGAAGATTTAATTGTCTCCATAGTTTCAACAAATTTGAACACTAAACTTCTAAATAGCAAAACTAGTAAAATTACAAATGTAAGAATGATAACAAACATAATTTTTCTAACAGTCCACTCCACACAGAATCTGAGATCTCCAAGTCGTGCTGAAATCCCATCCATCCATCCATCCATCCATCCATCCATCCATCCATCCATCCATCCATCCATTCATCCATTCATTCATTCATTCATTTTCTGCCGCTTATCCGGAGTCGGGTCGCGGGGGCAGCGGCTTCAGAAGGGAGGCCCAGACTTCTCTCTCCCCAGTCACTTCTTCTAGGTCCTCGGGAGGAATCCCAAGGCGTCCCAGGCCAGCCGGGAGACATAGTCCCTCCAGCGTGCCCTGGGTCTTCCCCGAGGCCTCCTCCCGGTGGGGCGTGCCGGAACACCTCACCAGGGAGGCGTCCAGGAGGCATCCTTACCAGATGCCCGAGCCACCTCAACTGGCTCCTGTTGAGGAGCAGCAGTTCTACTCTGAGTCCCTCCCGGATGACCAAGCTTCTGACCCTATCTCTAAGGGAGAGCCTGGCCACCCTGCGGAGGAAACCCATTTCGGCCGCTTGTATCCGTGATCTCGTTCTTTCAGTCTTGACCCAAAGCTTATGACCATAGATGAGGGTGGGAACGTAGATCCATCCATCCATCCATTTTCTTCCGCTTATCTGGGATCGGGTCGCGGGGGCAGCAGCTTCAGAAGGGAGGCCCAGACTTCCCTCTCCCCAGCCACTTCTTCCAGGCCTCCGGGGGAACCCCAAGGCGTTCCCAGGCCAGCCGGGAGACATAGTCCCTCCAGCGTGTCCTGGGTCTTCCTCGGGGCCTCCTCCCGGTGGGACGTGCCCGGAACACCTCACCAGGGAGGCGTCCAGGAGGCATCCTGACCAGATGCCCGAGCCTCAACTGGCTCCTCTCGACGTGGAGGAGCAGCGGCTCTACTTTGAGTCCCTCCCGGATGACCGAGCTTCTCACCCTATCTGTAAGGGAGAGCCCGGCCACCTTGCAAAGGAAACCCATTTCGGCCGCTTGTATCCGTGATCTCGTTCTTTCGGTCATTACCCAAAGCTCATGACCATAGATGAGGGTGGGAACGTAGATCGACCGGTAAATCGAGAACTTCGCCTTTTGACTCAGCTCTCTCTTCACCACGACGGACTGGTACAGCGCCCGCTTCACGGCAGACGCCGCCCCAATCCGCCTGTCGATCTCCCGCTCCCTTCTTCCCTCATTCGTGAACAAGATCCCCAGATACTTAAACTCCTCCACTTGAGGCAGGACGACCCCCCTGACCCGGAGAAGGCACTCTACCCTTTTCCGGATCAAGACCATGGCCTCGGATTTGGAGGCACTGAGCCTCATCCCGGCCGCTTCACACTCGGCCGCAAACCGATTCAGCGTGAGCCGCAGATCACGATCTGATGAAGCCATCAGGACCACATCATCCGCAAAAAGCAGAGATGCGATCCTAAGGCCACCAAAACGGATCCCCTCAACACCTCGGCTGCGCCTAGAAATTCTGTACATGAAAGTAATGAACAGAATCGGTGACAAAGGGCAGCCTTGGCGGAGTCCAACTCTCACCGGAAACGAGCCCGACTTACTGCCGGCAATACGGACCAGACTCTGACACCGGTCATACAGGGACCAGACAGCCCATATCAAAGGGCCCGGTACCCCATACTCCGGAGAACCCCCCACAAGGCCCCCCGAGGTACACGGTCGAACGCCTTCTCTAAGTCCACAAAACACATGTAGACTGGTTGGGCAAACTCCCATGCACCCTCCAGGACCCTGCTGAGGGTGTAGAGCTGGTCCAGTGTTCCACGACCAGGACGAAAACCACACTGCTCTTCCTGAATCCGAGGTTCGACTATCCGACGGACCCTCCTCTCCAGTACCCCTGAATAGACCTTACCAGGGAGGCTTAAGAGTGTGGTCCCTCTGTGATTGGAGCACACCCTCCGGTCCCCCTTTTTAAGCAGGAGGACCACCACCCCGGTCTGCCAATCCAGAGGAACTGCCCCCGATGTCCATGTGATATTGCAGAGTCGGGTGAGCCAACACAACCCTACAACATCCAGAGCCTTAAAGAACTCTGGGCGGATCTCATCCACCCCTGCCACTGAGGAGCTTTTTGACCACCTCGGCGATCTTGTCCCCAGAGATTGGAGAACCATACCCAGAGTCCACAGGCTCAGCTTCCTCAATAGAAGGCATATTGGTGGGATTGAGGAGGTCCTCGAAGTATTCCGCCCACCGACCCACAACGTCCCGAGTCGAGGTCAGCAGCACACCGTCCCCACTATAAATAGTGTTTGTGCTGCACTGCTTCCCCCTCCTGAGCCGCCGGATGGTGGACCAGAATCGCCTCGAAGCCATATGGAAGTCTTTCTCCATGGCCTCTCCAAACTCCTCCCACACCCGAGTTTTGGCCTCAGCTACCACCCGAGCCGCATGCCGCTTCGCCCGCCAGTACCCATCGGCTGCTTCTGGAGTCCCACAGGCCAAAAATGCCCGATAGAACTCTTTCTTCAGCTTGACAGCATCCCTCACCAAAGGTGTCCACCAACGGGTTCGAGGGTTGCCGCGACAGGCACCAACAACCTTGCGGCCACAGCTCCGATAAGCCACTTCGGCGATGGAGGCACGGAATATGGTCCACTCAGACTCAATGTCCCCAACATTCCCCGGAACGTGTTCGAAGTTCTGCCGGAGATGGGAGTTAAAGCTCCGTCTCACAGGGGAGTCCACCAGATGTTCCCAGCAGACCCTCACTACACGTTTGGGCCTGCCAGGTCTGACCGGCTTCCTCCCCCACCACTGGAGCCAACTCACCACCAGGTAGTGGTCGGTGCAGAGCTCCGCACCTCTCTTCACCCGAGTGTCCAAGACATACGGCCGCAGATCCGATGAAACGATGACAAAATCGATCATCAAATTGCGGCCTAGGGTTTCCTGGTGCCAAGTGCACTCTTGGACACCCTTATGCTTGAACATGGTGTTCGTGATGGACAAACCGTGACGAGCACAGAAGTCCAACAACAGAACACCACTCGAGTTCAGATCAGGGGGGCGGTTCCTCCCAACCACGCCCCTCCAGGTCTCACTGTCATTGCCCACGTGAGCGTTGAAGTCCCCCAGTAGAACAAGGGAGCCCCTGGCGGGGCACTCTCCAGTACCCCCTCTAAGGACTCCAAGAAGGGTGGGTAATCTGAACTGTTGTTTGGCCCGTAAGCACTGACAACAGTCAGAACCTGTCCCCCCACCCGTAGGCGGAGGGAGGCTACCCTCTCGTTCACCGGGTTAACCCCAACGTACAGGCGCCAAGATGGGGGGCAACAGGTATCCCCACTCCTGCCCGGCGCCTCTCACCATGGGCAACTCCAGAGTGGAAGTACGTCCAGCCCCTCTCAAGGAGACTGGTTCCAGAACCAGAGCCATGCGTCGAGGTGAGGCCGACTATTTCTAGCCGAAACCTCTCAGCCTCGCACACTAGCTCCGGCTCCTTCCCCACCAGAGAGGTGACGTTCCACGTCCCAAGAGCCAGCTTCTGCAGCCAAGGATCAGACCGCCAGGGTCCCTTCCCTTGGCCGCCGCCCATGACGCATTGCACCCGACCCCTTTGGCCCCTCCGACAGGTGGTGAGCCCATTGGAAAGGTAATCCGTGTCTCCTCTTAGGGCTGAGCCCGGCCGGGCTCCGTGGTTAAAAGCCCGGCCACCAGGCGCTCGACATCGTGCCCCACCTCCAGGGTGGGACCCCGGTGACCCGCGTCCGGGCGAGGGAACGGCAGATTCAAAGTTTGTCTCCATCATAAGGGGACTTTGGGCTGCGCTTTGTCTGGTTTCTCACCTGGGACCTGTCTGCCTTGGGTGACCCTACCAGGGGCATAAAGCCCCAGACAGCATAGCTCCCAGGATAATTGGGACACACAAACCCCTTCACCACGATAAGGTGGCAGCCCAAGGAGGAGGTGCTGAAATCCCTTCAGATGAAAAGCACCGTCTGGAATCTGACCACAAAGCCAAGTCTCCATGAAGCATGGTGCACAAGAGGAAGAAAAGCTTCTGTTCCTACTCATCAGCAGGGCAAGTCCATCCATTTTCTTGCAAAGTTGGAAGCGTCAGAGAGGAAAATCTCTGGTAAAGGTATCTGTAGTCCACGTCTGTGATGCTGAACCAGAACCTCTTCTTTCAATCCTCTTTTGTGGTGACTCACTCTTTTAGTCAAGAGATGTGCTAAGGATCGGTGCTACAAGGATCGATAATAAATACATAGAAACAGTATGTCTAATAGCTCTTCATGGTATTTACAGATAAAAACAAACAAGGCAGAGAGCACCAAAACACAGAAGCAGCCATCTGAGGCATCGTGGAAATGGTGCATAAGAAGAAGGCAATAT
The DNA here is from genome assembly GCA_033032245.1 of Poecilia picta. NCBI lineage: Eukaryota > Metazoa > Chordata > Actinopteri > Cyprinodontiformes > Poeciliidae > Poecilia > Poecilia picta. The sequence continues at coordinate 15,204,767 of CM065354.1, read as the reverse complement.
GTTTTTTGTAATTCTGCTGGTTTCCATGTTAAATGAAAACAAGCCGTACCTGACAGGCGTCAATTCCTCCTTCCAGATATCCTGCACATAACATCCAGGGAGAAATTAGGCCTCTGTAAACATTTGCCTGGTTGCAGGTCTTGGTAGAGATGAGTGGTACCGTAGCCGAGTATAGAACCCCACTGGTGTCTTCTAGAAACATTAGTTAAAAAAAATGAAAAGCAAATATTTAGACAGACGTTTATCATAATATTCAAATTTAACATTATGTAGGAGACTAGATTGACAAATTACACCAACTTACCATCTTCTTTTGTGGATCCCCAACCAGATATCCAGCACATCCTACCTGCTGTAAACTCCTCTCCATAGGTAGGCAAACAAATTGGCTCCACAAAGCCTATGGAAAACGTGTACATCTCAGAGAATTTGACATTATTTACTGTATGTTTATCTCACATTTGGATTAAAACTGGTACTCTGACACTCATCAGTCTTAAACATAAGACTGATACATATCTGTCCTTGGATTAAACAGCGTCCTCGGAAGGATGAAACGTATCGCAACCACCGGAGAAAATTGAAGGAAGAAATTAGGATTTCATTTATCCTTCCAATAGGTGAGCAGAGTTAAATATTCTTCAATAATCCTTATTTAATGAAGGTTTGCAAAACATTGTTTGACTGAAAATCAGCAAATACGCTCCCACCTAAAGTCTACCTGGTTTGATAAATATTGTTTTGATATTCTGTGGTTATAATAAATCATTATAACCTAGCCTAGAGGCTCTAACGAGTCTCTAGGCTCTAACGAGCCTAGCGACTCATTACTCATTTATTTAGAATATTTGAAAGAGCGCATACATTATGAGTTATTACAAGTTGTGAGAACAAATAGATGAAATTCTGAAGTGTGTTTTACAGCAGTAAAAATCCCCCATACTGATATCTATGTATTTTACCCACAGCTTTCTTTAAGAAAATGTTACCTGTCAGAGTTTGATTTGATTAGAATGAAACTCATCTCTCTTACTTTCCCTCCAAGCCTCCACACCTTAAGACAACAACTATCAAACGACTGTTTGAAGAAAGTGAAAGGAAGAAAGTGAACTGATTTGAACCTGAACTGCCATGAATAAATTAGAAGAAAGCAGGAATTCATAAGCATAAGAAGATTTGGTCTAAGTAATAGTACCATCAAAAACAAGCGGCTCCTGTAGCCTCATCAGTGCAACGTCGTAATCCAGTCCTTTTGCCCAATACTGAGGATGGGGTATGACTCTCTTTACAGCCAGAGAATGGGCACCAGTGATCAGCTGTTCTGTCAGCCCCACATGAACCGTCCACAGGGAAGCGTTATCAAATCTGGCCAGTCAAAAAGACAAACAAGACATTAGATTCAAATTCTGAATTATTACAAAGCCCAGCCGGGCCTGTGGAAACACGGTCACTCTGAAGCAGAGGCGAGTCGAGCCGATGCAGGCTGCTGAAGTAAAAACAGTGGAAAAGGGGCAGCTGCTTGTTGCTGGCCAGAACGCTTTTAATAAGGACAATTAAAGGACCATGTGGCTACTTTATTTTATTTATTTTCATAGTATGTATGTAAAGAAGGACTTTACATAGTTGGGGTACAAACAGAAACGCTGCCAGAAATCTTGGGCCTCGTGATAAAATATTTGATTGGGCCAGCCTGCGCAGCTGCTATTACAATTTTTTTAGTCTATTTGACCCACAAAAAGTGTCACAATTTCATTAACAGATTAACAGTAAATACATAAATATTTCCTCCTTTAAAAGGTTTGGTAGGGCTTTCTGTATGTTTTATTTTGAAATGCTGATATAGTTTATGAATTCAGTGTTCAGTGGTAATTTAATGTATTAATACATGGAGCCCAGAGGCGGATCTAGATGGGGGTCAACGGGGTGCCAAAGAAGTTATACTAAATAAATGTCTTATGCTAATAGTCAGTGGTGGATATTTTTAATCTTCACAATTTCACTTTAACAATTAATTCAATATTCTAGTGCTGCACTTTTAGCTGCTGTATGGAGATAAGATCACCGTTTCCATCTGCCAGGGATCTGCAACCTGAATCTCTGGAGACAGATGTGGCTCTTTGGCTCACTTAATATATCCAATGATGAAATATTGCTCTTTTTTTGTTTCAAGAAGCACTGACTACCTTGGCCCTCGTGGTGAAATTGTTCTAGAACTAGCCTCCAAATCTAACTCCTTTCTTGTATAAATTAATCTGGTAATATTATTTAAAATACTAGAATGTTGACATAACTTTTATACTTTTGGCAGTCTGAGGACACATTTTGAATATTAAATCAAGTGTTTTGATTAGTTACTCAGTGGTTTACCAAAAACTTTTTACACTTGCTTAATTAAAAGTGTTTAAAGTATGCCCCTCTGATCGGAGTGCAGTTTATCCAAAAGACCTCTTTGCATGAATGATTGCTTTTTCATTTTTAAAGACAAAAAACATTTTAAAAAATGTCTATTACTGCAGTGGACATCCCACCCCGTGAGAGTAGGGCGACGCGTACCCTGGTGGGCGTCCCTTAGTCTTAATTTCTGAAAGGTGTCAATCCTATTCAGAACTGTGTTATTTGAACACCTCTTAAAGTGAATATTTTCTTAAAGTGGATATTTTCTTAAAGTGAATGTTTTTGACCAGGTTTGATGTATTTCTGTCCAGCTTGGTCGTAAAATGTTATCTGAACATGAGTACATTCTGTTCATTGCTTCTAGGCATCAGGCATCCAGAGTCCTACTAATAGCTTTTCTAATCTTGAATGTTCAGTGAGACATTTTTCCAGTTTATCAGCCTTGAAAGAATTTCAGAGAGAGGTTTGATTGTATGACTTACTCAAACACACAATGAGCTGCAGTAAGAATCCAGCTGTATGTTATGATGGAGCCTCCACAAACATGTTCCCTCTGGAAGTGGAGGCTGACCTGCCAGGGAAACTGACCTGGTTTGGAGATGTTACCCCCCACAATTCGAGCCTTGTACTGAGGCCTAGAACCACACTCTGAGAACAGTCAGGACAACAACTATCAGACGATCAATTTAAAAGTCAAATATATTTTGTTAATGAGCTACAGTCAAATTATTGCAAAATCATTTGAGGACATGGGCCCCATAATAAATTCACATAGCAAAATATTAATGTAGAAAAAAAATTCTAATATGTATTATTGTCCAAGTAAAGGTAAAATTGATGAAAAATGAATTCCAACTCCCCATTTTCGATATGTTATGAATTTTCTGTCATCTGCATGCCTAACTTATTAGGCTCTATTCGACACTAATGTACAATATGACATGTTTTCTCTAGATTTACAATTAATCAGTATATTGTTCTTGATAAATCCCATTTTGTTTTTCGTTGTTCTCTTTTGACAATAACGTGGAACTTCAATTACAGTTACTTCTGAATTGTATAAGGCCTGTTAAAACACAAGCCTAATCCATTCTGTTAGTGTGTTGACACCATCAGAGTCAGATTTGCCTTGACACTGCAGCCTTAAGTGACCCAATTCAGATTTTTTTTTTGTCAAATTGGACTTTTTTTTCTTTTTTTGGAGTGGCCTTTCACACTTCCAAACATAAGCGACTTTTTTTATGTATGTTTTTTATGTATGGCATGTTTCAGTTAGGGCCAGAAACATTTGGACAGTAACACAATTTTAGCAAGTTGGGCTCTGCATGTCACCGCATTGGATTTGAAATGAAACCTCTACAACAGAATTCAAGTCAGATTGTAACGTTTAATTTAAAGGGTTGAACAAAAATATCTGATAGAAAATGTAGGAATTGTACACATTTCTTTACAAACACTCCACATTTTAGGAGCTCAAAAGTAATTGGACAAATAAACATAATCCAAACAAAATATTTTTTTTTCAATATTTTGTTGCGAATCCTTTGGAGGCAATCACTCTTAATGCCTCCTTCTTAATGCCTTGACTGTATGCTTGGGGTCATTGTCCAACTGTACTGTGAAGCGCCTTGGATCATGTGCCGTTGCCTTTCTTCTCCAAACTTTTTTCCTCCCATTATTCTGGTACAGGTTGATCTTTGTCTCATCTGTCTATAGAATACTTTTCCAGAACTGGGCTGGCTTCTTGAGGTGTTTTTCGGCAAATTTAACTCTGGCCTGTCTATTTTTGGAATTGATGAATGGTTTGCATCTAGATGTGAGCCCTTTGTATTTACTTTCATGGAGTCTTCTCTTTACTGTTGACTTAGAGACAGATACACCTTCTTCCCTGAGAGTGTACTGGACTGCAGTTGATGTTGTGAATGGTTCTTCTTCACCAAAGAAAGTATGCGGCGATCATCCACCACCGTTGTCTTCCGTGGACGCTCGGCCTTTTTGAGTTCCCAAGCTCACCAGTGAATTCCTTTTTTCTCAGAATGTACCCAACTGTTGATTTTGCTACTCCAAGCATGTCTGCTATCTCTCTGATGGATCTTTTCTTTTTTTTCAACCTCAGGATGTTCTGCTTCATCTCAATTGAGAGTTCCTGTGACCGCATGTTGTCTGGTCACAGCAACAGCTTCCAAATGCAAAACCACACACCTGGAATCAACCCCAGACCTTTTAACTACTTAATTGATTACAGGTTAACGATGGAGACGCCTTCTGAGTTAATTGCAGCCCTTAGAGTCCATTGTCCAATTACTTTTGGTCCCTTGAAAAAGAGGAGGCTATGCATTACAGAGCTATGATTCCTAAACCCTTTCTCCAATTTGGATGTGGAAACTCTCATATTGCAGCTGGGAGTGTGCACTTTCAGCCCATATTATAGATATAGTTGTATTTCTGAACATGTTTTTGTAAACAGCTAAAATAACAAAACTTGTGCCACTGTCCAAATATTTCTGGCCCTAACTGTATATATATGTTCTCCAGAGTGAACGGACAAATAACCTGAAAGTGTCCTGCATGCACACAGTGGGGATTTTTGTTCTCTAACAGAGAGGAACCACCAATTTTGGATGTGTGCATGTGAATCATGATTCCACCCAGAAAAATTTCAGTTCAAATTTAAAATTAAAAGCCTCAAATTCATATGACATTGATGTTCACGATGAGTGGAAGTCCTGGTCATAAACTGTACTTCTCAAGCTTCCCGTTAAATACTGTTGGTAAAAAAAAATGAAGTCAGATTGAATGTGTTCTCTCACCGATACATTTCAGAGTGGTCACCATGCCTGAGTTGCACCGGTTCTTACTGCAAAGACACAGTCAGGGTCATATAACATGCAAGCACATATAAATAAGTTCCATCAATTATTAGGTAGATCCAGAGTAGAACTTATGTACACTTGAAATTTAGCTAAAGTATGAGATGACACACACAAAATAACCTAGATAATTTTTGAATTTATTTTACTTCCCGTTAGGAAAAAACTATTTCACACATTAGAGTTTAAATGTATTTCTTCCAGATATACAGGGGATCATCAGATAACATTCTTATACTAAGTGAGAGATATGACTCACAGCAAATTAAACACATTGTGTCTGTTGATGATTTTAAAATGATCTGTTATTCTTTTGAGGTTCTGTCAGCTCCAGAGGTCGTTTTGTTTTGTTGTCTTTTGTCAGACAGGAAAGTGGGATGAAACTGTTTGTCTTTTACAAACTTCTTCACCAGTGTTTCTCAACCTTTTGTGGACCAGCGCCCCCTATCCACCATTCAGATGCCATACCGCCTCCATCAAAGAAGATGTAGGCTACTTGCACTGAATATTATTTTATGATTAATATTACTATCATTAATGTAGCTGTCTTGAGTTGTACCGTTGTTTCTGTATTTATGGCCAAAAATCCTTATAAGAGAAACATGTTACTGAATTATTAGTTTCCAAAGAACGAAAAAGCCATGTGAACAGAAATTATACTTAAAAGTGTCTAAGAAAAATGCAACGAAAGGACATTCAACTAAATATTGATATCAGCAGCCAATCAGAGTGGGAAAAAAAACTTGTTCTGTGTCTTTCTGATGTTACTAAATCTTGCACAAAATGGCCATGGATCGAACTACAAATACTTCAATCATAGCTCTTCTTCTCTTCAGTGTTTCGGTCAGTTTCTGATGATGTAACTCTGTGCTGCCTTCAGAAGAATTGGACATATGCATAAAACTTTGCCCACATGACATTTGCTGGGCAAACCAGAGCTTTCAGTGGAAAAACAAAAGTTACAATATCCTTTTAGTGCCATATAAATATGGGACAGAACCATGGATGATATTTTTCAATAGACCTTTCTGTTGATTTTTAGATTAACAGTTTTACTGTACAGAGATTGTAAAGAATGAAGCTGTTTTTTAGTCAAATCCAAGTGAGTCAAACTGAAAGTGTCACTTAGTTACTTAACATTGTGACATTAATACTGACATGAAATAAATATATAAAATAAAATCTAATTAAAAACATGAATAAATGTAAAGTTCCTTACTGTTATTGTCTGTAAAATATATTTCTTCTTAGTACTAGATATGGTCTCAACAAACCCATGACACAATATTATTTTACCTTTTGCCTGAAAATCGTATCTGTTTGTTCTTGCCATACAGTCCCCGGCATTAATTATTGCTGAAAACGTCTTGCCATACCAGTTTATTCCTCTGTATTTACTTTAGTTTCCTACTTAATTTTAGGACATACCTGAAGGTTGCAGCACTCTGAATCTTAATGACCTCTGCCTTGCTGTAGTTGAGGGAAATTAGGTTGGTTTGAAGGTCCTGCTCGATGGAGGTCAGAGGGACGAAGAAGGACTCCACGTAACTAGTAACACATTTTCAAACACACTTGTACAAATATATGTACAAGGAAGAATTTACTATACTGTATTTACTTTACTGTAAAATGACATAGCATTGTTTGTGCTTTTGATAAATGTTGACATTGAAGTCATTCACAGCAAACATCTGTTCACTACGCTACACATTAAATAGTATTTGAATAATAGGTAGATTAGGGTTGTCCCATATATGCGACAAGCAGTGGCCCAAAAAGTGGGTATGCAGCGCATGCAACGCATAGGGACGCAGCACCAGAGGAGGCGCCAAAACCCCGCCTGGAGGGGGGGACATGTCTATGATGTTTCCCCACAGACTTCAGTGCCTTACGCTCCTTCACCTCGCGCTCGCGACGACGTAAATGTGGCAAGTTTTACCCTTCACGTATCGTCTCCTGGCGGGGGAGGGGTCTAACAAAAAACACCTAATTGGTAAGTCCCGTTATTGCTTGGATTTTAATTGTTATGGTTTGCATCCAGAGAAAACAGAGATGTTAAATAAACTGGACAGTATGCTGGAAAATTAGTGATATTTTCACAGTTACGGTCTTGACTGGTGTTGGAATAAAATCCTGAGTCCTCAGCGCTCGAAACCAAGACCAAATGCGGTCAAGACCGAGACCAAGACCATCAAAACATGGTCAGGAGAACACGATCGGTGTTGAGTAGCTACAATACTGATTGTGTATGCAGAGCAGGAGCAAAAAAGAGGAAGTTCAAACCGTCTCTACAATCTCACGTCTTAATGGGCAAAGTGAGATCATTAATGATCTGGTGATCATTAGCTCACCAGATGGATGAACTTCAAGCCCTGTCAAGGACTCAGCACAGTAACGAGTGCAGTATAATATGTGTTACTGAGACATGACTGTGTCCCCGACACCAAGCAACAGTTAGAGTGCATAGTAATGAGACACCACCACTCAGCACCTGTAACTGTGGTATATTGATCTTAGAGATCTATGTCAAATATTCAACTTGTTGGTTAAATTGTGTATTGATTCCAATTTCTTTGTTCATGTCAAGTCATCCTAAGTTAAATGAAGTAAACTATTTTCTGTTTTCACTTAACAGAATAGCAGGCTAAAGCTTCAGATTAAAATATGAACCTAACTCTAAGCAGAAAAAGAGAAACACATTTCAAAATTAGTAATTAATATTAAAAAAGAAGAAAGCAGGAAGACCTTGAGTATCCCAGTTGCTTGCAGGCAGAGATCCCTAGCTGGTTGTTCCAATCCTCAGAGCACACTGTCCTCCACTCTCCTCTCTTTTGAACCTGCAGAACTGAGCTCCTGCCACTCAGACGTACTAATGAACAGAGATCACAAACAGTACAGTTAGTAAAATGTTATCTGTATATTTCTTTAGACAAATCTCAATTTTAACTTAATCTTCCTGCATTAGGGCGACACTCAGGGGGAACATAGGAAATTTCACGGTTGGACAGCAGGGAAAGAAGTACTACTACAGTACTACATTAGACCGTCATTTCCCAAAACCACACAAAAAACCCTGCCGGATCAGAGAAAAAAAAAAAAAACTGACCCAAGATTTAACAGCTTCTTTGTTTGACATTTTTTGTCTTTATTGAGCTGCATACAGACAGCAGATAACTTCAGACGGTTTTATTGCCATCTTTGGGGTATCTGACTTTTGCTCTGATCTTCCTTTGCCCGTACAACAGGCTCTCTCTTTTGGGATGGTTGTCATTCACAGAGTGGAAGTCTGCCTCACCTCAATCTTTTAGGTACTGGCTGAATAACATGGTTTCCTGTTTACATCTCAAAAGAATACGCTACACTCAGTGATAATGTTCCCAGACATGTTAGCCTCCCAGTTTTCTTCCGCAAACACTGAGCACTTCTTTTTATGGCGGTTGGCAGAACACTGAGAATGCTGATGCTGTTGCGCCCTCTACTGCGCATGCGTGAAACTTTCAGGTCGTTTTTCCATTCAGACTGCAGAACACATACAGGTCGCATATGTGTGGCAGGGTGAACGATCCGGCAAAAAAAAAAAATCGGAATTGAGTAATTTCAGGCTGCAGTGTCTCTGCTAGCTTACAAAACGTGGAACTGCCTTTTGTCACAGTCGCCTGGCAACCTCTCAACCAATAGAATGAGAGTGTTGCACTGGGTGCGTTTGTTTCCTTCTAGCAGGTGTGCCTGTGTGGCCACTATCCCCTGCGACACCCATTGGATGTAGGGAGAAACAATGACGTCAGCTTTCTGCTTCGTAGTACATTAAATATCTGCCAGCAGATATTTAGTGTAGATCAATAATAGGTATATTGATCTGTTGCTGCTTGTAACAGTTACTGATATTAGGCAGAATTTTCTTCGCCCAACCAATGGCAACAGTCATAACATAATATCTAAGATGTTAGTTGCCACAACAATCCACCATCCACACGTTAGACTATCAGACTCCTACTTCACAGTGGATACTTTCAGCCTCAGTTTATCTTTCAATCTGCATTTTCATGATTATTCTGTAAGAGGGACAGGAAAATGTTGGCAATTAGGAGGGCATGAATGCTCATATGAGGGGATTCTACAAAGTTAAAGACTCAATACCATCTAGTACTCCACTGTTGGATTTTCTTAAATTAAATTTAGAATTAGTATGTGCATGAATGATCTATGCAGTTCACAAATAGATGGGATCATGAAGAAGGAACATCATATGACATATATGAATATCAACATTTAAAGATATTAGCCAACATGTCAAACCTTGGTGCTAATAGGTATATTGATCTGTTGTAAAAAGCTGCAACGTTTGATTGACGTCATACAGGTAAAAAATCTAATTATGTAAACTTTTAAACTTTTAACTTTGCAGAGAGTAGGGGAAAAAAGAACATCTAATAAATTGTCTCATTAATTGGCTTCAAAATTTAGAAGTCATGCTAGTAATCGAAAATGTTTGGTCTGATTTTACACCAGACAGTGAAGGAAATAAAAGTACTGTGTGTAAATCTGGTTTCAGCTGCAGAGACATGAAATGTGTCTTGATACCAGTGCATCTCACCACAACCAAGCTCATCTTCATGGTTTTCACAATCCATTTTCCATCACACAGAGCCATAGTACTGACACATTGGGATGATGAACCACAATGAAACTTGCCCACACAGCTTAGACCCACTGTAGATGAAGAGATGAAAAACATGGACAGTGTAGTCTTTGTTAAATTTGATAATAATGGTTTATCATTTTCTTTTGCTTATCCTCAAAAGAAATGAGGGTAAGCAAAGTTCAAAGTACATACACACAAGAAGTTATAAGACAATGATCCTATGCATATACTCACTCGCAAAAGACATATACCAGTACAATTGTAGCCAAGTGAACTAATACAACACATTAAACAAGGTTAGAGGTTATTGTGTTTTAGGCTGATTATCTGTCCCAATTGAGGTAATATTGTGATTACTAGATCTCAGAGGATCTGAGGGAACAATGACAGTATAAGAGCAGCAGTAAATGTGCCCACCAGGTACTGCTGTCATAAATTAACCAAAAAGATAGAATAAAACCATCTTTATTGCCTGTGGAGGCCCATTGGTTGATTGGCAGTGGGCAAATCCACAAGAAATAAAATAGAATCACTAAGAAAAGACTGAACATAAGAAAATTAGGAACAAAACTGACCAACCTAAAAAAAGGAGACTATGAAACACAGAATACCTCAGAACAACCCAGGACCAGTTAGGTGGTCTGTGAGTGTTTGTTAAATGGGTTAAGTGATCCTCAGCCGGAAAACGTTTGAGGATCACTGATCTAGCACCACACAACGACTGATGGGCATTTTGCTGTTTTATACAATTATTAGTATAAAACAGAGATTTGGTTGGCAAGTTGTTTTGCCATATAAGTAATGACATTCCACACTTATTCACTGGATCATCATCACAGTTTTTCTATTTTGCTCAAATAATCCCAAAAGGAGAATATCTGTCCACCTGTATGTGACCTCAATCTGAGATGTACTTGGGTTTTGCAGCAGGACAATAATTCAAAACACCAGCAATTCAACCTATGAATAACTAAAGAAAAATAAAATGAACCCAAAGTCCTGACATGAATCCTATTGAGATTACAAAGACAGTTAATTCTCACAAACCCTTAAAATTAGAACAGGACCAATTTTGCATAGATGAGTGGGCCACAACAATTCTTCCACAGCACTGGAGGACTCATTGCAAACGGTCCCCTAATAAACACTGTCATTTAAAACTGCTTTTTGTGTTTAATTCTGTTGTTTTTGACTAATATAACTGGTTTGATGTACCAAAACACTGAAGTGTGACAAACCTAAGAAGAAAAAAAAAGGACATCAAAAGGTGTCAAACAGTTTTTCACAACACTGCAATGAACTGACAATAACCCTGGAACAGAAAAAATACTTTCCGTACAACAACTGTGCATTAGGATGTTGTGGTTGAGTCAGTTATTGCCAGGTCCACAGAGGTAACACAAAGCCGATCTCCTTACCTCCGAGCCCAATCCCGAGAACAAGAAACATCATCAAGATGAGGCTTGAAGCGATCAGCAGTTGAAATCGATAAAGAATGATTCTGTTTTTCCATCCCTTAACCAACTCATTGTCTGCTAATAAAAAAACACAGAAAAACATTTTGAATATTTAGCTGAACCCCTGATTTTTCCCATGAATAAATACTTTCTCCCAGTATTTTGTATTTTCTGATAATCATAGTATGTCTTTTCATATTCACAAAGGCTGACATGCTAGATGGATTGTCCCTACTATAGAAGAATGTTGTCCATCTTTGAAGTGTGTAGATGTTGGAGCAGTTGTAGTGTGATCCAAATGCACAAAAGTGATGAAATCCCCCTTTACTGAAGTTTCACAAATCAAATAAAGATTTCACAAATCTCACACTTGGTTTTAAATATTCTGCTATTAGAGCAGAATAATCTAGTCAGGTTCTTGTCTTTTTTTAACTAGAGTTGAAAGATATAGGAGGCAGTGAAAAAATAGGTGAAATCGCCTTTAGCCATTTCCCAAATCAGAAGCTGCAATTGGAAACTAACTTCAGCTTTGAGTCTCTCAGGCTAATATCGTTTTCTGGGACATCTCTAGACCGTAGGAAACATTGTAGATTGTTATTTTTGCCTCGCGTTAACATTCCACCACCAATCCACATTACCGCTATGCAGAAACTGTATAAACACACATATTCACCCAAAAACAAAAGTTTTTCAGGCTCTCAAGAAACCAAATCGGGATCTCGAGCATATCTCTATATGAAAGATATGTCACCCACATGTACAATTTTTTCAGTTTTAATTTTAGTCAAATTTCACAGAAATTGGATAAGAAATAAAGGTGTTACAACCATTTTTGAGAGAGATTCATGCTTATCCTGCATCAGAACAGAATAGTTTTGTGAACATCACTCAAAGCATAGTAATAGAGCAACAAACAAGTTAAGACTTTTGCCACTGGAAGTAGAGTTGTTATTTGCCAAACTGCCATGATTAACAGGAAGTGTGTTCATATTAAAAACATCAACATATCTCACCATGAACAAAAGGCTGAACTTTTGTGATTGGCATGGTTGGACTGGGTGCAACTTGAGAATGAAGCTCTTCTGGGCTGCCTGGATCTTTCTCTGGTTGTAAATCTGTAATAAAGCTGCCAAGTGGACTGACAATAAGAGTGTTGGGGGTTTCCACCGTGGGGAAATCTTCCTCCGTAACTGAAACCACTTCTATCTTGGAGCTGTCTGAATCTCCAACTATCTCCGTCTTCAGTTCCTAAATGAAAGTTATGTAAAGTTAATTTATTTAGACATCCAACTGATCAACATACAGTTAACCCAACATCATTTCATGGCCATGACAGATTTAAAGATTCACACTGTCGCATATATGCGACCTGTATGTATTCTACAGTCTGAACGGGCAAACATCCTGAAAGTGTCCCGCATGCACAGTAGAGGGCGCAATAGCATCAAAGTTCTCAGTGTTCTGCCCATAGACATAATATATATACGATAATATTATACATTATGTTATACTTATATTATGTCTATGGCCCTGCCAACCGCCATAAAAGAAGAAGTGCTCAGGGTTTGCTCAGGGAGGCTAACGGTGGAGTTTAGCTTACATATCTGAACTTGTTATCCAAGCGGAGCAGGATATTAACAACTTAATCCTCATTATAGTCCGTCATAGTTGTTTTTCTTCCCACTTGCGTGTATCAGGACGTAGAATTTGTTGAGTATCAGTGACGTTCAGTTGGGATGAATGCGGCCTGAACATTAGGTTGCATTTGAATTGGATATGTATCGGATATGGGTCACATTCAAAAAGAATCCGACCTGTGCTGTTCAGACTGTCATGAAAGGATCAGATACAGGTCGCAATACGTCAAAAAAAATCGGAATTGTGTCACTTTAGGCTGCAGTGTGAACGCACCCTAAGTTTATTCCACTTGGCAATGCTCTTGTTCTACGTTTCATAGAAGTCTTTAGCCAGCTAGCAACGCATGGAGAATGTCTCGACGCGTGACGTTATTACCGGTTCTACTTGTCACAACAGCGCGGCAGATGATGAGCAGCCTGGTAGCGGTCGCCTTTCTCTGTGTTTGATCTTGGCATTTGTTAATGGTAGAATGGCAACTGCTCTTACCGGACAGTTCCATCATCCGCTGCACTATTGTTACAAGCATAGTGAGCATGAAGTCAGTGTAGCTTAGCCTAGCACCGAATGTCAGCCATGATGAGGAGCGGCGGGCGGGACCTCCTTCAGAGCTCCAAGACATTGTCCTGCTGGCCGCGAGAATGAGACCTCTGTCCATCCTGCTGGTGCTGGGTTCAGATTTCTAGTTGATGTACACATACAGGGGCCCGGTCATTAGCCCCGCCCCCCGGCCCGACGCTGACTTGTTCCGCCACTGTGTGTGAGCACCGTTAACTTTGTCTTCTTCAGAGTATGTTTGAACAACTTCCATGTCCTCACTGTCTTCCTCGTCACACGCTTCTTTTAGTACTGACTTATATTCGTGATCCACCATATTCGCAATTACATTTTTAGCTAGGATGCGCTGAACTCTGTTGTGCACGAAGACATAAAATCTACATGACTGATTGTATATGTACTCCAACAAGATCTTGCTGTCAGTGTAGTACACTATCATTACATGCACAGTCCATTTCTCCTAAAATCAGCTCTGTAACTTCATCTGTATGTACTGCAGCACATAGCTCCAATCTCAGAACTGTCAACCCTGCTCCAGGAGCCAACTTGCAAACACAAAACCGAATTTTGTGTGTATATAAGCAAGAACAGTAATGGCTTTTATTGATGAGTTGGCAAAAACACAAAGCTCTCTCCTTTGGGCATTTGCAGTGGAGAGGGAAGTATAAGGCCGTGGTATTTGGAAATGTTGCAAATGTCAAAGGGAGTAACTCCATTTTGTCTCTGTTAGACTGTTAAGCTCCCGCAGTAATAGTTTGCCTTGAATTGTGATCAGAGTGAGCAATCCAAGTGGATCATAGAGACTACTCACTGTAGAGAGGACACCTCTGCATTTAAAGGGCTTTTGATTGTCTGGAACGTGAAGCTGTCCGTATTTATGTTCCAAGACAATCCCAGATTGTGTTCTCAGCAAAAATATCCAAGTTCTCGATGTCTTTAGCTCAATCCTCAGGCGGAAAGGCCTCTAGTACATCTGGTCTATTAGAGGTGACTTTGTGTAACTGGAAGTGTTCTGCACTTGTTTTAGGATATGAGCTGGGGCTTCTTCAGTGGTAAATGACTTCAATGTGTCATCAACGTAGAAATCCCGCTCAATGAACTGGCGCACATCTTCTCCGAAGTGTGTTTCTCCAACAGCAGCTCTCCGCAGACTGTATATGGTGACGGAGGGACAGGGACTGTTCCCAAAGATATGCACTCGCATACGGTACTCAATAACTTCACTGGAGAGGCTGTTGTCTTTGTACCACAGACAGTGTAAAAAGTCTATGAGGTTTTCTGTGACGACAAAGCAATGAAACATAAGCTCAATGTCTGCAGTCACAGGTTCCTTCCTAAGCCTCATCAATGTTCTTATCAGACTATTGTTGAGGTCAGGGCCAGTGAGTAATACGTCATTGAGTGAGACACCCTCATATGGTGCACTGGAGTCAAAGACAACTCAGATTTCGTTGGGTTTCTTAGGGTGGTAAACCCCAAACAAGGGTAAATACCAATATTCTTGGTCCTTACTAAGAGGTGGAGCAACTTCTGCATGGCCTCTGCTCGGCATGTTCTCCATAAACTCGAGGAAATGGGCATTTCATCTGAGGGCATTTGTCCAGCGAGTGTCTAAGGCAGTGGTCCCCAACCTTTTTATTACTGTGGACCAGTCAAGACATCGCAATTTTGCTGCGGCCGGCGGGGTTTAAGATGTCATTTTGGTCTTCTCATTAAAGCCTTTTTTTTTTGCCTCGATTTTCCCTTTACGACAATCTTACAACGTCCTGAAAGTGTGGGTGTTACGTGGTGGTGTGTTGAATATGCCCAGTCTAAAATTGGGCATATTCAACATTGTCTTGTCCGGATTACTGCAGCTTGTGTGGTTTTCCCTGACAGTCCATAAAGGCACATTTACAAAACTGGCTGGTCGACTGAAGGACGGCTGCAATTTCACCACAATCCGTAACGCATGGCTCCTTCTTTAAGTTTTGCTTTTCGACATCTTTGGTGCAAAGTTCATTTTTATACATCCCGACTTGTGCGTAAAATATGGCGCCGCACATTTTTTGTGTGTATGCATGCTTTATACACGAGGCCCCAGGTCTGTCAGTGATGCACTTCACTGACAGACTTCATTCATAAGTTCATCATTGTCATTTTCAGCTTTTGTTTATGTACAGATTTACCGCATCTGGATTTTTCTGGTGCAAAATTACACGTCTCACATCAATGTCATAAAAGTCAGATGAAATGCAACACATGACTGTTCAGGCTGGAAACACTTTGAAAACAATCATACAACTTAGTACCATGTAACTGGGTCATTCCAACTGTCAATAAAAAGTGAGATATATGTGAGATATGGGGCCTGGAATGTAATTTGGGTCCCATTTGCCTTGTGTGTGAAAATGGACCTTACCAAGCTCCGCCCAGAAACGCCCCTCGAAAGTCCCACGTGACTACATGTCTCACATTAACAGCTTAGCTCCTATGTCTAAACATGGCATTTTACATTTCTACTGACTCTCTGCAGAGTATTTCTGAGTCGATTAGTGTAGCATTTCTGCCGGATTTTCACAAAAATATCAGCCACGACAATCTACAAGGGAACCAACAAGTTCATGTCATATTTTTTGGACGACATCAAGGTGTTTTAGCCACGCGATGCCTCCAACATTGTGCGCGTTGCAGCTAAATGCTACAGGTCGATGAGGAAAACAGCAGATCCTCAGACCCTCAGTATAAATATAGCTTTGGACAAGATCACTGAGGCCTATTGTTCTTGCCACGCTGGGTAAATCGGGCATTCATTGTTTAGAGCAGTGTTTCTCAACCTTTTTTGGCCCAGCGCCCCCCCTAGCCCTTATCCAGGTCCCTCACCGCCCCACCAAAGAATTTGTAGACTACTTTGCACTGACTATTATTTTATCATTATATTACCATCACTATTGTAGATGTTTTGATTTTTATGCTTGTTTCTGTATTTATCATCAAAAATAATTTCCCAGAGAACAAAAAGGCCCTGGGAATAGAAATTATTTTCACAGGCGTCTACAAAAAATGCTATAAACATTCAAGTTAAAATTGGTAGAACTAACAGCAGCCAATCAGAGTGGAAAACATATTCTTATTCTGTGTCATTTTCTAGTTGTTAAATGTTCCACAAAATGACCAGATAAAAGATGTTCAACATGCCAGTTTAAACTTTGAACTATTTGCAAAACGTTCATTTCCATTTAGTTCCCTTTGATTAGTATCATCATCTCTTGGTGTATTGCTATGTCCACTTTAGTTTCTTTCCTGTTCCTACATTTTTTATCGTTTATGTAATATTCACTCATCACCTGCTGCGCCTCCTAATCGTCATGTGTTTCACATCATGTGTTGATTTTTTCACTGTTCAGCTCGAATTCTCTGTTTTTATGTCATAATTCACATCTAGTTGTCGCTCCGTTTTATGTCCCGCTTCTCCTGTTTCAGAGTTTTGCGCAATGTGCGCGTCTTTTTTTTTTTTAACCCCCTAAGGTGCAAGGCGGTCAGGAAGCGTATGGATGGGGAAAATGCAGACTGACATAAACCATTTAAAACAACGGAAACAATTTCTGCATTCTGAGTGTAATGCGTAATGGAGACTGAAATTAAACGCGCCATTTCTACCATGGCAACTTCTCGTTCAGTTGGGGAGAGGGGGGCAGAAGTGCATCGCATCTTCTCGTTCAGTGTTACCATTATGCTGTATTTGGCTAAAAGGTTTTCATAATGGATGTGTTTATTATTGACTTTATTTTTTTCATTCACTAAACACAAAGAAAGCAAAGCAATAATACTTACAACAACAGACACTCCTTTCTTCTTATTGATCCTAAGATGGTTGAGCTGCAAATGCTGTGGTGAACAAGCTTTGATCCAAGCAAGACTTTCTGTTTCAGATTTTGGAAATCTGTGAATTTTAGTTCCACAATCACGATCAGGATACCTGACATCGCCTGTACAGATTCCCCACTGACAGAGAACCATTGTTTTTCGAGTCCTGACACAAAAACTTTCTGTAGGGCTGGTAGTCCACAATGTCCACATGAGTTTGTGAGACGGTAACGCACGTGACAGCTGCGCTGTGACGTAAAATGGGCATTAGCCAATGAAAAGCGGCCGCTGTGTTAAGGTCCATAGCGTATGTCTAGATGCCTAAATGCATTGAGTTTCTGCAATGTGATAGGCTAAACTAGACGTTCTCAACGTGGGCGGTACCGCCCCCCAGGGGCCGTTCAGAGGGCGGCAGGGGGCGCTGGCGGACATTTTTACAAAAGGGGGGCGCTGGGATGCCTTAGGGGGGCGTTTGGTCGAAGGTAAATTCTATTGTCAATAATAAAATAATGGTCAGTGCAAAGTAGCCTGCAAGTTATTTGGTGGGGGCAGTGGCGCAACTACACATTTATCGGCGCATAAACGGCGCCCATGAAGTTGCGATGCACTTCATGGGCGCCGTTTATGCGCCCATGAAGTGCATCGCAACTTCATGGGCGCATAAACGAAAAAACGCTGAACGAAAAAATGCGATGCACTTCTTCGCCCCGCCCCCACTGAACGAGAAGATGCGACGCACACTTTTTAAAAAAATGATTTTATAAAGTCCAGTCTCTTATCTTCATTTGTTCCAACTTTCTCGTGTTAATTTTCTTGAAATATTATCCAGGAAACGTAAATGAATACAAATAAAGTTAGAAATACAAAATACATATGAAAATTACTTCAGAATTGCCAAATGCACCATTTGTTTACATACATTCTAAAAGAGATACTTGTACAAACATTTAATTTGATCCTTTTCTTTGTCCTTACTGTTGTTGTTTGATGTATCAGTGATGTTAGCATCAGGATCTGTGAAGAGACATGGGGTAGAGAGTCAATGGAGGGTAAAGACAATAGGATGAAACAAGAATCAGGCAAAGAAAATACATGTACGAGTAATTCTATGAACTGAGCTTACAATTAAACATACCAGTTTCTGTCTAATACTCATTATGTCATTGTTCACACGCAATTTTGTTTTATCTGATAAAAATTAAGTCCAACCACACCGTACTTTCAAAGACAATGTGCTCCGTTTTTGTTTTCTATTTCCTTTGCTCTCCGTCTTCTGTCATGTCTCTGGTTAGAAAGAGACACCTGAGTGGCTTGGCTCACTCAGGTGGCTCAGGTTGCAGAATCCGTCCCACTTGTTGCATTGGATTACAAATGGCCATGTTCCAGAAATCTAGAGGATTAATTTCTTGGTTATTTGCAAGTACTGACAGTTTTCCTCTTCTAATTCTGCACACTGACCAAAGGGTGGCTCAGCTATTCAAGGTTTAAGGTTCAAACATTTTTCAAATAGGGACATTTAAGTTTGAAAATTTTCTCCCTTAATAATAACTACTTTCTCTTATAAACAGCATTTTGTGTTGTCTTTGAGTAATATTTAAAAGGTCAGTAGTATGTATTGTCCAGACACATAGTGCCATTTTTGTCAGGTAAGGTGTTTTAGGCGAAGGCGAAACAAAAAATGAATGGAGGTGTGGCGTTCACAGTTCTTAAATTATGTAGCTTTCTTTGTACTTCTAAATCTGGTCCTTAGATGAATCTTCTTGGGTCTTCTTGGCCTCTAGTGGCGTGGAGGTGGTAACATAAATACCTCACAAAATCAGAATACCACAAAGTCTTTATCATTTACTATTAATTCCAGCATTACTGGAGTTGTAAAAGATAAATCCACTAATAAAACACCATACGTTTTCAGGTTTTTAAGGATGTAGAGCTAATTAAATGACTTTAAAGTGGTTCCAGTTTCACGCGATAGCCGACCTGTTGAAACTGAGGCAGATACCTCAAGTCATTCCTAAACAGTCAGTTCAGCTTTACTGAAAACACTGACTATATTTTTAAAAAATATTCTCAGAGACTCTACCTTTTAAGAAGACTTAGTGATCTTGGACTTAGCCAATTAGAGATTTTGTACAAGACAATGTTGAGTGTTTTAACTTTCGTCATCATAAGTTCTGTAAGATTTCTTCTTTGAAGAAAGGGTGGACACTTTAGTAGCTGTTAACGGTGTAATTTTGTGACGTTTACCTACCATTCACATTGTGTCTGAAGTGAAGCAGCAAGCCCTGCAGTTCTGGACAGAGATCTGAGGTGGGAGGGAGTCAGAGTCTTCCCTTTAGTCAGCGCTGACCAGTAGTGCTGACATTTTACATTGCTCATCTTTAGGTCCCACCCCACTAAAAGTTTTTTTTAATAACTTTATTTTTGTTGATAAATTTAGGTTGAACAATACATAGAAATGATAAGAGACAAAAAATAGAACTGAAAACAAAAACTGCACACTAGGGGGAGTGTGAATTCTTTGATGGCATTATCTCCCTCTATATGAAGCCCGAAATTAGCCTTATCTCATTTCGGGCT
Organism: Poecilia picta; assembly: GCA_033032245.1. Taxonomy (NCBI): domain Eukaryota; kingdom Metazoa; phylum Chordata; class Actinopteri; order Cyprinodontiformes; family Poeciliidae; genus Poecilia; species Poecilia picta. The sequence goes on along the minus strand of CM065354.1, from coordinate 15,184,788 downwards.
CTGTCTAATTCTCTCTCTTTAGCTTGCCTTGCGTCGTGGGTCTTCTTCTGTTTATCTGTCTTGGTTTTTGCACCAGGCAATGCTCTAGAAATTAGGCGTTTCCCTGAATGGTTGGTTTGTTTCTCCGCCTTTAGCAGCAGCACACCGGTAGCTCCCCTAGAAGGACTGGTGCACACTGTGCATACACAACCGTAAACGACAGGTCATAGACACCTCCTAGCTCTGATTGGCTGTTTTGGTTCGGGAGCTGTGTATTTTTCTATATACTATTAGGGGCACAGGAAAGATGCAGAGGGACATGCTTTTTTTCCCCATCTTCTATTTTCAGGGTACAGTGAATTTTTCAACAGATATGAAAGGATGAGATCCTTTCACTTTCGTCCCAAAAGCCTAATAGGACAATGTTAAAACTGGAGTTTTTAATATATTTGCATAAAAAAGTTGCAAAGAATCCTTACTATTCCACTGGCATGTTCTGCTGATTTGATTATCTAAATGAAACAACAACAATAATAACACTCTATTTTATTTATAAGCACCTTTCAAGATTTTCAAGGTCATTTTACATTAATAAAATAAAAACAACGTATCATGAACAAAGGTTAAAAAGTGCTAGAAAGACATAAAATACAAACAAGTGTTTATGTTGTGATGGTGAAGTGGGATATGCTAATCTGAACAGATGAGTTTTGAGAAGAGATTTGAAAATATTCAGCAATGATGTTGCTCAGAGATCTAGTTTTTTTGGGGAGGGGGTTTTACAGTTGGTGAGTAGATCCGAAACCCATAGTGGCGTACAGAGAATGAGTCAAAAGAGGAATGAAGGATGTGAGATGTTTAAATGTGAAAAAGACGAGTAACATAAGGATGGCTTTGAATGTTAGCAAGAAAATTTTAAACTCAATGCAGAAGTGGGTGAAAAGTCAGTGAAGTTGCTTGAGAGCAGAGTGGTGTGGAGAATACAGCTTATCTAAAAACCCAGGGATGCCATTCAATACCACGCATCAACTTTGTCACAGGTTCAGGAGCTTGGGAAAGCTAATGGACAGACGTCATGTTCTCCTTGGTAAGAAATGAGCACAGGACTGATTTGGGCCCACACTGTTGCCCCTCCTGAGCTGCCCTCTGTGGGAAAGTGCCAGGTAGTTGCCCGGGTGGGACAGAGAAGAGTAGGTGGTGTAGTGGTTTTCTTCTATGTTTTCCTTGAACAGACAGTTGTCAGAAAACGGCTCCTAGACAAAAAGAATAAATAAAGTAATCTTCTGTTATTTGACTTCATTTCGATGTATGAATATTAGAGGAGTTCCTTTAGGGGCAACATACTTTTACACTAAACTTGGCCTTTTCATTTAGCTCATCTGAAGTTGTGCACATCCTTTATTCACCAAAAACCACACAAAGTGATAAAAACAATTTTGTTACAACATCCGCAGAAGAGCTGGCGGATCTTGTGCCTTGTTCAAGTGCAACAAAGACTGAGCGGGGAGTCGATGCTCACATTGTTATTGCCAGATAAGAAAAGATAAACAGCATCTTTACAGTGATACAAACACCACTGTATCTATTACCCGGGATATATTCATATATTCTGGTATATGGATGTACGAATAGTCATTAACCAATAGTGCATATCCTCATAATGGGGAATAAATAAAGGTATGTTAACATGTTGTGTGCAGCAGACTACGTACCTCTCCGTATGCCAGTCCTTGCCCACTCATACACAGGTACAAGCCACTCTTCAACCCTCTGATTCCTACCACTCCACGCCTCACAGCAAACAGCTTCAGCCAGCCTGGAGGAGATGGAGACACACAGTGAATGTTCATGTGTTAAACTGACACTGTTCAAGTAACACTTGCAAAAAACAGGTTTTCCACTCTAACCTCTGACCGAACAAAGACTGTAAGTGACAGTAAAATCTCGTTTGAAGAGCATCCAAAGTGTAGTGATTAATGATGAGACCTTTATTATTATTATTATTATTATTATTATTTATACCTTAAAAAACAGAAATGTGTGCTCTTTTCTTCATTCTCTCCCATTCCCTATGTGCTAAGCAAATATGGAATCATCAGTTTCCAAGCAAATTATTCAATCTTATTTTCAATCATATTATTATTCAATCATATTTCAGTGCTGATCAGGTTCTAATATGCTTTAAATCTAACTTCAAGTGTTCAAAGTCCCATATTACAGATTAAACTGTCAGACTTTATAAAACTCAATATAAAAGTCTGTGGAAAAATTAAATACACCAAAAAATGCTTGGGTGGGAAAAAAAATATATATATGCATATTTTAAATGTTTCTGAAATACATTTTAGCTCGTTGTAGGTTGATTCCAGCTTCCTCCTGCCTCATGTCGATGTGTCCCTGGGCAAGGCACTTAACCGATTTGTGTATCGGTGTGTAAATATGTGAGCGTTTGTGAGTGTGAATGGGTGAATGTGATTCCAGTGTAAAGCGCTTTGAGTCGTCAAAATGACTGGAAAATGTTCAGAATCTGTACAGGTATTAATGATATATATGTTATATTATATACGGTGTGTGTGTGTAAATGTTCCCTCATTTTGACTGAACTCACAGTATGGAGTCGGTCTATGGACTCCTCCCACTGAGCCATTGGACAGTATCTGAAGGTGGTAGCCAATTCCGGCCCGGCAGTAGAGCAGAAGCTGTTTGGCCACTTCGCTGACTGGGCTAGAGCTTGATCCTTTATCGAAGAGAAATCATTGTCAATTTTCCCAAAGTATATTTTTTAAGATGCGTACAGAACACTCACAAGACACATTGACAGATATCATGAAATTTTATTTCACACATAATTAGCTTGCCCTGGTGGACTGGTGACTTCTTTAGGGTGTACCATGTCTTTTGCCAATTGAAATCTGGCCCCTCATGATGCTGCATGGATACATGTGGTGAGACGCATGGGAATCTCCCCTCCATTTTAATGGAGGGTTCGGTCCCCACAGGGACTGTCCTGGCACCATTGCTATTCACCCTCTTCACAGCAGACTTCTCCATTAACTCCCCATGCTGTCATCTTCAGATGTCCTGTCTCATCACAGGCACCGGTGGACATCCAGGGAGTGAACATTGAGATGGTTAACTCTTATAGGTACCTGGGTGCTCACCTGAATAATAAACTGGACTGGACTCACAGCACTGGATCAGACTCTACCTGATCAACACTTGTTCTCATATATTCCAGTAACTCCAGTGCAGGTGAGCTGAATTTCCTAAGCTTCATTTGCTGCTGAAGTCCTCCTGTTCTGTTCCAGCAGCTACAATAATCTTATCTGACCGCCATTACGGCTGAATTTCAAGCAAAAGCAAAAACAGGTTTAGACCATTTGACCTAAATTGGATATCAGACTAAATTTGACTTCGTTAATGGATCTCATCATCATCCAGTGTTTGTTTCAACTTATTATTCAGTAAGTAATGTTAATGAGGCTTTCAAAATAAATCAGAAATAGTAAATGTGATTAAATGATCACATTCTGTCGTCATTTGGCAGTTTTGTTTATTTTTAAAGGTTAAGTTGTATTTAATACCTGAATATTTTGTTTGTAAGATAAAAAGTAGCATATGACTAAGATTTTAATGTTAAATGTTTTTTGAAAATACAACTCTTGGTGTGTCGAGTCCCGTAACTTGTGGCGGTGCGGTGAGAGAAAGAGTTAGCAGCGGCCGTTAGCCACGCTAACCCTAAACAGCAGGACGCACAGTTTGAGTTTTCCACACTTTATTTCACTTCGTCCACGTAAAGCCACATCTCCATGGTACTAAACATTATATTCTCTCATACATGAGAAACGTAACGACAGTTTACCGCTCTGTACCTCATCACCTCTGTTCTCTACAACAAAGTGGAAAACAAAGGAAAAAGGGAATAGGCGCCCCCTTGTGGTGATACCTACTCATCTATAGGACCCAAGCAGAATGACTTGCAAATTTCAGGTCATTAGGTAAAACTTTACTTTTGCAAAAAACCCAATATGTTGAAAAAAAAACTGTTTTATGATCATTTGTAAATTCTGAAAAGAAGAGCAAACAATTTTCATGAAGAAGAAATTGATGCCAAGTGACAGAATGGGAAACCTAATAAGTGATCTACCAGGAACAGTGAAGATCCAGATCAAAGCCCTGGTAATGGTCACTTAAGAAATAGAAGCAAGTGCCGCTAAGCATAATGTATGCAAAACTTTAAGGACTGGTAACTAGTTTTCTAAGCCGGTAGACCATAGTTCTCATTCTAGTGGTCTGAAATATGCATAAACCATCAACCAAAATAAAATATAATTTTACATCTCTGATGAAAAAAAGAAATTTTAGATACCAATAACCAGGAGAAGCTGATCCATGAAAGAGAATTATTAATCTCTTGCCATACTAACACAAACTATATTAATAAAACAACTGATCTCCAAACTGTTAGAATTGAAAAACAATAAAAACATTTAGAGATAGCTGTATTAAAAATTCAGATGCATACAAAATAAAGGATTTTTCTTACCTTTTCCTTTCAGTCTGGATGCCTTAAAGTGCAGCTTCCAGAGGCCCCGCAGGCGGGAACTTTGCTCTTCAGCCTCTTCTGACTTCTTTGCTCCCACTAGCTGACCATATACTGGTAACATCAAAAGCAACAGAAGGCCAGGCAGGACTGAGGTCATGTCCTCTGGGAACAGCAGCAAGCCTGGACACAGAGACCTGACTGAACATATGGAACCCTGAATGATGTCCTGTCGTCTTTTCCTCTGTTTATCAATGCCTATTTCTACTCTACTGCGCTTGCTGACAGGGACACACCCAAGAGACAACATGGTGATTATCAGGTCTATATCAGAAAGTCTGCTAACAGCACATTGGAAACACGATTACTGAAGAGAGCACCATGTTGTTCTTTAGGACAGACAGATCAGCAAGTGTCAGATAGCTCAAGAGGTCCAGACTGCAGATTGGAGAGAGATGGAAACTGTCCATTTAGCGTCACAATCAGAGAAATGATATAGCAAGCTATGCTGCAGTGATATACAGCAAGTATGACTTAGGAAGACAAGTATGATCACATGACAATAAGCAAAAATGCAGGGAAGATTTGGAGCATAACTCTGACCTGGATAGGATTGTTCTGTGAGATCACAGCAGTTTAAAAACTGTGGACCTGAACTGATGGTAAGAATGTTGTGTTGTACAATAAAAAAAATCTTAAATTATAGAAAGAATAAAACAAGTATAGGAAAATAAAAATGGCTTCAGTTGATTTTTTAAATAATGTACCCAGAGTCAGCAAAATGAGGCAGCAAGGGAAAACTACAAACTTTTATAGTGTTTGTGGATTTCAAAGAGCTTCAGTTCACACCAACAGACTGGCTTCCACAGACTTTTGTACCATGGTTGAAATACGGAACGCCACACATTTGACAAATGGACTTTCAGACAAGACAATCTGTTGAATCTAAAAATGTTACTAAGTTATAAACAACTAAATACAACTAAATATAGACTAAAATACTATGTATATATATATATATATATATATATATATATATATATATATATATATATTGAAGGGCCTTTGTTGGATTATATGGAATGTGCATGATCAGCCACGCTTGATCCCCACCAATGGTCAATCTGCAGAAAGTGTAGCTCCATTTAACAAATATTCCTACTCATTTTCCTTGATTAGACACTTCTTGCTGTATACTTCGCCATAGTCCCTGAACAAAGGAAGAAGTGCAAGTATTGGGACAGAACCAATCAGTAGAAGGATGTTGAGGTGGAGCCACGGGGCCAAGAGACGACCACAAGAGATTTATGATGTGTGATAGTTGGACTAACAGGACTAAATGCGACAGACCACTTGAAGGGAAAAGCTGAAGAAAAATATTTTACTTTACTGTCAGAATATTTACATTTTTATTGATTTATATTTTCTTTCCATTACTCACCTGGTGGAGATTGAAGATTGTACACATTCACAACCCGTCAGCCGTTTATTTCATAGACTCATCAATGACCACTTTTATTTTTGGGTATCAAGTTTTCCAATATTTTATTGATCAACAGCTAGTTACAATAAAGTAATTGCATCGCAACACTGGCTACAGCAGAATCTGAGGCACCAAAGCAGGAACAGACGTGAGTCAAAGACCTTTTGTTGGCTTTGGGAAAGTTTACAGTATCAGGAATAGTGTTTAGTTCAGTCTTGTTATAATACACCAATAGCTATCACAAAGCATGCTGGTCATTTGTAATCTTTATGATCCAAAGGTCTCGATCCCATGAAAAAGCCAAATGACGCTTATGGTAAAATCTGCTGTGATTGGCAGCCATTAAGACACTGAATCCTGGCCTGAGAAGCAGAACTAAAATAACCAGGTTCTGTGGTCCTTCAGCCATCGTATATCGAAGCTTCAGGCCAGATGTAGAAAACAGAGCCAGCAGGAAGAACAAGGTTAGGAAGCTCCTTTTGCTCTCAGTTTGGACAGCAGCATCTCATTTTTACGGCACTCCTGGTAATAGAAAAGGAAATAAATAGATTACATCATACTCAAAACTTTATAAAACTTAGCACACCTGGAACTTTGATCAGCCCAAATTTCACAGTTTTCTTTCCTTTTCTTTTCTTGAAGGAATACTCAAAGCAAATGCCTTAATGTTTTAAAGGCATTTGAAGGGATGATTGAGATTTATTCTGTATTCCATAATTTATTCTTCTGTGTTACAAGAAAAGCTTTTTGGATGCTGCGATTTGGGGCATCAGTACAAAAAAATTTCCAGTTTTGCAGTCTGCAAATGCATCAGTAAGAAGTATGTTCTTTGGCTCGCTTTGTTGCGAGTTGAGTACAGCTCCGGCTTCAGGACTTGGGCTTTGGTGAATAAACTGGGGTTATTCTGGAACAGCTTTAACAAAAGCATAACAAAGGTCAATTGTTTGTTTTTTTTAAGGATTTCTTTTTACTTTTCTCTTTTAGCCCCAGAAACACAATTTGGGGGGCTAAACGCGTTCAAAAGCTCACCAAACTTCACCAAAAAATAATCCTCTGTGTGAAATCAAATGTTTTTAAGAGAATCATAAGTGGGAATGGGCAGACTGCACTACAGCGCCCCCTAACGTGAGACAGGCCAAACCGTACAATATAGAGATCTGGAACTTGGTGTGTAAGTAGATCCCACCAAATCAGCAAAACAAAATAAAGAAGGTTTGTCCTAAAATATACAGGGAGGTGGCCATTTTGGTTTACACACCTCAAACTTTAACTAACTCCTCCAAAGGATTTTCACTTATCTGCTTCATCTTCACTTTAGAGATGTAGTTTAAAGATATGTGAATATACAGAAGATTCACCGAACGCACCGTCTATTGGACGGGTGTGGAATCGGCGTGAAAGTGTTGGGTGGTGACCGTGAGTCCCAGAGCGGCACTGAGCTGCTTGCTACTTTAATTCATTGCATTCAAAGGCGTCATTCAAAAGTTACTTAAAATAAGACTTTCTTACCTCTTTAAAATCTTTAACGGTCTTGAAGTAGAGCCTCTGCTTGTCAAGCAGTTCCAGGTATTCGTCGTTCAACTGATCTCTTTTCATTTTGTTTTCTTGTTTCTTCCTCTCCATCTGAAACGGCAGACGGGCAGGAGAAGCGTCCGTTAGTGACGCCGCGCAGTAGATGAAGGTAATGTCTTACAACGCCAGTGACCCAGTTGCAGCCACACCTTGATGCGACTCTGTTTGATCCCCTCCACTATCTGCTCCATCTGCCTGAGGAACTGATCCCTGGCAGCTGCAGACGACATCGCTCTGGAAGAGAGCAGAGCCTTTGTTTAAAACACAGCAAAGACCAACAACTAGAGACGATGAGAAACAAAAGCTGCACTCTCCTTTACATCAATATCACAATTTACACAGTCCAGTCACATTAATGTGACCATCTGTCAAAAGCCAGAATAACCACCTTTCGCAGAGCGAACTGCTACGAGACGTGCAGGAAGAGAGTCACTTAGGTCCCTGAAGGTCTTCTCTGGGATGTTGAGCCATGCCGACTCTAATGCCGTGGCCAGCTGCGCTAGATTACGCGGTTGAGGATCCATGGCGCGAACAACTCGATCGAGATGGTCCCACAGATGCTCGATTGGGTTTAAGTCAGGTGAGTTTGCTGGCCAGGGGAGGACGGTAAACTCATCCTGGTGCTCTTCGAACCACGCACGTACACTGGCAGCTGTATGGCACCTCGCATTGTCCTGCTGGAAGATGCCATCATCCTGAGGAAAAACAATGCGCATGTAGGGGTGGACATGGTCCGCAAGGACAGATGCGTACTTGTATTGATCCATCGTGCCTTCCACAATAATCAGTGAACCCAGAGAATGCCAGGAAAACATTCCCCAGACCATAATGCTCCCGCCTCCAGCTTGGACCGTTCCTGCAATGGTTGCAGGGTGGTTCCTTTCAGAGGTTTCACGCCTTATACGCCAACGTCCATCTGTCCGATGGAGCATAAAACGCGATTCATCTGAAAACGCTACCTGTCGCCACTCAGTGGACGTCCAGCTGCTGTACTGGCGTGCAAATTCTAGCCTTCGTCGTCGATGAACACCAGTCAGCATAGGTGCACGAACCAGGCGTCCGCTTCGGAGGCCCAGACGCAGCAATGTTCGCTGAATAGTGGTTTGGGAGACACTTGTGGTAGCCCCTTGGTTCATTTTAGTGGTCAGTTGCTCAACGGTAGCCCGTCTATCTGCCCGAACGCATCTCCGCAACCGTCGTTCGCCTCTGTCATCTATGGCCCGTGGTGCACCACATTTGCCACGTCGTTGATTTTGGACAGTCCCATTTTGCCATGCACGGTACACTTTTACCACGGCGGCACGCGAACAGTTCACAAACTCAGCCGTTTCGGAAATGCTTCCACCCTTGGCCCGAAAGCCAATGATCATGCCCTTTTGGACGTCGGATAAATCGCTTCGTTTCTGCATTACGCCAACGATTGAAATGTTTTCCGAAGCCCACACACACCCTTTATATACGCTCAACTGCACTGTGCTGCCACCTGCCTTCTGTGATTGGTTATTTAACTCTGAAGTGGAAAGTACGTGGTGGTCACATTAATGTGACTGGACTGTGTAATTCTCAACAAGATAATTTTCACTTACTGTTGAAAGTTGTCATGGATTGAATTCAGCAGATTCACCTAAATGAGATTATTATTCTTCAGCGATGTTTTGAACATGTTTACCGAATCACTGTTGCAGGCAGAATTCGGTCAGAGATTAAAATGTGGCGCCACCCCACCTCCTTCTCCAGGTAGACCTTCTTATCATCCAAGGTGTTATAGAGAGTGAAGAACTGCTTGGTCTCTTTGTGTGTGGCAGAAACTGGAAGACAAGATTAAGAAACATTTTACAGAGACAGGTCCACATGAAGAAATGACGCAACACCGTCTGCAACTACATATCAGGTGTAGAAGAGGAATCCACCTTGGCTGTAGAGTTCAATAAATCTCTTCTGGTACTGGGTCAGCTCCGCCCGGCTGGGCACCTCATCAATCTTCCTCTGCAGGATTGCAATCTCACGGTTCCTGCGAGCCTGAGGAGAGCAAACACAGACCTGTGGAAGTTGGCTGACAGAAATTTTTTTTTTAAATTTGTGTCTAAAATTCGATTAAAGCTTAGTTGACGGGTTGCTGGTTTCATCCCCACTCCGTGGATGAAGAAGTGTCCTTGGCAAGGCCCTTCATCCACCTTCCCTGCTGGAGGTGGTCAGAAGGCTTGGTCAGCACAAGGCAGCCTCGCAGACTGTGGCTACTATCTGGTAGCTTACCACCATCAGTGTCTAAGAGTGAGAATAACTAACTTTGGGGTCTTCTAGGTGCTGTTCAAGTACGAGCCATTAACCAAAGCCTGGACTCATAACCAAAAGTAGATTGTACTTCCACACATCCGCCTTGAAGGTAAGAAGTCCTTTCTACTACTCTCCAATTTTGGATTATTTGCCGCTATATCAGCTGTTGACTTTCTACACAATGCCGTCATCAACTATTCGTTCTCTCTCCCTGCTATTAATTTTTTACTTTCATCAACATCAAAAATAATCCTGTGTCACTCACAATGAGTTTTACGATCATCATTTAGTTGCTCTTGTCCAACTAGATGCTTTGTAATTGTTGTTTGTGGGGGCCTCAGTGTTCAATGTATGTATATTTCTAAAACTGCAAAAATAACAAAAAGTAAAAAAAAACAACACTAAATCAGTTCATCTGTTTCTTCTTGTTCTTTCTGCTTCTCAAACCTCCAGTCATTTGAGGCAGATGGCTTCTGGTTCTGGTTTTCCTGGAGGTTTCTTCCTATTAGGGGAGTTTTTTCTTTACATGCTCTCTCTGTATGAGGGATTGCTGTAAAGTCAATGGCAACGCGACCGATTTTCACAAAATGCTCGTCCAGGAGAAGTGAAAGCTGCAGGTCAATCACTATGCAATCTGCTGGGTTTCCTCAGAGTTTTTAATCTACTTTGAACAATTATTTATACTGGTGGATAACCAGGATCCATTGGAATGGACATGTGGTTGAATTGAAATTATTTTTTGTAATTGTACAGCTATCCACTTAAAAAACAAATCAAATAAAAAGCAACTCATTCAAATAGAAACACCACTGTGCACCTCTACATTTTTGTTTTTTAGAAAGTAAAAGAAGGAAAAAAAGTACATTTTCTCCACTCTTATCCAAACATGAACGATCTGCCTAGGTTTCCCTCCACCTCTGCAACAGCAGGGTGCGCTCTACCAGCTGCAGTCGGCAGAGAGCAGGCTCCACTCTGTGCTGCCTCTTAAATTTTAAAACACAATCAGCTGTGAATGTGATGTCATTCCAGTCTGATGCTTTAATGGTTTCTGTGTTGATGTTTTCTCCTGAGTGTCCTTTTCTGCTTGGATTACAATTATGCAGTGATTGTGTGGTCATGTTTTTCCCCTGGCTCAGTGAAGAATGTTTCTTTGGGGACAATAGTCAAGTGCTACTGATGGTGAAAATGCAGCTCTGTGTGTGATACTGGAGCAGTGGTTACCATGAGCAGGCGGACTTTTTGCAGCTTCTCTCTGTCTGAATTGTACTGCTGGTCTATTAGCTGCCTCCTCTCCTGGGAAAAGAAAAGGTCTCATTTAACACTCTGTGTTGACACGGTTTTATAATAATTGATAAAACATCACATATATTAGTGAGCTGGACATGCACCTGCTCCTCCTCTGTGTCCTGTCCTGATGCCGACTTCAGCTCTTCGATGTTCTGCTGTAGACGGACCATCTCTTCCTGTACGAAACGCAGATTTTATTAAATAAAATCAAAACACACTAAAGACCATTTTAAGGCCGAGGGGAAACGAGTCCCATCAGAAGTGCTGATTTATGTGCTCACTCTGCAGTGTGTCCGAAACTGCTGCTCTTGTTGCTTCAGGTTCTCATTCATCGTCACCAAAGCCCTGAGCTTCTCCATCAGGCTGCCGGCAAAAATGACATCACTTCTGCTGCTAGTCAAAGCTCCTGTGCTCCAAACCGGCTATTAATTCAAACCCTGTGTTGTAAAAATAAGACGGCTCACCCACTGTCTGCTTGCTCCTCCATCTCTTCTAGGGACTTCATCTCAGTCTCCAGTTTTACTGATTGCTCTGTAGCCTTGGAACAGATTTAGGACAACATTTAGGTTTGCATTTTCAAAATTGGTGTTGGAAAAAAATTACCAAGCTTTGACAAGGTAAGTTTAAACTGCTGTATAACAATCAGAGTAATTTGACCGTCGAGCTTTCCTAAGTTTGAGCGAAGCCCTAAAGCTCACACTGATTGTCGAGGCGGCATGGTACAAAACATACATGACTAGAAATACTCTTACACAAACGCAACCATTCCCTGGCATAATACAACAAACCCTTCTCTCATAAACACCATCAAACATTTATGATAAACTCTCATATATACACCAACCGATACCGATAAACTCATACATTTACGGCACTACCATATCAAATAACATAAAAACTATTTGAAATAAACTTAAATACATAAACTCAACATTTGAATACAATAAAAAAAACTTATTGTAAGGCAGAGATGTTTTCATTTTCAAACCATTTTATCCTTTAATGATCATCCTTGGTTTTCAAAGTTTCGCTTTGACTTTTGAGTTTATTGTATTTCTAAATTAGTTTAAATGTGTTAAAAAAATTACAACCATTTTAAGTAGCTCTGTAAGTTTTCTCCATTTCTGACCAGGAGACTAAACACGGCTGCATCCTGTATGCTGCAGTAATACAGATTGTTTCGCAGTAAGTCGGTCACAATCACAGTACAATACGATCCCTGCTGGAAACCAATTGTTACAAAATAAATAAAAACACATCTATCAGTAGCTACACTGGGCACTCACAGCAATAATCAGTTATCACCACTGATGCACAAACAACACAAATGGAGATATCTGGATAAAAACTGGTCAGCAGTAGTTACCTCCAGCAGACTCCTCTTTGCCTCTTCGCTGCAGGCTTTCACCTCTGCATGCTTTACTTTGAGCTGTCAGGACAGAAAACATGCGAGTTGTGGCTCTTATGCAGTCCTGCTCTCTACACAAGGGGGAAGACTTGTGTTGTCTATAGCCACAGACTACATCAAGTTGTTGGGAGAAAAAACAAGAAACTCTGCAGAATTTAAAAATACATCAGCATAAAGTGCACTCCTTACATAAATACGGCACAGAGTTTGCAACTGATTCTGTGAACACAGTAGAACAAAACTTCTAAAAAAAAAAAAAAAAAGAAACTTCTACCTAATAATACACATTTTCAAATGACGCACTCAAACCCAAATAGATAAAGTTTTGTAGCCCAGAGGTCAGAGGTTCCACTACCGTTCTCGGTCCCTTTGCTGTATGACTTTCCCCCCTTACTGTCAAATTACGGTTAGATAAAGACCACTACTTCTTTCCTAGTTTTTTATTTTTAAAGGTGCCCAGCTCTAGTTTACAGCGAAGCAGAGACTCAGTAGAAATATGCTGTGAACCTGTGTTCTTTGTGAGCAGGTTGCAGTAACTTCCCTGGCCAGGATCTACATCACAGTGAGAAAGACACAGTTCACACTTGAAATGGCAAGACGTGCAGCACTGACCTCATTCAGCTGCTCGGCTTTTTGTCGGATCTGTTTGTCCAGCGAGGCGACGGCCCGGCGGTGCTGCTGCACTGGACCGTAGCGCTCTGACCGCTCCTCTGAAGAACGCTCCAACTGCTGCCAGGTGACGCACAGAAAGACGAAATATGAGCACAAAGCTCAGCTTCATGATGACAGAACATGGCCATCGCTCCATACAGCCGGTAATCTTCCAGAATAGAAACAGAATGCTGGCTGTGTGCAACATGGATGTAATGCTCTGCTGACCTTTCCAGCATACTCCGAGGCAATCAGCTTGATCTCCTCAGATTGGAGTCCAACTATCTGACCCACAGCGCTCGCAGTCAGCTTCCCCTGCACCAAAACAAACAACGCACAGCAGTTCACCCCAAGTAGCAATTTGAAACTGACTCGATGCAAGACTTGATCTGCTGAACCTTCCTAGCCGCAGCTGAATACACATCCTCTTTGGTGGTGATGTTGGATAGTGAACAATTTAAATGTCTAAACAGAATATTTTTGCATGGCAGCATAAGCCAGGTGTTGAAAGGCTGTTTAGGTTTCAAACTAAACCAAATGTTTTGAGAAAAACAAAATATCCAGAGTTGTAACTAGTGAAATGTCAACTGTTCCTTCAGCCTGAATAGTCCCTCTTGTTTCTCCAAGGTTTTACATTTGTTTTGTCCTTTGTTTTGTCTGATAGTTGCCATGTGCTCTAATGTGTCCTTTCCTCTAAATTTCATTCCCCTTTTAACATTTAGAAACTGTGGGGTACTCACCATTTAGACCAATATTATACTTCTTATATTAATTTTTAGATTATTATGCAGGGAGACTCCTGTTACTGCAACCAGAAAAGGAATTAGAACAAACTTAGAATCCAGAAAAAATAATTTCTTCCAGAACAGGAATATTTAGTTTTCATTATTACTTAGAAACTCACTACTTTTACAAATTTAGAGCAGACTTAGAAAGTCCAGAGAATACTTACTTACTGTATACTTATTAAGGAACAAAGAACAGGGATTAGAACAAACTAAGAATCCAGAAAAACTACGACATTTTAGACTCCAATTCCTCCGACCCAGAAAAGGAATTGGACCAGAGGACTTAGCAACCCTGAAGCACCTAGTTTATACTTTAGATCAATATTAGATTATTTTTTTTCTTCTTTTGCTCTTTCCTTTGGTTTGTTATTTTGTTTGTATTTCCTTTTAATTCCTGTAAAGCACTTTGTGTTGCCTTTTTGCTGAAAATGTGCTATAGAAATAAAATTACCTTTACATAAAAGAAAAATTATTTTCTTGTTAGAACATTGTGATATATTTTTTGCTGTATCACCCACCATTACAAAAAATATGCTTGTGTGAACAAAGAAAAGTAAAAATCTACTGAACTAACTAGGTTTCTAAAAGGTGGAGTCGCTGCCAAACAGATTTCTAAACATTTAATGGAAGGAATGCGTTTGTTGAACAAGGTCACAGCAGTGGCCTTAACCACAGCCTTCTCTCAGCAAAGGTAACATCCCCGAGGCGGTTGTTCTCCTGATGGACTTTTCTCTGTGCGTTGATCTCCAGTGGCTTCTGTCACGACAGTCCAACGCCAAAGGAAGAAATGGCCTCTGGATTTTTACCAAAGACAAAAGAGAAATCCTACAGATACTAAATTCTGACACTACTCTGTTTTTGTGTAAATTCTGTGAAGAAGGAAGTAGCGCCAAGTGTCTTGGTCAGAGGATTTTGTGTTGTTTCCTTCAGTAGTTCTTGGTGCAGCGCCACCACAGGCGAGGAGGGGAACAGGTTATTTAAAGGCTTTGGATAGTTTGACACTGCAGTTTGAAAGTGGACCATAGTTCACAGGGACCAAGCAACTTTGGTCCCCAATCGAACGGAGATTAGTAGCAAAAATGATCCCAAGACAAGTTCTGCATTTGAGTTATGAAACTGTGTGCATAATTTCCAATCCCAATGTACCAACAAGCTTTGGTACATTTGGCGATTACATTACGGCAATTCTACTAACAAATCTTTAGCTAAGTCAGAGACTTGTGTGAATACTTATTGTTTGTCAAGCTAATCTTTTGGGTTTCTTAAATAGAGCTCCGTAACCTTCAGGGGCAAACTGAAGAGGAATGATTAACCAAAAACACAACATAACAAGTAGATAAGCAAGTGCAATAATTATATTTCTAGCATTGCTGTTTACAAATCATGGCACAGGTGAGTGTGGAATCAGTCTATAGATTTCACTTGCTTAAACACATGACTCGTCAGTGACACAGAGGTGCAGCTGTACTTGGATGAAGTGATCACCTCTTCTGCTGCCTGCAGCTTGTCTTCTTCCAACACATCTGCAATGCTGGCAGGCGTCGCCTGAGGCCCGCTGACCTGCCCCTCATCTTCCTACAAATAGAAAAGAAAATGCACTGATGAGGCTAAACGTCCAAAACAAAAACTATTATCCCATGTAAATGTTCCTTCAAATTAACTACATGACACAAACTAATCAGCTGCAGAATATGTAGGCGCATAACAAAATAATATGAGTGACATCTCGAGCTGACACAAGCTTTTGACATGTTTATTAAGCCAACAAGCAACATGATCCTCATGCTCACCTTGTTTTGGTTACACTGCTTATTTAGTCCATATCTCCTGATGACAAAAAGAAATGCACTTAGTGAATGTTTGCAATGTCAAAACTGTGACGTTAAAACAAAACCTCACAAGAACAGCAGGTACAAATCAACACTGAGGCCAAACTATTCACATCTATGCTCAAGTCCATGCTTAAACATGGAGACCTTCTCTCACGCACACGCACACACCACACACACACACACACACACCTCCACGGCTGTTATCAGAGGCATGCAGAGGAAAATGCTCACACAGGTCCAGTACTCACAGCATAGGTTCACATATTCTACGTTCAGAGATGGATGGATGAAGGAAGGATGTGACCAGAAAAAGAGAATGTGCATATTTAAGAAAACTGCACAGTAGTGTGTACATTAAAAGAGTTAGACAACACGCCGCGTTAGATCGTGGTCGAGGTGTCAGGAATGTTGCTAACTTAACTCCACCACAATAGGACAGAATCCAGTTTTTTAAGGTTTTTTTGGCTGTAATCGCCTTTATTTGATAGTGAATCGACAGGTAAATCATTATTATTAATCTTAATTTTTATATATTGATTTCAACACTTTGAGAACTTACTTTGTGAACCTTTAGATCTGTTGCTGTGGTTACAGCTGAACTGAAGGACAAACCATTTGTCTATTTCTGTTTTCAGGTTTGCTACAGTATTTCAATTTGGGGTGGGCTTGAAAAAAAAGTATGTTCCCAAGGGGGAGCAAAAATAATTCAGAGCCATCGCATTAAGGTAAGCCTGTGTTCAAATTGCCCTGTGATAGACTGATTTGTCTGAACCACGACTCTGTATGGATAAGCTGGTACAGTCAGCAAAAACATGGCTTAATAAAACTACAGCTGTAGCGTATGAGCATCATATCTAACCAGCTGAGTGGCCAGAGCAGGTAACCTGACAAACACTGAACCAATACGAGCTTTATAAACATGTTGTGAAGTAAAATACAACAAAGATAATGATATATAGCTGTAAAAAATTGAAAGAAACAGTGGTATTTTTCTTTTGGTCATGAACTCTTAGTTCCATGTCAGAATGTTTTCAGACGCAGTTTTCTCCTGTTGGTCAAACACCATTTTGTGATGTGATGAGGTTTAGTCAAAACATGACTGAATAAGGCTGAGAACACAGAAGCAAAGTAAATTGTGAGCATTTCAGCAATTTATCTGCAATTTTGGAGAAAGAAGCTAAATGGAGCAATGAAGAAGATGGAGCTGGTTCTGCTGAAGGACGGCGACTCTCTTTACAAGAGCCACACAGATCAGGAAGCAACAATGACGCCAACATTTCTGGGAAGGAAGGGCTCCCTTTTCATCATCATGGCTAAAGATGCAGTATGTAACTTTTATATACATTTTGTTATACATATTTGTTGAAACTGTCAACTGTAATGTTGTGACAGTTTAGTATGAGAGAAACTGAGGGGTTGGGGGGGTAAGCCAGCTCTTCTGTCTTCTCCCAGTGCCAACTAGAGACAACCAATCAGAGACAGGAGGCGGGTCTTAGAGCTGTCAAACACCCCTTTGTGTGGGCTGCTCACACTCTGCCCCTCTCTCTGCAGCTAATAGAGCTTGTCATCAATGCTCAGGCTAGTTAAAAATAAATTCTATAAAAGGTTGCATACCTTCAATCAATGTTGTTTTAAAAATATTTTTAACCCTTTTGGAACTTTTGTTCAGCAGTCTGCAGTGAAATAAAGTAAAGAAGATGGAGTGGGAAACCGTCTGAACTCTGTACTCGTTTTGTCCACAAGGTTTTTATATTTTTGGAATGAGATGCTGTAAGGTAGTACAGCTTTGACATGTATGTGACAATTTCTGAACAGCAAAAACTAACCAATACATTCATGTGTTTTACCTGTAAAAAGTGGGTTTTGTGTTTTAATAAAACGCTATGACTCAACAGCTCAGCCACCTGGAGGGAAATATTACCTGCCATACTCCAGCAGAGTAAAGTGGATCCTGGACTCCTCATCCTGGAGGAGTTCTGCATCTTTCTGTCTTCTGTACTTTCTCTCAGGTTTGTACACTTCCTGAAAAACACCAGAGCTCACTCACATCCCATCAGAACCTGCCACCAAATAATCTGCTCATAGTTTGAAACCATGAGAGACGCCAAGCATTTCATTTTGTGTCGGTCGTACTGCAGCTGCTCACCAACACGTCCAGAACGGCCTTCACAGCTTTGTCTTTCCTCTGGAGGAGTTCTTTATCCTAGACCAGAGTTTCACAACACAAGAACTAAATAAACAAAAGTACATATATAAGATGGAAAGTTAAATTAGGATATCAACTTTAATAGTGAGAAATTCAAACTTGTAGATTCTAAATTAGACTGGAATATCATGCCAGTTAAGGGTTTTTTAAATTTCTCAAAAGACTAAACAGTTATTGAAATAGCTCTATTTTATTTTTCAAATGAGTTGATATTCAGTGGTAGGTAACATGCTGACTTGAAGGTGTAACGTGCCAAATTACAACTCTAGAATTATTTTGGACAGCTACTCCTTCTTGTATTGGATTCTGTGTGGTTGGAGTGATTTTTGGCAATATTTTTGCCACTTTGTTATGACACGTAACCATAGAAACAGCCTTGTTTAACAGGCTGGGAGCAGCTGATCCACATCAGAAAAACTGAAATAAAACCACAGCTGAAGCCAGAAATACCAGAGGAGTTGAAAAGGAGGCATTGTGGATGCAGAGCAGGAGCAAAAAGGAGGAAGTTCACACCATCTCTAAAATCTCACGTTCTAATGGGCAAAGCGAGATCATTAGCTAACCAGATGGATGAACTTCAAGCCCCGTCAAGGACTCAGCAACTTAACCAATGCAGTATAATGTGTGTTGCTGAGACGTGACAGAAGGATTGTATCCCCAACACCAACATGTCTCCGCCGGGCTTCCTGACTATACGAGTAGACAGACATTTAAAGAGCAGCAGGAAAAGAAAAGGAGATGGATTAACAGTTTTGTGAACAACAGATGGTGTTGCTGTGAAGTCTGGTCTCTGCAGTCCAGACATTGAACTATTGGCATAAGTTTCTGTCCATACCAAGAGAGTTCACCAGTGTTTTTTGGCAACTGTTTACTTTCTATCCATAGCTGTTACTGATAATGCATGTGATATCATCAGTTCTGTTGTTGCTAGGATACAGACAGCACACCTCAATGCATCTGTGGCATCCATTCAACCATCCATCTATTTTCTTACACCCTTGTCCCTTAATGGGGTCGGGAGGGTTGCTGGTGCCTCTCCAGCCAACGTTCAGGGCGAGAGGCGGGTTCACCCTGGACAGGTCGCCAGTCTGTTGCAGGGCAACACAGAGACACACAGGACAAACAACCATGCACACTCACACCACACCTAGGGGCAATTTAGACAGACCAATTAACCTGACAGTCATGTTTTTGGACTGTGGGAGGAAACCGGAGTACCCGGAAAAACCCACCATGCACAGGGAGAACATGCAAACTCCATGCAGAAAGGCCGGGGCCGGGAATCAAACCCAGAACCTTCTTGCTGCAAGGCAACAGCTCTACCAACTGTGACACTGTGCCACCCATTGGTGGCATTATCTGGTGAATTTAATCATGCCTCATTCTCTTCTACACTGCCAACATTTCACCAGTTTGACAGATTTTGGATTTGCTTTGCTAATGTCAACAATGCAAATGCCTCCAAACCAAGATCTTCTCTGGGGAAGACAGGTAGTCCTAACAGCGCTACCTGTTAGAAAGATGGTTGTTGGGAAATGGTCACAGGAAGCAGAAGAAGCCCTACAGGCTTGTTTTGAAGAAACTGATTGGGCTGCTCTCTGCCAGCCACATGGAGGTAACGTCAATGGCATGACTGTGTGTGTGGCTGACTGTATTGACCTCTGTGTAGACAGCAGCATCCCCACCAGAACAGTGAGGTGCTTCCCAAATAACAAACCCTGGATCTCACGTGACCTAAAAGAAATGTTAACCCCTTAACCCTGGTGCCCAAAATCACCAAAAACCACTGAAAAGACATAACCAAATTAAACCAGCTGCTGTTCTTGAACAATTTGGAGTACATGGAAAAGCTTTGTCTACTTTATGAAGACAACAAGCTAAATTTTCTATTTTTGCAGTCAAGCTTTCTTTAACTGTAAGTAGTTTGTAGCTATTACATTTGTAACACAAAAGAATTTGAAAAATTTTGCTTCACCCATATTTTTCCTTTATATTTCTTGTAAATGCACATTGAGTGTTGAATGTATGGACTGGAAAATACAATAAAATCTGCAGAATTTCAGCACTTTGCAGATTAATGGCAGAGAAACTCCACACAGTTGGAAAATATTGCTACTGACAAACGAGAGTCTGTTGCAGGACCCACCATGACAACCTGCAAACTGCACAAACTGCATTGGCTCTAAACATGTGCTGCTCGTACCTCAGGGAAGACGTGGCTCTTCTGGAACTGAGAAATGGAATAGGCTCTCACATAATCTCCCATCTCTTCTCTCGTCTCTATGGCTCGCTTCACCAACCACTGAAACAACAACGAACGTCTCATGCAAGACAAGAACAAACCGAGGGCTATGGAGAGTGGAGAGCGTCAAATTACAATAAGTAATATTGAACCTAGGTTATGAACTTATTAATCAGTCATTAATGTTTTAAAACTGGATATAACTAGTGAAGTAATTTATTAAAGATTTAATGAAGACCCCTTACGGTGGACAATAACACATTAAGTGAGTGATGAATTATAGTAAAATCTATCATAGTGTTGCTGTTTTGAAATGTTTAATGGAAGTATGCGTCTTACTTGTATCACTGGGAAAATGTGAATAAAATCTAAGCCTTGGATCTGATGGGGTTCCAGGCGGTGAGGACACTTCATCTTTGGTAAAACAGAAACTATTTTCTCTGTCAGGGCTCTGAAGAAACGGACAAAAATAATAATAAAAAATAGAACATTCATCAACAATAACCAAACAAACATTTCTCCTGTTAAACATTGTGCTACACAATTATAATTTCTGAAATTGTAAACAAAGAAATACAGTATTTTTTTAATTTTGTAGGTCTTTTGATACTTTAGTTACACAAAAGTGAGAAGAACGTACTTGACATTTAAAACTGCCAACAGTTTTAAATATCAAATGAAAGAGAATCTGACACAAAATAAAAGCTATTAGATAAACAACTTAAAGTAATGCAATATCTGTCACTGTGAAAAGATTGCAATTATGCAGAAAGAACATAAATCTGAAAATATGGATATCAGTTAAAAGCAGTCTCGTCAGGCATAATTACAAAAACACGGGGCAGCCGGTAATATAGCATTTTGAATCCAGAAATGCTACCCTGGTCCTCACACTACAATGTAAACAAAATGATTGCAGAAGGGCCTTTTATATGTCCAGAGGAAAATGGACAGGCACCACCATGCAGAGTCCATCTGTGCATGTCCCTTGTGTTGAATATTAATGCTTAAATGCTCTCCTTAAGTCTGGCATGTTTCCAGGAAAGGCTAGAAGCCAGTTATGATCTTGGCATGTCACCAAAACAAAAACCCAGGCAGGAAACACGCTGTAATAAACACTACAAGTGTGACTGACAACATGAAGATCAAAGATTGACATGAACATAAATATATAAGACACAGAAATCATTCTTACTAACTGAAGCTCTTTTTCTTCTTTCTTAACACATTGAAATCAAAATAACCCTTCAATGTCCTACAGTTGGTGTCACAGTGGTGTTCATCACACTGAACATTACTGCCAGGCATGTAGCTGTCCTCATCAAAAGCAGCAGCTGTAATTTGTTGTATGTACAACACTCTGATCCATGATGTTTAAAAGGACAGTGTCAAATATAAACGCAACAAAAAACATAAACACTCCATGTTAAATATAAGAATTTTATGACTATTTGGGTTACGCATTAGATGGAGAAACTTGAAATGTCTTTTCAGTAATTACTGATCTTCATATGTGCATTGATGACATCGGGGTTTGGTCATTTGTAGCAGATTGTCAGTCCTTTGAACATGATAGGAGGCAGGTTGAGGAGTTTGATTTTGACCATGTTGGCTCCCCGTAGGCGGTTACAAACAGTCTGAGGTGTGATGGGCGTTTATATTTTTGTTCAGTATACAAGTGCACTTGTATACTGAACATTATGAATATTATATTGCATTTATTGAAGGGACATTGTAGTGACTTCTGTCATGACAGAGGTCACTACAATGTCCCTTCAATAAATGTAATTCTGCAGCATGAAAGTACGGTGTCCTACACGTTTCAAAAAGGTCCTGCTTGAAACACCCACATTTGCAAGTTTGGCAGAAACAGCTCAGAAGATTTCATGAACACTGCCATCATATCACTTACATTTTCTGTCCAATAGTGGAATTTTCTTGGAAGAGTAGATCGACATCTATGTCAAAATTACATGTGGTTATGCACCAGGTCATTCCACCAACAACCTGTGGAAGAGCAAAGGAAAAACAACCTCAGAGAGATGGAATGATAAAGTAAAGCCTGGTGGCCCGCCAGGCTTAAAAAACACTGGAGGGAAACCCTGGGAGAACACTGCTAAAAAAAAAAAACACAAAAATCAAAAGGTATGAGGAACATTTATGCTAAACTAAAGTAATAATGATTACAGAGTGAATAAAAGTTGGAAAAGAAACACACCAAGTTGATGTTTTATATATTTTGTAACATTGTCTGTGGATTCCCAAAGCAGCCTCCACCCAGAAACTAATTCTGTTTGTGGGGGACATGCCATGAAAAGATTTAGGAACCCCTGGCATGGATTATTCTGCAATCATTCAATAATATCTTAAACCAAATTTCTTTAGCTCCAAAACTAGAACATTTCAACCATGGTCTAGATCAGAGGTTCCCAAACTGTAGCAGAAGACCAAAGTCTAACTCTCCCTATTGTAATCCACAGGGGGGGCCCAGAAACTACAGAGGAGAAAAAGTTTGGGAACCACTGGACTAGATCATTCAATACCAAAGCAGAATATTGAGAGACAGCAAGCTCCACTGAGAATGTTTAAACCTATTCTATTTTGTTAAAAACAGAAAGAACAACACACACAAAAAACTAACATGGCCCATTATGCACTCCTCAAAAAATAAAGGGAACATGCAAACAACTCAATATAACTCCAATTAAATCAAACTTGTATGAAATCAAACTGTAGGCTTAGGAAGCAACTCTGACAATCAACTTTCCATGCTGGTGTGCAAATAGGACAGACAAATTAAAGTATTGACCAATATAAGGAAAACAATTTGCCCTTTCTTGCATCTTGACAGAACTAAAAGAAACCAAACTGTTTATAGATCTGTATCACAGAGAACTTATGTATCAAACATCAGTTTTCTCAGCTTTATTTCAAATCCTCTTTTATATTTGATAATAAATGGTGGCGGTACTAATATTTTTGTGACAGATTTCTGCTCGTCCTGCTCTGGAATAGATTGGTTTTCTGGACTCAAAACATCACAAAGTGATTAACAGGCATTTTCCAATCCAGTAATGCATGTATGAAAGACGTATAAATAATTACAAGAATTTATATTTAATCCTCTGCGCTACATGAAGCTCATGTTGAAACAACGCGAGTTAAAACCAAGATTTTGCCACAATTAAATCCAATGTTAGATCTATAGAATGATGCCCCCCTGTCAATAGATATTTTTTCTAGATCCGCCCCTGCTTGGAGGTGATTGGATGAAGCACCTTATCAAACGGAGACAAGCCTTTGATGCGGGCCCGGAAGTAACCCGCCGCCAGCAGCAGCTCCAGGATCTCTGCCAGCTTCACGGTTTGTTCCTCATCCTCTCTGCTCTCCACCTGAATAACACAAGTAACCACAATCGGTTAGCTGAGTATTAGCAGAGATTAGACCCAGTTTGATCCCCGTCCAGTTGTCGTCCGGTCCGGTTCTGCAGTTTAAGCTGAAGTCGCCCGGTCCGGTCCGGTTCTGTCCGGACGGGTTCTGGACTCTACCTGGATCAGCTGGCCTTCCTGGTCGTACTCTGCTCCGACCCTAGATCCGGCTCTCACTCTGAGGAACACAGACCCAGTCGCCGCCATGATGAACGAAATGCGATGCTGAATCACATGATTACGTCACATGATCGAAATAGTGGACGGTCTTCTTCTTGTTCGGTTGACATGCGGCGTTTTGGTGAACTACCGCCACCTACTGGAGTGATTAGGAAACCAACCTTGATTCTCATTTGTTTATCTTCTCCAGAACTATAAAACATCCAGATATTTTTTATTTATTATTTTTCAACCAACTTATAGAGACTGTTTTTTTTTTACAACTTACAATTATAAATATATGAAAAATAAACATGAGAGGCATTCTGTTCACATTTAACAAGTCCATCTGAATGAGTAGAATAGAATAAACTGAGTGCAATAAAAAATGGAATATAATAGAAACATTTTCTATTCACACCAGCATCAACTTACAGATAAATAAAATGCATACTCACAAAATGTAAAATAATGTAAAAACTGAAAAATAAGAATAAGAAGGGTAAATTCACACCATTTAAAAATGTTGCAGTTATTAAAAGCTTACTCAGAGTAAAAGAAATGTCAGCTGAGTATGAAAAAAGTACAAAATGTGTGCATAAAAACAGCACCTTATGTGTACAGCCAAAGAAGACACCCAGAAATGTTTATCCACTCCAGGCATCCAGTCTCAATCATCATCGGTTCTGATGATGTCACATACATAGCGAGTCCACAACGTATTAAAATTGTAAGTCTTACTATTTCTTTGCCGTTTTTCTGAACTCTCTAAAACTTTCTCTGTTTAATTGCTCTATTTTGTAGGTTTCTGTAAAGTGTTCTGTCATTGATCTTCACTGTTCTTAGGACAGAGAAATGTCAGTAATACTGGAATACTGTAACACTTTATTAAAGCAATACTCTGTCCTTGGTGAAATATTTTTCACATTTTCTCGAAATGGACCGAACTTATACAGCACTTTATCCATCCATTTGAAATCTCTGTCAAAGCGAATACACACATATCTGTGGCATGGTGTGATTCAACACCAAACTGGTTATCTGAAGTAAGGAGAAAATGTTCAATCTTACTCAATATAATCCTCTCCATGACCTTGGATAGTACGCTGGCTAAAGCTATGGGCCGACAATTATCCCTGTTCTTTGTAATGCCAGCTTTATCCTTTATAATAGGCTCTAATATAACAGCTAAAAGTGAATTAGGTGAAATGCCATGGACTAAAAACCCAGTAAAACACAGAGCAAGCAAATGAAAGAGTTTTCTGCTTGAACATTTCCAGTCCTCTGCAGACACCTCATCGGCCAGGGAGCTTTTAACATACTTATATAGTACATAATAATGCTTCTGCCACATCTGAGTAATTTCTTCTGCTCCGTATTATTATCATCATTATTCATATTCTTTATTTCCTTCCAGAAGTAATGTGTGCAGTTGTTTTGCATTTTTCTTGCAAGTAAATTATACTTCATTGTATCCTCATTTCTTTTAATAAAAAGTAGGTCATATTTAAAATGTGCATTTTCCCGTTTCTTATACTCAAAAAGAAGAGCATGTTTCTGTCAGCCTCAGCCTTAAAGGCCTCAGCATGAAGCTCCTTCACCTGCTCATTACATCCAAGGAGCTAAAACTGTACTTCATTAGCAACTATGATAAACCAAATGTTTCATTGGAGAATACTGTGATCACAGCACTACTGTTTAAAATCCATCCATCTATCCGAATATAACTTGCCATATGGCCCCTAGAGGGCAGCAGCTCACACAGGTGGGAAAGGCTGCATCGTTTATTTTAACAGAGAAGGAACTGTGACGTGCACTTTCATTTCTACGTTAGTCGATATAGCTTAACTTGTATGCCAAGTATTTTTTTAAAATACTTTGCTCTTCCTGTAGCCCACTTCGTTTTCTGCAGTAGCAGTGAAAGAGTTCGCCCTTTAAATCTGATCACATAAAGAAGCTTACAAACAAATGATGACCGCACTCCAGGCTGGTAGGTGGCGGTAGAAGCACCTTAAGTTGGTTCCCAGCCGCCAATAAAATTCAAAAGAAGAAGAAGAAGCTTTCCACAAACAGTTGAATGATTCCGACATAATTTCATCTGAGTAAAATAAATGATTTCTACGTCACCCTTCTGATGATATGACCTGTAGGCTCGAGACGTTCCGTCGTGGAAAGAGACTTTAGAAAACCCAACGGGAGGAAAGCTTACAAAGAGGCGGAAACATTTTTTGCGACACTCCGGCTCTTGTTACGACCAGGCTTTGCGACAGCGTTTGTGTTTGGGGCACATGCTTGATCGAGCTCAGTGTGGTCGTCAGCATGGCGAAAGTCTCCAAGAAAAAAAGTAATAAAAAGAAGTTAACGGTTCCTGTCGTCAGCGAGGGGATCAACAGCCGGTGTATGAAGACGAAGAAGAAGAACAAGGCGGTATGGAAAGAGCAGAAGAAGAAACCATGAGCGGCGAGGAGGAGGACGAGGGAGACGATGAACGAAAGCGGCAAAAACTGCTGGAGGCGATCAGGTCTCTGGGTGGGAAGAGGAAGAAGGCGCTGGGGGAGAGGTCCGAGGCGGCCGGACACATGTCCGAGTTCTCTGTGAACCCTGACGGCGGTCCCGCTAAGGTCCAGCTGTCGGATCTGATCGGGAGCTTAGAAAAGACCTCCGCTGTCTCAGCTAAAAGCAGAAAGAAGTTGAAGAATCTGCAGCGCTCTGAGGAAACCATCAAATCTCCTCTGAGCAAACAGGAGACCGAGAGGATCCAGAGGGACATGGCTTTCCAGAAGGCCGCCTCAGAGGTCAGCCGCTGGAACGGCTTTGTCACCCAGAACCAGAGGGCCGAACAGCTGCGGTTCCCTCTGAACCGGGACCGGGCCGGACCCAAACCTGTAGAGAAGCTGGCGGTGGGCTGGAAGGCTCGGACTCCACTGGAGCAGGAGATCTTTGCTCTGCTGTCTGCCAACAAGCAGCCCGTCACTGACCCCGTTCTGACCCCTGCTGAAGAGGCGTCGGTGAAGGCCATGAGCCTGGAGGAGGCCAAGATCCGCCGTGCTGAGCTGCAAAAGGCCCGGGCCCTGCAGTCCTACTATGAGGCCAAGGCTCGGAGAGAGAGAAAAATCAAAAGCAAGAAGTACCACAAAGTGCAGAACAAGGCCAAGCGGAAGGACTTCGTGAAGCACTTTGAGGAGATGGTGAAGCTGGACCCAGCAGTGGCCCTGGAGGAGCTGAAGAAGATGGAGCTGGGCAGGATGCAGGAGAGGATGTCACTAAAACACCAGAACAGCAGCAAGTGGGCCAAGTCAAAGGCCGTCATGGCCAAATATGACCAAGAGGCTCGCAAAGCCATGCAGGAGCAGCTGGAGATGAACAAAGAGCTCACTCAGAAGTTGATTACTCCAC
This sequence comes from Poecilia picta, assembly GCA_033032245.1. NCBI lineage: Eukaryota > Metazoa > Chordata > Actinopteri > Cyprinodontiformes > Poeciliidae > Poecilia > Poecilia picta. The sequence goes on along the minus strand of CM065354.1, from coordinate 15,157,540 downwards.
TCAACGACAATGATGATGACGACGAAGAGGAGGAGAAAGAGGAGGAGGCAGGTGATTTGCTTCCCAACTTTGTGAGCAATGCAGCGGAGGGTCGAGATGCATCGAATCCGTGGATGAAAGGCAAACTAACTGCAGAACCAGCACAGCAGCAGCAGCAGCAGCAGAGTGACACTCTGACCCAGGCAGCACAGGCTGTGTGTGAGGAAGAGGAGGAGTGTCAGGCTGGGGAAACAGAAGAGGAAGCTCTCCTCAGAGAGTTTAGCAGCAGGAGGGAACTGCATCAAGCTCAGGAGTCTGACGCAGCAGGAGGTGTTTCGCCAGAGGAGGTGACGGAGGACGCCGCCGCCGAGTCGGAGGCTTCCGACAGCGACGACAGCTGTTATGTGGTGGAGTCCGCAAGCGTCTCCAGGCGAAGAGAAAATGTCCCGAGAGAGACGAAAGCAGCCGACTGCTCCGAACGGTCGGCTCCGCTGGAGGAGACGCTGATGAGGATCAGGACCTTGGAGGACGTGGAGCTTCTCCCTCCTGAGCCGTCAGGTGAACCCAGTCAGCCTCCCGCTACAGAAGCCCCTCCCTCTGAAGAGAAGCGCATAGGGAAAAGGAAGAAGAAGAGGAAAGGAATAGAGCTGAAGGAAGTGCTCACTAAAGAGACGAAGCTCATCAAAGTTCCATTTACTCCAACTGTCACAGACTCTGAGGACCCAGAAGCTAAGATGGACCAAAGAGGACTGATTAAGGAAGCTTTTGCTGGAGATGATGTAATCTCAGACTTTCTTAAAGATAAAAGGAGGAAGGAGGAGGAAGGGAAGCCAAAGGTGATAGACCTCACCCTGCCTGGGTGGGGGGAGTGGGGGGGCCTGGGTCTAAAGCCACCAAAACGAAAGAGCAGAAGGTTTCGGGTTAAGAGTGCCCTCCTCCACCAAGAAAGGACCGGCATCTTCACAATGTCATCATCTCTGAGAAGAGGAACGCCTCCGTCAGCCTCCACCAGGTTCATACCCTGCCGTTCCCCTTCGAGAATCATGCACAGTTCGAGGGCTGTATCCGCTCACCGCTTGGCCGTACCTGGAACACGGAGCGAACTGTGAAAAAGGTCACCAAACCCAGAGTGGTCACCCAGCTGGGGGCCATCATCCAACCCGTGACTAAGGAAGAACTGCTGAAGAAGAGCAACAAGAAGGTGGTTGCTAGAGAAAGGAGCTAGGTGGAAGTCCATGCAGGGCAGAACCTGGCAGCAGTTTTCACTAGAACAATTTTGGACCAGTTAATTGTTCATGTATGTCAAAGAAAAAAAAATTTCATAATTATCTTATTGTTGCATAAATTGTGGGAAAGTGTGTGATTAGTGTAAAAGGTGGAGGCATCGAATCAGGCATTGTGACATTGGTGAAGTTTATAATAAAATATATATGCTCAATTCTTTGGTGTGTTTCCTGTAATCTAAGATTTTAGAAAGGTAAAACCAGCAATGATATTAGACAAATATTTAATATAGCTGCCATGGCAATATATATATATACATATATATGATCAAAATAGCTAAACGGCCTAGAAAGTTAATTAAATCTGTGTCTAGTGATCCGAAATGTGTATCTGCTGCATTGTACATTGTAATCAGTTGAAGCTGAGTTCTGTCTATAAACCTTATTCATGAGGGTTTGATCAAACTTAATTTCAATGCAAAAAAATACTATTACTTGGAACAGCCAGAAAATACCACAGTGCAAAGATAAGATTTTAATTGGGGCTAATTAGAATCCAAATTTTACAAATGCAGTGTGTTATACAGTCTGTATGCAGTTGTTACAACACGCATCCCGATGAGTCTCATTTCTCATGGTAAAGGTACCTGGAGAAAAAAAAAATGCTAACCAGATATTTAACAAACTTGTCATGAAACTTGTGTTTCTCTCTTTAAAAATAGTACTTTTTGGTTTGATGCAATATTATACGTTTTCAGAAAAAGATATTAAACATCAGTCTTTGACTATAATGTTTTTCACTTAGTGATGGCCTGACTGAAATAAATGACATTTCTAATAATATTCTAGTTCATTGAATGAGTCTATAGTTACTTCAGAACCCTTGAACTTAACCACACTAGTGCTGCGTTGCTGTGAGTAAGTGACACTAAGAGTAACGTGTGTATTTGGAAATGAATTTATCTTTTAAATATTTCAGTGGTGATTATGTAGTCTGGTAGTTGTTGGGAAGAAAGACCATTGAAACAGTTAAATGAAATACTGTGCATTGGGTGAGAAGCATTGTAGCAACAATGTGTTGCATTCAAATATCAACTGAGTTGCCTTTAGCCCCAGTTAGTCTGAGCCATTGCAGATTTAAATTTGACATTTTAATTCAATCAAGAAGTTAGTTTCTGATAATAAAAATATGTTAAAGGGGTGACAGCATGATTAAAACAATTTATCTGTTCTTATCTGTTTGAACTTATCTTAAAAATGACATCTAAACCCTTCTTATATTTGCTGACCACCTTCTTTACATGTTTCCATGGGAAGTTTTATTATTTTGGGTAGTTAGCTCCAAGTCTTTGAGGTTAGAATGGTTCCCTTCCATCATCATAATCTAGTTAAGTATATTTTGGGGCTTAACTAAAAGTTCTTTAAAAAGGAAAGAGGGTTGCTGATGAAGTGTCTAAAAGAAGCATTTTGTGATTTAGTGTCAAACTTCCTTCCTTTCTCCTGCTCACAGCTATTTTTCAGAACACACAGGAGTGTTGAAAAGAAAAGCCATTACACTTGATAGACACTCTATTAAGGTGGACAGGATGCAATAAAAGACTATTCATCTGTTCAGGTACTGATTGTCAACCTGAATGCTCAAGAGACAATAGAGGATTCCATTGAAAACCATGTCATTCCCCACATTACTCTCTGCTGAACCACTTCTCCAGAACAATTACTAAACCTTTGTAAAGCTTTATGGAATTAAATGAGAACTAGCCTTCAGAGCTTCACTGACTCCAACAACATTAGATACATTCGATCAGATGAAAGCTGCAATCAAGCTGGGTTTTCATTGCTTTATGCATGTGGCAACAGGGTCTCTATGTGGGGAAAAGAGGAACATCTGTCTCCAGCTTTTCCCTCCAAATTGTAAGTCCTTAAAATCAGACTTCTAAAAAATCTCTTGTTTGTTAGCATTGAAAATAAAAATATTTTGATGTGAATAAAAATGTAGGTCCCTGAAAGGTGTAGTGATTGCCCTGCGTCACTGTGTCTTTCAATATCACAGCACAAAAGACTCAACAGATAGAAAATAACAACAAAGCTTGTGTATAACAAAAAGTCTCACTTAAAAATAGGCCTTGTGTCTGGCACATTTTTGCTTAAAACGTGTTTGTTCTTCACTCTACAATGGCACAGTGGGTAGGGTAACCAGAAATTTTACTCAAGTAAAAGTAGCGATACTTCTATACTTCAGGATATTACTTAAGTAAAAGTAAAAAGTACTGTGCATTAGAGAATGTTGTTTTGTTGGTTTCACACAAGTTTTCCTGCTTTCTCACTCCACAGTCAAATGGTAATGACATCTACCGTCTTCCAGTCCATAGGTGGTCAGCTCAATGTCTGATGTTAGGCTGTCAGCTAACATCTGACCGATATGTTAGTTGACATGTTGAGTCTTCTGCGACACAACTGTTTGTGATTTGCCAATATTCTGTAAACTGATCCCCCATTCGAGGAATTACCGGACTTTGTGCCAGTTTATACTGTAATTCCTGTAAATAAATGAGAAAAACTGCATCTTACAGACGCGTTTGTGTTTTTCTTCCTCTGCAGAGGTACTTTGAACAAACAAGGACTATAGGCAGGCAATTTGGTATTAACACTCTGGTATTTGGATCCAGAGCTAATAGAGAGGAATTCAGCTTGGGGACAAAACAGGAACAGTCTTGGGCTGTAACTAATTTGGGATTAGCACAGATTCAGAGGCAACAGGAAGGCTTGGGTTTGGGGACGAAGCAATCTTGTTGAAAACCAGGTGCTTCACTATTTTAAATTTTGTGATAGCAACTTTTACAATTATGTTTATTTTTTGTTGTTCCTGCTTGTGTGGTTTTCTTCGTTCATCTTGGCTCAGGCTTCAGGCGGCCACTGGAGGCGCATTGCAGTCGAGCAGAACTCCAGTTAAACTTCTGCACACATGAACTTCAACTGATTTACTGGCAGATAAGAGGAAATGGCTTAGTGTAACTGGCTATGGCTGTGAGTACAGTTGCATCAAAAATGATTAAATTAATAGTAATAGTATTTGTAACACCAGAATTTAGCTTAAAAATAGGAAAACGAATCAGTCAGATATTTGAAAAAATTATATTTTGTGTGTGTGTGTATATAACTATATATCAGTGACGTGCGGTAAGGGGAGACAAGTGAGGATCATGGAAAAAATAATAAAATAATTTAATTTGCTGTTTTCACCCTGTGGTTTGTACTATAAAGTATCTATTTTTACTTAATGTAACAAATTCTGATTATTTTTTTCTTCAAAATCGCTGGATTTTCGCATTTTCCCATTCAAATGCTCAGAAGCCGGTGAGGCAGCAGCAGCTCAGCCTCACCTGGGATTGCGCAACCTCTCGCTAACTGCACTGGCTGCCATTATATGACAGCATGTTCGTCCTGTCTGTACGCTGGCAATGAAATGGCTAAGAGACATTTAATGTATGGACTGATATAACTTCGCCTATGTATATAAAGTACAGTGTTTTTTGCCACTAACTGTGTGTGTATCGTGTTGTTTTGTGTGCGGAGGAGCGATAAACGGCAGAGAACAAACTCGTGAGGCAGGCAGTTGTCTTGCCTCATGGCAGGGGGCGCTCTTGTTCCAGATATTGTGACTGCAGAGTAAGACAGTGAGCTAGCCATGGAGCTAGCCATGAGAAAAGTACAGCCATATATTTGTTCTCTTCTCTCTTCCGACGTCAACATGAAAGACTACACTTCTACACTTAAACAGTTTTCTAAAGTGGATTTTCAACTGAAGCAGGAGATGATAACTAAAGGAAGACCAACACGGAGCTGAAAGTTACTTCAAGACAGTTTGACGATTCTCAAATGGAGTAGAAAAGACATGCAGAGGATAAACTTGGCTTTGGATGAATGTATATTTTTGTGCAGAATTAGGGCTGCATGGTTGATACGTAAAGGTAAGACAGCAATAAGATGTTTTTGTTTAGTTTTTTAATAAAATGTGCGTTTTGTGGGCCACAGTTAATGTTTAAATAATTCGGTAAAGTAGAAGCGGTAGCTAATCTACCATAGCAATTATTTATTAATAAAACACTAAGCCTATAACATACTACAGCAACAAACTAAATGTTTTGTTCTGTGTGCAAAATTCTTGAATGTTTTTTGGTGTTAAATCCTAAAACATGAAGTGGCATTGTTGTCAGTTGCTATGGCAACGAGTCTGCGTGTAGTTTGGCAAAAACAGATCAATTTGCTGTGGATCGTGGCAAGAAATTAATACCTACTTTATACGTTTCACTGAGTTAACGAGGCTATGGATGACATGTAAAAGGTTAGTCCTTTTGCAGCCCAGCGTTGTACACATGCGCGAAATTTCCGTAGGCCCAATAAAATGCATGGTGTCTATATAGGTCTAAGTCAGTCTCACCACCAAAGTACCTCACTGCATGTCATGTATATATATATATATATATATATATATATATATATATATATATATATATATATATATATATATATATATATATATATATATATATATACTGTATTTTCCGCACTATAAGGCGCACCTAAAAACCTTAAATTTCCTCAAAAGCTGACAGTGCGCCTTATAACCTGGTGCGCCTAATACATGGACCAATATTGAGCCACAACAGGTCTAGCAACTACGGTAAGCAGCTGCCGACTTCATTTTCCCCGTAGAAGAAGCGCATATATACTGTATATATATATATATATATATATATATATATATATATATATATATATATATATATATATATATATATATATATATATATATATATATATATATATATGTGGCACATGTTGTGTGTATATATAGATGCATATATACATATATAATCATATATATATATATATATATATATATATATATATATATATATATATATATATATATATATATATATTATATATATAATTTATATTTTATTCTTTCATTTCTTATCAATATATATCCTTTTATTTATTGTTCTATCTATTGTTTTATCTATTATTATGGCATATGTCGTATATATATATATATATATATATATTATAAGCCATAATAAAACATATATTAAATGTTTTTATGTTTATTCTTTCATTTCTATATTTATTATTTTATTCCTTATTATGGCATATGTTGTATATATATATATATATATATATATACTGTATATATATATATATATATATATATATATCCATCCATCCATTTTCTTAGCACAAGGGCCTGTCCCAGGTGGGGTCACCCTGGACAGGTCACCAGTCTGTCCAGGGTGACCCTCGGGCAACACAGAGACACACAGGACAAATAACCATGCACACACACATTCCCACCTAGGGACAATTTAGACAGACCAATTAACCTAACAGTCATGTTTTTGGACTGTGGGAGGAAACCGGAGTACCCGGAGAAAACCCACGCAGCACAGGGAGAACATGCAAACTCCATGCAGAAAGACTGGGAATCAAACCCAGAACCTTCTTGCTGCAAGGCAACAGCTCTACTAACTGCACCACTGTGCTGCCCGCTGGACCCGCCTCCTCTGCCTACTGGATCATTTCAGAAGAGATTTCAGACTGTGGCAGGAAGCCGGAGCGCCCGAGAGAGAAACCTGCAAACAGGAAACCTGTCAAATCTTTTTACCATTAATTTAAATCAGACACATTTTTGGTCCCTGTCAGATTTCTCCAGCCTCAAAATGATTACTAATTATCTCTTCTAGGATTCTTTCCTTCTTCCAGAGGAGGGGCTGGAGAAACTAACCTCTGTTGTCTCATCCTTTCTTTTCATATATATAAATGAAAGCGTCATTGTACATGTTTTCCCTGCAGTCGCTGTCTGCAGGGAAGACATGTTCGTTCTCGGCCTTCAAGGTTTGGTCTCCCTTTATTAAATAACAATAAAAGTCATTCAGTGTAGGATCCCCACAGATGACGGAGGACAAGTGGTAGGTCTCTGTTCCACACTCTGCAGGCACTTCGATGGTCCGAGTGGCTTTTGTCTGGTACTTCCTAGTCACCCTGTGCAGAAAAAACACCAGGACCTTGTTATTGGTGAGGCAGTGTTTCTTCTGCCAGGGTGACCCGCAGCCTGAACAACGGCGTTTACATGCTAAATCCAACCAGTATTCCAGCAGTATTGAAATACTGGTTGAGAAAAACACCGGTGGCAGGGCGATCATGGCGCCGTTGTTCAGGAGCGTGAGGGATGTGGCTCCACAGTTGGCGCAAGAGTCGTTGTCGTATAACTCTCTGTCTGTGTCGCCACCAAACGAGTCCACCCAGACCATCACAGACTCCAGCAAACTCTTTAGGTCGTAGTCCTTTCCAAGGCCCGATGGCAGCTTCTTCTCCCCCAGCTCCATGAGAACTGGGGACAGGTCTTCTTGGCTAAAGTGTTTGCCGGGCTGCCGGACAGCTGAGTGGAGGAGACTCCCAGAGCAGGGGATGGACGATGCCTCCAGAAACACCCTTTCCCGAGCGAGACACTGTTTGGTGACGCTCAGGTTCAGGATGCTCTGGAAAGCAGCGTTCACCCAGCTGCTCTGGAGCTCATTGGAGAACCTGAAGTTCTCCTCAGCTTGTCCGTGTCCTGCAGATGCTGTCCTCTCTACATCTGGGGGATCTGATCCAACGCTATCTTCTGAAATAGGGGAGCAGGAAACCTCGATAGCAACGGAGATATTAATATTCAGGGGTGTTTTCTTTGACCAAAAAGCAACACTGCTTTCATCTGAATTACAACGCTCCCCCTCCGGGGAACGTTGTAATTCAAAGGACCCTTTGAAAGTGGCCTTCAGAGGACCCTCCTTCAAGGACGGGACCAGCGAAACCAAAGCTGTGGCTGTTGCTTCAGCCACAGCTTTGGCTGCGAGATCAGCCGCAGACAAATCTTCCCCCGCCGGGTTGGATTTTTCTGCGACTGCAGTCTCACCCTCACGTTGTTCTGTCTCTGAACAAACCTCCCCCGCCGGGTCAGTTTGTCCAGAGACACCATCGTCCTCTGGACTGTGTGGTTCAGAGGACGAGACGGAGTCCGAGGTCCCATCCAAACAAACGTCCCCAGCCGGGTCGGTTTGTTGGGAGGTAGATGGAAATCCTCCCCAAAACGGATCGTCCTCTTCATAGCGATTATTTTTTTTGTCGTCATCCTTCCCGGGAAAAAAATAATCAGCCACTTTCTTCGCGCTGGTGGTTATGACATGTCCAAGGCCCCAACCGGCCGGGATGATGATGGGAACAAGCGCCGTTGCAAAGCTGAACATTGTTGCTATCCACGAATCTGTAATACCAAGAAATGTCTGGATGCTTAGAGATTCCAGTATTCAAGCATTAGAATTTCTTTGATCTACTGTGATGTACATGATGTCATTATGACCTCATCAATGAGCTCACTGGACTTCTGGCACAAGTCTTGCTTCTGATCGTTGCTATGGAAATGATCAGCTCAGCTCTGCATGACTCAAGCTGACAAAAATATTTAAATAAAATGTTATACTTTTTATTTAACGTGAAGAGATTAATAGATTTGTATTTGATTTAATTTTTACTTTTGTAGTTTTCCATACCTGCTGTGGTATAAATGTTCTGAAGCCTTTTTCCACTATTATTTTTAATTACAATTAATTTATTAGGATTATTAATGTATTAATAATTGCACAGTGCTAGGAACAGTCTGTGACTCATTTATTTTTATAAATTTTAATGCTGAGACTATTTCATGAAACATAAGAAACAAAAGCAGAAAAGCGATCCAGGCCTGAACTTATACATCATTTATTGAGGTCCAAAACCTAGAAGTTCTTGGCTTGGGGATAAAAAGGCGTCATGATTGTATTTCACATTTCTGTTCAGTTTTTATTGAGGAGAAAACGGCCCATGCTGATAACGGCAACAGCTGTTCGTTACCTAGCAACTAAAATCAACAGAAGCAAGACAGTGACAAGAGACAGAACCAGATCCTGTTAAGCATTCTTCAAAATAAAAGACTGCCTCTATCCAAATAAATCACACCTAGATATGTTTCACTTCACCTTTTGTAATTATATACAATCATGTTCAATTCAATTAATAATCATCATGTAAATGTTGGTTAACATATAATTGTAAATCAGCCATTTATTATGCAAATTATTCTTAACATATAAGTGTAAAGACGTCACAGGACCCTTTGAACCTCACTCCATACCAATAGATAGAGCTACTAAACATCTTTTGCTGACCACCAATACAAAATCAGCAGGAAGAAGAACACCCTGCCCTTTTTGAGATTTTGTATTTTGATTTTGTTGGCTCAATGTACATACAGGTTGTTTTCCACGTCAAAGGAGGCCAAGTATGTCCACCACACACAGACTTCTTACTACTCCACTCCTATGTAAAATTTTTAAGATCCATCAGTAGGTGTCTTGACAAAATAGATATTTTTCTCAGTTACTCAACCTAATAGAGTCTAATGTTGTGCAAAATAGAATTCAGCATCTAGCACTGGCTCCCTTGTCTCTCTTGTAGCCACTCAGTGCTGTGTTACATCCAGAGATGGTGAGAAACTGTAATACCCACATTACCTCTGCCTTCTTTTCTGCACACTCCAGATAAGATTCAAGGACGCAGATTGATCTTTTAGCTGTCTTGGATGTGTGTGTGTGTGTGTGTGTGTGTGTGTGTGTGTGTGTGTGTGTGTGTGTGTGTGTGTGTGTGTGTGTGTTGGTATGTGAGAAGAATGAAAGAGCCCATTTTCTTGTGTAATCCCAGGCCTGAGTCCATTTCCACCCTGACAGGAGGAAGATTAACTTGGTTAGGCTCAGAGCTACTCAAGCACGCCAAATTAAATTAATGGAACAAATTTCCCCCATAATTAAGATGAAAATACGTGTCAGTTGTAACCTTGCCGAACACTAATTATGTACAAATGATTTATCATCTGTTTCATTCTGAAAAGCAATGGGCTCACCTCTCTGATAGTCCTTGCTGGCTGTTCAGAGATTGCTCTTGATTAACAGTGACAGATTCAACTGCGGAGAAGCTGCATGTCACTGGTTGACGAATCAGCAGCAGCCTGAGCTCCCTCTCGCATCCCTCCCATTAACCTGTACTGTGTGTGCAGATGAGCTGATCTGGGCCTGAGCTCTCCGTCTTGTACATTTCCTTGGAATGGAAATAAAAAGGAGGTGATATGAAGGGATTGAATTTGGAGTGGGGATGGGAAAAACAGGATTTCACCTATCCTCTCATCTTCTGTGTCTTCCATACAGCGCTTGTCATTGCCGGGTCGCTGAGGTGGGAGGGCTTAGGGGCTGCCTCATGCATTTACACACTCACACCAATAGGTAATTTAGAGAACAATCAACCTAGCAGAACTGTGGGATCCAGAGAAGTCCAATGCATGGAGAAAATGCAAAGCCCAATTCTCATAACGCCAGACCGGAATATGAACCCAGGATCTTGTTGCAAGGCAGCAGTGCTGCCGACTGAGTCAGCTGTTTGGTATTCATAGGCTCATTAAACAGGGCAGACAACTTCCAGCTGAACCTGGTGCCATTTCCTTCCATCCATCCAACCATCCATTTTCCAACACGCTTATCTCTAGTAGTGTCGCAAGGGGTGTCCGTGTCCATCTCCAGCGGTCAACTGGTGAGAGGCGGGGTCATCCTGGACAGGTCACCAGTCCATGGCACAGCCCTGGTTCAGTGTGTGTCCATATAATCCATCTTGCAAAATTCAGGGCATTTAATTTTTCTGTGTAAATTAAAATCACAAGAGTTCATCTGTTAACATAAACATATTTGTTTGATGGATGGTTTCTTTAAAAGGGGATGGTTCCAATATATTAGCATTAGCCCAGCAGATGGTGCTCTAGAGCTATAGGCTCTACTTGCTCTATGAATTGGTGTGGTTAATTATAAATTAGCTACTGGAACTCATTAATTTCATGTCTGGGAAGAATGGATTTATTTGAGGGTGTAGCAGCTTTGATTTGCATCAGAAGTGCAGCCTCTTGTCTAGTGGTAGACACATTCACCAGTCTGTAATCATTGTTGTGCAGACTTACTCACAAGGGATATACCCTCTTTTGTCATGATCATTATGCATGCCACACACATGCTGCCATAGGTTTCCTGCTGGCAGCAATGGTTCATTTGCATTTTCCTCTCCTAGTCCCAAACAGTTGTGCAGTGATATTGATTTTGTTTCAGACCCCTAGCACTTCCCCCTACATCAAAAGAAACAGAGGGTTTTGCATTCTTTATTTTCCTGTATGATTCCTCTTCTGAACTAGAATGGTCGTTTATGTTTTTGGTTTCAAATTGTCATTAAACCCACATGCGAACTCACCAGGCATCGTTTTGACTTTCCGTTGTAACTTGGGTCCATTAATCAGACACCTGCGATGCCACAGTGAGCTTCCTCCATGTTCCATTGTAGTGATGAATCAGTGGGGAGCAACCTGCACTCTACATCTTACATCTCTGTTCTGCCTTCAGTCAGCTTATTGGTACAAACTTGACTATTCCCCAAGCTGCTGAAGAGACAATGCAGCAGTGAAGAGGAGGCATTTTATGCACAGGTGCATAACGGACAGAATGTCACACAATTGTGTGCAGCATTTGTTTAGCCGTTTGCATTATGCAAAATAGAACTATGTTGAAAACAATCTGTATTTTAATTTGAAGTGCTTTTCTAAACAATAAAGATTTTTTTACTCTAGTCCTTAATGTAATCTCTCCTAAGCTTAAAAAATGTAAATTTCAAGGGCTTCAAAATTCCAAACAGTTTGAGAAATGTAGTGGAACAAATGAGCTGCAGCCATTTTCTTCTAGTGCTCCCGTTTCATGTTTCTGCCTTCAGTCCTCCTACTGACGGATCTCGTCACCATCAGAACTGTCTGGGGATTAGTAGACGGAGGATCCAGAGAGGGGTCTGGGGTTATTATAGACCTCAGAGGTCACAAGGCCTATTATTTTAGAGTGGTCCACTGAAGATTACATTTTCAGCCAAGACCTGACTCCACCCCTCTATCATCATCCACATCCAATCCACACCCCATCTTTCACATTTAGACTGACACGGGTGACAATGGCCTGATAATGAAGAGACCCCCAGAGATCAGTGAGGGAAGTGATGATATATTGTATCCCTGCCTATATCAGAGCCCTCAAAGATGGTATTGACTACTAATTGAAAAACCTGCATGATCCCCATCCTCTTACAAGGCTTCCATGATCCTCCTAATTACTGGGGTTAAGTGATTGTCCCGTGAGACTGTTGATGGAAGGATAACCAAAACAGGTTCTAGGCAGGCAAGAAAACTAAGTGTTCAGTTTGAATAAGCATAATATTCTTTCTGTGCTGCCAAGGGCAGATAGACACACTTTTAATATTTGAATACATGATGAATCAGGTTGAGCAATAAATCTAGTCAAATATCCATCTCAATACATGATTTCCTCACATCAGGGCTGGACCCAAACTAAGCTGCTACGGAGTGAAAGCTTCTTCAATCACGACGGAGGCTCAGGTGTGTTTGGTGAACGTTTCTGTTCGGTTTTTATTGAGCAGAAAACCGCGACAGCTGACAGCTGATAACGGCAACGGCTGTTCGTAACCTAGCAACCCACATCAACAGAAGGCAAAAAAGTGACAAAGACAGAACTAGATCCTGTTAAGCATTCTTCAAAATAAAAGACTTTGTCCACATACATCACGACTCGCACTTAAACATGTTTCACGTCGCCCTTTGTAAATTACGGAGCCCTTTAAGGGACACGGGGGAAAAATTATTTTGCATTCCCTTGCAATATTGTACTGATCACTTCATTTGGCATATTTGAATACTGTAAGCCTTTTCTTACGCTGGCCACTGTACATTCTGCTTTAATATAAGGTTATATAAAGTTTTTCCATAATTACATTTTAGATAACTGAATGAACTGCGTGGAAGCCCCTTTGTGCTGTCCAAACAATTGCCTGCAGAATTTTGCTTCCTGCACAAAATTATGAGTAAATGTCACAATGTAGAAAGAGCGCAGCAATGTTGGCAATGCAAAACATCTTAAACTGTAACACCACTTCTGAAATTTGCAAAGAATCTCCTTTCCTTTGTTTCATTTCCAACAAACAGAATGCACATAAAAACTGTTTTGAAAAGCTAAACTTGCTATTGTCAAACCATTTTCAACATAAATAACTTCATATTTATAATGGTCCTGGAGGACCCTGAACAAAAGAAGAAAGTCAGACATGAGACATTATAAAGAGCTGGGGAACAGAACCACAGAGGAACACAACAGTCAGGTGTAAACAGACAAGAACACATTATGTGTAAATATACAACTGACGTAATTTCGACTAGTCAGGAAGTAATTAGACATATGCCAAGTAGGCATTTTGTATAGTCAAAATATAATTAGAGATATTTTAAATTACTAAAACGTCTAGTCCGAGAACAATTGGCTATATCTGGAATGTAAAACCGAATTTATGTTAAAACTGCCTGCCATACAGCGAGCTCCTTCTCGTCTGCTTTGCATAACGTAGTTGCGTCATGGACGTCGAGGCTGACCAGGCGGAAGTCGCCGGAGTGAAGAGCGAAGGAGAAATCTTAAAAACTGGTTGGTGGTCTCAGCCTTTTTGTTTGCTTGTGTAAGGACGAGAGTCTTTATAAAATCCCTAACAATGTGCTGCGGCGGTGAGAGATCTTCCGGTGCAGGTTAAGGTAATCCATTGATGATTTAACTCGGTTTGCTTTGACCGGTGATGTTAGATTTGCCTCCAGTAGCTAGGTGAACTGTATTTACTCCATTTCCTTCAGCATTATCTGGCTTATTATCACAACACACGTGACATTGTGTTCTTAGCGGTCTTGTTTGTTGTTTTTAGCAAGAAAGTTCCATGTTTGTGTCTGACACACCGAGCAGGACGTGGCCGTGTCGGAACCTCTCCGCCTCTTAGCTTTTGCTTCTCAGCCAGTAGCGTCGGACTTCTGGAACCAGGGTGGAACTGTTTGTGTTGCCAAGTTGGTGGGGAGGAGGGGGCGATGCACCTGGAAGGCCTTTTCTTTTTTAGTGCCAAGAACAAGCCCAAAACTGAAACCTAGGAGATGTTAGGATGTGTAACTGTCAGTTGTCTATAACGTATTTCACTTTGTGATGGAATTGCCAAAAAAAGACCTTTTCAGTCATATTCTGATTTATGGAATGAGCCTGTGTATTTGCTCAGTGCTTGCCTACAGTTGAAAACAGTTACAAAATTCAGCTCATGCTGCTCCCACAAGATGCCGCCCTGGGTGGTTGGCCATGTTGCAGATATCAGAAACTGTCACATCTGTGTCTCCGCTTGTCAAGAATTTCTGTGGGACCTTTTTGGGACTATAGACAGTTGGGTTGTAGAGTGACCATCAATATATTCAATTCAAATTCAAAATACTTTATTAATCTCAAAGGAAAATTAAATGATACATGTATATTATATATTGAAAAAAATCTAAAGTAGCCCTGATATTTTTCTCAAGAAAATGTCAGCTAATTTGGGGGAAAATAAAATATGATCTCTGATAGATCCAATACTTTCATTTGCAGATTCGTCAATGACCTCAGTCAAGCAAATATCTTAACAAATGACTTGTTGATATCCTGCTGTCAACACAACAGTTGTGACCCGAGAGAGACACAACAGTGAAGTTCAGGAAATCTTTATTGCCCAACTGGTAATTTGCTGACTGCAAAATTCACAATGTGGTATAAGGAACTATATCTTGCCTTGTCTGATGAGTGAAGTTAATGTATGGCCATTCAAATAACTTGCAGCTATTAATGCTAAGACTGAAAATAAAGTTGTCAATAGTTTTGTGTCAAACAATTGTCAAAAATGTTCTGTGTCAATGAGTCAGATTCTTTTTCTGTGCAGCCAGATGAGGCTCCTGGACTCAGTCATGGTGGAGAAAGATACTTCCTGTTCTGAATGTGTGCAACACTGACTACGATGAGCAACAGTGACCAGCGTCAGCGGTCAGCGAGACGGCACAATACCCGGGGACCCTATGTGTCATTTATCACCAACAGGTTTGCTTTTGACTAACTCACATTACCTTGACAATGGGGGACATTTTCTGCCATAAATTGAGAGCACATCTTTTTCAGTCTGAAAGCAGGACTTCATGTCTTTTTTCTCAAACCTTGTAATGCTTGTACCCCAAACTTCCCTCTGTTTCAAATATTCACTGTTTTCTCAAACTTTTCTCCTTGCTCTCAAAACGTGTCTCTGCTCAGATCAAATCTCCGGCTCACCAAACAGTTTTTTTACTTGCGCTTGGAAGAGTAAAGTACCGTCGCCTGGCAACCTCTGAGCCAATAGAATGCAAGTGCGTTTGTTTCTTTCTGGTGGGTGTGTCAGCGCCCCATCCCCCAACCCCTCTCACCCCCGCCTGGCCTGAGGGTGAGTCACAATTTTAATTCACAAGGGTTGCCATGGCGACTGGTGAGCATTGATCGATAGCGTTACTCGGCTTTAAATACGTGATTTATTTGCAATATGCACACAGAGTGAAATGGGTCTGCTCTGACTGTTTGGTGTTGAGTGGATGACTGTCAGAATGGCTGCGGTGCTGCGGAAGCAGGAGAAGCTAATAGCTGCTTTTGCTGCTGGCTCAGGGCAGACGGGTTCAGTCGAGCTGCTATTGCTATAAAAGTCTCCAACAACATATTGTATTGATGAAAATGCTCTCTATGTCCGAGGTTGGCGTTTGTACCCAGCAGCTGTCATGATAGTTGCTCTGTTAGTTGTCAGTCGTTGCTATGATGACATAAACAAGCCAGAAGCTTAGAGCAAACTCTTTCCTCGCTCTATCCATCTTTTGCACAATATAAAAACATACACAACACAGAATAAGAGTTGCTAAGTTTATTATTAGTTATTGTTTTAAAAAATAAAAAAATAAAGAAGTCAGTAGCGGAGTCTGAAAAATTGCTAAACATAGTGACAAAGTGGATTAGTTGACAACAGAGCTTTTTTGTCCTGATCACATGCCCACCCATCCCTCTGCTCATCCCCACTCAGCAGTGACTCTTGGCTCCTCCTCATCTGCTGGAATTTTTCCAAATTTGCCATGGGCCGGGTTTCACTTTCAGAAGTTACTTACACTTTAAAGAGTCAGGACAAAGAATGGCTGTTGATTTTTATCAGTGTTATATATTTTCTATTAATATCCATCTATCTATCTTGATTGTTCCTATATTGATATAAGATGGACAGATATCTCTCTAGTTAGACCACAGATGTCAAACTCCAGTCCTGCAGGGCCACTGCCCTGCAACTTTTAGATGTGCCTCTGCTGCACCAAACCTGAATTGAATAATTAGGTCATTAGCAGGACTCTGGAGAGCTGATCTACACAAAGAGGAGGTAAGTAAGCCATTTCATTCCAGTGTTTTGTACCTGTTGCACATCTAAAACCTGCAGGCCAGCGACCCTTGAGGACTGGAGTTTGACACCCCTGATCTAGACAGATACATGGCCACACAGGCACAACCACTAGAAGGAAACAAACACACTTACATTCTATTGGCTGACAGGTTGCCAGGCGACGGTACTTTACTTTTTGAAGCGCAAGTAGAAAATGTTTGGCAAACGAGCAAAGAGGTTTGCAAGCGGCGATTTGATCTGAGCAGAGGCAAGTTTTGAGAGCAAGGAGAAATGTTTGAGAAAATAGTCAATATTTGAAAAAGAGGAAAGTTTGGAGTACAAGCTTTACAAGGTTTGAGAAGAAAGACATGAAGTCTTGCTTTCAGACTGACCGTGTGTGTGTTGGAATTATGGCAGAAAAGAAAATTCCCCATAAAGGATGTTTGGCTGTCATTTGTGTAATGACATGTCAGTTGCTGTTATATATTTACATGCTTAGCACTCGCACACCAAAGACAAACATCTAGTTGTCATGTTTTCTGAGAAAAACGTGCAGTGACTGATGGAATATTGAGTTCAGTCATGTTTTGCTAAGCTAATAGTGTTTCCCCTGCTTTCTACTTCTTTTCTTCTCCCTCCCTCCAGAACAGAGCAGTAACCAAAGCAATGTCGGCAGGAGGTTTTTATGCAAACGGAGTCAAAGAAATTAGATGGGATAGTTTAAAACAGCTTAGTAAAAATAATGAAGCAGGGAGCAAAAACTAGAATTACCCAGATCAAGGCGGTCTGGTTGTCATAACCACATTGAAATCAGCATTTTGTCCCAAATGCTCAAATCAGTTTGTATCAGGTTAGCCGTATTTCCCAAAGAGAAAGTGATTTGTTATTTTTCTTGTTTCTACAACTCCTAACTACAGACCAGACCAGCTAGTTAATTAGCAGTATAATTAACTTAGCACATACATCATAATTTGACATTAGGATCAATTGGAATATATGTGACTGGATTTAAAAGATTTTTGTGACATTTGTTGTGGATTGACACTATATAAATCAACTGAACTGAATTGACTGGTTATGTACTGCAGTACATTGTGTACTGTCCTAACACAGCTGTTACATACCTTGGCCATTCTCAGAGGAAATGTGTACCAAGTCTTCTTACCTTCTTCTTTTTGTGTTTTCTGCCTTTCAGAACCACCAACCTTTTAATCCGAGGGGGGATGCTGTTCTCTGTGGGCGTCTTTCTGGCTCTGGTGCTAAACCTTCTTCAGGTGCAGAGAAATGTGACTCTTTTCCCTCCAGACGTCATCAGTAGTATCTTCTCCTCCGTCTGGTGGGTCCCACCCAGCTGTGGCATTGCCTCAGGTGTGTAAAAGTGGATAAATATGTTATAAGCACAACCACAACATTATTATATTGTAACCGTCTCTTCAGGTCATCCCAAACTCACTAATAATTTTCCCATGCCTTCAGGATTAAGTAATCCCAAATTAGTGTGTTTATTTCTCTGTATTTGCTCATTGCTGAAGGAGCAGTGACTGACTTCTGGGGAGCTGAAGCACAACAAAACCGCCTGACCTCCATGAATCCTGTCTGAATTGAAGCAGAACTTCATCACCACTGTTGCTTCATTTCTGCCTTGTTTCCAGCATTCTGTGTTGTTTTGTCCTCCACAGCCATGATTGGAGTGCTGTATCCCTGCATCGACAGAAGACTCGGTGAACCTCACAAGTTCAAGCGGGAGTGGTCGAGTGTGATGCGATGTGTGGCTGTATTTGTTGGCATTAACCATGCCAGTGCTGTATCCTTTTTATCTGTTCTTTATTGTGGCTGTTAAAGTGGTTAAAATACGCAAAATGTTAGCGTCAGTTTTCAGATTAAAGAATATTTATGCCTTTTTCCTAAATTTTGTCATGTATAAGAACGAGTGTATTTGAGATACTCTTTGTGCCACATCAAGCATGCTGTCGCTGTTCTACCAAGATGAACATCTCACTGAATGAATTCCTATTTGCTAGCTCATGTTCCCATTCATTATCACTCGTGTTTGTCTGTGGATCCCAGTTTATTCCAGCAGTTCTGTCTGGGTTGAATGTCATGTGACCCACTGTACTTAACCTGTGTGACTGGTTCCATTGGCATGTCACAGTAGTTGAAGGCATGCTAAGCAGTTGTTGGGAAGCAGTGAGTTTGTTTTCATGCCACACTATTTCTAGTTACTGTTTTAGTTTTCATTTTAAGTTTTTCAAAATCTTCCTCCTCCAGCGATTCACCTTAATTATTTATTTATTTATCAACTGTGCAAGTTGCATAACATTTCATGTTCTCATCATAATTCAATAAACCAGTTTACAGTTCAGACATTTAAACAGAAGTCATCACCTCCCTACAGTAAATGCATCCTGTGGTCCTGTTTTTATCAAACGAACACAGTTAGGGTTGTTCATCCTAAACAACTTGTTACACTGCAGGCAAAAACCTGGATCCTTCCAGGAGTTATACAGCACCAATGTGTGAATTTCTCTTAAGGTCCGTTTATTTCTTTGACCCCTTTGGTCAGAAAGTAGACTTTGCAAACAACGTCCAGTTGTCTCTGACCCTAGCAGCACTGTCCATTGGTTTGTGGTGGACGTTCGACCGCTCCCGCAGTGGCTTCGGTTTGGGAATCAGCATCGCCTTACTGGCCACACTTACCACTCAGATCCTGGTTTACAATGGAGTGTTTCAGTAAGACGCTTCACTATAGATTTTTATTTATTTTTAACTGAAAATCACTATTTTTCATATTTTCCCATTTAGTTATTCGATGGGAAATACAGTTTAAAGCTGACTGTTATGCCGATTCTCTGCCTAGGTATACTAATCCAGATTTCCTCTACATTCGCTCTTGGCTTCCCTGCATCTTCTTTGCTGGAGTCATTACCATGGGAAACATTGGTCGACAGCTTGCTTTGGTGAGAAATGGCAAAAGTATTTTTGTTTAATACACAATTGCAACTTTGAAGGAAAATGTTTGTTTTCAAAAAGTTTATCCGAATAAAAATCTGAATAGTGTTGTATATATTTGCCCTTTGTAAGTCAGCACTTGGCTGCAGTTGCACCAGCTGGGCTTTTAGGTGGTTTCTCTCCCGGTGTCCATAGTTATAGGTTAGATTTGTGTGAATTCAACTTAAGAGGTTTACCCTGAAAAACAATCATCAAAACCTTGGCTTTTAACCATCACTTTTTTATTGAACTAAATATGCCACATATTTGTTTAGCTGATGTTTTTTGTTGTGTATTAGTTCAAATCCAGTGCAGTTTTATGGCCTAATGACTGTTACATTGATCCTCACTAAGATTCATCACATAGAAAACATGTATCTGCAGCTGTTTGACTCAACTTTGCTCTATTTTCTATTTTCATCAGTACCATAACTCTTCTTGGCACAACATGAAGAGTTATACAGAGTAAACTTTTCTCGAATGATAAATATTGCTGTTTGATTTGCTCTCAGGTACTTCTGAGCGATTCTTCCTTTTAAAGGAGAATTATTGTTGCTTTGACTGAAAAAGCCAATTTGATTCTTTTCACATTTGGAAAAGCCAGAAGGAGTTTGGACCTTCAATAACTGCTACTCTTCTGTTATTTCCAGTACGAATACAAGTTCCTGCAAGAGAAGACCCATCTGGACTGAGATTCCCGTCTCATCAAAAATCTGAGATGACATGTATTCAGCATGAACCAGTTAGGAAATGTTAAACAACCCGTGAACTCTTGACTGGCTGTGTTCTGCAGATGAAGACAGTATTTTTGATTCGCTCTCTTCAGGTGTTTTTAAAACGTTTCTGCTTCCCTGGGATGAAGTGGCTCATGAAAGAACTTATTTTTTTCTTCTCTGTGGTGCAGTCTGTGCATCTAACTGAGAGGGGATTATCTACAGAACAATTCATTTTTCACATCACAAACTTTGGCTGCATTGTGCCAAAACAAAATTGGTTCCTTTTTCTTTATGCATCAGCAACAATCTTTGCAGTCTGTTTAAAATAAATCCTCAAACACATGGACGTTTGTCTTATTTGTTTTTGTATGGATGCTACGTCCACCGGGCTCGTTTGGTGGGGTAACCGTAAAGGAGACTACACAAGGATTTTCTGATTAAATGTAAATTTAATTTATTAAATTATACTAAAGAAATAAAACCTGAAAAAGGAATACCTGAAATAAGAAACCAAAATAGATTAATATAAAACCCATAGCTAACCAGAAATAAGCAAAACAAACCTAACAAAACCCAACCTTAAGATACAAGCCAAACCAAATGGGTTTCTGAGGAGGGATGGGGAAAACACCTCCTGCCTGCTGCATGCATGGCAGCTTTAAAGCTGCAGAGCACCAGACAACACACATCACCTGCAGAGACCTGTCTGCAGAACCCTACAAGGAAAAAGGGCAGAGACCCTCTGCAGCCGTAACACCTCCCACCTTAAAACAGAGGATTCCAACTAGGACCTTTGTAGCCATTTTTTTCTGTTAGTCTGGTCCATCAATGGCGTGAGACAATGCCTCAGCCAGCACATTTTCAGTGCCTTGAGTGTGCTGAATTTTAAGGTTGAAAGGCTGTAGAAATAAGGCCCATCTCATCAAGCGCTGATTGGGGCTCTGTAAGGAGTGCAGAAAGGTCAAAGGGTCATTATGCACCACAACAGGAAACCCACCACGCGCCCACATGCACGTCAAAGTGCTGTAGTGCCCAAATAATAGGCAAGGTCTCTTCCTCAATGGTCAAATAAAGTTGATGTTGATTGAACTTCTTAGAAAAGAAACACACTGGATGATCAACCTTCCTCATCGGTCTGCAACAAAATGGCTCCTGCATCCACTTTACTTGCGTCATCTGCTCACTTCTTTCTGCAGACCAATGGCTCAATAATGTTTGCAAGTTAGACAACATCTCAGAGTTCCTATGTCTTTGCTGAAACATGGCATCATCTGGAGTCTGCACATCCTCATCTAACCCTGCATTTAAGGTAGAGATGTGTAAGGTAGAGATGGAACGGCACTGAAAGCCATTCAGACTATGAACAGAACAGAGACACAAAACTGTCAGATGACTGATTACCCGCAATAATAACTCAGAAATAGTCCAAATAGTTTAGATGTATTTTTATTTCTTTTCTGCTTTTGGAAAGTTTCTGTTTATATAGGTTTGTTGTGCATTTACGTACTAAAGAAAAAAATATAAAACGTCTGATATTTCATGAGATATTAACATTCATAGAAAAACCTTACATAACCTTGTATTAAAGCAGAAAGTACAGCGGTACACTGTCAGCCTTACTCAATGTAAGCCGTAAGAAAAGTTTACAGTGTTCAATTATGTCGCATGAACTGATCAGTAGATTATTGCGAGGTAATGTAAAAAGAAAACATTTTCCGCATGTCCCCTCGAGGGTTCCATACTCATCTACTTTCAGCATATAGTGAAATTTTTAATAAATGTGAACATAAAAAAGTTACATACTGCACCTTTAAAGATGGATATTTGAGTACCCTTTGCGCTATATTATGAAGAGACGGAATAAGAGTCATTAAAAAAATTCCACAAACATGTAGTAGTCTTCATGGAGTTTTCTATTCGTGATTACTGGTGGTGTACGTGTAGATTTTTTTAAAAAACTAGTTAATAGAATCAAAAATTTAACAGGCCATTGTGCAGTGAAATGAAATTTAAAAAAAAAAAATCAACTTTAGGCACCAAACTTTGACCACATCTATCCCATTTAAGAGCAGCTTTTCCCATTGAAGTTTAAGACTTTCTTCAGACTGTTTAACAGCTTCTTATGGCAACACAGCGGCTCTTATCAAAAAACAAACTGGCAGGGCTGGGCATCTATATTTTGATTGAAAAAGTGATTCTAGAATGTGATACTTCTGCTGGTGATGTTGCTAAAGAGGCAAACTCCATTATTACCTCTATTACTTCTCTCTCTCACAAAGCTAGAAGTAGGGAGACATGGGGAAAGAAGGCTGATTGTGATTGATGGTTTCCCATTAGGAAATCTGTTATCGCTCCAGCTGGGGGGAACGACTACTGAGTTGTAACACAACATATTACCCGAGTGTCTCTCCAAAGCCTCAGCGGAGAGCCACTGAAATAAAATATAGACCCTCTCTCCAAGATCCTCATTTTAAGCTCAGCTTTTATCTTGTCATCGCTGTTTGGTGTGCATTCCAATTCAGCAGTCACATGGCTCACTGTAAACACAACAAGTGCAAAAGATAAATTTGTCTTGCTTTGATTGTGGAAAGATTCGTCATGGCTTGGGTCAAATTTTCCCCTCCTCACTTTTTGAGTTCTTCTATGCTGATACGTGTCAGAATGATTGATTGGATCCAGGAGAAACTGTCCTGGATCACCACAACAAATGATCTGACCCTTACCAGGAGACCTTGGCCAGTAAAAAAAAAAGATCAATACTTCACCATTACAATCAATCAAAAGAGAGGTTGGACACGGGCTGTCAGGGGTGAGACCCTCAAGCTACTTGGACATTAAACTTGACAACTGCAGTACAAGAGTAATCAATATCTGGTGGTACACAGATCATTTGTGGTGATCTGTTAAGCAGTGACGGATGTCTTCTGGGGTAGTATTTTATGTTGTGACACTATTTAACAAGGTTTCATTTCAGCTTAGACAGTCATCTTAGAGTTGAACTGAACTTGAACCATTACGCCACGTTCCAAATTATTATGCAAGTGATATTTTCTCTGATTTTCCTTAATGGTCATCAGTATAATTTTCAAGTCATGAACTATTACAGTATAAATCAAATTTTACTGAACTCCCAATTAGAACAGTATTTTTTTTTTAAAATATAAAAAACTCAAAATGCACTCTCCCAAATTATTATGCACAGCAGATTTTCTAAATATTTTATGGGTTGAGCTGCAGAAGGTCATTATTTGAATGTGCAGCAGTAAGTGGTCACATTTACTAAAATCAAAAGCAATTTCAATTTAACAGACCGAGTTACATGTTAACATAGGACCCTTCTTTGATGTCACCTGCACAATTCTTCCATCCATTGAACTTGTGAGTTTGTGGAAAGTTTCTGCTTGAATTTCTTTGCAGGGTGTCAGAAAACCTTCCCAGAGCTGCTGTTTGATATAAACTGCATCCCACCCTCAGTTCTTCTGCTGGAGAAAACTCCAAAGGTTCTCAATAGGTCAGAGGTCAGAGGAGGAAGGTGACCACACCATGAGTTTCTCCCCTGTTATGCCCATAGCAGCCAATCACACAGTGGTATTCCTTGCAGCATGAGATGGTGCATTGTCATGCATGAAGATGATTTTGCTATTGAAGGTATGGCTCTTCTTTTTAAACCATGAAAGAACGTGATCAGTCAGAAACTTTTTATATATTAGTAGTGACCACATTACTAATATATAAAATATGTAAAGCTCATATACTTAAAATGCATTCTAAATATGATTTAAATGCAATTTAATCACAAAAAGAATACACTTAAGATAAACTAATCAAACATGTTTATGTTACATAAAAAGCTATATACTTAAAGAATACTTGTCACAATATGGTGGCTGTAATGGTGAGGATGAAAGTGGAGGGCCCAGGTTGTTGAAAACTGATGGTGGTTTTAAATATAAAAACATAATCCAGGCAGTACAGGTGAGCAGAAAGTCTTGGAGCTCAGAACTGGTAGCAACTGGAGTAACTGAAAACACAGACACTGGGGAGACACAGGCTAACACGGCAGAACAGACGACAGTCAAGACAAGGACCTGACAGCAAACAAGAGACACAGGTGGGATTAAGTACACAGGGGAATAATCAAGGAAACAAGACACAGCTGGGATCAATCAGGGGTAGACAGGACAACACAAGGACTCAACTGAACACAGAAAAACCATATCCTTACAATATTGCAGTGGTTCCCAAACCTTTTCTGCTGGGCCCCCCCAGTGGTTTCCAAACACTTTCTGAGCCCCCCCTGTGAATTACAATAGGGAGAGTTAGACTTTGGTCATCTGATTGAAACAATGTGTGTGACCCGGGGGTGGCGGGCCGCCCATCACACACAGCGTTCATCGTTGTTTTAGAGGGTTTTATTGTTTTTTTTTTATTCATCCATCCCACGGGGTGTGCCCCAGAGGTTGGGAACCTCTGGGGCACTTTGTAGGGCACCTGATGATGATCAATCACTGAACGTTTGGTGCCTCTATGAGTTTTTTTGTAGGTGATATAACAGTTTCCTGTTTCATGGCGAGTAGGTGAACTTTAACCCCTGGTATCCTGGTATCACCCGTTGAGCATGCTCGAAACCTTGCCATTTTGATAACTTTTAATCGGGCATGCCTTATGAACCAACTGACCAAGATTGAAGCCGATCCATCGAAATCCCTAGGAGGAGTTTGATCAAATGCGAAGGCTGTAAACGGCCAAAATGGGGTCAAAATCAGAACTTCAATCCAAAATGGCCGACTTCCTGTTTGACTTGCACTATGACATTAATTGAATTTTCTGTGCGTCTTGGCGAGCTCTACACGTGTATCAACTTTCATGTCTCTATGATAAACTAAGGTCAATGCGGAGGGTTTTTTGAAAGTTGCCAGGTGGTGCTGTTGAACAGTTTCTTTTGCGATTTTTGCGATGACCTTAAAATATGCAATTTTCATGCAAACTTGACGCAACAGCCAAGCGTGGTGCCCCCAAAAAGCCAATTCATTTGGTGGAAGCATAAGAATAAGAAACAGTACAATTACAAAAGGCCTTTGCAGCGCTTCGCTGCTCGGGCCTAATAAAAGCAAGAAAATCCCATAGTTCTTAGGTTTGAAGTAATCCAGTTATGATGTTGATAATGTAAATGTAACTATAAAAACTGTGAGTTTAAAAATAACTCACAGTCAAAGTTATCAGTGAGGATGAGAGAGAGCAGGATAAGCTGTTCCTCCTTCAGCTGTCAGAGCCCAATCATGTTTGCCATACATGACGCTGCTGCAGATCAGAAGAGCTCCTGCTGTGTCCTAGTTGCACAGAGTGTTGTCACAAGTCCTTCATCCCAACAGTTGTAGGATTTTATAATCATCACTGGTCCCATTGAACTCAAACACAACACAGGTTTACATCCCTGTTGTCATTTGCAGTTTTTCAATTTCTTGTGGACTGTAGTTTATGTACAAACATATATGGAAATTTTGTACATTCTTAAACAATTTTTAATAACTATAGTATCTTTCCTTAAGTTGTGAATATTGCCTTACTGTACAGTCTTTATGTATTTGTATTTTTCCATTTGCTTGTAACTTTACTACTGGTAAATCTGAATTAACTCCATTGAGGGATATGCAGCTCAGTCACAATTCTAGGTGATTCTCATAAAGTGTGTATTAGCAGCTTAGCAGGTGGCTCTGAGGCGGCAGCCCCTTCTGATGACAATGGTGTAGCTGCAAGGAAATTTGGAAAAGCAAGAAGTTCTTTACAGTCTTCTTACAATATTACATATTTGCAATAAAATATTTAATAATGTATACTATTGCTCAAGTTCTGGCGCAATAGTAACATTTGCATACATCAAGTGGTTGAGTATTTACTGCTAATGTAGATTAATGTGCCTTGTCTTGTTCTACCTCCAACAGGCACAAGACCTCACAAAAGTAATTATGATGAAGGAGCTGGTCTTAAAAAGCTTTTGTCTGGATTAGTGCTAAATTCAAAGATAAGGACAGTTTCTGCGTGCTTTACATGAGTGCAGGAGGCAATTTGTTATGTGAATATTATTGTTCAAGGCTAAATAGCTGGTAAAACAATAGGCGTGATGTGTCACAGCTGTAAGTGCTGTTCTGAAAAGGTAAACTTCCCAGCACTAATGAATTCATTAATCTCTCTATTTATTCCTGACAAGCAATTATCTCCTCTTGCAGAATGAGGGTCAGGAGGCAAGGTTGAGAGGCTTTCACACACTGCAGGAAAAATCAGATTGGAGTTATTCACCACCATACAGAGGCAGTCCTAGGGGAGTGGCAGGTGGGGGAGGAGGGCTGAGATGGGACATTAGTCACAGTTGAAATTCAGAACCTTCTGGTTGAAGGGGGAGGGGGAGAAGTGCCACCCTGGGTGGTTGCCTTGGTCGCTCATATCAGAAACCGCCACTGCCACCATCCCCATACTTACGCTCAAAACTTTTCACATTCCTGACCGATTTGAACTTAAAAAGGATTCGGTTGGGACATTACTTGCATTACTCGTAGCTCTGACTTCCGTCTCTGAGTTGTAGACGAAAGCTAAGTTTAGCTTTCGTCTACAAAAGCTAAACTTTTGTAGAACTTGAAATCTTTAAGTTCAGCCTGTGGGGATTTTATTGATTGATGATAATGTCTCAATAATCATCCTTAAAATGAATGGCGTGATGCCTGGAGTACGGCAGCCTTTCTCTTCCTGGCGCTGCTGGTTCAGAGCGAACGGCGGGAAGAGCAATGCAGGAGTATTTATACAGGTAAGCAGATAGACTGAACACGGTGGGTGGCTGAGTATTGATTGTTACAGTGTAAGTGTAGTTTTACAAGCGAACCGTGCAGTAGATTTCATATCATCCCGGTCTGAACAAATGGGTGGCGGCACATGGCCGGTAGATGAGTTTCTGAATGTGATAAATGAAGGTGCTGTAAATATCCCGTATTCCTCCCTGCCCGTTCTTACTTTCGTGACCTGGTCTACCGGTCCCCGGACTTAAGTTCGTCTGTTCCCTGGTCTATTTCCTCCCCTCCACCACCCCAACCACTCCAAGCCCCCCACTCCAGGCGACATTTCCCGTATTCTCAAACCCAAAGCTTGACAGGTATTGGGCAAGGTGAGAGTTCATTTGTTAAATTGACTGAAGATGAATACAACAACTGAAAGCCAACAACAAATAAAATATATGAAAGATAAATGTTATGTGGTATGTTGGTGCGGATTCACCTTTAAGGTGAGTGGTGGGCGGCACCAATGTAGCCTTTAAAGCCAGGTGTGTGCGGTGCGCGCTCACATACAATTGTTTGAGGTGTGGAGATGCCGTTGTGTGAGCTCCTGTGATCCTGTTCTTCCTCAAGCCTCAAATAATGGTCTTCAGGTTAGTTTTGTGATTTTCCTTTTGTTTGATTTTTAGATTAGTTTGTGGTGATTGTGCTTCCCTTGGGTTCAGGATTGTGGTCCCGTTCTGGTCTGGAAGTGTGTGTGGTTAGGCACGCGTTGTGGGCGTGGAGGTCCTAACTGAGGTAGGTGGGTTCATTGTCAGCTTGTTGGGCTTGGTGCCATAGTTCACCTTAAATTCTATTTTTAGATCCTGAGGGGTTCGGGACTTGGCGGTGGTTTGCCCCTCCGTCCTCCTGCCGCTTCCTGGTGCGCGCGCACCCACTCCGTAATTGTCCGTGGCGCAAGGAGAGCGCAGCCACACCCACGCCTTGTTTTGTCCAAGCTTTTTGCTTTGTCTTTTCAGCTGGGTGTCATTTACCCAATTGATTTATTCTTTATTCTGGCCAGGGTTCAACCGCTTATGGTGAGTCCCTCTACTTTTCAATGTTTATTTATAATTTGCATTCTTTTGTTTTTTGTTTGCATGTAGGTTTAATTTGTCAATTACTTGCATGATTTGTTTTGTTGTTTAGATTGTTCGTTGCTTTGCTCATTTTGTTTCTTTTGCTGTTTTGCATGTTCGTTTTTCTTTTGTTGCAGTGTTTGTTTTTGTTTTTGTTTTCTTTATAATTTCTTCTCTAATTGGGTTTGAAAACAAGTTGCCGCTGAAAAACTGACGTATGTGTTTGATGGAGTTTGTAAACTGTCTCATTTAAAATATATATATATATGTATTCTATCATCGTAGGCCTATTTTAAACTTTTGGAAAGAATAAATTATAAATTTTTAAACGTTATGATCCACCTCTTTGTTGTCCGAACCTGGCGTGGCCATTTTGTAGATGTTAGAAGCTGAATAGTCCTGGGGCCAAGATCCCAGGTGGCGTTGTTGGTTGTAACATTTCAACATTTCATAGTAGACACTGCTAGCGCCACATTTGGCGTTGTTGGCAGGATGGACATTAAGTAGAGGTGTGATTATTTTTGTATTGTCAATGTTTTTTTTTTTGTTTTCGCTTTTTTTTCTCTTTGCATTGATTTTTTTTGTTTGTTTTGTTTGTTTTTTTGTTCTTTCTGCATCTATGACAGTGGGTTGTTCTGTGGTGGACAGTTTTAGTGGACAAAACAACGGCTTTTCTTTTTAGGACCAAATATAAAATTAGTAGAAATTAAAATTTTCTTCCGTATTGAGAGCGTGTATACTGGTGGCTAGTATGGAGGAGGAAGTTCAGCGGCTAAGAGATCAATTGTCTCAGCTTAAGGCTGACAATGAACGGCTTCGCCGGGAGGGAGCTCTAGACCAGGCTGGACCGAGCGGCCAGGCTTCAGGCACTGCTATGGGCAGCAGTTCATCAGCCCCAACTATTTCTACTGAGCGCGTAATAGTTATGCCTCGTGATCGCAAGTGTCCCTTTTTTAACGGTAGGACGGGTCTGTCTTTAAATGACTGGATAGAGGAGGTTCAGGCTTGTATGCGGGCCCGTCATCTTTCCACAGGGGAGAAAGCATCATTTATTTTTGATCATTTGGAAGGTGAGGCTAAGAGTGAGATTAAATTTCGCCCGAACGAGGATCGGCAGGATCCAACTCGGATTTTGGACATTCTTCAGGAATTGTATGGCTGCATGCAACCATATGTAACCTTACAGCAAGCTTTCTTCTCTAGGAAACAACAAGAAGGAGAAACCTTACAGGAGTTTTCACTTGCTTTAATGTCTCTTATGGAACAGGTCGAACAGAGTACGCCTGGCGGAATGCCTAATGCTGCAGTTCTGCTACGTGACCAGTTTATAGAGTATGTGACGGACAGTGCACTACGTAGGGAGTTGAAGCGATTTGTTCGTGGTAGACCAGCTGCTACGTTGTTGCAGGTACGAGCTGAGGCCCTTATATGGGAGCGGGAGGGGCTGCCAACCGTTCATCGGGAACGCAGTTTCTCCCTTCCATCTATTCATGGCCTCCAATATGAGGTCCGAGGTAGCGCATGTACGTCCGCTGTGTCAATACCAGAGCTTAGTGAAGTGATGGAGTTGCTTAAAAAACAACAAGAACAACTTAGTCAGTTGACTAAGATAGTGGCTTCCCTTCAGGCTCCACACCAAGCCGCTAGGCCCCCTCGTAGTAGTATTAAATGTCGGAGGTGTAATCAGTTAGGCCATTATGCCAGTGAGTGTGACGGGGAGCGAGTCCCCTTTTCTGGTCGGCCCCACTCTGCTTCTGGGAGTTCTCATGCTGCAGCTTCACAGGGAAACTAGAACCCCCTGAACTGGGGAGCCAAAGTTCAGGAGGGGTGTTTTTGGGCTCACGGACAGGTGGATTTTCTGGTTTGATGGCCTCTTGTCCCTCTATAGAGGTTAACATGGGTGGAGTAATGGTCCCTTGCTTGTTAGATACTGGGTCAATGGTCTCCACCATCACAGAAAGTTTTTTTAGGCAACATTTTGAACCATGGGGCACCGATAGGCTTCTATCCTGCCATTGGTTGCAGTTGCGGGCAGCCAATGGGCTTGAAATACCATACATTGGATATTTGGAGCTAGATGTGGCTCTATGTCATAAAGTATTAGATCACTGTGGAATACTTGTTGTAAGGGATCCCCCTTCACTGGGGTCTTCAGTTCCCGGTATCCTGGGAATGAATGTAATTCGCCGTTGTTACAGAGAGCTGTTTGGTGCCCATGGCCACTCCCTTTTTGAGCTTCCTGTGGTGGTGCAGGCACCAGGCCCAGTTATTGCAGCTTTACAGAGATGCCATCAAGCAGCTGCTCATCAGCCAGAAACATTAACGGGGACGGCAAAACTGCGAGGTCCGCGAGTTGTGCGGATATCTGGTGGCACTATGAAGTTGGTTGCAAGCACCTCTCCCTGGCAGTTTGCTGGCCAAGTTGTTCTCTTTGAGCCTGCTGAAACTGGCCTTCCAGCTGGATTGCTAGTCTCTCCATGTTTGGTGAAGGTTGATAAAGGAACAGTCTACATCCCAGTGGTCAATGTTGGGACCATGGAGGCCTTTCTTTATCCTCGGACCAGCCTTGGAACCCTTAGTAGGGCGGAGGTGGTGAGTTTACCAGCAGGGGTCACCGAAGTTGACTGCATAACAGCTACAGTGTCTGCCCAGGCAGCCGGTGAGCTGGAGGACAGAGTGGGTGTAGTGGACCTCTCTGCACTCAACCCTGAGGAGCAGGTAAAGGTTAGGTCTTTGTTGCAGAAATATAACACGGTTTTTTCAAGGCATGATGGTGACCTTGGGTGCACCAATTTGATCACTCATGAAATCCCATTGTTGGATGAGGTGCCTGTTCGACAGCGCTATCGACGAATTCCCCCTTCAGAATATGAGACTGTGAAAGCCCATATTAACCAACTTCTTGAGGCACAAGTGATCCGGGAGAGCAGTAGTCCCTATGCCTCTCCTATTGTCCTGGTTCGTAAGAAGGACGGTAGCCTTCGCCTTTGCGTTGACTATCGCCTTCTAAATGGCAAGACTAGGAAGGATGCCTTTCCCTTGCCACGCATTGAGGAGAGCCTCGATGCATTGTCGGGGGCTCGTTGGTTTTCAACCATCGACCTGGCAAGTGGATATAATCAGGTTCCAGTAGCAGAGCAGGACAAGCAAAAGACTGCCTTTTGCACACCATTTGGCCTCTTCGAATTTAATCGAATGCCATTTGGGTTGTGCAACGCTCCGAGTACATTCCAGCGCCTAATGCAGAGGCTGTTTGGAGACCAACAATGTCAGTCGTTATTGTTATATCTTGACGATATTGTTGTGTACTCTTCTTCGGTTCAGCAACACCTGGACAGACTGGAGCTTGTTTTGGGTCGCCTCCAACAGGAAGGCCTGAAGGCCAAGTTGGAGAAATGCTCATTCTTCCAGCCCCAGGTCAAATATTTGGGTCATGTCATCTCCCATGAGGGTGTTTCTACAGACCCCTCAAAGATTGAGGTGGTGGCTGAGTGGAGGCGCCCTCAACATGTCACTGAACTGCGATCCTTTTTAGGTTTTGCTAGTTATTACCGGCGGTTTGTTGAGGGTTTTGCCAAATTAGCTGCCCCTTTACATAAGTTAGTGGCGGATGTTGCTGGAACTAAGCATAAAAAAGCTTCTGGAAAAACTTTAGATGGGAGTTGGACTCCTCAGTGTGCAGAAAGCTTTGAAGCCTTAAAGGCCAAGCTAGTTTCTGCTCCAGTGCTTGCATATGCTGATTTCTCCAAACCTTTTATTTTGGAGACTGATGCAAGCTACAATGGTCTAGGGGCAGTACTGTCACAGGAGACGGAGGGTGGCATCAGACCCATTGCCTATGCCAGTCGTGGTCTTCGGCCCACTGAGCGCAATATGACAAATTACAGTTCCATGAAATTGGAACTTCTTGCGCTCAAGTGGGCCATGACTGAAAAGTTTAGGGAATACTTGCTCGGGCAGAAGTGTCGGGTGTTCACAGATAATAACCCACTGAGTTATCTTCAGTCTGCTAAGCTCGGAGCGCTTGAGCACAGGTGGGTTGCCGAACTTGCTGCATTTGATTTTGAAATAAAGTATAGATCTGGACGTAGTAATGGGAATGCGGATGCCCTATCTAGACAGTATTTAACATCTTCCGAGCTAGCCACTCAATTGCTGCCAGGCAGCTCTGTCCCATTGGCCCTCCAGCATATTGTAAGCCCACACTGTGCCAGCCAAGCCTCGATTTGTGCTTTGCCAGAACGCTCATTGTCTGAAATTTGTATTCTGCAGGCGAACGACCCTTGCTTGAAGGAGGTCCTGGTTTTCTGGCAAAGGCGGACACGACCTACTGCAACAGAACGCCGTGGCCTGTCTAGACAGACACTGACACTCCTTCAGCAGTGGGATCGATTGAGAGAGAGAGAAGGAGTACTGTACCGTCGGTTCTTGCGGCCTGATGGTGGGGAAGAAAACCTCCAATTACTCCTGCCTATAGCGCTTAAGGAGCAAGTTCTTGAACAGCTTCATCAGGAGCATGGCCACCAGGGTATTGAGAGAACCCTTGAACTGGTGCGCCAGCGATGCTTTTGGCCAGGGATGTCTTCTGATGTCAAGCAGTGGGTGCAGCAGTGCGAAAGGTGTCAGGTGGCTAAGGACTCTGCGCCAGCATCCCATAGTTTTATGGGACATTTGCTCGCCTCTCGCCCCAACGAAATACTGGCTATTGATTTCACGTTGCTTGAGCCGTCTCGTAATGGGGTTGAGAATGTCCTTGTTATGACAGATGTGTTCACCAAGTACACTATAGCTGTTCCCACCCGTGATCAACGAGCTTCCACTGTGGCTAAAGTAATTACCCAGGAGTGGTTTTATAAGTTTGGCGTGCCCAGCCGCATACATTCAGATCAGGGAAGGTGTTTTGAGAGTGCCATTTTCCAGCAGCTTTGTTGGCTGTACGGTGTCGGGAAGTCTCGAACCACGGCATACCACCCTGCTGGAATGGTCAATGCGAACGGTTCAATCGCACTCTACATAACCTTCTTAGAACCCTTCCACAGTCTCAAAAACAGGATTGGGCTGTATGTCTTCCTCAAGTGCTCTTCTCATACAACACCACACCCCATCAAAGCACTGGGGAGTCGCCCTTCTTCCTGATGTTTGGGCGGGAGCCGAATCTTCCAGTGGACTTTGCCCTCGGTCGAGTACCTGACCCACTTTCTGGGTCAGTGCAAAACTGGGTTGCAGAGCATTGTTCAAGGCTCAAAATGGCTTTTTCCGTCGCTCATGATCGACTGGTTGCGAATGCTAGTCGCAGGAAGGCAAAACATGATCTTAAGGTTAGGGAAGCCCCTTTGCAGATTGGCCAGGTGGTCTACCTACGAGATCATAATTTCAGGGGACGCCATAAAATTCAGGACATCTGGCATTCGGACCCATTTCAAGTGCTGAAGGTTCCTGTCGGAGACAGCCCAGTTTACACCATTGCTCCTGTTTCTAATTTGCGTGCACATCGCAATGTGCATCGGGACATGCTTAAAGCTCAAGTCATCTCAGGTCCCATGCCTCAATCATATAAGACTGAACCATCTCCTCAGGTCGATTTAGACAGCAACGCTTCTATTGATGGTGATGTCTGGGTTGTGGCTCCATCAACTTCTTCTCTTCCAACTTCTGTGGTTCCATCTGACCCAGGCCCTTCTAGCCAGGCTGGCATTGCTCCCTCAGAGACTGTAACAGTAGGAGGAAATGGTAATCAAGTCATAGAGGAAGCAGCAAGAGGTACCAACTGTTCAGTCTTGCGTCGATCTACTCGTGTGACTGCTGGGAAGCATTCCAATGTACATCATCTTCCCAGAGCGCTTGATGGGTCATCTTCCTGATTGGTGTAGGGTTTAAACTACTATGCGTTTCTAGGTGGGTAGTGTTTTGTTGTCGTCGGGCCGTCGACAAAGAAAGGGGGGGAAGAATGTGGTATGTTGGTGCGGATTCACCTTTAAGGTGAGTGGTGGGCGGCACCAATGTAGCCTTTAAAGCCAGGTGTGTGCGGTGCGCGCTCACATACAATTGTTTGAGGTGTGGAGATGCCGTTGTGTGAGCTCCTGTGATCCTGTTCTTCCTCAAGCCTCAAATAATGGTCTTCAGGTTAGTTTTGTGATTTTCCTTTTGTTTGATTTTTAGATTAGTTTGTGGTGATTGTGCTT
The DNA here is from genome assembly GCA_033032245.1 of Poecilia picta. Lineage (NCBI taxonomy): Eukaryota > Metazoa > Chordata > Actinopteri > Cyprinodontiformes > Poeciliidae > Poecilia > Poecilia picta. Next base: position 15,123,150 of record CM065354.1, on the reverse strand, counting down.
CCCTTGGGTTCAGGATTGTGGTCCCGTTCTGGTCTGGAAGTGTGTGTGGTTAGGCACGCGTTGTGGGCGTGGAGGTCCTAACTGAGGTAGGTGGGTTCATTGTCAGCTTGTTGGGCTTGGTGCCATAGTTCACCTTAAATTCTATTTTTAGATCCTGAGGGGTTCGGGACTTGGCGGTGGTTTGCCCCTCCGTCCTCCTGCCGCTTCCTGGTGCGCGCGCACCCACTCCGTAATTGTCCGTGGCGCAAGGAGAGCGCAGCCACACCCACGCCGTTGTTTTGTCCAAGCTTTTTGCTTTGTCTTTTCAGCTGGGTGTCATTTACCCAATTGATTTATTCTTTATTCTGGCCAGGGTTCAACCGCTTATGGTGAGTCCCTCTACTTTTCAATGTTTATTTATAATTTGCATTCTTTTGTTTTTTGTTTGCATGTAGGTTTAATTTGTCAATTACTTGCATGATTTGTTTTGTTGTTTAGATTGTTCGTTGCTTTGCTCATTTTGTTTCTTTTGCTGTTTTGCATGTTCGTTTTTCTTTTGTTGCAGTGTTTGTTTTTGTTTTTGTTTTCTTTATAATTTCTTCTCTAATTGGGTTTGAAAACAAGTTGCCGCTGAAAAACTGACGTATGTGTTTGATGGAGTTTGTAAACTGTCTCATTTAAAATATATATATATATGTATTCTATCATCGTAGGCCTATTTTAAACTTTTGGAAAGAATAAATTATAAATTTTTAAACGTTATGATCCACCTCTCTTTGTTGTCCGAACCTGGCGTGGCCATTTTGTAGATGTTAGAAGCTGAATAGTCCTGGGGCCAAGATCCCAGGTGGCGTTGTTGGTTGTAACATTTCAACATTTCATAGTAGACACTGCTAGCGCCACAGTTAGATTAACAAGAAGAGAAAAATTATTTCCAGTTACCTTTAAATCATGTTTATTAAGCACTTGGTGTTGGTAACACAGCAGTTTTTGTTAAAAATGTAGACAGTTGCTCAGTAGAAGAAAAATAATCCTTACATCATGAAGACGATGTGGAGGTTCATCCTTAGAGCTGGTTGGTGATCTGGTGGAGCCAGCGCCTCTTCTAAGACAGAAAAGTCTTTAGGTTTCCTAACACCTGATCTCTCTGGCTTCCACTTTCATCTTCATTTGCTTAGACTGCAAATATATGTTGAAAATAAAAACATTGATAAACGAGTTAGAACAACAACCTCACAATATCTCTTTGCTTCCATCCATCCATCCATTTTCTTTTACACCCTTGTCCCTTAGTGGGGTCGGGAGGGGTGCTGGTGCCTGTCTCCAGCTAACATTCCAGGCGAGAGGCGGGGTCACCCTGGACAGGTCGCCAGTCTGTCGCAGGGCATCTCTTTGCATATTGAGCTTAATTAAACCAGGTTAAGTTCATGAAGAAAACTATATCCAACCAGTTCACACTGAAGCCTTTATCCACTCAAGAAGCATTACATAGATAAACGTGAATTGCCGAAACAAGGGAAAACTCCACACTAATTATGTCAGCATGAAACCGGAAATCTGTTTGTAGAAAGAGAGATTTAATTATGCCAAACCTGCTTCTTCTTGCTCCCCACAATAGATAAGCAAGCTTGTGGGAATATTTCCTGCCATGTTAGCAGAGTACTGGGTGATGGTGGGTAATAGTGAAAATATGTGTTCATGTGTGATAAGGAACAACCTATTCCCAATCTTCACACACCTGTCAGGCATACAGCTTGTTATCTTGGCTCTGAGGGCCCTGGCTGGTGTTGTCAAGAGCAATCACACAGAGACACGCATGTAAAAAATGTTTAACAATCTTACAGTACATAAAGAACAGAGAAAACTAAAGAGAACCCAACATTGTCTTAATCTATTTATTGTTTAAATGGAGGAGTAGACAGTTTACCTTGTTAAAACAAAAAATAATGAGTTAATTAGACTGTAATAAGCACAGTGAACTGCACAAGTGAATCCGCACATGGTTCCGGCTTGCTCTGCTCGAGCTGAAGAGATAAAATCCTTTCAGTCATTCAGATTTGCACTTCACTTATCCTGCACTAAAAACAAAAACCAAAATGGAGCTGGAAGATGTTAAATGAAACCTGGGAGAAGTTATGCTGCTTATTCAAATGGAGCTCTAAAAACCAAAGAAGTAAAATTAAAATAACAAGTTGGGTTTGCTCCGTCCTCCAATCTCAAATTAAAGTCAATTAGTCTGGTTGGTTCGGGCTCAGACATAATGTTTAATCAGTCCATAGACATATGGTTGGGTTGGATTTTTTAGGTCTGATCTAAATATTAGTGCAGATTCTAAAGATTTGAAAGCTTTGATTATACACTTTCAGAAGCTGTAAATAACTCGAAACAGCCTGAGTTCATGGTACTGTTTGGTTTTACATTTACCAAACAGCACCAGCCTTATCACTAGGATGAACAAGGAAGAACAACAGTAAAAGAGTTAGGAAAACAAAAAAAATGTCAGGTTAGATGTGTGGGGCAAATTGGAGTTAGGTGGTCCATGAGTCCATAAGGGATTCTCAGCACAAAAAGGTTTGAGAAACACTGAGCTTGATGGAGAAGAGGAAGCTGGTTCTAATGATGGACCTAACCCTATTTTTTGAGACATAAAAACAGAGTCACAGTCATCGTCAGGAAGCAACGATGACTCCAGGATTTCTGGGGGGACAGGATCAAAGATGAAGATCTAGATGTCTATCCCCTCCAAATCACTGAATGATGATAAACAGATCTATGTATAATATGATTATCTTTAATTCTGATTTTATTCAAATAATGATGGGTTTTTTTAAACAAATGGGTCAAGTTCTGCCTGTGGTCCAACATACCAACATACTGTTTGTACATAGCAAGCTGTTCGATTTTAGTATGTTTTTAATTTATTGATAGGCAATAAAAATATTGTATTAGGATTTATACTTCTAAAAGTAATTATTTATTCATCAATATTTAAATATTATTTCTTGTAAAATAAAACAATTTGTTGATTCAAGGATCCATAATCAAAATATGTTTGATTATGCATCAAATGCATCTAAGTACAATTGTATAATATTTTACTTTTTCTACAATTACACCTAAATTTTATATACAGTATTACTACTAGTAGTAATATTCATTTTCATTCCTTAGTTGCCTAATGTAGCTAAAAAGCTTCATACCCATGTGTAATCCATTCTTGACATCAAATCACTTCTGTTTTAGTGCCAATCAACCAACCATTGTAGAATTTTTACATCTCCTTGGTTGAACTAAGGGCTGCACAGTGGCTGAAGAAGATCCTGGGTTTGACTCCAGGGTCTTTCATGTTTGCATGTTCTCCCTTCGCATGGTGGGTTCTCTCTGGGTACTCCAGCTTCCTCCCACAGTTCAAAAAGATGACTGTGAGGTTAACTGGTCTCTCTAAAATTCTCCCTAGGTGTGCGTGAGTGTGTGTGCATGGTTGTTTGTCTCTGTGTTGCCCTGCGACAGACGGTCCGAGGGTGACCCCGCCTCTCGCCTGAAACATTTGAAGATTGGCACCAGCAACCCTCCCGACCCCACCAGAGACGAATGTTGCTAAAAAAGCTTCATCCATCCAATGGATGGATGGATGGATGGATGGATTAACAACAAAAGCGGTATTATTTTTTCATGCGCGTGTTTTCCATGTCCAAGTGTGTTACCATATGTTATTTTTACTGTTTTTTATTGACATCCGTCATGTTAAAAATGTGAGTGTGGTTTGCAGTGATGCTGCTGTTGTACCAGAAACAGAAGCAGATGGAGCTCTCCCACTCATTTGAATGTGAAAGGAGTCTTTATTCAGAATATCTCCCCTGGCAGTGTATCTTCAATCTGTCCCATTTGGTGCTGTGACCTCTGTGAGGCGGACTAGGGTCAGTGGTTCAGCGCAGCATAATACCCTCCGCCACTTCTGTTGTCAGTCAGAGCTAGTCCCACTTCTCTTCTAACTACAAGGGCACCAGCGTTCTTAACAATAATCTAATTAGGTATTAATGAGCCCTGTAGCCTTGGATGTAATGGGCTTTTTATGGCCATGTTATTGGGGACTGTGGTGATGGAGAACGAAAGGTCGGCTGAAGTAAATGAGACAAACTGCATTTATATAAATAAAGATGTGCCTTACATAGGCATGTCTGTTGTGTCTGTGAGAGTGAGAAGGACAGAAGATTACTGTCATTACTTGATCAATTATGTTCACAACATTAAAAATGAAAATAATCTGCAGTAAGATTAGTTTTCATACTCCTGTTCTTTTTATTTTTTCTGTGCCACCTTTAGAGGTGGCAACAGATATTTGAAAAGCAAGCAAGACCACATGATATTCTTTAAAAAGATAATTTTAAAGGTCTAGAGGAAGACCCAGAGGAAGACCCAGCACTCGCTGCAGGGACTATGGTTCTCTGCTGAAATGCCTTGGGATTCCCTGGAGGAGCCGGAACAAGGAGCTGGGGAGAGGGAAGTCTGGACCTCCTTAGTTAGGCTGCTACCCCCTGTGACCCGATTCAGGATAAGTGGAAGAAAATGGATGGATTGATACTTTAAAGATCCACTGTTATGCAAAATTCACTTTTTGCATGTGCTTCTAAAACAGTCTAGAAACAGAAACAGTCCAAGAAAAAATAAACACCCAGCCATTTTTGGGAAATAAAGCAGTTCTACTGGCATCTGCAAAACAATCTGTTTCAAAAATCTGTAAATTGTTGCATCACTTTTTTTTTACCTAGCAACTCCAAGCCAACTCCAGTTCCTCACCTGACAACCCAAGTGCAGCTCCACTCTCTTCATTACTAGTTACAACTGCAATGGCTGCTGGAAAAAGAACATATATATACATATATATACATACATATACATGTATATATATATATAAAAATATATACAGTATATATATATATATATATATATATATATATATATATATATATATATATACAGTATATATATACATATGTCAGCTGTTGAAATCTGATCTTTAAAAAAACCATATCAATTTAAAAGGAATAAAAAGTCACATCTCTATTTAAATTATTTCACAGACAAAGTTGGCACCATCATGACCTCTCTCTTGCCCATTGTCCAGGCTCCCCTCCTCTTATTTGTCATACATGGTCATCTTTTACCCCAGTGTCATTACAAAACCTCCCAGCACTGCTGGATCAAAGAAAAGGGTTTTTTAGCCCACTTAATGTCCTCCTCAGATCTTTTTTCTCCTCTTTACTTCGTTTCATTTGTATGATTAACTTCTGGTTTTAGGTTTCATGCTTTTATTTTGATGTGGCAACTTCTGCTTTATGTATTATCAAATATCAGCTTAATGACAACAAAAGACAAGACAAAGTGTAACAGGTTTATACAATGTGTGCACAATTATTAGGCAAGTTTTAGTTTTGGTCCTATAATCATTTTTATGCATATTTTCCAACTTCTAGAGAGCCAGAAGAAGGCTCTGGGAACTCACTGGGAGCAGTGGCGCCGGAACCCGGGGGGCCATTGCCCCAAACTCTGACAATCTGTGACTGATATCTCTCCGTCTATATGTACAGACACAGGCAAAACCTACAGCATTGAGATCTGGCCAAAATCTGTAAACGCTCCAGATGGGTGCATTAGAAGACCACAATGATCCAGGGAACACAGGTGAGTGGCGGACAGAGACACAGGTAGCACAAGACTATGACCATGACAAGCAGGTGGCACAGGTGGGGTTAAATACACAAGGGAATAATTAGAGGAACAGGAGACTTCTGGGATCAATCAGAGGGAGAACTGGACAACACAGTAACTACATTAACAGAAAAACACAAAAATCCACATCCTCACACCTATACAGACATACAGCCATGGGTAAAATGCCACTCTTGTTTTCTTCAGGTTTATTTTTCATTTTGATGTCCTGTATAATAAATTGTCCGTAACTGTTTGATTTGTGAACTGATATTTAGCCATTTTAGAAGAATATCATGTAATAGAAATTTTATTGTCTCACAACAAGGAAAAATCTGGTGCAACAGCAGCAAAATGACAATCGAAGCACATAGATTTACACAGAGAAAAAACGTAAAAGACAAATTAAGGGTAATGTAATGTACAATAATTAGAAAGTTGCAGCATAAAAGAATGTAGAGTAATTATAAACAGCTCACTCCCATCCTAAGAAAAGTGCACCTGAGTACCTTCAGAAAATACGCAACCCAAGTTGCCCAAGTCTGTCGGGTATTACCCTGTCCAGAACCAAGGTCAACTGAGGTAAACTGAGGTTAACTCTGAGGCAAACTCATCAGACCTGCAGGCGTTCCTGATGAGTTTTCATCTCCACACAGATGCTGAGGTTACACAGACTGGCAGGAAGAGTCCCGATTTAGAACCTGTAGGTTTTGAGTCTGGAGGTGATTTCCTAATGCACGTAGCGGTCCTCAGCTTTTGTCATGCTGCACCTTGTTTCAAGACATTTTTGGTCCGTCAAGATGTAATTGAAGAACGCTCAAGTTCCTCTTGCTTGCCATTGTCATCTGGGTTTGAACCCAGATGATGAGAGAAGTCCAGTTTGGTACCACAGGTTGTGACACTGAAGAGTTCATTCCCATTCGCAGGACAGTCTTCGGCTATGTAGTCCTGACTCTTCTTCAGTGGCAGAGTTCTCTGTCCATCTCCATCTTGACTCAAACCCGCCTGGAGTTCCTCTTTTACATTTGCTTTTTACATGGGTCTCCATTCTGTTGCCATGCTTGTTTTGTTGGCTGCCTGCTTGACTAAATGATCTCAGATCCACTTCCCTGCCTTGGGAGGCATTATCTCATGATGTCTGTGCTCTTGTCCCACGGCTGCTCACGGGTCACCCTCCATCTTCTAGCCAGAGGTTTGAGTTCTTCTTTGGGTCGTCCATCCGTTTCCTGTTCAGCACTCTCTTCTAGCTGGTGGCTTTTATCCTAACCTTTCCTCTAAACTCTCAGACACAATAAGTCAGCCATCATTATTAAACTCTGATCAACTTTACCTGAGGTTATAGGTCATTTCTAATGACGTTGACATGACACAATGACATTTTTAAAATTTCACAATTTCAACAGATGAAATTTTAAGTATGGTAATCTTTAGATCTAAACCCCCATGGAAAAGAAAAGAAGGGTGGCCATGTTGGTCACCGATTTATTTTCTAAATGCTTATTATTCTGACGTTAACAGGTAGTAATATAATAATAATCAATTTAATTTATAATGCACTTTTCATTAATAAAAATCTCAAAGTGCTACATGGTGCATCTAAAAACATAAAATCAACAATCAAAAACAATTTTTTAAAAAAAGACTGTCATTTAAAAGTGGTGTAGACTTGTCTAAAAAGGAAAGTTTTCAAGCCAGTTTTAAAATCGGACAATAATTGCGGGGCTCTCAAATAATCTGGGAGAGAATCCATAGACGAGGAGCAGCCACAGCAAAGGCTTGATCACCCATAGTCCTTAGTCTTGATCAAGGAAGGTGGAGAAGATTGCAGGCTTGGGATTGTAGGGGTCTAGATGACAATGAGTGAGATGGGAACATTTTCTGCTTAATTTCAGTTGCATAATAATCTTCCACACTAATAGTTGCCCAATAATTGTGCAGACGTACATATTGTCCTAAGAAAACCCAAATCTCATTTTTACTTTCTGAAATATTCAGATTTGAGAGGTTATTAACATTTTTGGATGGACCAACAGCGACATAGTTGCTCAACAATTAAATTAATCCTCAAACTACAACATGTGTAATAATTGTGCTCACAGCATCCCTCTTGATAGACGCATAGCCACAAGTCATGTTTATTTTGTAAATATGAGTGTTTTGGATATTGAGCAGCTAAAACTGTGCATTTGTTTTATTGTATATTAAAACTACAGTTATGTTTTTTAATTATAGCTGCTATTTTAAGTTGCAATGGTCTTTTAGCGTACATAGTGTTTTTCTGTATAAGCTTTCCCAGCTCTTATGGTAAAGCTAGGAATGTGTTGTGGGACACATGCCACATCTTATCCGTCTGTGAACAAACTTTTGAGTTGGCCAGGAATTATTGCTTCCAACATTTTTAAAGTAAACCTATTACGTCTGCTTAAGGTTTTTATCAATAAAATTAAATGCTCGTAAGTCACATTGCTTCAGTGAAATGCCTTTAACAGTGGTGCATATCATGAGATCTGCTATTGTCACTGAAGCTCTGCCATGAAGCTTCACCAAGGTCAAGCTCTTGTTTTGATTTGGACCACTGAATACAGCAACTCAAACTCCTCCCAAAGTTCTCAAAGCACTTCCTTTCCCACCCTTCAAAGAATGGGGACAGGTGGCAACACTTTTTCAAAGACATATAAAATAAGCCGAGTCTCTGTTGTGAAACATTGTCTAGACAGATCATTCCCTCTGAAAAGCTCAGAGAACTGGGGCTTGCGTTCATACTCTTCCTCCTTTGTCTTTCCACCTTCCCTGCTGGCAGAAGACAAATGCCAGACTCCACTTCCTAAATATTTCCACAGTTGCAGACTGATTCCCTGTTGGGCCCCAGCGTCCAGTGGGAGGCGGACCTCCATGACCAGCCATGCAGAGTAACTACACAAGAGAACGGCTGGCTGCCCTGCAAGGCCATGCAGATGCAGGTGTCAATCATGACTGGAAGCAAGCAGGACTAGAACATGATAGCATTTTTGCTACCATGCAATTATTTAATTATTTCAGGAAATCAGTTAAGTAAATGTGAACTGTAAAATGATAACGGTGCTGCAATATTATCCATTATTTAACCTGGAAAGCACTACTTAAAGGGTCACTTGGGAAGACTGCAGATATGCAAAATTAAAGGATCCCCAAGTTGGCGAGTTATTACCCTCTCAGGTTTAGAACTTCAGCCTATGACAATCACCTATAATGAGTTGGCTTCTGGTTAGTAAGATGATAGGAACTTCCAAGGGAAATACTTTTTTTTGTAGCTGACAGGCAAGAGACATGTCAGGAGTCAGCACTCAAAAGAGAGGTTTGATTGAAGCTAAGCTTTCCTCTACCCAGGACTTGTACAGGTGGGATCAGGAAAGGGCAGCTGACATCTTTACAAGCTCCTGGACATGAACTGTGTAGATTTTTACCTTCTGTTTGGCACCACAGAGCACATTTTGTAGTAAACTAGCTGCCACAGAGACCGTTTCTTCTCTCGCATACAGTCTGAGTAGTGAACTTTGATGTGTACTGGTGTCCCAGCTGCCCTCAAATATGTTGGGGTGAAAACCTGGAGGCAGGGCTGGCCAGGTGAAAAATAATCATCTATTTATGCATATTCACATATTTAAATCGACTGCATTTTTCTGAAATACATTTGAAATACGTTATCAATTGGACATACTTTATGTAAATACTAGTTTCTGCGCCTCAGTGCTATCAGTGCACAGCTACAGTTCAATGTCACTCCAATCATATAATGCTGTGGAAGTTAAAGGTAATTATTTTAGTTTGATTCTTACTGCTTAGCTCTGCCATTTCTGAAGCATAAACTGAATGTTTCTTCTGATAGTGGTCCAAGTGTCACAAAACATGCTTCAAATGATTGGGGCACATAAAGATGCTCATTTGTTTTCGTCAATACCCACTTCTTCATGAGCGTCAACACAAATTTTACTGGTTTTCATTTCCTGAGACATTGATGTCAAATTATTCACTGGGAAATCTGAACTGGAATAGCTTTAAGCTCCAGTTTTGTTTTATCAAATGTCATCAAAGTCTAACTTATCCATAGCATTGTTAACAATTTTTAGTTAATCTTAATATTGCTCATTAATTTTGTCAAATAATACAATCTGACCCAAACAGTGAAATAGGCTGCTATTAACAGCAGCCTGTTAATAATAATAAGCTTTATTTTAATAACAGCTTTATTAAAATTAAGCTGTTATTGTTTTTTGTTTGTTTGCTTCTCTGCTCAAACTTGACAGAAACATGGAAAGCAGTGATAGTTTGCACACTGTTGTTCAGCAAACCAAAAACGATCATATGCCAGCGTAAGGTAGTCCTGAAGATGAACATGGTGCAGTTTCATTTATGCAAATGTAAACGCCAAAGAACTAGCAAATCAGAGCTGCAGTGTTCTGGACGTAGCCTCGTTCTTGGTGAAATGGCTGCCTGGACGGAGCTTTGGAGTCTTTTGGCTTTATATTTTGCAATATAGTATATCTATTTCTGTTTTATATTATTTTTATTGTTGATTCCCAAATATCATAGCTGGTGGGACTTTAATAAATGACACGGCAGCCAGGCAAAAGATGCCTGTGTTGGTAAGATGGATGCTAATGCCGTTTCTCTCTCTCTGTGTCTGTCATGCTTAAGACATTTAAGTAATTTTAATGGCTTTTGTACTTCAATTTCTGAGAAAAGAGTGATTTTCAGTTTTTTTATTTGCAAAGTTTACTAATGTCATGAGGACTACAGGCCATGCTTCATAGGTGTTTGAGGATTTGAGTCATTTTTCGGTTTGACTTCAGCTTATTTACAGAGCAAGAACTCTGCCCCATCTACTTAAAAACGTTAATGCAACTATTGCACAATTTATTTAGGTTTATCAAGCAAGACTGTTCTTTGTTTAAAGTACTTTCTTATTTCGTTACATGAAAAAGAAAGTCAAAGTAAAGTGATTTTAATTTTTTCAAGCAGATTAACCAAACTTTGTATAAATTATTCAACATTTTGAATATCCCATCCGTTCATAATCTTACACTCTTACAATTTTATTATAAATACCCATGAGATTGGAGGGATTAATTTTATCTTACGGTGTGATTCTGAACTGGAAATTATTCTAATTTTGAAAAAAATTAAAAAATAAAACAAAAATGTAATTAAAATGTCTCCATCTGAATCAAAAATCTGTGTTGGTGAGACAAATCATTCTTGATCTGAAGACAGGGACCACAAAGGGCCAACAGGTCGCATTTTAGACATCCCTGCTTTTATTATTTTATTTTTTAGCCTTTATTTTATCAGTATAAAAACCCATTGAGATTTAAAACCTCTTTTCCAAAGAAGTCCTGGCCAAGAGGCAGCAACACATACAACTCAAAAAATTACAGTTACAAGACAATGGTGCATGTCATTGAATCGGCCTTGAGGAGGGTTGAATAGATCAAACGACCATTTAAAATATTCAGTTCTTTATTTTTTTTTATTCTTACAGCTCAGCATCCTAATTTGGCTTGGTTTGCTCCTGGCATTCTGCTCTGGCTGTGGGGAACCTATTAACCTTTTTCAATTAGGCTTTTTTTATCTTTCCATGAAACCTGTCAGTCTCATTAAGGTTTGCCTTAATGTGACTGACCGCATTGCGGTCACAATGTAACGCCTCTAAGGGCCATGTGATGGACGCCACCAGCCTCCTCCCGTAGCAAAGATTCATCCTGGATTAAACAGGTTTAGAAAATAGATGGATGGGTCAGTAGGGGAAATGGAAAATCTGAATGTCTGTAAAAAAAATAAAAATAAAATAAAAAACTCGTCGGAGTTTATACTTCAACGTGCGAATGATAAGTAAATAGGTTTTAACTACACCCGCTGCTTCTACAGCTCAACCATGTTCAACCATATAAGCTAAACGTGCGCTGACATTTAACTTCCGGTTATATATTTACATTTCACGTGTCTAAGAAGTTTGAAAAGTTTTGTAATAAACACCCTGAATGTAAACATTATTTTATATCTGTAATGTAAAAAGAAAAATCCCAGATCTCGTTTTCCCTCAGTCCATTGGATCAGCTACACATTAAACCTTTTTCTTTGGTTTAGGATGAGGAAAAATAAAAATGTTTTTTTTTGTCACTGGGTCTACTTTGGAAAAGTTGCTCTATGTTCAAATCAATACTTGTTTGCATTAAAGCAAGTATTTTTAGATGTTCCAAATAACATCTTTTCAATTTTAAATGAAAGATTTTCAAGCATCAATTACTTAATTAGTTAATTAATTCATTATGGTCTTTTGCAGCTGCGCGTAGCCAACAAATATTACGTGACAACAAGAATAACGGAGATAGATAAATACGAGAACGATCGATTCTGTGACATTCAGTTAGGTGCAAAATGAACATTGCAAAGCATTTCTTTTCTTTTCCTGGCAGAAAAGCCACATATCGGGCTGCACTTCAGCACGTTTGTGTTCCAGGCTTGAATTTGGATGACTGTTGATGAAATGGCTGAACGTCGAAGCACGGAGACAATTTCATGCTCTGCAAAGCTTCAACATCTCTGATAGCGGCGAGTTCCACGGTGTGAGTTCATCTCCTTCACCAAGAATCCCGCAGTTCCACTCAGCAGGACCGATGATCCCAGACCCCGAGCTGGAGCCCTAAAGGGACAGCGGCGATTTGATTGACTATTCCGTTTCATCCGCTGGGGGAAATGGGGTCAGTGTGGGAATATTTGATCAGGTATAAAAGAGTTTAGTTTTGTCAGGTGAAGCCTGAGCTTGTAACCTGCCTCCCTGCTCTTCTCTATCTGCAGTGATACACAAAATAGTTAATATAAATAACCGTCGCTTACTAAATATTAAGAATATTTAATTACAAACCGTATAAACATGACATTTTGTATATTTTTACTTTATTTCATTCGTAATGTTTTATGGTTACGAAGAACATTTACGGAGCATTTTACCGTATTTATCGGGACTCTTGCTGCCCTACAAAAACAAAGGAAAAAAAGGAAAAGTAAAGAAATGTCTCTTAGCATAATATAGGCCAACACATTCCCCAGGACTAATTAGGTTCTTTTTAGGTTCTTTATTCAACAGTCCATCGTTTGTTGGGCTAATCAGAACTGAACGGGGTTTTTTGTTCAGTCGCAGCAGACAAACTTAACAGCAGCTCTGGTTGTTAAAGTCATGGCACATCTGGATCTTATAATTAATGTCAGTCTGAATTTTCCGAACATCGTCTGTTGTTGAGAAGCAGTAGTAGTACCTATTATTATTATTATTATTGCAGCCGAACCTGTTGTCCTGGTTTCAGCAGAACCTGAAGTTGATTAAAACTATCGTTCAGCTCTCCGTGGAAAATCTTTGGTAGTCTTTTTGTTTCCTCTTTTAAATCGGCGACGGTTGTGAAGAGTCGGCGAAGAGGACGAACCGCTTGGTTTAACTCCGCAGCCAAACCCGGAACCCGTCCCACCGCTCCGTGATGCCGTCCTGTCCCGGGTCCAGCTCGGCCCCTCAGTCGCTGTCCTCTTTGTCCTGCTGTACGGTTGTAGTTGAATGGTTGTAGAGTCCCTGCGCCATCAGCTGCAGCGCCAACCCGTTCTTGAAGCCGCTGGCCTTTTTTATCTTGGCCCTTTTGTTCTGAAACCAGATTTTGATCTGAGACTCGTTGAGGTTCAGCTCCCGGGCCAAAACCTGCCGCCGCTGCTCCGTGATGTACCGGTTCACCTGGAACTCGGTCTTCAGCCTCTGGAGCTGCTCTGCGGTGAAGGCCGTGCGCGGCCGCTTGTCGTCTTTGCAGCTTTTACACTTTTTCAATTTCCGCGTCCTTGGGCCTGCAGTAAGAGCAAGTGGCAGCAGAGCGAAAATATGAATATACAGCGCAATGCAGATCACTGGGAATCAGAGAAAATACCTTTTCGCACCTTCTGCGTTCAGTACGTTCATCAGTTTCAGCGCCGGACACACCGCTTCGCCCCTTCAGAACTGAACTGAACGGAACCGGCAGTGTAAACCCCCGAAGCGGATCTGAACTAAACTATAGAGGCCTGCGACTAAACATGAAGCCACGGCCTGGTTCTGACCTCTGACGGCTCGAGTCCAAAGGTCCAAAGATGTTGAAACGAAACAAACTTATTCGTTTCTCTAAAAGATATTAAAAAAAGGCTTAAATAAATGCCGCTTATTCTATAATTAATCTATAACTTACTAGATATAATAATTATTATTATTATTATTATTATTATTATTATTATTATTATATTGAATTTAGTGATTCATCTCAAAGGTGTGTCCTAAGACCAGCGGCATAAAAAGGAAATTCATTTAGATTTTTATGGTTGCAAAACGGAGGGAAATAAATATGTCCACTGAGTCATTCCTACCCGTTTTCACTCTCTACATTCTGATCCAATATTAGCAACAGTGTTATGCAAGAAAAGCAGGCAGTGAGCCAGAAACAGCATCAGACACCTGTCTGACAAACACACTGAGAGAAGTCTAAGTCCCTCTGCACGTTAATGTATAGTCAAGCATGTCATAATAATATATATTATATTTATTATTATTATTATATTATAACAATAACAATTATAATTATTATTATTATTATTATTATTATTATTAGTATTAGTAGTAGTAGTAGTAGTAGTAGTATACAATTTAAGGGTCAAATTAGGTGAAGTTCAGTTAATACATTTGACACAAACACAATCATTAATACATTACATGTTTTATAAATCTGGAGAGCTGTTGAATGCGGTTTTATTCAGTTTGTCTGTTCCTATCAAATAAACTTACTAAAATAAAAATAAGATTACATTACACATATTCAGCTGAAAAACTGATCTTTTAAAACACATTATATACACACGCACAATATTACACTGGGGCAAAATACAAAATATTAAAAACGAAATATATATATATTACTCTAGGACAAAAAACAAACAGAAGATTCAGGTTTGATGAAATCTGAATCAAATTAAATGGCGTTTCAAAGAACATTTACTGTAATGACAGTGTTCGTTTGTAGCTTGTTTTTCTTCTTAGTTTAATTTATTTTATTTGAACCTCTTCCAAATTCTAATTGAGGAGTAATTTAAGAGTATAAATAAGCAAAAATATTTTTATTTTGGAAGATAATAAAAATACATTTTTGTTTTATGGACACAAAGGTAAAGCCAAATGCGACTGTGTGAAGCAGGGTTATTGTAAAGTTGTGTCTTTCAATGAAAATGTATAAAACAATCTAATGTATTTACTGGAAAGTCTGCGTAAATGTATATGGCTTGTTTTTTTATCCAAATCAAATATCTAAAAACCAAAATCGATATCCTGTTCTAACACATTTCACATCAATGTTGAATCTGTACGTGAATCTATCGTCTTACCAGAAGAAGGCCTGTCCGAGTACCGGGTACAGTAGACCCAGGCGGGCCACAGCAGGGCCTGGCTGTCCGGTGTGGGGGTCCCGGTCCCGTTCATCACCACCAGCGAGGAGGCGGAATCTTCCTCGTCCTTCTCCACGTACTTTAACTCTTCGCTGTTCTCATCAGAGCCCGCGGTGGCCGTGACTCTCTCCCTGCTGCTGCCGCCGCACTTTGTGGCCGTAGAAACGGTGGAGGATGACGAGCTGTCGCTGCTGCAGCTGGAGTCCAGGCACGGCGCCCTGGACCTGGAGATCGGTCTGCCAAGAGCCGGGCGACGCCGCTCCCGACCGGAGCTTTGTGCCTTCTCTCTCGGACTCACACCGAATTCCTTCTTGCATCCGAAATCCGGCCGCAAAATGTTGTCGATGAAGAAGTTTGTTGTGCGGCTGGTCTGTGGACCGGCCTCCAGAGGCAGGATGGCCAGCGACGGGGAAACGCTCTGCTGTCCCTCGCTGCTGTTTGGGTCCCGCTGTTCTTCCATCAATGCCTCTGAAAAAAAAAAAAAAAAAGTGTGTTCTACCTACACTCAGAAAAATACATCTGTGTCCAAATATGTCAGCAGAGAGAATTACAAACGTGGATATTCAACCTGCCTAAAAGACGATCCAGCGCGCTTCGGTTGACCTATTGGCCGTGTTTGCCACTGAGCTCAGCTTTGGGACGCTGACGGATTTTCGCCACTCTTTTCTCAAGTCTGCACGGCAAAGTCTCCACACTCACCATCCGCCAGGGCATCGCCAACATCCGGAACGGCCAATCACTGCTCGTGACACTCTCAAACACAGAATGACGACGTCCAATTAGGCCGAGCGTCTCTGATCCAAAAGTGGAAGAGAATAGCATCAAGCACCTTCAGAGGGAAGCAAACCACAGCAACAGCTCTCCTGTCTGCAGCCACCAGGTCCAGAATACACGCAACAATCAGCTGCTCACACACGTATGTGTGGATTTATTGCTTTTTTTTTGCATTTTGTGAATATATTTGTTCTTTTACTAAATTGATTTGTGACACATTTAAGTAGGCATGTCACGTTCTAGAGTGAGTTTTTGAGCTTTGGTAGAGTAACAATGTTATCCACAACATCACTGCCTCTATTTGGTTTCTCCAGGTTATACCAGGGAAATCCCTAGTAACACTTGTGAGGGTGGGGCTGATTTGTTTGTTGATCGCCATGTTCAAACTCCTCCTACCTCTTTCCCTACAGAACATTCAGTCACAGAAAGGTTGCAGTCAGATGTGTGCAGAAAATGCAAATGTGCACAAAATTTGTGGCACGTTAGACCTCACACAACTCAACACGGTGATGCCAAAAAACAGCAACAACAACAACTACTACTTTTTGTGGCGAAGTTACTGACAAATGCTCTGTTCTGTAGCGGGTCGAGCTGATGTCAGTGTATTTGAAAAAGAAGAATTTTGGCATCACAGATCAGCCTGGTGAGATTATGGCCCAGAGATGTTGTGAGAATAGACATATGCAGTGACTCTTCGCTCAGTGTTGAACAGCAGCCTGAAGCAATTTATGCTATTCTCAAACAACCCTTCAGTGTCATCACATACTCATGCATGCCTCTCGCTGACCTCTACAGTAGACTAGAGCTAATGAGGGTCCCATTGATTACTGAATAAAGCAGCTGACATAGCTGAAGAGTGTTTCCAGTGCCAAAGAAAAAGTATAGGTGACATCAGTAAAGAGGTGGCCATGGTGTTTGTGAGACACTGCAACAAACCTTCACTATCTCTTGTGTTCAAGAGCAAATCGGCAGACAGCTGGACAGCTGCAGAGGTCCAAGAGAGGATTGATGAATATCACGAAGAAATGAAATACAAACAACGTAAATCTGCAGCGGAGCGCCCCGTATAAGACAAGCCTTTTCAGTAATGAGCAACGCAGGAAGAAGGGAGAACTGAGGCAGAAGTCATGGTGCATTATTCCCACAAGCAGAACGTGAGTCAGCCCCAACAAAGAAAGGAATTGACTGCAATACACAGCAGCATGGAGAAGACGGCTGAGATGCTTGGCGATGTATTGAGTAGTTTGACTACGTCTTCAAGGTCTGGTGCTTTCTAAGAGAAGGAGGATCTCCAGCTCTCACTCTGCCATGGTGAAAGCCCCAACATGTCCTCCTCAGTGGGTCAGTCTGCAGCTATCCCTCCTCCCCATCCAGAAAACTAGAAGGCCACATTTTGAGGTTGAATTTTGCTCAGCGCTTTGACACCTTCAAAGCTCTGTGTGAAAGCAAGTCTGACCGACAGACTGAACTCCTGGACCAAACCATCAGCTGAATGCAAATTTTTTCTTACTTTTTTCTGATCAGTCCCCTCATTTATGTCAGAAATAAATTGATTGATTAGGGTTATTGTCTTTTTTCCCCCTCATAGAACTATTGGCTATTTTTTGGTTCTACCAGTCTGAGCAAAATTACATTTATCATTTTTCACTGATAAATGAAATGATGTCCATGTGGAATAACAGTATAACCAATTAAACCTGAATCCCCTGGAATTAGACTAATGCTGCTGTTTGGTCTTCCTGCCAAGTCACATATTCAGAGATGATCCTGAGTTCTGGAAGGGAACTTGTTCTCCCACCATTTTCAGGGTACAACTGAGGCAAAACAGAACATGTGTCCAAGAAATAATTGGTTATCTACAGGCTCTATTCTCCTAACATCCACTGTCGGCAGAAATTTTAAGTCTTACAGTTACAGTTTATTTACAGTTGTTATGAACACTTTTCTCCGTTATGTCCAACACTGTGCTGGTATTTAGGACGCTCCTCTCACTAGCAACGCAAAAGAAGAAACATGCAGTAAAATTTAGGTAGATCCACTGGCAGGAGCGGCATGGGGGGGGAAGTGATGACAATTCTAGGGGCCCTGACCAACAGGGGCCCTCCACAATTTATTTATTTATTTATTGTTCATAGAATTTTTAAAAAAAAATCTGGGCCCTGTCAATTACAAAAATAATCATATTGTATTTTTGAAAATTGTTTGTAGCAGTAAAAATGTAATGTTCCCTCTCCCAGATGAAAAACACACATCCATATTTGCGCTGAATCTCCCTACCTGCGTTAGATGGTTCGTTCCTGTTTGGAGAGCTTCAGAGTGACGCTGTTAGCAGCAGACAATAGGAAACAATAATGACTGTGGCAGTTACTATGCTGCTAAGAAAAGTTATAAAATCAGGTTTACAAAAAAAGAGAAAGAGAGAGAGAGACAGAGAGAGAGAGAGAGAGAGAGAGAGAGAGAGAGAGAGAGAGAGAGAGAAAAGGCAAGAGTGTTAATTTATAACCCAGTTTTTCTCCAAGAGAGGTGGGTAGACTGTGAGATTATCAACCATTTAGCATAGTTAGCTTAGCTACTGTTTGCCTCCTTTTCACTAGCATTTAATAAATTAAGGGGAAAAAATACCAGCACATTAATATATTTAACTTGTCCCTTGTGCCATTTACCACTTTAACAACAGGTGAGTCAGTCAGCAGCAGTTATAGCCCCCGTCCCTCCTGGCTCGTCCTCTCCTGAGTGAAATTAAAGCTGATATATGTCACTTTTATATACATTTTTTCCCCCCACATATTTGTTAAAACTGTCATTATGTTGCGACAGTAAGGTATGAGATGTAATCTGTGAAAAATCTATTTTCTCTGCCTTCTCCCAGTGCTAGAAACAACCAGTCAGTGGCAGGAGAGTTTAGTGCTGTCAATCACAATCTTCCGTGGCGCTGCTCATCCTCCCTCCCCCTTGCTCTGTGCTATTCTGCAGCTAGCATAGCCTGTTGTGAATGCTTAGTTTAGTTAGCATAGTTACCAATTCCCTTGTAATGATAAGTTGTTTCTCCCCCATTGGCATTTAGCAGTGAGTGAATGAAGTTGATTGGCAGCGCTAAGACCCTCCTACTAGTTCTGATTGGTTGTTTTGGTCAGAACAGTGCATTGCTTTAACCAGTAATAATATTTCAGGAAGGAGATGGAGGAGATTGATTGTTTTCACTGATTATTTGTCTCATAACAAACTGCTTCATGACAGCTTTAACAAATATGGAGAAAACATATTTTTTTATGAAAGTTATGTACTGCAGCTTGAATAAAATGCAACTAGATAGCATGTTTGAGAAATCTGGATTGCTTTATGTGTATTTTGCATGTTGCCTAGGACTGTTGCTCATGGGGAGACATTTCAGTATCTAAAACTAACAGAAACATTTTAAGCAACCTACTTGCATACTGGATGTGGACTGAATTTTACTCTTGCATGTAAAATTCATGAGCAGTAAATGTTGTACTTGTTTTCAGTATTGGACCAAAGAAAGCAAGGCAGTTGCAAGCCTTTGAAATTGTGACACTTTTGATGGGTCAAATAGACTCAAGACATTGTAACAGCAGCTGTGTGGGGGACCGATCTAATTTTTTGCCAGAGGGCCCAAGATTCCTGGCGGCGCCCCTGGTCACCTGCCAAAATAATACATTCAGTCCAGATCCATTATTTATTTTCTATCAAAAGTGAAATTACAAGAAATCTTAAAAAAACAAGTCAAATATTTAAATATAAAAAATGTTATTCATCAGTATCAGAGAAGCTACATTCACCTCCGCAGCCATACGGTGTAGCAGAGATTCACAAAGAGCAAGATTGGCTACTTCAAACTATAGTAACCATGAGGAATCAAGCTGTAAAAGAGCGACACCTGCTGGCTAAACGAAAGGAAACCATTTTTTATCGGTCTCAGTTTTTTCTAATATAATATAATTATATATTATAAAAGGCTTATATATATTTTTTTATCATTATTTATAATTGCTTTTCTCTCCCTCTGATTCCAGGAAAAACCAGAGGAAAAAAATCAGCAATCATGAGAGCATGATTACCACACAGATGGGATTCATAAATTGTCCACAGAAGGACAATAAGCTATAAATGAAACTGACTGAAAAAGTGTATTTTCCTTAGGAGAATGAACTTGTGCTGCAGTTCAGCCCTGGTTTGATTAGCTGATTTTAGTTTGATTTATCGTTTTCCCAATATGAACAACACTTACCTAAACTTGGAGGCATTCACACTTGACAAATGAACTTCGCTTTCTCGTAGGACTGAGGAAAACTGGGCCAAGATAGAGCAGGACCTCACAAAGAATGAGGCTTTCTTTCATTTCTATTCCTTTAACTTAAGACAAAGGTCAAAATTATGGATTAGATTTTTAATAAGCAATCAAAAAGGCTCCTGAGATTTAAATAGCCTTTAAATTTGGTGCTTCCCTTTGACCTAGAGTCTGCAAATGTGGCATAATTTAGTGGCTTTACTTAACAAATTAGTCTTGCTTGTTTGATTGCTTTATTTAGTTTAAGACACAAATGACTGGACAAGATTTTATTTCTTCTGATCTTTTCTAATGAGTTAAATTTCAAATGTTTATTTTTGGTCAATAGATAGAATGCAATATGCATTTATGTAACACAGATGACAAGAGTATTATATATATTAGATGAATGGGCCAATAGGTTCGACTATCGGAGAATGGTGGTGTGTTTAAATGATACACAAAGACTATTAAATGAATTTAAAGAACAACTGGCTTTAGTTGTTAAACAATGAATTAACAAACAACAATACCAGATACACAATTATGAAAATAAAATTACACACAATAAAATACAAAAAAAAAATTAATGCAAATACTTGGCCAAGTGCTAGTTCTCAGTTCTAAATATTTTGGGTGCATCCTGGTAATCCGAATTCTAATTAATAATAAACAACAGATCAATCAATTTCAGTTCCAATTAGATTCAACTCAACACCGTTCATATGAGGAGAATTTCCTACACAGCAGTTCGTTATAAAATTCCAAATAAAAACTGGTCCAAAAAGTAAGGTCAGAAATTCCAGGAGAAAACAATAAAAGAAAATGTCAGTCAGTGGTTTCACTCATTGTGCTTGAAGATGTGAGTGACACAGGCCGACCGCACCGCGGGGGGCAGCAGGACTCCAAATGGAAAAGAATGAATCCAGGAATCCAGTTCTTTCTAAGTTCAGGTGGGAAGGCTGGACATCAACGTCTCAGGAGGAAACCAGCTCAGGAACAATCCAGCTTAACAATAAAAAACCTGACCTGTCAACAGACAGGACCAGCAGAATCATAGAATTTTATTAAGCTATTCTAGCTTTAATCCTTAATTCATGTTTCTGTATGTTTGACATCAGTTTGTTATCAAATAATTTGAAATAAAACAATTTACTCTTCTGTAAATTACAAAAGAATTTTTCAAACACAATATTAAACATTACATTTTATCCAAAATCAGTAACAGTTTACATTTTGATAATTAAATGGTTCAGATAAACAATATTATTCAACAAAAATGTGAAACAAAACAAAAACCCAAATGAAGGGCACTGAATATGCTCACCGATCTCAATGCGGCACGTTATGGACAACAACACAGCGGCTCTCAGTCCGGACCCCTGGGGCACTAGATGGTGTAATAAGGCATATTTTCCATGCTTTAACCTCAATGTGGGTTACATTTACAACTTTTTGAAACAAATAGGTTTAAGAATTCACCAATAAAATGAAATGTGTTTTATTGATAAGTCAAGGCTGCGCTAACTTTGATAGCAAGCAAAATTGGTTGTTACAGAGAGGAAAGTCATTTACAAATACCTCTTGTTAATATTCCTCATCAGCTGTTGTTTCCCAATGAAAGTCATTGATGGGATCAGTTCAAGTCCATTTTATTTTAATTAATGAGCGACAAACAGCAGAAGAGGAGAGAGTCAGAGAGTTGTTTTTATTAATTAAAATGTTGATTAAAATTTACAAAGTGCTTTCATAACAGAACAATTAAGGAATGTCGGCTTCTAGTATGGGAAACATCGAATGCAAAATGATTTATCATGCAAAACATTCATATTTGCCAAGTTATGGTAAAATATGAGAAGGCAGATGATAACAAATGAAGAGCCGAATGAGCCATTTTCTTCTGAAAAGAGCCAAAAGTCCCTCTACTCTGCAGACCCATGAGAGGTTATTTGAACTTTGAGGAGATTTTGTGTTTCTTGTCTTTAAACACCAGAAACACAAAATCTAGTTTTGGTCATATTTGGTCATAAATTACATAACCTGAAGAAAATAAGGATTTTAAATTAAAAAGTATGAATTTATTATTAACACAAAATGCATCCAGATTTCTAATATATTGCAACACATCACCACTTTTTTCTGTAACACGAATTGTAGTAACTACACCGACTGGTGGTTGAAAGGTCAGTAAGAAGAAAATCATTTTAGCTTCTCTATTTTTTCCATTTCTAGATTTCATGTGTCATGAACAACTAAAGATAAATAAAAAAAACAGGAAACGAAACTGGACACTGCTAAAGTTTGATCACAAGAAGAGCAACTTGACAAAATGTCAAATTGCTCTTTTAGCACTTTTTAAAAGTATTTAAACTTCCACAATAAATTATCAAAGTAAAAAACAAGAACTATTACAGATCACTTTATTGGAGAAGTCCATGAACTGGATCATATTATGTTTGCAAATATTACCCAGAAAGAGAGCGATCCTGGAGCAAAGCTTGAGGGGCATCGCTGTATGAAATGTTGTAAAAAAACGTTTTATGTACCTTAAATATCATTACGTTTTAGGATCATTCTTTTTAAATATCTCAGTCTCCTTCCAGTTTGATCTGAACTACCATTTCTATTTTAAGATATGCTGAAAAACTCAGTTTTACTTCAGGCTAAATGAAAAACCAAAACCCAAAAATAATAAATACCTTCCCTCAACCATCCAAAAGTAAAAGTGGATGTTGATCAAAAGGTGTGTTTAAAAAAAATAACATTTTAAACTCTTTCTGATTGGAATAGTGAATGGGCTTCATTTTTCCACTTTTTTTTTTTAAATCTTTTTTTAGAAACAATAGAAAAACTAAAAAAATAACATAAGGACAGACAGACAAGCTCCTCATAACAGACAGGTGTGTAAGGTTGACCCTCCAGATGTAAATGGAATAGATCAGATCAAGAATTGATACGATCAGATTTGATTCTGGTCGACTCAATCTGATCGGGTATTCAAGTTCCTTGTCGGTCAGAGGTTATTACAGGATATTACTGGTATTCTTCCTCTTTCTTGTGGTGTATGACAAAGAAAATTTTCGTTGTTCTATGCTATAAATTTTCCAGATCATTTTTCTTTTCATTTGCTGATTAGTGGAGGTCAGGCGTTGTGCCACACCGTGCAACTTCTGCATTCTGTTTCAAGAGAAAATGAGTCATGCTTGGACATTTTGTACTTTTGACAAATCTAATTTGACCATCAGCATTAATAGATGGTCCTGATTCATTGAAAAAAGAAAAGTCAAGGCAGATACCAATGAGTTGATAGAAGGGAAAAAAACACATCATTTTAAATAGAAGTAAAAGTATTTAATACAACATTCTCAGAAAAGAAGAGTTGGACATTTTTCTATCTCTCTATTGAGATAGAAAAATGTCCAATGCTGCCCCACAACACGCCAGCCCTCCAACACACAGTCAAAATCAAAGTTTTTCCGCTTCCCCTCCTTGTGCTCATCTATGCAGTTTCATGAGTGTTATGTCGCAATCCTGAGAGGAGTTATTTTCCCAACATCAAGAACTACTTAAGCAAGAGGTAGGCAGACGACAAACTGCAGTGAGAATGGAGACAGCAGTGGACGAGACAATGGACCAGGTCACACATTACAATCCACTGTTCGACATGTCGCTGAGCAAGACGGAGCGCTACAGCTTCCAGCACGATGGTGAGCCCCAGTGAGAACCTCTCACAGCAGATTAATGGAGAAGTTGTAGATATTGGGAAATTACACACAAAAAATCTACTTGTGTTAGCTAACCTTGGATATTTACATGCAGTGGAGGCAACTAAAGGCTGTCATTTTATTCTGACCAGAGTTTTACTTTGCCAAAATGTTTGCTTTGACTGTAGTTATGACTAGAAATTTGCAGATTTCCAAAAATCCAAATATGAGTGTAACTAGATTTAGTTTCACATACAATATGATTTGTGCAGCTTGTTAAAAATGTTCATCTTAAATTCAATAGAAAACAAATGGCAACATTTATATGAACAGCTGAAAGCAAGAAAGAAACACAAAGAGCTATATATTGTACTTTATACTTTAAAAAGTATATATATATATATATATATATATATATATATATATATATTATATATATATATATATATATAGAGAGAGAGAGAGAGAGAGAGAGAGAGATTTTTTTTATTTTTTATTTTTCTTCTTTTTTTTACTATTTTCAATTAATTGATTTTGTGGGGTTACACTTTCAAAAAGTACAATAAAAATCAGCACCTCACCATCACACTACACACTCTAAACTTCAGCAATAATGTTTATTAATTGCTCTCTATGTGGAGAACTCTGTCATCCTGACTGCACAACAACATTCACCTAAATCACATAGTTTAATGAAAAGATTCAAATCTTTAAAACGGAACAGTGTAAAAAGAGCAGAGAACAGATAAACTGGTGAATGGCTTAATTTTGCAAAAAAAAAAAAAAAAAAGACAAGAGTAATAATTTTGCTGCTTGCCTGAGTCCTTCTTCAGTTCATAGCTGCTTTGTTTCAGCATTGGCTCAAGGCATGTTGACCTTCTACCAGTTAATACGTTCACTTTATTTATATTGCTGGACGCAGAAACAACTCCTCTGCATTTGTAAATGACTATAATAATGTAACTCAACATTTCAGTTACATAAATTTGTCTGGTAATTAAGTGGAGAGGCCAAATATATCTTCCTTTAAAACTGGGAGAATTTCTTTCTATTTGATGATCTGCACTGTAAAAGTCACAAAGTGGTGACTCTCTCCTGCTCCACAGAGGCCAACATCTGTCAATGTGCATTTTCTCTTTGTGTTTCAGATCTGAAACCAGCCCCCTCCAGAAGACAGTGGAGTTTTACTGTGATCATTATATTGGTCATCTTACAGACAGCACTTGATGCCTTTCTCATTTATAAAGGTACAGACAAAAAAAATCTGGACTGAACCCACAATTCAGTTTTAAGTTGTTTTAATTCAACAATTACACAAAAAAAACGTAAGCATGATGTAACTTATGTTAGTCCTAAAATCCCGAGATGTTTAAATGAAATAATTATTTCTGGCCCTAGTTGTGTTGAGCCCAGCATCACAGGGGAAGCGCCTCATCATGACGCCCTCAGCAACAACGACCTCAACCTCAACCTTCTGGTCCAGAACAACAGCCAAGAAGCCAAGAGCCTGAAGAGCCACTTAGGGGTTTTGCAAAATCAGGTTCAGATGCATTTGTATATTTCACAGATTAACACAGCCAGTTCTGAGTTTTGTTTTCAGCAGTGCAGACTTGAGTAAAAAAAGAAAAAAAACCCCAAAAAACAATAATTTCAAAAACTCAAAATATAAATGTCTTCCAATAAGTTAGAACTTCTAATGGCCAATGTAAGTATTTTAATTAGGCTATATGTAACATGTTATTTATTATTTACTTGTAAACTCATCATCTTTTGGTCACCATGGTAACAGGTCAAGAGCCTGTGTGGTGAGGAAGGCCAGCTACAAAGATTAAGGGCCGACCTGAACTTGCTCAATACCAGCAACCACAACCTGGAAAACAAACTAACAAACATTAAAATCAAAACAGGTACACACATGTATGCATGGTGGAGTAAATTTGTTTAAAATTTAGCAACATTTGTGTTGGGAAACCGAGCTGAGGTCAAATATATCGCTTGAATAAATTTATTTTGTGCCTTTAGGTCCACCAGGTGTAAACGGAATACCTGGACTACAAGGTCCGAAAGGAGAGAGAGGCCCAAAAGGTAAGTCTATCTTAACTGGACATTACTGACATGAATGTGAAGAGTCACATTCAGACTTTTGAATGCATCTCTCAAAACAAATGTTCTGTTGGGCCACTGCCCACATTTGGTTTTTGGCATGTTAACAAAAAAAAACCATGTTGAAAGGGGTTTTATTTGGTCTTTGGACAATTAGAGGGATCCTTTGAATACAGTAATTACAGTTAGTCTCACCTAACATGACCTCCTACAGCTGATGTGAGAATTATGATTAGTTAAAACATGTGATCACTTCATCCTTATCCAAACCTGAGAGCACTGCTGGTGTGCCAAGGATGCAAAAACTGAGGAGAGAGTTGGTCTTGTTACATGACTAATAAGAACTGATTTTAAAAGTTTATTTGTTAAAGTTGCTCTGCCCTTGATTTGATTTCACAAAAAATATGGACATTGAGATTTACTCTGTTGGACAGACTCCAGGTCAGTATGTTTCACAGGTTGCCTTCTGCTAAAATATTGTTGTTCCCTTTATCAAAAAATGAATCCATGTTTTCATCCTAAGTGCTTAAAAAGCGTCAAGTGAATTTCTTTCTTATTTCTTGATGATGTTTCATCTAAAAGGCTCCTTTGATTCTGGATATGGACTGGAACTCAATAAATAAAAACATTGTGTAAAACTGCAGTATTTTCTTGCCATACACCTCAGAAAGTGAAATGGGTATTTTATTGAAATTTATTACTCATCGAGTAAAATATCTGAAACTTTTATATTTATGACATTGTTTATGACTACACCTTACAAGTTAAGAAAACCAAAAGTCAAAAGTCAAATTGTAAATATCCCCTTAGACCTATCAAACAGATGTTTTGCCCCCCTTCCCATGGGTTTAGTATGAACATTTCTTGTTTTCTTGGTCGGGTCTCCTCATACATGAATTACTGCATCAGTGTGGCGTGACATGGAGGCAACCTGCCTGTTGCTCTGGATAGATGGGATGGAAGCCCATGTAGCTTATGGCTGCCTTCAGGTCATATAATAATAATAATAATAATAATAATAAATAATAATAATAATAATAAATTTAATTTGTAATGCACTTTTCATTAATAAAAATCTCAAAGTGCTACATGGTGCATCTAAAAACATAAAATCAGCAATCAAAAACAACTAAAAAAAGACTGTCATTAAAAGTGCAGTAGGCTTGTCTAAAAAGGAAAGTTTTCAAGCCAGTTTTAAAATCGGACAATAATTACGGGGCTCTCAAATAGTCTGGTAGAGTTCCATAGACGAGGAGCCGCCACAGCAAAGGCTCAATCACCTTAAGTCCTTAGTCTTGATCTGTCAAGTCTCCTGTTTTTGCTGGGAAACGTCTGTATTTACCCCTCTGTCCCGCCGAGCTCCCATATTAGTGTTTTTTCCATAAATTTATCATATTACGTTCAGCAATGGTTTCCTGACCCCTCCCTTATAGGGTCAGCAAACGATTGAGGTTGTTTTGAGTTAATTAGCTGATAAGGATGTGACTCCATACATTTCCATTAATGATCTTTTCCAGATCGTTTTCATTTTCTGAGACACAAACTTTTGGCTCTGGTTTGTTTTTATTTAAGTTTATTTTTTGCGGCAGCACGATGCATATCAAATGCCTTGTCTACTTAAAGTCAGGTAGAGTTGCTGCTCAGCACAGCTCATCCCATGAAGCTCAGGCAACCAGAGGAGCCTCTGTGGTGCTTATTGAAAACTCAATAGACATGAAATAAAAGAGCTACTAAAGCGACATCACCTAAATCTCCCGTTTGTCCCTCTGCATCCAGCAGCAGAGATGCGCTGTCTAGCTCGTCATGCAGACTGACCCTAAATCCTGCAGCAAGAGTTCTGATGAAAATCAAAAAGACAGATTATATTTCTCCTAGTTTAGCTTCTTTTCATTGGCTCCTTGTTACACCCAGAATAGAATTTACATTCTCCTTAATCAATTTCCAGGAGATCTGATTGTTCCAGATGTTCCTAACAGAACCCTTTGCTGTCAGGCTGCAGCTCTACTGCTGCTTTCTAGAGTTTCTAAAAGTAGAATGGGAGGCAGACCCTTTAGATCTCAGGCTCCTCTCCAGTGGAACCAGCGCCCAGTTTTACTGTGTGAGGCAGACTGCCTGTCTACTTTTAAGACCGGCCTTAAAACTTTCCTTTCTGATAAAGCTGATAGTTAGACTGGCATAGGTTATCCTGAGTTATTTCTGTAACTGATTACAGAATATTATTCTGTTATTTCTAGACTGAGGCTACTGGAAGACAAACTGACCATTTATTCTAAATTTCTTCTGCTACTTTCCAATTTGCTATTTTAACTGTTAACTTTTGTTTTCTCTGTCATTTTTCTCTCCATAGAAGGTACTTCTGGTCTGGATCATCAGCTGAGATAATGCTGCCATCAGCTAATGTTTCTTTCCTGCTATTAACGTTTTACACTCATCAGCATCAAAACTAACCCTTTTCCTAATCCGTTTCCTCTTGTTCTTTCTGCTCTGTCTTCTCAAACCTGCAGTCAGTCGAGGCCGATGGCTTCTGGTTCTGGTTCTGCTGGAGGTTTCTTCATGTTAAAGGGGGGAGTTTTCCTCTCCACTGTCGCTACATAAATGCTCAATATAAGTTATAACTGTAAAGTCAATGACAACGCAAGCAGTACACGCTTATCCAGCGGGAGTGTCCTGTTTTAAACTTCTTTGAATAATTAATTTAGCATATTGTTCTGTTTGATACCTTGGATCATTTGGAACGTATGTGTGATGGAATTGAAAACATTCAAGATTCGTTGTGAATTAGCACTATGTCAGCAAACTCAATTGAAATTAAATTGAATTAATCTATTTGTTAGTGCAAGTATAAAAACCACAGACTCCCCTTTCCATAAATCCTTAATAGAGTTCATATTATGTGTTAGCCCTCTGTTTCTGGTCCAATCCCAGGAATCCTGATGGATTTGTGTTCATGATCACTGTCCCATTGTGAGATCCAGTTGTTTTCAAGTCTCAGTTATTTGTTGGTTAAATTTGACAAATCTGGTGTCTGTTCTACTTATTCATTGTTTCACCCATTGTGAGTGAAGCGGTTATTTTACTGTTCATGTTATTCATTTGGTGTGATGCGTTGTACACCAGAGAAATGGGTTTCATGTAGCTCTTCTTTGTGACAGGTGACAGCGGGGTCCCTGGCCCTTCAGGTCCAAAGGGTGAAACAGGACTCAAAGGAGAACCAGGGCCTGCAGGTCCAGTTGGTGAGTTTTAGTTTTCAGTTACACTAATGATGTCAAGAGGTCAAAGAGTTTAGCAAATTGAAATTGAAACGTGCGTAATCTATGTTATAGCTGACATATAGAGTCATCTTCTCTGATACTTTTCTATATCTGTGTAATGATTCAGAGTCTCAGTCAGCTGGGATCTAGAGGTCAGTGAGTAAAAAGCAGGATCCACTCCGTCACAGGGCAATGTTGAGAAGCAGTGGATAGTTTACTAGCTACTTAAAATGCTCACATCTAAGGGCAAATTAGACTGACCTGTTTACTCTCACTGTCATAAGGAAAAACAGAACTAAAAGTGAAGTTTGGTGAACCAAAGTAAAATAAACTTATCTCTGGCTTTACATGCTTAGGGACTGAATGTGAACTCCTTTAACTCCTGAATAGAAAATGTGTCAGCAGATTGTTATGAAATATCAACGTGTCTCTTCCCCCTTTAATCTGTGATGCTCATCAGTAATATTGCTGACACTGCTATTTAAAGGGAAGACAGAACATATTTTCACAGATGGCATTTTAGTCCAACAAAAGAATATTGAAAAAAATCAAACAGCTAGTCTTGCTGTGTGTGTGTGTGTGTGTGTGTGTGTGTGTGTGTGTGTGTGTGTGTGTGGGGTGTGTGTGTGTGTGTGTGTGTGTGTGTAGGTCCCACAGGTTCAGCTGGGAATCCAGGAGCACCAGGCAACAAGGGGGACCCAGGAGCCCCAGGTAATGAAAACACACTGACCTTGTCTGACAGCATGTAAAGTTTTTTTTTTTAGTTTGTTTCTCTAATAAATTGTTGTCCCTCTGGTTTAGCAGTCGACAGTCTCCTTACAGTTTTTGACTTGTGTTATCTATTTTTATGACTACAGGCCCTCGTGGAGAAAAAGGAGACACTGGGGTGTCTGGACCGAACGGTATGCAAATTTGTGTTAATGCAGTGATGCCCAAAGTGGGTCCTGCAGGGCCGGCATCCTGCATGTCTTATTTCTCTCCCTGGTGGTAGTAACAACCGTTTCAGCAAGTCAATGTTTCTCTTAGGCCTCTAATGAGCCGTCATTAGAGCTAAGTGAGAGAACTAAACCAAGCAGGATGCCGGCCCTCCAGGACCATCTCCAGGACTGACCCTGTGTCAATGTCCTCCTGTAACCACCTCCTACCAGCCATCTTCCTGACAGGTAGCCCTTTAACCAGGGCTTCATAGAGCACAGATCAGTCTTCCCCAGAGGAGATCTTGGTTTGGAGACATTTGCATCCTTGATATTAGCATAGCGGTTCTCAACGTGGGCGGTACCGCCCCCCAGGGGGCGTTCAGAGGACGGCAGGGAGCGCTGGCGGACATTTTTACAAAAGGGGGGCGCTGGGAGGCCTTAGGGGGGCGTTTAGTCGAAGGTAAACTTTACACTTTAAATGCACAACAATACCAGTTTAGACTTTGAGCAACTTGGTAAAACTGTATTGTGTAACATTAAATCATGCTTGGCTGCAACTGTATCGATGGCAGCTCTTCTTCTATTCAGTGTTTGTAGCTTCTGTTAGCTTCTTGGCGCAGCTCCTCTCCTGCTGCTGGTAGCTAAAATCACGATACTCTCACTGCGTCTCCCTCTGAAAAATGAACCTATTTAAATAAAGAAATCCCTCCATGGTGATACCGCCATAGAGAGCGATCATTTTATACCGTTAACACCGGAGCTGTAAGCGGTCCGGTATGAAACGGGGTGATAGAACAACACAGCACTTTAATATTTAAATAATCATAATGCAGAAATGCCTTTTCCCCATCGATACGCTTCCCGACCGCCCTGCACCATATGCGGTAAAAAAAAAAAAGGAGGCGCACATTGCTCAAAACAGAGCGACGAACTAGATGTGAATTATGGCATAAAAACAGAAAATCCGAGGCTGAACAATGGAAAAAAATCAACACATGATGTGAAACACATGATGATTAGACGGAGCAGCAGGTGATGAGTTCAGCGTCAATATTATTTATTGATGCTGATGGTGAGCGTCAATAAACGATAAAAAAAAATCTAGCAACAGGAAAGAAACTAAAGTGGACATAGCAATAAACCAAGAGAGGATAATACTAATCAAATTAAACTAAATGGAAATGAATGAAGAACAAAATGCAAGAATAAACTAAGAAACTAAAGTAAATACAGAGGAATAAACTGGTATGGCAAGACCTTTCGAGCAATAATTAATACAGAGGACTGTATGGCAAGAATAAACAGACACTATTTCCAGATAAAAGGTAAAATAATATTGTTGAAGTGTCACGGGTTTGTTGAGACCACATCTAGTACTGAGAATAAATATATCTTACAGACCATAACAGTAAAGAACGGATCACTTATTTATGTTTTTAATTAGATTTGATATATTTATTTCTTCAATATTATTTTTCATGTCAGTGTTAATGTCATGAGGCTGATGACTCCATGACACTTTCAATTTGACTCATTAGGATTTGATTAAGAACCAGATTTGTTCTTTGTAATTTCTGTCAAGTAAAACTATTAATCTATAAATCAATAGACAATAATAGTCTGGCATTAAAAGGATCTGGAACTTGTTTTTCCACTGAAAGCTCTGGTTTGCACAATAAATGCCATGTGGGTGAAGTTTTATAGATGATACTCTGATGTCCCATTATCCTGAAGGCAGCACAGAGCTGCACCACCAGAAACTGACAGAAACACTGAAGAGAAAAGAGTTATGATTATGATTATGTAGTTACAGTTCTATCCATGTTTTAATGTTGCAGAGCTCGGTCATTTGCAAATAGTTCAAACTGGCATGTTGAACATCTTTTATCTGGTCATTTTGTGGAATATTTAACAACTAGAAAATGGCAAATAAGAATATTTTTATCACTCTGATTGGCTGCTGTTAGGCCAACCAATTTTAACTTGAATGTTCATTGCATTTTTTGTAGACGCCTGTGAAAATAATTTCTATTCACATGGCTTTTTTGT
Organism: Poecilia picta; assembly: GCA_033032245.1. Classification (NCBI taxonomy): domain Eukaryota; kingdom Metazoa; phylum Chordata; class Actinopteri; order Cyprinodontiformes; family Poeciliidae; genus Poecilia; species Poecilia picta. The sequence continues at coordinate 15,090,902 of CM065354.1, read as the reverse complement.
TCTCTGGGAAATTATTTATGATGATAAATACAGAAACACGCATAAAAATCTAAACATCTACAATAGTAATAGTAATATATATGATAAAATAATAGTCAGTGCAAAGTAGCCTTCAAATTCTTTGGTGGGGGGGGGGTGAGGGACCTGGATAAGGGCTAGGGGGGCGCTGGGCCAAAAAAGGTTGAGAAACACTGTATTAGCATAAAGCAAATCCAAAATCTGGCAAACTGGTGAAATGTTGGCAGTGTTGAAGAGAGTGAGGCATGATTCACCAAGATAATTCACCAGATAATGACACAAACACATTGGGGTGTGGTGTCTGTGCCCTCCAACAGAATGTCTGTAAAGGTGTGTGTATTTCACACCATACATTTTGTTCTTGATTTCTGCAGGGGTGCATGGACTCCCTGGTGTGCCTGGATTAAAAGGACAAAAAGGAGACCCTGGAAGCGCCGGTCCTCAGGGACCCCCAGGTCATCTGGTGGCTCACGTTACACAATATATAGTTTATAAATGCATTTAAGTCATAGTTTTTAGTTTGTTTATCCGACAGGATTTAGAAGTGACAGAAAACAAGTGCATATATACAGTCTGTTTACAGTTATACAGACTATACAGTCACGCGTAAAATGACTCAACCATTTTATTCCTTACCATATTTTCAGTCGTTCAGAACTACTGCATTTATATATATTTGCTAACTGTGACAATAATGGAAGAAAGAGACAACATGTGTCTGCTTTACGTTCCATCTGCACAACAGAGGAAGATGTTTTCGTTCTTTATTTCCTGGTGTGAGAAGACAAAAAGATAAACTTCCCTTTCACCAGAGACTATGTGGGGCCTGCAGCCACAAACTGTGGAGCTGAGATATAAGCTGAGGCTGGTCCTCTCTAACCCAAAGAACTTTGTGCCAACGATTCCCAGCCTCGACAAACAGAGTTTAAGTAGTGAGCTTGATGCCAGCTTGGGAAGAGAGACCACTTCCTCATAATACAATCTACTGTATTTTGCAAACTGCAACAGTTCCTCCTGCAGCAAAGCAACGACTCATGATGCTAACACTCCTTTGTGAAGGGCGTTTTAACTCTTCCAAGCTTCCCTCTTTTTCTTCTGAATACAACAGCAGCCACTGTCCATCTTCATTTTAATTTAAGGACATTTTATCAGCACATAAACTGTTAATCCAAGATTACGTTCGAACACTATAATCTTGCTTTTGGAATCAGTCGTATTTGACTGACCCATGTAAGACCAAATCTTCACAAAGCAGCTCTAGGACGCTGCAGCAGTCTTCTTCCTGATCGGTAGGACAGCTGGTCATTCCCAGGCAGTTTCTTTGCATATCCTTTAACAGATAAACATTGAGCATGGAGCCGTCAAGCATCCAGAAATTGTCCCCCAAGTATAAACCAGTCCTGACAAGATCCAATTATTTTCATTTTTATTATATCCACTATTGTTATGTCAGCATGAACAAGAATTAGTTCTAAATTTAATTCAATATTATAAAATGTTTAGCCTGACTGACTGATGGACAGACAAAAATGGTTATGCCTTTTTTTTTTACAATATTTGAAAATATATATTTTTTTAAATCCCAACATCTTTTGTTTCAATATATTGTTTGTGCTTTGTATTGTTTGACCAGGTCCAAGAGGACCTGCTGGATTTAATGGGACTGAAGGTATGTGCATACTTAATACCCTAAGATTCATTTTGCTGTGAACTTTTAATCAGCTGAATAAGGTGCAACACTTTTTCCTCCATTCCCTCAAACCCACAGGTCCACCTGGACCGAAAGGAGAAAAGGCCGAGTCAGGAAAACAGAGTAAGCAACTATAGCAGAGAGAACAGCTTAAACACAGCAGCTACAAAAACAAAAAGATATTTGATCTGTTGGGTTTGATGTAAATATCAACTAAGCCAAATTAATGGGGTAAGAAAATCACAGTTACTATTTTGGAGAGTAGGAGAAAGTGGTAATTAGTAAGAGTGTGGGAGTGTGTGGCTCAGACTATGACCAACCAGATTTCAGACATTACAATGATCTTTATCTGACGCTGGCTAGTATGTATTTTACAGTTAATCATTTCTATTAGTGTTAATTCACATCCAAATAACTTTAAATGTTAAACTTTGTGCCTCCCCAGTCAAAGTGCGCCTGGTGCCTGGGCCAAACAGAGGACGAGTGGAAGTCATGCACAATAACGTGTGGGGCACCATTTGTGATGACAGCTTTGGATCTTTAGATGGGAGAGTGATCTGTAAGATGCTAGGGTTCCAGACTGTCGTTAACACCTTCACTGCTTCTTCAGGTAAGCAAGCATGCGCCGCCGTTTTTTCAGTAGAGGATCTTAATTCTCCATTTTTGGGGGCCATATGGGTGGACAGCAGTGGCTGAGGAGGTTGGGCTTCATCCTGTAACCAGTGGGTTGCTGGTTCGTCCTTGTGCAAGACACAAGGCAGGCCTGAGACTGAATGGCAGACTCACCATCACTCAGAATAGGACAGCTGTGGCTACATCGTAGCTTGTCACCATTATTGTGTAAATGTGTGTATACTTTTTCACTCAGATATGGAAAGAAATTCTGCAAAATGGAAATACAAATAGTAAAGAAGCATTTCAAACAGTGTCTGATTTTCATTTGAGGAGTAGAGTAGTACCTAGCAGAGGAGGAGACAATGATGCAGCACTCTTCAGGCCTTCGTTCCAAATCTTTTATTAATACCTTTTGGGAATCTCCTGATATTTTCTGTGATAACACAGTTCAACTTAAAATAAATTGTGCCACAAGTAGAACATAAAATAGACGAGAAGGAACAAAATACCATCTTATGAGTAGTCGGATACTTAAATAAAGATTTCCTCAAAGAAGTGTCTCATTAATGCATGTCTGCTTTTAGGTACCGGTAAGATCTGGTTGGATGAGCTGCATTGCACAGGAACAGAGTCGGACATCTTTGACTGTCCACACAATGACGTTGGTGTTCACAACTGTAATCATGATGAGGATGTGGGAGTACTCTGTGCATAGAGGCACAAGAGAGATTAAACTGTGCAAAAGTTAACTGTAGTCTTCATGTTAGACTGAAATGCATCACATTATTTCATGTTTATTATTTCGCTTGAGTTACACACTATTGGACCATAACTTTAGACACACTATCTTCTCGGAGTAGGTCCCACATTATGCATGAACAATCTGCCCCTTAGCTTAACATCTGACCTTTTTGGGTGTATTTGACATTGAATATTTCACAGATGTTTTTTTTGTTTCCTTTGCTTTGTTATTTTGTTTGTATTTCCTTTTAATTCCTGTAAAGGACTTTGTGTTGCCTTGTTGCTGAAAATGTGCTATAGAAATAAAATTACCTTTACCTTTATTGTGTTAGTACTATTACACAGTAATGAAGAACAGTTATTCCAAGTTTATTACCATATTTGTAAAATTAATCAAAACATATACATTTCAATGGTAACATGCATCAAAGACATATTAATAAAGGGACATAATAGGTCAGTGTCATATATTCAACTAAAAAAAAACACCCACATTTTAACATCTCAATGGAAAGTCCTGGTTGTTATTCTGGCTGTGGGTCCAGGAAGAACCAAGCTGAAAACTTGCACTGTTTGCTCACCATTTTGATTTGGGGTTTGCTTTATAGAAAACATAATCTTCTTTTCTGAAGAATCCCACTTCTGTTTCATTAGCTGGAGAGAAAAAAAGTCAAATATTTAGATTAAACTGACCTGCTTGTTCTGGTAATTTATTATTATTGCCATATAAAATTACACTAATGTACAATTATTAAAGAGCTCAGTGTCATTTATTGTCTTACCACAAATCTGTTAGGAATTATTTTCTTTTCCCCATGAATGATCAATGATCAATCAAGCTGCATAAACGCTAAAGAAGATTGAAGTATTTGGATTTGAAGTTTTTTTAGTTGTCAATAATAAATCACCAACACTAAAAGAAATAAATATTTGAAACATATCAGTCTGTATGTAATGAATGAATACAATATACAGGCGTCACGTTTTGAATGGAATTACTGATGTAAATAAATGTTTTCAAGATATCCTAACTTTATGACCAGCAGCTATCAATAACTAACTGTCTAAATTGAGCTCTAGAGAAAAAAAGGAGACTAAAATTATACATGCTACTGTTATCTTCAAATTTGGCTATAAAAATGTGAAACTTCTAACCTAAGGTTGATTTTCTCACATTTATGCATTATAAAGTTGTTTACAGTGCATTTGCCCTCCACAATTTTCAAATAAATTAAAATGAATTAACAAAACTACAACACTGCATTTCACTTGGTGTTGAGGGTAAAACATACTAATGAGAATTCAAAAGGGAAAGCAATTAAAAGTTCTCACCAACTCCAGTAGCTTTGAGGGTTTGGTCATCTTGTAAAATTAACTTTTCATCATCATCCAAACTCATTACCAACTCATTTGTCTGAAACAATAGAACCAAATGTGTACATTTTATTAGTATTACTTTAAAATAAATATTTCCTGTTAAACCAGTAGTTGTAGAAGCAATTTTGGGTGAAAATTCATACTACGCACATCTTGATTTTTGTACAAGTTTATCTTGTGCAAAACAGATTTGTTTGTGGTAAAGAGAATGTGGCTAGCTGAAACCCAACATCTCTAAAAGAATAACCTGCCACAGGTTTAATACAAACCATTCATTACACAGTCACACTGCTTAGCTAAGAGATATCAGCAAAAATAGATCTAACCACAGTTTACCAAGCTGGGTTGCTGCAGATCCTGGATTTATTTGATCACTCCATTTCTCAGACAGTCTGGAAATACTGCTGCTTTCCTCTAATCAGAGAGTAGATACACACCAGTGACACTCTCAGCTCTGGAATACATGTCAAAATACTATCAAATTTTACTCTGTATTCACCAAATCATAAACATTTGAACAGTCAAGTATCTCCTGCAATGACTTTGGAAGGCAAGAATGCCTATGCTGCACATTTAAAATCGATTCCTCGTCGTAGCTGAACTAACATTTTTGGTGTCAAAATTACAACACAGAGGCGTACTGCCCCAATTCTCACATTTTTGAAGGTTTGTAATCCTCTGCACTTATGAAGTGTGTTCATAGTGTGTACTCTATGAAGCACAAACGATGTACTTCAAAGAGTACACAGTGGTACTCTTTGAAGTACATCGTACAAAGAGTACACAGTGTGTACTCTTTGAAGTACACATTCATAGAGTACTTCACAGAGTACTCTATGAAGTACTTATCAAAAAACCCCGAGATCATTCCATTTCCACATACTGGAGATTTTGGCTTAGCAGTAACAATACATGAAGTTAATTTTAAATTTAATCACAAAAGTAACACCTAGACCCAACAGTAGACTCAAACTTCAATAAAATCAGGTTGTTTTTATCATTTTGTCTCATGCAAACTTTGCTTTAAAACTATTTCTTTTTGTATTTAACCGTAAGAAATCATAGTCAGGCAGAGAGAGTGTTGCCATGTCATGAAACAGGAACAGCAGGCTTCCTGAAAAAAGAGGAAGTAAGATTCTAGCTTGGAGATTTATAAAAATAGTTGAGACTATTCCTTATTTCATTGCATGAAAGTTTTAAAGAATTAAGTCTAAACAAATTGAGTATTTGAATAAAACCCAATGCAGAATACTTAATATTAATATTTTCTCTTGTAAGAATGAACAACTGTAACTTTGGTTTCAAATAATTAGAATCATGGATGATTCCCATTTTCTTTTCAGAAGAACACCTATATTAACTCACATTATCATTATGATAAGAGAAACTAATACGTTATTGTATCAATAATATAAATGAATGCTAAATAAGAGAAGCTAAAGAAGTTATAGGTGTGATTTTGATAATGAATTTGAAATGATGTAAAAGCTGCCCTTTTATATGGGCAGCTGGAAGAGCTGGGGGGGCTAGCATATCGCTAGAAGGGGAGGGGGAGTTGAGGGGGACGAGTACAGGGTATGGGGGGTAAAGGAGAGATGATGGGGGGGCTAGCGTACTGTTTGAGTGCTGGGGTGAGTGGAAGGGCAGACAGATGGGCGGACAGCGTATAGCAAGAAGGGGAAGAGGTCTGACTGTACGCAGCCCCTGCTGCCCCCCAGATATGCTACTTTATTTATGCAAGTAATTTCCACTATCAGTAATGTTGTGTCTACCAGAGGATTCCTCTGGTCATTATCTTTCATTAAAGCCTCATTGATGACTGTATGTTGAAGCACTGAGAAGTTATAGTCATTTGAATACCTGTACATCCTCAAAAATAGACATGTCCAAAATTACATTTCTTTTTTGTGCCATTTTGATCAATCTTGAAATCCACGAGCAGAATACTTTATTCAACAGATTTATTGTATTTTCCAGTCTGTATTTTCAACACTCAATGTGCATTTACAAGAAATAAAAATGAAAAATCTGGTTGAAGCACAATTCTTCAATTTCTTTTGTGTTACAAACATAATAGCTACAGCTACTACTGCATTTGACTGCAATGCAAAAATGGAAAATTTAGCTTGTCTTCTTCATAAAGAGACCAAGCTTTTGCATGTACACCAAATTGATCAAGAACAGTAGTTGATTTAGTTTGGGTATGCCTTTTCAGCCATGTTTGGTGATTCTGGGGGCGAGGGTTAAGGGGTTAAGCAACATAATTCAACACTATCTACAAATCTTTATCTGAGAAGTCTGTTTTTATTTAGAAACAAACCCTATTGATGCTGCATTGCGTGACTTTCCATCAGACAAATACCTTTGAACCGTGAGCTTGATGAATAATCTTCATAGTGTCTGAAAATACAAAATAACAGAATTAGAGAATATGTTGAGTTTTAACAGCATACTAAACAAAATCATGCAGATAAAGTAACTCAAAACCACTCATTCTTCTTTCTCGCTCTCCGTGTTGGCTTTACGCTACATGTTGCCCAGCAACTGACAACAACGCAACTTCATGTACCAGGATTCAGCACCAAAAACACTCAAACATTACCCCTCATAGAACAGAGCATTCAGTTACAGTTTTGGGTTTTCAGGCTTGGTGTATATTTTACAATTATTAATAAGTGATTGCTGTGGTAGATTAGCCACCGTTGCTATTATTAGCCAAGCTAGTTGATTAGCAAATTTAAACACCTGCTCTACTGAGATGATCTGTCAGTTTGTGTGCAAGTTGAGTTTTTTATTTTTAAGCTGAACCAAAACACACCTTATTCCACAGCACATCTGTGTGTTAAGTTTGTCAAAGTCAAGCAAGCAACTGACATACGTCCCTGTCACTCCCTATTTTTTTTCTTAATTAAAACTTTTTTCTGACCTACACTATGAATTGTCATAGTGTAGACAATTCATAGTAAACTACTACTAGCAGGGAAATGGGCACGGAAACTTGCGTGAGTGATGTCATGCTGCAAGGGGTCTATAGTTTAAAATAACATTATAGCTCATTTAAAAATATCACAATATATATCGTGTATAAATACACGATATATTTTCAGTTATAGCAAAAATATATCAGGATATTATTTTTCTCACATCCCCCAGCCCTACTGTCAAACATATTTTTTAACTTTTTTTTAACTTTATTTCAAATAAACAACATTAACATAAATAGAGGATCTTTAACACATATATACATTTTACAGTATTATATATATATATAAGGAATAATAAGACTTTGACAGTGTTGTTGGTTTTGCATTCTTCAGAGTAGAAAATATTTATATTTTTGGAGCCTTTCTTTGGACATCCTCCAAATCTACAAATTATGGTCCCATGTTTTGTAAGCAACCAGAGACTAAGTGTGAGAGTTTACGTGAATGTTTTGAATACAAGCGTTACAAGTTTTGAGAAGAACGACATGAAGTCCTGCTTTCAAAATGAAAATGTAAGCAAAAGAATTAAAAGTTTTGAGAACAAAAATCATGAAATCCTGTTTTCATTCTGAAAATGTGTGCTCTCGGACTATGGCAGAAAAATCCCCCCATACTTTATCTGCCTCACCTCTCCCCTGCCGTTCGCTCTGAACCAGCCACCAGGCAGCAGCTCTGGGAGGAGAAAGACTGTATTCTGTGTATCACACCAGTCATTTTACAAACGCTTATTGGTCTCCAGAAAAACTATAAAAACGCAGAGATCATCATCGATAAACAAAATCCCCCTAGAGCAAATTTGAAAATTGGACATTATGCTGCTACATTTAGTATTCATCAACACCTGAAAGGTGGAAATGAGAACATTGCGCAACATATAAAAATCACCCAGCCCAGCAAAAATTTATGAGCTTCATCTTAAGCTGTTACTTCCTTTCTAAAGGTTCCCACACACCACCAACAGGGAGATTTAAAAAGAAAACAAATAATTTTGCTTTCAAGCACTTAAGGCTATGGGTGCTAACAGATATCAGCTCTGCTGAACTGAAGAAATACAGAACTCTACTGACAATTACACTTTGTTTCAGTAAAAATAATAAAACAAAACATACCGTATCCATACTTTCTGAAAGGAGGAGGAAGACCTTCCCTTGTGGCAATATCTGGAAGAAATGTATGTCTCAACTTAATGCTTTTTATTTAAGGTTAGTAATAAAAACAGACCTAGATGCTCCCATCTATTAAATAAAAATAAACCATGGGAGTCGTAGAGCGCACAAATAGAAGATGTTGAAAGGCTAAAATAATTAAGCCATTTTTATATTGAAATTTGACACACAACAAAACACACAAAATAGTCGAGATATATTTTTCTTACAAGTTTTTTTAAGTCTTTCTGGGAAATATGCATGAAAGGCAAATTTATATGGAGTTACATTTGGTTCACAATTATTCATTCAAAAATAACCATCTCAATTTAGAATAATAAAATTGTGATCAAAACTTTTGAAACTGTAATGATTTTTTATGACAAAAAATGTTAAAATAACTTTTTTTAAATTAAAATGACAAATTTTTGTATCATGTAGTGAAAATGTTATTTGCAAAGCAAACTTATTTACACATGTCAGAAATCTTTAGTTGTGATTTCCTTATTTTTTGCTTGTGGACCCTATTGGTCAGCCCTAATTACTTTGGCTGAATCATGTTAACCTGCAACATTATGCCTTGGAAATCAAAACTAGCAAAACTGTCTACAGTGCTTTCATAGACTAACTTTTTCTGTCAAAGGTAGCAAATATCTCAGTTATATTCAGCTCTCTAACTCTTAAATTACCGAGAAGAGTCTGAAACAGGAGGGAGTTAGCGCTAGCTGACAGCTCAGATACATATAGAGCAGAAAGAAAACAGAAAGGTTGGTATGCCTTTATTTCTTACCATCTTCAACGTAGAGCCTTTAAATCCACAAAATAAAATCTGGATATTTTTCTATAAAAACCTTTGTACTTTGAGCATTAACTTTAAGTTATGATACTTTCCAGACATTCATTATTTCTATTTACTTGTTGGTTCTCAGCCATCCAGGACATGGAAAAACCAAAGAAGGTTTAAAAATAAAGCAACTTAACTAGTTATAATTTAAATAACACATAACTTGTATACTTGAGAGCCACTACAATAAATCAATATTTGAGGAGTTTTATTAAATAGAGTCACTCATTAAAACCTTTTTAGAGCCTTACATTTTGTAAAGGCGTAGCAGAGATCAGGTCAGTGGCTCTGAACCAAAATGATATCTAAGCATTTAAATCGTAGTTTGACTTCTCTGGGTCTCAACAGTTTGTTTACTAAGGAAAACACACGTTTGTTGAACATTACCACTTAGTCATGTTTGGTTCTTCAGGTTGGACACATTAAAATCTTTGTAAACCAAATTTTATGCCACATTTCCCTGTAACCTGGTTGACCCCAGCCTCCAGCAATGAGGTGGGATTTCCTCCCTTGAACTGACGCGCTGAAATGAGTAAAACAAGCAGTTTCATCTACAAATGATTTCTGCTTCTGAGAATAGGGAAACTATTTCGAAGCTAATTTTAAAAAACAACCGAAAACATGCCGAGTGCCTGTTCATTTCAACCCGAGATAGATTGTGAGGTGTCAGCTGAGCCAGAAGGTGTCTCTCTCTTCAGCTCCCAGACTTACCGTGTCTCACGCAGCGCATGAAGTCCTGCACCGTCTGGTCAAGGCTGACCTGCTGGAAAACCACCGGCTTGAAGTTTCTTTGTTCAAACGACCTGATGAGGCGAACTGTGACCACAGCTGGAACCTCCAAGTCCTCCGGATAAGACGATCTTTCACCGGCCATCCGCCCAGAAGAGCACACAAAAAAGTGTTTAATAATATAAAAACAAGCCTCAGCTCATGTGGAAAACACAAACTAGAAGTTTAAGGCCAGACGAATCGATCCATGATCGCCTCCATCTTGTCGAATGGATTCAACATGTCAAGTGTCGCCATCTGGCGGTGAGGAAGCAGGGGTGCAACTATATGTGTGAATAAATTGCTGCCTGTGGGGCAAGAAAAAAAGAATAAAACCAAAACAGGGCAATATTTTATCATTTAATACATAAGTGAGCCAAAGAGTCACTTCTGTTAGCCTGTGTCTAGACCCGCCTATGGGCTGAAGGTCTGAGGCATTTTGTTAGCATCTTTTCTTTCATTCATTCCAAACTGGGTGGGGTAAGAAAAACATTCCCCATGTCCCCTGGGGAGATGAGGGGACATGTGAGACGAGTGTTGAGTGTATGTTTATATAATAGAATATGATATATATATATATATATATATATATATATATATATATATATATATATATATATATATATTATATATATATATATATATATATATATATATATATATATATATATATATATATACACACAGTCCAGTCACATTAATGTGACCACCACGTACTTTCCACTTCAGAGTTAAATAACCAATCACAGAAGGCAGGTGGCAGCACAGTGCAGTTGAGCGTATATAAAGGGTGTGTGTGGGCTTCGGAAAACATTTCAATCGTTGGCGTAATGCAGAAACGAAGCGATTTATCCGACGTCCAAAAGGGCATGATCATTGGCTTTCGGGCCAAGGGTGGAAGCATTTCCGAAACGGCTGAGTTTGTGAACTGTTCGCGTGCCGCCGTGGTAAAAGTGTACCGTGCATGGCAAAATGGGACTGTCCAAAATCAACGACGTGGCAAATGTGGTGCACCACGGGCCATAGATGACAGAGGCGAACGACGGTTGCGGAGATGCGTTCGGGCAGATAGACGGGCTACGGTTAAGCAACTGACCACTAAAATGAACCAAGGGGCTACCACATGTGTCTCCCAAACCACTATTCAGCGAACATTGCTGCGTCTGGGCCTCCGAAGCGGACGCCTGGTTCGTGCACCTATGCAGGTGAGGAGGGATGCAACAAGCAGCATATTGGATTCAAAATTGATTAGACACTTGTCCTCAAGGCAAACTGCATGTTCTCAATTCAGCAAAACCCTGTCAATCAGCCGTCAATTAAAATCATGTGTGGTTGTTTGATGGTTGATCCTCCATCAGTCATCAACCTTAACCATAAATTCAACCTTTATGATCATAATTCAACATTGAATTAACATATTTGGCAAACAAGCTAACAGTGAAGTGTCTGTGTGTTTGGGCCATCCCAACATGTAAACTGTAGGGGTGGACGCTCCACTCCTTGTTATAGATGTTTTCGTGTCAATATTACACACAAACAAAACAGTCAGTAAGAATTTTTATTAGCTTCTCCCGAAAAAAACATGTTTTAGATATAACCTCCAAAATTACAAGAAATAAAGCTTGATTTCTTATGTGCAATAAATTGATATATTAACTCCCTTCTCTGAAATGAATGGGGGAAAATATTAAGATTTTTAATTTATTTGACATATTTATTTGCAACTCCGAAATAGCAACATCAAGCGTTAAACTCTTGTCGATCAGATGTTTTTTTTTTACTTAAACACGTTTCGTACATGCTTAATCTTTCAAGCTTCAGTGTAAAACAGCTGCCTCAAGGTTTGCAAACGAATGTTGTATCAATAAAGTTAAATAAAAAAATATTGCTCGGAAAGGCGTGTCTAAACTTTGAACTGTGGTCGCCGTGTTCAATGAAAGAAGGAAGCAGCTGAGCTCAACCCTCCATTGTTCATTGCACGTCGCCACTAGACTCATACAGCAGCTGTGACTACTACACTGAAAATGGCAGAATTACAAGTGAGTATGGATACATTGACTAAAGTGTGACGCGTGTTCCAGCCCGTTAAAGAGGTGAGGGGGGTTGGGGTTGGTTCAGTGGTGTATGTGGTGTTTAGCTTCTTGGAAATGGCCATTTCCAGTAGGATCCTATGGCTTAGACAAATGACTAAAAGGGAGCTGCTAATTTAAAAATGATCGTTGGTGTATAAATGTTCATCAGGTTTCATGCCTGCCTCTGGCCTTTGTTGCCACAAAGAGCCTCTGTTATACGTACTAACGTGGCTGCCACTGTGACTAACGGCACGTAGAATTTTATTAACCCTTGTGTTCACAAATGGGGTCCAACTGACCCCTCACCCGTATCACTTGCATCATTTGCCTCAGTCCTAAGTAGACCGGAAGTCTATTATGAAAAGTGTCCTTCAATTATGTCACCACTGACCTCTGATCAGATTGCGCGACACAGATCAGACACGTGTTCATATTTCTGGCTGATCGGTAGAAGAAGCTACTTGTGTCCTGGAGGCAGGGGCACCGCCAGGAACCTTGGGCCCCATGGTAGAAAATGAAATTGGGCCCCCCACACAGCTGCTGTTGCAATTTCTTAAGTCTGATCCATCAAAAGTGTCACAATTTTAAAGGCTTGCAACTGCCTTGCTTTCTTTGGTTCAATACTGATAACTAGCACAATATTTACTGCTCGTGAATTTAACATAAAACAGTCTGCATACAGTATGCAAGAAGGTTGCTTAACTTTTTTCTATTAGTTTTAGCTTTCTGAAATGTCTCTTCCCACGAGCAACAGTCACAGGCAATGTGCAAAATATACATGAAGCAATCCAGACTTCTCAAAAGATTCTGTTGTTGCATTTGCAAGCAGTATGTAACTTTAATAAAAAATATGTTCTCTCCATATTTGTCAAAGCTGTCAACATGTTGTGACAGTTTGCTATGAGATGGATAATCTGTGATTGAAAAGATCAAGTTCCTCTACTTCCTCCCTGAATTGCTATTACTGGATAAAGTAATGCAACACTCTGGCCAAAAACAACCAATCAGAACTAGGAGGCGGGTTTTAGTGCTGTCAATCAACCTCATTCACTCGCTACTAAATGTGCTAATGGTGGAGAAACAATATTTCGCTGTGTGCGATGATGGACCCTGATTATCAACAGCTGTATGTATGTGAATGGGAAATTTTAATTTTATTCTGGATTTAAAAACCTTTTTACCTGTCTGTCCATTTAAATTTACAGTGTTTTTCAAAATACTGTGTTCAATCAACTAACTGTAATTACTTTGATAATAGAGAAAGTTGTTGGGGTCAGAGAAGGTCAACGGTTTGATGTTTAAAGGAGCCTTCCTCTTTTTCCCTGTAGGCTAACTTCGATGTGGCCGCAGCTGAAGTAAAGCAGCTGAAGGCGAAACCATCTGATGATGAGATGTTGCTGCTCTACTCCTTGTTTAAGCAAGCCACCGTGGGAGATGTCAACACAGGTGAGACTGCATCCTCACAGAAGTGCACTCAAATTAAATGAAATTCAAAAATACTTTATTGAGCTAAAAGGGAAATTAAATGTTGTAACTCATTAATTCACAATTCTTCAAATAGTTGTAGTAGATACTGATGGCTGTTAGGAGGATCAAGAGGATGGTCAGCGTTGTTCACAATCTGTTTTGTTTTATGAACATTTCTTCTTCTCATCAGGTTCAGGTTTCTACAATCATCTCCTTTGTTTAGTTCACATTTAAGATGAGATGATTGTTCCCTCTATGACACAAAGCGCTGCACCAGCTCTCTGTACTCAGCCTCTTGTTCATCTCTGATAAACCCGACAACTGCAGAGTCATCCGAGTATTTCTGTAGATGACAGAAGTCAGACTTATGCTGGAAGTCTGAAGTGTAGAGAGAGAAAAGGAATGGAGAGAACACAGAGCCCTGTGGTGCTCCTGTGTTGCTAACCACCTGGTTAGACACTCAGTCCTTCAGTCTAACAAACTGTGGTGTGTTTGTGAGGTAGTCATAGATCCAGGTCTCAACCTGTGTCTTCTGGAGTTTCTCTCACAGTAGATGGGCTGAATTGTGTTAAATCCCCAGGAGAAATCAAACAACATGATCCTCACAGTTCTGCCTGCTGTGTCCAGATGACAGTGGGTTTGTTGAAGCAGGTGTATGATGGCATCTTCAACTCCATCTCCATGGCGATAAGCAAACTGCAGGGGGTCTTGATACGTCCTTGTCTGGTTACTCAGGTGGACCAACAAGGATTTCTCCAGGACCTTCATGATGTGGGTTGTCAGGGCAACAGGTTTACAGCCATTGATGGCTGAGTTTTCTTCGGTACTGGAACCAGACAGGATGTCTTCCACAGCAGTGGAACCTTCTCTTGGGTCAGGCTAAGGTTGAAGAGATGCTGCAGAATCCCACAGAGCTGATCTGCAGTCTTGTTCTTGTTCAGTCTTTCCAGCTGCCTCTTCACCTGACATCTAGATACAGAAAAGTAGGAGGGGGAGACGAAGAGAGCAGCAGCATCTCCTAATTTGGTTGAAGACAAACCTGTGGAAACAGCAGAATCCATGACTCTAGTCTCGACTTTGAGCATCCCAAAAATGATCCTCCTTTTGCTTGTAGCCTGTAATCTTCTTCATCCCTGACATTGTTCCTCTGCAGTTTATTCTCCAGCCTCTTGCTGTCTCTAATCCTGACTTTGAGCTGCTTCTGTATACTCCTCCATAACTCTGTCTTGTTGTCTAAGGATTCTTTTCTTTGTGTTTAACAGTTCCTTTATTTCAGTGGTGATCCAGGGTTTTAGGAAAGCATCTCATTGTTCTGGTGAAGATGGTGTCGTTCACCCAGAAGTTTATATAGCCAGTCACACGGTTGTGGCATTGATGTCCTCAATGCACTCATTTACACTTCAGTTTTGCTACTAGCTTTTATGCTGTAAAACAATTTAGGTTAAAACGGAGCACCTTGTTTTAGAAAACAGACGTCAAGGCTTCTGTTTTTATTGCTAAATCACCAAGTCAAACATACTAGAATATTAATTTAGTTGTTTGCATGGTGGTGCTGCTGCTGATAGAACCTTCCTTGTGATGGTGCCAAGTTCAAATCCTGGCCATTTCCAAGTGTGTTACCTCAGTTCTCTGTTGCTCTGGCTTCCTCCCACAGCATCATGAATGTTTGGTGAGATTGGTCACTCTAAATTACCCACCCCCATGCCCTGCCCTATGATAACCAGCAATACTGAGTAATATCAAACAACTAAAAAATAGTCTGCTAGCATGACAGTCCATTTTGAATGTCTAAGGAATGTAACCTTAAAACAGTACAAGTCATCTTACCATTGTGTCTGTGTCATCTTTCTAAAGCTCGTCCTGGAATGCTTGATTTTACTGAAAAGCTAAGTGGGATGCCTGGGAGAAGCAGAAAGGTATGTTGGATCACACCTCCAGATCTGTCCATGACCTCCCAACATGCAGTTAGGAATATAAATGGAAACTTAATACATTTTGATACAAAGTCAAGAATCCTCATTAAGTAAAATGATTGTGTCAGATGTGGAATTTTTCTTTTCCTTTTTTTGTGAGAACTGAGTCAGTAATGAAGTGAAATCAATCAGTCTTGTATAGCATGAAATCAGTCATTTCCATTCAGCATACATTCACATGCTGATGGTGGCAAGCTACTGGATTGTAGCCCCAGCTGCCCTGGGATCAGTCTGACAGAAGTGAGGCTGCCATCTGACCAACCGACTCTAGGTGGGTGAAGTGTGCAGCCCAAGGACAATGGAGGCAGGCGTAACGGGAATCGAACCAGCGACCCACCGATAGCAGGACAAACTCCTATCACTGTGTCTGTTTATGCCACTTTGCATGCAAAACTGGAGTCCTTGTGGAGACACAAGACATGTTCAATGGTTAATTTCTCCTGGAAAAAACCAATTTGTTTCATTCTTCTGTCAGGCAAAAGCAAAGAGGATTCCATGAAAGAGTACATCAAGCTGGTGGAAGAGCTAAAGCAGAAGCATGGAATCTAATCACTGCCAACGAGGCGGGACAGCTGCTGCACAGATTTGGACTTGGTCCAATCATTTCTTCCAATTAACCTGTTTAAACACCCTTTTAATAAAGCTGAGGATCCTCTACTTATAATGGTTAACGTCAGTGACATGAAGGTCTCCTAACGTTGCAGTGCTGGCTAGAAATCGCCTTCAACTTGCTTTTTAGTGTTATAATGTCCATTGTCATTTCAAAATAACTGCACTTAAAACATGTGTTGTGTACACCCAAACTCCTAATGTTTTTACTGTCCAGGCCAGCTAACAGCATTGCCTGGGTCTGAAGAAGATTGCTTTGTATGGGCTCATACCACTGCTAATTCTTCTACTACTGGACTAATGAAGCTGTCTTTCTCAATTAAAGACATGGTTGGCAATAAAGCCAATGGAGTGGCATGAAGTTCCAATGTTGCAATGCTAGGTAGAAACTGTCTTCAGTTTACTTTAGTATCGTAACAATGTCCATTGTAATTTCAAAATAAAATAACTCCTTAAAATGTGTGTTGTTCTCCCTGGCGGTTCATTCATATGCGAGTTTTCCTCCGAAACACCATCCATCCATTTTCTGTACACCCTAATTAATGGGGTGCTGGTGCTGATCTCCAGCTAACGTTTCGGGTGAGAGGCAGGGTCACCCTGGACAGACAGACAGGACACACAACCATGCACACAGACACACTCACACCTAGGGAGAATTTAGAGAGACCAATTAACCTGACAGTCATGTTTTTGGACAGAGAACCCACGCATGCACAGGAAGAACTTGCAAACTCCATCCAGAAAGACCCTGGGCCGGAATTGAACCCAGAACCTTCTTGCTGCAAGGCAACAGTGTTACCTACAGGGCATGGGGGTGGGTAATTTAGAGTGACCAATCTCGCCAACACCTTCCTAGATAAGAAAGCTGAAAGCCACATAAAACCAAAATTGGGAATATAAATTCTGAAAAAAGAAATGCTGAACAAATTGATATCTTTTAAAGGCCTAAATATTAGTTTGTGGAATTATCCAGGATTTTTATGAAGCATGTATCGAGGATTACCTTCATGGAGCATGTGACTGATTCAGGAACTGTTTTGTCACATATTTCTAAACGTATATTTTAGAAAGAAAAAAATGTTTGGCATGTTTTTTTTTAAATTATTTAATATTTTTAATATCTTAAGTATATCCACTTGATAACTGTGGATAGCAAATGGATATTATACTTGACATCAAGTATAACAAGTGGTGATAGCCTATACCATTACAGTGGCTATCACTGTGCTGCCATGATTTGATACAGCACATTTTTCTGAAATGTGCTGGATTTCAGAAAAATCCAGCACATTTAAAATATACCTATATTATTTTTTTCCACCAGGGTGCTCCCAAACGTAAGTTACCATATTAACTTAATAAGTCATGCCAATTACGCCCGCCCCCCTCCTTTCCCACCTTTCACAAACCGGATCTGAATGTCAATTATATTAAATCACCACTACTCAGCTCATACCCCTCTCTCCCCCTCCCACTGCTCAACAGCTATGTGGGTGGTGGGGTGCTAGAAAGGTGGTTCGCCCAGGGCGCCAAACTGGCTAAGACTGCCTCTGCTTACATGAGATATATTCATATTTAAGCCACACAGCTGCTAGCGTTCATCATCCATCAGAGGAGACATCGATGTTTTATTTAGGCATTGACCGACGTCACTCAATGCAGATGGAGGCCAGGAAGTAAATGCAGCCTGTTTACTTGTTGATCCAGGTTCAAAAGGCCTAAAGTCTGTGTTCTGGAGTTGTGGATAAATGTGAACAACACTACTGCTCTGAAAGATGATGGTACTTTTTAAAAGTTTTTTTGTAGTTGTTGCTCTAGTGGCCTTTCTTGAGAGTGGTTAGGCAGGAAATTAGATAATTACCCCTGAGCAACCACAACACCACACTCACTGAGTAAAAACAAATTAATCAAGATAAAACTTTGGAAATATTAAGTTTAAATTGTCATTTTTCTTGAGATTTACGTCAAGCCTCTGCTGGTGAGCATATGGAGGCTGTCCTGTAGTCGGTAGCAGTAGTGATGTAAATCTATTTTTTGGTTTTAGCATCTTTAGTCTTTTTCTTACATTGTTATTTAATAATGATTCAGTGAACCTGGGATTTAGTTCAAATCAAATTCTTGCTGTTATTCTTCCTCAGCTACTTTCTCAGCGGGTGTTTATAGTGAGTTATCAGCCCATTTAATTCATGGCAACATAAATAAAAACAAAAGTAACTTTTACCATGTCAAAGTAACGTTTTGCAGTAAAACAGTTTGAGGAGAATGGGGAACTTAATCTTGTTGCGTGTGTGTGGGAGGGAGACGGAGTTTTGGGGCGAGGCACAGTTCTCCTAAATACTGTCATACCCGTTAACTTCCTTGTCTGAAGTTAGCACATCTATCTGCCTACACACAGAAAAGCACCATCTTGTTAGCGGTAAGTTTCTTTCACATATTTTTTGTAAGTAAACCAAATATTGTTGTCTCATGTTTTTTCCCCCACGTTGCTGTAAGTTTTCTCTGTTTCTACATGAAATTGCACTAATGCAGACATTCAAATTCTAATTAGGAAAAGAACCGCAATAAAGACGGAGACATACGATGAAACATTTGGGTTCAAAATAATGCACCAAGCAGGAAGAGTCAGGGCTACCATGTAATCTTCTCAAAATTATAGTTTATTGTCACAAAAATAAAAAAATTTTGCTTTTATTTGGATTTCAGAATCTCACAACTGTGTACGATACACGATACAAGAATTTCATTTGAAAGTGACAAAGTTGGGATGGTATGAACATTCAGCCTTTCAAAAAGGAAAGTTTTTTATCTTAAAACTACATTGCAGAGTTTTCTGAAAACAGCAGGACTGATCTAGAGCTTAAAAGTGATTTAGGCACTTTTAAGCCTAAATTTGGGGTTTAAAAAAACAAATTTGAAAAGGTCTAAAACATCCTTCAATTTATTGGAATTTTGGATTTTAATCCAAAATTTAATTAATTGTCATGATGACACCAGTGACCTGTGGACATATTGTCTTGCAAAATGTTTCCAGTATTTGCATCCAACTATGTGCAATCATACAGAAAATGGGACGTTTTTGTGGGCGAGCCATCACTGCTGGCATCACTGTTTATTGTTCATATTAATCTTACTTATATTTGCTTGTCATAAGCAATTTATATAACTTTATGGCCACATCTGGTTGTTGACCAAATTAAATGTTGGAAAGGTATGTAATGACTGAAACAAAAGCGTTTTTCAGAAGATGTTACACACATCTTGCTAATAAAGGAGCAAGTTGCTCGGCTAAATCAGAAAGAGGAAGTACACCAGTGAGCTGATGCTATTGTCAGCTTTTTCCTTTTATGGTGTAAACTTAAGTTGATTTCTCTGAATTTATTATACGTCAATTTAACACAGAACTTTGATGCCATGAACCATCATATTTTATATTGTAGCTTTAATCTTAATTGTGTCGTTGAAGAATTGAAGAATTAGTTTTGTCTAGTATTATGTTTTAGTATAATCTTGGGGTTAATTATCTTTTGTATGTTTTGTGTCATCAGAGTATGGACTGGTGTCTGCTTTCACTTCTGCTCCTTATGCTGGGCAAACATGGTAAGTTGGAATAATTTGAAAAGCATAATTGCATGAATAAGATTTATGGTACATCTTTCTGCGAGAGCAACAAATTCATTAAAAAAGAAAGGTCTCCATCTGAACCATATGTTACTTGGTTTTGTTTGTAGTAAGGCAGGAAGCCTTAGAGTTTGCAAAGATGTCTTCTAATATAAACACAGAAAATTATACTGATAACCTTTTGGTTCCACACCATATTATGTTTCTTACATGTACTCTGTGGTTTGTTTGAAGGGCTTTGTCAGCAAGAGGAAGTTTGCTCAAAGTCGTCGATCACGTCGTGTAAAGGTTGCATCACATCTGGGGCGTTCTGTTCCTGGTGTAAGCAGCTGGTGAGAAACACTTGTTGTATCAGCAGTTTAATGAAAGTGGCTGGATGGATTAACACTATTTATATGCATTTATGGATCTTTATATTTACTGTAATGCAGTCGGTCAGCAGTACTGTGTTAATAAACTGTGTTTACAATATAAAGGTCAGTAGACTCTTCATGACTGTTCCAATAACACATCAATGAGTTCCTGGCATATTTACCTTTAACTGTCACTCAAAAAGCTTACATGTTAGTCAATGGGACACTGGTGTGTCAACATGCCAGTTAAAGGCTTAAATGGTATTTACCCCAGTGCACAGTTCTGTTTCCAGATGTAATATAATTGATATTAGCAGCTCTAAAAACATGTCCTAGTAGCAGCTACCACTGCAAGGTTTTAAATTCTCCCATTTCTGACATAGACATTTAGTTTGTTCACATCACAGATGTTTCCGTGCCGTAACACTTCAATTGTCACCACATATATGGTAATCTGCAAACATCATTTGAGCAGCACTGGTAACAGGAAGTGAGGTGTTTTTCTGGTGAATCTTCCACTTTTAAATATATCACCCCTGAACTGAGTCATATGACCGATAAGTTGATGTTGAACAATCTAAACTCTATTTTTGATTGCCCTTTCATCGCCACTTCTTCATCACCAAACAGGAAGTTTGTGCAACTCGTTAAGGCCCTATTACACCCAACCTTTTTTCCTGTTTCACAATAGACCTTGGTTTAATGCAACTGACTATAGTTAGACCAAAGCTTCTTGCAGTTTCATTTTTTAAAATATTTTCTTTTTTGAACATTTAGAAGGTTGTCATCAATGTTATTTTATTGAAGTCATACTTCCATTAGTAACTTAAAGGAGCTATGCAGCTGGTTTCATATGATTTTATGCTATCCCTAACACACTAAAACAGCTAAAAACATTCCTCGTCCTTCTGGTTTAAATAACTTACAGACTATAGTCTCCAAATTGTCTGAAAGTTTCACCCATCGAATCGACTATGAAAACAATACACCTTATCGAAACATTTTAAATTCATTTTCATGTTGTTGAGCAAAACATGTATTTGCTTCATTCGCATAACAGGACACTACGTGAAGGAAGGTCCTTTGCTGTCCAACACAACCAATTCTTATTGGGGGGGTTTTTCTGTGCTAGTTTTGAAACCAGAGGCTTAAAGCCCCATCCATACAAGAATATTTTCTTTTAATATGGGAAAGTTTTAACTGTTTGTGCAAGCAAATAGAAATGGTGGGGCTTTTTACCCAAAGAGAAAAAAAACACTTGTGGTCAACAAGTGTTGCACAGTTGTTGACCACCATTTGCAGAGAATGTCAGCTATTAATGACTCCCATACTGATGTTTGCTCTTCAGTTTGAAAGACAACTTCTGATGTTTTGTTGTTTGGCTTTCATACAGAATTTTACCAAAGCTGGAGAACAGGAAGCAGTCCGCTGTGACACTCGAGCAAAGCTGATGGCAAGAGGCTGCGTGACAGAAGAGATTATTTCTCCTCAAAACACACAGGAGATTAAGCAACAAGACCCTTTATCCAAGTCGTTTGACAGTGCAGAACCTGTCCAAATGACTCCACAAAAAATCAACCTGAAACTGCGACCTGGTGAGTGCTGTCAGTTGTTACTGTCCATATCACTGAATACGTGTATTCTAACATATGTAGAAAAGTTTTGTGCTTATTACATTTAGGAGTAAATGTCATCCTTTGGAAACTCATCTCTTATTTTATAGATTGCACTAACTGTCACTGTATTCCATTTATTGGTAATGGGTCCATGCATACAGCAGATTGTACCATAGCAGGAGCTTCTCAATGATGACTGTCAGGTTTCTTTCTCTAACTGAATTCTTTATGAGCATTGAAATATAACTAATTTTATCATGTCTTTGCTTACAGGGCTTCCACACAAATTCAATGTGTCCTTTAAGAGGGCTGAAGGTTACCCTGTGGATCTTTACTACTTGATGGATCTGTCCTACTCCATGAAGGACGATCTGGCTAATGTACAAAGGCTGGGAGGAAATCTTTTTGATGCTTTGAGTAAAATTACTAAACATGCTAATATAGGTAATACATTCTTAAAGGATTTCTTATCAAATGCACAAAAAAATCCTCAAATTGTTTCTCAATACTAGTAAACAAAATCACAAACCAAAAAGCCGAGATTCAAAACTCTAATTCAGTTCTTCTGCTGAATTTTATCTTTTGGAATGAGCAGCTGATGCTCAACCCATTTGGAAAACAATCAAATGTGAGACTTGTACATTCAAAAATCTATAACAAAGATCAACAGGACTTTATCTAAAGGACTTCACTTTTTGTAACTATAGCTAAAGTTCTTAACTACAGCTTTCAACAAGTGTGGCTGACAAAGTCCTCATCACAGTGCATTTATTTGACTCTATACTTTTACTAGACTTCTTTATTTCCATCTGTGTAATTACAGGATTTGGGGCCTTTGTTGATAAAACCGTCCTTCCTTACACCAACACCAACAAGGAGAAACTCGCGAAACCATGTGATGAAAGTGAGACTCATTGTCAGGCTGCCTTTGGCTACAGACATGTGCTCAGTATGACACCGAATCGGGACTCGTTCACACAGAAGGTGGCACAGCAGTTTATCTCTGGGAACTTGGACTCTCCTGAAGGAAGCCTTGATGCCATGATGCAGGCTGCTGTTTGCGGGGTAAGGACACAGTCATGTACAATCTGTTAATCAGTGAAGCTGAGTTAGAAAAATTGTTAAGGTTTGTTTCCATGTAAGTGAAAATACTCCAGATGTAATGTTACTGCAGACCCACTGTGCTGGAAGTTCCATATGATTTAAACCAGCAGGTTTAAGGTTTTATTCACAAACCAGTGTATGTTGAGAAGAACAATTCTTGAGCAATTGATGTGGCCTGGTGTCTTAACAACAAGGAGGCAGACGCACTGAGACTCTGTTCAATCATTTTTAGACCAAGGGCAGCCAGACTAATTTATTTTTCTAATTTGTTTTTGTTAGAGCCCTCCAATAGTATTCATTACTGTTTGGGCCCCTCCAAATAAGAAAAATAACTAAATTATTGCTCAAAATATTCAAAAAAAGGGCATTTGGGGCATTTCTGACAAATGCCATTACACTAACTGATGGCACTGTTTGTTTCATTCATCTTCGGTGCAAGTCTAATATTAGTTGTAATGACCGTCATTGCACATTTTCCAATTAGGATGGACATTTATGGTTGTAAGACATTTTCCCCTTGCTGACACACTTCACAGGATAAAATAGGCTGGAGGAACAGCAGCACTCGGTTAATTGTACTCGCCACAGATGCTGGATTCCACATGGCTGGGGATGGAAAACTAGCGGGCATTCTAGAACCCAACGATGAACTGTGCCACATGACAGGCAGCTTGTATGAAAAAAGCAATGAGATGGTATGTATGAATTGTGTTTTAATTCTGACAAAGAGAAATTAAGCAGTGAATTCAAGGATGAACAATTTTGTCTTGTTGTGTTAATTAGCTCCTGACATGATCCAAGAGTGGATAAATGACAAAAACTAAATACTTGAATACCTGCTGTCATTTCCCTCCTATGTTTTATAAGACACTTCTTTATTATTATATTTAATTCTAATCAACAAATTCTTCAATTCTCCTGTGCAGGACTACCCGTCTGTTGGACAATTAGCTACGCAGCTGGAAAAAAACAATATTCAGCCAATATTTGCTGTAACAGAAAACGTGAAGAATGTTTACATGGTAATGCTGACCATTTCTTTTAATGCTGAAAATTTTAGTATAACAGAAAAAAATGTCAACTTAATCTAAAATCTGTTCATTCCATTCTTTCTTTAGGAACTCACTAAAATGATTCCAAAATCAGTGGTGGGAGTCTTATCATCAGATTCAAATAATGTTGTTCAGCTAATTGAAAGTGCCTACAATGTAAGTCTGTTGTTTGTTATCTAGCACTTTTCTATCCATACTTCAAAGAGTCATGGAGTGCATTCAGACCAACCCAGGATTAGAGTTCTGAATCAGACTCTAATCCGTTTGTCTGGAAAGTCCGATTTCTGGTTTGGTCCCGCCCATTTAGCATGCACGAAAATTCAAGCTTTTGATAACTTTCAATCCCCTATGCTTTAAGGGCATATTGACCAAGTATGGGCCAGATACTTGCCAAAATCCCTCTATGGAATTTGTTAAAGTTCGACATGCATTAAAAGTGAAAAACTCTCAAAAAATACCATTTGACTCAAAATGGTCAACTCCATTGACCATTTCATACTCTTTAGTGTATACTGTAGAAAGATATTTTTCTTGTTTTAGTGGGTTCTACCTATATGTACCACATTTCAGCTTTCTGTGATTTAACAGTTGGCCTGTCTCACATTAGGAGGTGCTGTTCAGCAGCTTGGCCACACCCTTTAAATTCAGTACAATTAAGATATTTTAATATATTTTATATATTAAAATTTTGGGTACAGTTTGGAAAATTTGCAAGCTTCCAAAGTGATTTTGCTTTGTCTTAGAATCTTAATAAACACTTGAATTCCATAAGCCTTCACAGTGCTTTTACTACTTGAGACTAATAATTGTTTGCTGGTTTTGCAAAAAAAATGCACAAATATGAATAATCTGTATATTGTTGCAGAACTTGACATCTAAAGTCACAGTGACTCATGACATTCTTCCTGACAAAGTAAGAGTTGAGTACTTGGCACTATGTAAACACCGAGTAAATGACGGCCCCAATAAAGGCGTCTGCGATCAAGTGCAAGCGGAACAAGAGGTCAGTGTTTTGAGATGCTTTTATTCTGTCATAATCCAGTGAAAATGAACCTTTTCAGATCTTTGAGCCTGGTTTATCACATCAGAAATAGATGTGATAAACTTTTATTGATCACAGATTTGACATTTTTACAGCTGTTAACACAGATTAAATGATTAACTGCTGTAGATTTTGTTATCCAATAAACCTTTTGCTTTTAGCTATCTTAGCACTTTATATTATATAAGTGTAGGAAACATGTTATGGAACTGTAGTCATTTTCCAACCTTTCCAACCTGCTAATACTCAAGTATTTTCTTTTGCAGCCCTCACTACATCTAACAAAACTGATTATTTGCTCTCTCGTTTGTGTCATATATAGAACTCAGTTACTTTGTTGCTGTTGCTATGGTTACAGCCCAAGCGCTGTGTGTCCGGTTCTGGGTGAAAACCGTTAGTGTGTATGTTTTCCAACCGTCAATAAAGCTGAGTTATAAAAGACAAAACTAAAGCTTGTTTTAGTGTGTATGTAAATATACCTAAATGTTGTGATGCTGAGTTTTGTGGGAACAAACACTAAAAATATTATGTTAGTGTACAGGAACCAAGCACTTCTCTGATTTCTGGGTCCATTCCGGCTTTAGCTCAGAGATGCTGCACAAAGTAATCGCAGACTGATATAAGTGTTGTTAGTGCACTTGCTGTTGTTATAAAAATATTATTCTCTTACTCTTGGAACGAAATTGACACAGTGGTAATGTTAGGCATTAAGTGGGCTGGAGCTCCAAGATTCTTTGGTACAGTGGCATTTTAACTAATATACATTAATTTGAATTGGAGATGTGCCATGGATGGGAAAGAGCGCTTTAGACAGCTTGTTAGCTCTGATAGATCCACCGTAAAGTTTCAGTAGGTTTGTGATTTTAATATTTTTACACATCTGATCCTTTGCTCTCTTTACAGATATCTTTTGAGGTTACTGTGACTGTGGACGAATGTATAGAGGAAAAGTCCTTCACTATCAGCCCACTGGGAATTAAAGACAAACTGACGGTAACCGTTTCTACCAACTGTGAGTGCCAATGTAATGACCCCCCAGGCAACAATCATCCTCACTGTAACAGGACAGGAAGCATCACCTGTGGTACTTGCAAGTAAGTTATCTTCCTCAAAGTCCCTGTTTTAATATTTTAGTCACATATTGATGTTTAATGGAAAAATGTGTTTTCAGTAAAACATAAGTATTTATTCAGTATTACCATAGGAGTGAGACATGTAGTGGGAGGCCCAGATGGTAAGTTACCCCTAACCCCTGGCATTTGAGACCTTGCTGATTGTTTTAAAGGCTCGTTCACAAGGCACAATTTTGGAATAGTTGGCCAATTTTCAAAATCTGAGAAGCCACACCAGCTGATTCAAACTCTTAAGTATAGCAGGTTCTATCGTACCATGAGTGGTGTCCAGCCACGCAGCAGGAGCAACACACCAAATACCAAACCGATTTTACCCACAAACATTTGAATTCCAGATAGAAAATCCCATGAAACCCACCATCCCATACATGAATTTAAAGTAAACAAACAATTTCAGTATTTCCTTTTTTCTGCTCATCTTTGCCACAGGGAAGTACCATCATAGAACCTCGCTTCAGTATTTTCGCAAATTGGGCAAATATGAATGGATCAGTTTGAAATGATTTTGATAAAAATTAGTACCTTAAATAACTTTTTTCTCATATCACTTATTTTGACAACCCTGCTGATAGTTGTTTTTCAGTCATGTCATGTGTATTCGTCTAAGTAGTTAGTACATTGCATCTGGATTTTCTATCAGGGACTGGTGAGGTGAGCCTCAGCCCCTCACCTTGAACAGGTTTACATGGGCATGCAAAATATGCCATGAATGAATATAATGTATGGAATAAATATTTTTATGAAATAGGTAAAAACTGTTTAAAACGAAGCCAACTGTAATTAATCCTAATTTTGATCAGTTTGTTTTTAATATTTTGTTTTTAATATTTCGTTTTGCAGATGCAACCAAGGTTTTGTGGGTCAGTTCTGCAGCTGTGCTCTTAGGGATAAAGATGAAGGTTCTCTTCGAGCAGCTTGTCGGAGGCAGAATGGGACAGAGTGTGAGGGTCGAGGAGATTGTGTGTGTGGCCAATGCCAGTGCCACACTACAGAGCAAGGAAGTTCTTACCATGGACGCTACTGCGAGTGTGATGATGAACACTGTGAGAAGTATGAGAACAAGTTGTGTGCAGGTAAAGTATTTTAAGATGATATATTTTTTCATCAAAGTATTTCTCAACCAAAGACTTACAGATGAATGTGGGACCTTTTTATATACAAAACAAATTCAAAGTGGAAGTCATAAAGGTCATTTATAAAATTTAGAAAACATTTACAGAAAACACTTGGCTAAACCTCAAAAATAACTATATTTGCAGTTTGGTCTTGCAAGTATTACTGCTAAGTATTTTTAGAGCTTAACATCCATTAAAACATTTAGGAAACTCATAACCTTGGTGATTAAAAAATGGTAACACTTTATTTGAAGGGGGTGAATAAGACTGACATGACACTGTCATAAACATGACATAACGCCTGTCATGAACATGAATAAGCCTACATGAATATTTATGACTGTTGTCAAGAAATCATTACTGTTTAAACTTTACCTTTAATAAAATAAAATTACCTAACTATTAAAGTGCAATCAGTAACTTTTATAACAAATTTATATCAGTAATGATTTATTAGTTAATGACAAGTTGTCACAACAAAGACATTTTGAATAATGTCAACTTTGTATTAAATGTCTTTATTTACCGAATGACGCTTTATGATAACAGTCATAAATGTTCATAAAGGCTTATTCATGTTCATGACAGGTGTTATGTCATGTTTATGACAGTGCCATGTCAGTCTTATTCACCCCCCCCCCCTTCAAATAAAGTGCTATAAAAATCTATTATGTCTGGTCTGAAAACTCAAACTAAACAGCTCCCTTAACAAATTTCTCTTTGCATGCTCCAAACATACAGAATCTAGTGGAATTGCTTAGGAATGCAAATAGTCAGGCCACCTTAAGGCTAACTTAAATGTCCTTTTAGCAAAGTTTTCTCACCATAAATTTCCTCTCACTGGATGATCAAGGCCCCACGGGTGGATGAGATACGTCCAGAGTTCTTTAAGGCTCTGGAGGTTGTTGGGTTTTGCTGGTTGACACGACTCCCCAATTTTACAGACTGCCAATTTCAGGTCCCCTTATTCAGAAAGGGGGCTGGGGCACATAGTGTGCTCTAACTCAAAGTAGGACCACTGTGTCCATTGTGGCTTTGGAAGGCCCACAATGAGCTGGACTGAGAGGTGAAAAGTCCATTCCTCCTCTCCTGAGGATCTATTATCCTGCAGCTGTTTTAAAATGTATCTGCAGAGCTGAATGACTGATGCTGAAGGTAGAATTCAGCCATTTGACTCAGGTGAGTTGAAGAAGGAATACATGTAGAACTGACGGTAACTTTGGAGTACTGGACATGGACACTCCTAAGCCAGAGTGTGTTACTGGGAGAGCGATGTCAAGGGTTTTCTCCTTCCTGTGCACTTAATATAAAATAAACAAAAGTACATGGATGAGCATACTGTTGATGAAATTAATTTTAAAAATGAATACTGAAACTACTTTTAATGTAATACATTTAAAGTAATAGTTAAAACCCCTTAATCTCCACCCCTTAAAAATGCAATGGAAAAATAGCACAGGGGCTCCACTGCGTGTTAAGGGGTTAAACAGTAAATCACATCTACATAAGTATGAGAAGGAAAGATATTAAAGACATGAGGAAGAATTAAGACATTTAAGAAGCCTCAAACGAAGGAGGTCATTATGAATGTTGATAAAAATTAAAGTGGAAAAATATGACAACCTTTTTAATTCTCATTGCTTTTAGGACATGGTAAATGCAACTGCGGAAAGTGCCAATGCGAACAAGATTACCAAGGCAGCGCTTGTCAGTGCAAAACGTCTCTGGATGGCTGTCGTACAACAAACAACTCTGTTTGCTATGGCAGAGGGAAATGCATATGTAACCAATGTGTATGCTTAGATGGATATCAGGGTCCACACTGCAAGGAATGCAGTGGCTGTCCTTCTGTGTGCCTGACGAAACTGTAAGAAGATTAAAGTTACTACTTTATTATAAGCTACTTTCAGAATGTTAATGGTTCCTGTGAAAATTCTATTCCTTGTCTAATTTATCTGTTGTATTTTAACCTGTTCTATTTATGCTATTCTCAGGAGTTGCATTAGCTGCCTTTCCTTGAGTAAGCCGGGAGAGAACTGCAACCATGTTTGCAACAATACCATTTCAAAATATGAGAAGCTTGAAAAATTCAACTTGCAGAGTAAAGAATGCCACCAGAAGGACAGTGAGGGTTGCTGGATCAAATTCAAGCTGGAGCAGTTAACTGGAGAGGATAATTACAATGCTGAAATTCTGACAAAGAGAGGTATGTCACTGATCGTCAGTTTTTGTGTTTTTTTTTTGTTACCTGTTTGAATAATAAACTGCATTGTTAAACAGGGGTGGCCTGGGAGTCCAACCTCTCTCATTGAAAGGGATCCCCTTTGTCATAAATGCTGTTTTTACCTAAACAATGAAACATTATGTGGAAGTAATCTGGCTAATGGCTCAAAGCTTCGTGCTGACGTCTGAGCGTCAAATAAATGGAAATCAGTCTGATTAAAATAACAATACTAATGCGTCTGTGTCAATAACCATAGGGAGAAAAGATCTGTCATAGCACCTTAGTGCTTAGCTCCCCATTAGCACCTACAGAAAAAATATTCTGGAACCGCCACTGGCTTCATGGACTTCCTCATGGCTTCCAGACGATTCTGGTCCACCATCCGGCGTCTCAGGATGGGGAAGCAGTACAGCATCAACACTGTTTATAGTGGGGATGGTGTGCGGCTGACCTCGTCTTGGAATGTTGTGGGCTGGTGGGCAGAAGACCTCCAATCCCAACAACCTCTCTTCCATTGAGGAAGAAAAGCCTGGGCTCTCTGGGTTGGGCTTTCCGATCTCTGGTTCTGAGGTCGCTAAGAGGGTTAAAGAGCTCTTTGATGGCGAGGCCCTGGGGGAGGATGAGATTTACCCAGAGTTCCTTAAGGCTCGGGCGACTCTGCAATATAGCATTGACATTGGGGGACGTCCCACCGGATTAACAGACTGGGTGGAATGGGTCACACTCTTAAGTCCTGGAGATAACTTCGGATTCAGCAAGACCAGTGTGGTTTTCATCCTGGTTGTGGAACCAAGTGTGGTTTTCATCCTGGTTGTGGAACCAAGTGTGGTTTTCTTCCTGGTTGTGGAACCAAGTGTGGTTTTCATCCTGGTTGTGGAACTCCCATGCACCCTCCACCCTCGGAGGATGCATGGGAGTTCGCCCAACCAATGTTTGGTGGGCTTGGAGAAGGCGTTGGATGGTATCTCTTAGGGAGTGCTGTGGGGGTGGACCATGTTGTCTTGAATATTTTATGAACTGTATATCAGTAATAGCTTGATTCTAATCTTACAGAATGCCCTGAACCACCCAACGTCATAGCTATCATAGCAGGTTCCCTTGCAGCTGTGGCTGTAATTGGGATTCTGTTGCTGATGCTGGTCAAGTTACTGATCCACATGAAGGACCTGAAGGAGTTCAAGAAATTTGAGAATGAAAAGAAGAAATCCAAGTGGGCAAATGTAAGTTGTTTTTATATATAATATCCCATCTATCTGTCTGTCTGCCTGCCTGCTTATGTGTTTGTTTGTAGAGTTTCTCTAACCGGACCACTTTTCCAGTAACACGTAATCTAATGCATTACTATTTAAAATCCATCAGATTAAAGTTACTTATCCAGATCATTGTGCATTACTATTTTCTTTTGTAATTCCATTTTATTTCCTCTTTGCGTCTTGGGGAGTGGCCACCGTTTCTATGCAACAGCTGAACACATGACACGTCATGACAGAAATGTTAACAATGGAGGGAGGAGAGAGATGCACATTTTGTTGCTGGAAAAACAGGAACTATTTTGAGTTTCTGTCATCAAGTCCAATTATTATAAGCAACTTTTTATAACAGTAACACTGTTATAACATTTATGTCAGATCATGATTTCTTGGTTAATGACAAGTTGTCATAACAAAGACATTTTGAATAATGTCAACTTTGCATTAAAAGTGTCATGATTTACCGAATGACACTTTATGACAACAGTCATAAATATTCATGAAGACTTACTTCATGTTATGTCATGTTTATGACGGTGTTATGTCAGTCTTATTCACAATCCGTCAAATAAAGTTTTGCCCATTATTTTATCATTATATATGATTTTTCCACGATGACCGCTTGTCACTGCGAAGTACATTGGACAACATAACTGGATGAGATCCAACAGTAAATTTTGATGATCCTTCACATCGTCTGTCTGAATAAAGATTAATAACTGCAATCAATATAACTCAAGATTGCATTCTTTAATCTAGTTCAGTTCTTATCCATAAAATGTGTCGTTTTCACAAGACTGAAACACAGGCCATGTAGAAATGTAACTAATGCTAAACTTTCTTTATTTCCAGGCTGACAATCCGCTGTTCCAGAATCCCACCACTACTGTGGCTAACCCTCTGTTTACTGGAGAGTGAAAACCCTCTGCTTCTTATTGACATTTATTCAAAGCCTTGCTTGAAACATATAATGCTTTCAGTGCTTTCATTTATTTGATTTATGTGATTTTATGATTATGTTGTATTAAAATCCACTTAACTTTGTAAAATATGTATTTTTGAGGATGGAGTACAGTTGGTTTGAGGAGCTCATATAAATCTATTTGCTAATATTATAACATCTATTCGTTTAAAATGACATTTTCTGCTGTTTTCGGAGACTTTTACAGTTTATCAATTGTAACAACAGTTTGGAGAATTGCACCATTTATTTTCATGAAACTGCAAAGTCTTAGTACAAATAAACTCATCAGAATATGACCACTTGCCTTGAACTGAGTCGATCTCTCTTTTGTTATAATTATTAGGACATAAACAACAAACTTTGAGGATTTTTCTTTTGTTTTAATTGGTGAAAACTGAAAAATTAGTAACAAAAACATTTAGATTTTGTTCATGTCTCTCATTATGTCTCTGATAATGTATTTGATCATTTATTTAGCCTTTTATGTAATGCTTTACACTTCTGTTAAAATATCAACTTTTGTGAATGTTCTTTGCTCCATAGTCAAAAAACAATAGGTCAGAAATTACCACAAATAAAAAGATTAGCTTATGACACACCAGGTGGAGTTTGTAGCAGGTAATGACAAAATACAATGCCTATAAAACAGCTCACCCTCTTTGCCATTGTCGTTACAACTCAAACTTGATCAACATAATTTGGTGTTTTTAATAGTGACTATTTACACACACACAAAACTTAAACAACAAAGAGAAAACTGATTTTTGCAAAATACTGACAGGTAAACTAAAACATCTAACATAATTTAGCTGATTGCATGAATCTTCACTTCCTTAATTCAAAGTAGAAAGAATGGAAATAACCTGAGTGCTTTAAGTGAGTCTCAGCTGGTCGTACATAAAGACACTGGGAATGGAAGGTCCGTTTACTGATTAGTCTATAAACGGACCAGATTAACCTGTACGAAGACAAAAGATCACTCCAGGCAATTGATAGAAAATGTTACAGAAAAGTCTCCATCAACTACCCATGATGTTCTTTGATGACTCTGCCGTAATACCACTCAGAGTACAGAGAGTAGCTGAACTACCTCCTCATCAACAGAGGAAAACCAGGAAGGAAAGGTCTGAACAGATTCTGCCTGCTGAGGAGGCTGAAGTTTAGGAGTGTGGTGGGGCTCCTGAAGACCTTCTTTGGCACTGTGGTGGCATCAGACATCTTCTAAGGCACAGGTGTCAAACCCCAGGCCTGGATAATATCTAAACCTTTAGATGTGCCTCTGCTGCACCACACCTGAGTAGAATAATTTGGTCATTAGCAGATTAGGTCGTTAGCAGGGCTCTATTCAAGGAAGAGGTAATTACGCCATTTCAATCCAGTGTTTTGCTTTTAGTTTCTTTAGCCTGCATTGTTCCCAAAGTTCAACATAAAATTATATCCTCACGAAAAGCCCTTTGATCTGCAGCGTTACTGAATCGTGCACTTGAAAAATGTACATAAAATATCAGTGCATAAATGACTGATCAAGTCAGCTTGTTTTGAAAACATTTTATTTCTTTGTGAGGGAAAAAAAAAAATCAGCTTTTCATATTTTAGAAAAAAAAAAACATGCTGTCGTACCAAACAAGCAGTACACAATGAACGTTTATTCCTTTCTTCAGCTAGCTCAAACATTTCTGATTTGTAATAGTCAAATGAAAAACATTTTCAGTAAAATTTCTAATCCCAATGTAAATCCAGGGTTAAAGGTGTTTGACCCACCCTGCCTGCTGGTTCTGTCAGCCTGCTGTAATCAGCATGTGAATGAGCCCTTTGTGATTTCAATTGGAGATATAAAGGGCATTATAAATTAATTTGGTGATTATTATTATTAGAAGGAATTAGGTTCCAGACACAATAAGGTCCCCATGATTGGTTAAAACTTTGTTTATTGAATTTACTAGATCAGTAATGAGCACAAAAACAGAGATAGTGGCTTCACACAATCAAAATTATCCATTCAATCATGTTAAATTCAGAAATATTTTACTCATTTCAGGGTCAAATGGGACTAAATTTACATGAACATGCAGACAAAGTGCAGGGAAGTGACTAGTAAAATGGAGAAAGAAGAGCATGAAAAAACAAAGAATAAATCCAAATTTAAAGCAGGGGTTTGGGGGGGGCAGCAGCTTTATGTCACCCAAGTTACTACATTTGTTGGGTCGAGTTCCCATTCCGGGTATTATTATCCTCATCATCGTCCTCTTCTGTCCGAAGTCTGAAGATTTTACCTTCTTTTTTGAAATCCTTTGGCCGCATCTCCAAATTTTGTTTGGTGGGAGTTTCTCTGAACACAAACATAGAAGCAAAAGTTCAGAACAAAACAATGTTAAATAAAAATACAACCCTGTATATTTACATAATAGCTTTTGTGAAGGAGTATTAGTGTATAGAATAATTTATTTTATACACTCAAAATGAGCTTTTCCAGAACTGATACAACATAAAGAAAACTATTTTTCTTGATGAAAACCAAGATTTATTCCTGTTGGAGCTCTTACTGTAAAGGAAGAAGCGCCATAGTATTTCCACAGTAATTAAAGCCAATAAAAACGAGCGGCCCTCGCAGCTAGCGCTGCTCCGGCCTATAGCCACCGCGGGGTATCCAGCACCGCCACCTGTCTGCCACCGCGTAATGTCTTGCAAAGTTGAAGCGCGCGTCCGCCATGTCATATGCAGCGGTGAGTTCGGCATCATTCCCTGGTCACACACCCCAAATTTCATTCATATCGGTCAATGTAGAGCGGAGAAATAGCTGATGTAATGACCTAGTGGGCGCAGTAGAGTAAGTTTTATGTCCGTTAAGGACATAAAACTGTCAGGGACGGCACTGAGAGTGGCAAGTGAAAAGGAAGGCGGTTTACCGTTCCAGTACAGCTGCTGATGCTCAAGGACCAAATCTGTTGTCTGGACGTTGGACCTGCCGTTGGTTGGTCTTCGTCCATTTTACTAAACCCACGAATATTCCCATGTTGTCATGGGAATACTCATGTCATGTTTACATTCCTCCCTCTGCTAACCTCAAGGTGACCTCGCTTGCAGACTGGACATCTGGCTACATTCATGGTCATCTCGAGTGATTTTAATCATGTCACCATGGACAGAACTCTGCCCAACCTCACCCAGTATGTCCCACCAGAGAGGAGAGGACTCGCTGTATGCTAATGTAAAAGATGCATACAGTTACTCTCCTCTCCCTCCGCTTGGCCGGTCCGATCATAACCTGGTGCATCTCGGCTCATATTACATCCCTCTGATGAAGAGCCAGCCTGCAACCATGACGACAGTGAGGAGGTGGTCCCAGGAGGTCACTGAGACGCTACAGGGATGTTTTGTGGTCACTGACTGGCAGGCACTCTGTGAGCCGAACATGGAGGACATCGATTACCTCACCGAGTGCAGAACACTCTACATCAACGTCTGTGTTGTATCCATTGTCCCTACTGAAACAGTTTACTGTTACCCAAGTAACAAGCCCTGGTCAGATCAAAACCATCCTGAATGAGTAGAAGATAAGGGCTTTCAGAAATGGAAACAGGGACGATGTGAGAGTAATGCAGAGCTGCTTGAAGGTGGAGATCAGAAGAGCTAAGGAGGATGACAAGAGGAAGCTGGAGGGGAAACTCCATCAGAAAAACACCAGAGGCCTGGAGAGGGACACAGACTGTCACTGGGTTCAGGTCAGCAGGCAGTAGTGGGTGGAAGGCAACATTTACAGAGCCAATGAACTCAACCTGTTTTTTAACAGATTTGACTCTCCAGCCCCTTCACCTCCTGCCCACACTCCCATCAGTACCACTGCTCCTGTCCACCAACTCTCCTCAGAGTCCTTCATCCCCGTGTGAATGTCACCTCCTCCCCTCCTCTTCTACTCAGTGACCATCCCCTGTCCCCTCAGTTGGCCACCTCCATGGTAAACATCACCGCCGAAAATGTTAAGACAGCTGGTGAGACTCCACCCTGGGAAAGGCTGCAGGTCCTGATAGTGTCAGCCTGAGGGCTGACCAAAGCCTGAGCTATCCAGCTTTGCAGAGTCATCCTTCATATCTTCAACATGTTGCTCATGTTTCCTGTGATGTGGAAAACATCCTGCATTGTTCTGGTTCTAAAGTCCCTGTGATTCCAAGGACTGCAGGCCTGTGGCGCTGACCTCCCACATCACCAGGACGCTGGAGAAACTCGTCCTGGAGCAGCTCCGGACCCTGGTCCCACCACACTCGGACCCCTTGCAGTTTTCCCAACAGCCCAAACTTGGAGCGTCGTCTTCCTGCTCAGCGGCGTCCAGACTCACCTGGCCCAGCCGGCGAGCGCCGTGAGAATGAGGGGCTTTGACTTCCCCAGTGAATGCAACTCCACCCATCTGGCTCTACTGGGTGAGAAACTGAGGCGATGCAGGTTCCCACCCATGCGTCGTGGTTTGTGGGCAAACTGGCAGACCGCAGTCTGTGCGCCTGCAACACTGTGTGAGACTGTTGTCAGCAACACAGGGGCTCCACAAAGGACTGTCCTCTCTTCCGTCCTCTTCTATACATCCAACTTCAGCTGTACAATATTACAAACCATATTTTATGGAGATCTGGTAATAAACGCTCTAAAACCATGTTTGTGGTCAGCACAGTCTGGTTTTGCAGACATGACTCAACCCAGAGTAACGGCGTCTGCAGGAGTGTCTCTAGCTGAAGCAGCTGATAGGAAATGTTCAAACAGTAAACGCCACTTCATTTTGGGAAGAAGAAAGTTCCTTTAGTAGTTGCTGGTACAGGCGAAAAGATGTATGAGGGGGGAGGGCAACAGGTTGTTAAATTATTTTGGGTTGTTTGACTCAGTGCAGTGTGAAAACGAACTGCACCAGCTGAAAATGTAACAAATGTTGACATTTTGGTTCTATCAGGTGTGAAAACCCTGAAAGCCCAACTCTCAGCAGGACTGCAGCTCCTCCAGAGGCTCCAGAGCAGAGCCGGGTTAATAAACAATATTCCAAGCTTTGAACTTTTCAGAGCTTTTTTCAATCCACCATCCAAAACTGGAAGTGGTGTGGCACATTGGTAAACCCACCAACTCATAATCACAGCAGCTGTGGAGGAGCTGCAGAGATTCTGCTGAGGAACAAATGTTACAAGGCCATGCTGTTCATATTACAAAAAGAAAACAAAGTCTCCCGTATCTCAGTGCCATAATTAAGCACAAATAAAAAATACATTTTATTACCAGTACATTTGGTTTAAGCATTAGATTTGACTTTTGATGACTATTCAATACAACAGCTTAAAAACCAGAGCAGTTCACTTGATCCCATTTCTCTACACTGACATCTGACAGCAAATCTTCACCCAAACATTGATATTGAAGGGGCTGAAAACAGGCCAAGTTAAAAGCTGCCTGGCTGACTGCATATGTTGGCGCAACACCTTAAACTGAAACCTTTTACTTCTCACCTCTTAGGTTGGGTTGAGGGGACTTTGGAGCTGCTGGCAGGGCTGCTATGCATCGCCTGGACTCTGGATGCTGATGATGAATAAGGTGCAGGAAAGAGAAAAGAGCTGAGAAACCTCCATACAGCAAGCAGAGGGTAGAGGAGTGTACCCAGAGCTGTCCAGATGCCAAATCCAGAAGACCGGGTCACTGTGTTAGCAGGCCTTCGAGACTGAAAGGAAGGACAGGGTCCAGTTAATGCTCACACACAGAGGTCACTTTGTCCAGATGGGAATTGGGTTTTTGATGGGCAGGATGAAACTGTAAATAATTCTTCACTACAGTCAGTTTTCATGCACAACCTTCAAGTTTCTGCTACAATGACGGAAACAAATCTTTTGAACAAAGACTTCATGCTGTGCTTCAACTAAGTTTTAGTTTAAAGACGAGCACAATTATTCTACCAGGTTTTTGCAGCTTTTATTTATTTTAACAACATTGTACTGGTGTATGAAAGCATGAAATGGTCATGGATTCATTATTTATTGAAAAGGTGTTGAACAATGTGTCTTAATAATTCAGCAAATGATTCTTTCACTGCTTAGTCAATCATCACTTTTCTGTAAAGAATTGAGCTTTCAGCCGAAGGTGGTCAGCTTAATATTATGTATGGAAATATGACACTGTGACGTCACGTCAAAAGCTAATGACATACTTCAGAAGTGGCAAAATTGAATTTTTGACCTTTTTTCCACTACACATGCAGCACAGACACATCATTTGGGAATTCATGCCACATAAAATCAAGACAGACCGCTGAGATTATCAAGGCTGTCCACTCATCCCTAGAATAAACTAACTATCTGATGGTTTTTATTGTCTTTCTTTATTGTCACAACCCGTTTGTGACGTCACATCTCTGTTTGTAACCATCTGTTTGGTGATTTGGTGTTGCACTTTTACACCTGACTGATCCAAATGAAAGAAATGGGGAACTAATTCAAACAGTGTAGAGCAGACTCTGGACTACTGGACTACTCACAGGGATGACAACAATGGAAGCACTTGGAACCAACTCCAGCTCCAGCAGCGTCTTGTTTAGGTCTTCGCTGGTGAACTCTCGTCGAGGATACATGGTTGCTAAGGAGAAGTTACCGTATAGATTTCCTATTTCCTAAAACAGAAGCAGAACTGCCATTAGATGCACACATCAGGAAGAAAACATGTTTTATGAGGCATAGCGATAAAGTCATTTGAACATGAACTACAACAATGTTTCAGTCTGGCCTCATTCACATAGGCAGTTAATTTCTCTCTACATTTGTTTTAGTTTTTTTGTTTTTCCAGGACTGAGAGAGTCAAAGATAGATTTCCGACTTCAGTCTGAAAGAGAATCTGAACAGGATAACAGGAAGGCCTTTCCAGGCCTTGGACCTCACAAGCATAGATAAATCATCCAAATGGCAGTGGAAACATGGAAGGCTGCTAAACAGCTATGAGGATTTCATTTCTGTAATCCATATACAGACTAGTTTGTTAATGAGATATTCCTTCCAAAATAAGACACTTGTCTCTTTTCCTCTCAGAAAAAAAATTCTTCTTTATTTACTACATGTTTATATTGAGTTCTGCACTAACAGCATGTTTAAAGTACATCTAACAGTTTGGCCATGTTTCAGAAAGAAACTGCAGATGATCAGTTTCTATGTGATAAAACATATTTACAAAAACAGATAAAGGATGAATATGAAGAGGACATGCAGGACGAGAACATGATTAAGTCAGACTGACCTCAAAAGCAAAGTTCCAAGCCTCCTGCAGTTTGGACTGTGAAGGAAACTGGTTGGTGAAGGATGAACCATCAGGAAGTCGAAACTGTATCCTTGAGCTGGTACTGATCACACACACATAAACACACATTGAAGATGTACAGAATTAAAACATCATTCACAGAAGCAAAGATGGTTGTAGTTTTAGTTTTCTTTTGGATTCACAGTTTAAATCGGTTCTTCTAATAATCAACTCCACATCCAGGCATCTTTTATACTAAAGAAAAGGAAAACATCTGCACGTTTCAATATTGTACAGATACACCTCCTAACTCAAAGGTGCTTAAAATTCCTAAACACATTTCAACGACTACATTCACACAACAGGCAAATGTGACACAAATCAATTATTATTATTATTTTGTTCAAATGCAAATCATATTCGACTTATCATCGCCATCTGAGCGGCTCAATCCAGATGTTTTCACCCCCCAGAAAATCTGATTTGATCTATTTCCATATATGGTCCTAATTCACATCTCTGGCTGGTTTTAAAGTGACTGCAGTGTGAACAGTCATTTTATCTGGCATCGATATTGTTGACATGACACATACATGATAACTGTGCACCAGAAGATCAGACGTAAATAAAGGCTGAATTTTATACATTTAAAATGATAAAATAAGTCTGTCATCGAAGCGGATGATGAGCCAATCCTGACTACCACATCCTGGGTTCACTGTTTAAACACAAGTTTGATTGTGGTCACATCATTCAATATGATGATTGAACATGCAAAAAGAGATGATTGATGATGATGATGATTGAACAGCAGAAAAAAGTTGGGCCCTAACGACGCTAACCCTACTTCTTAGTATCCCTTACTGTTGTTAATTACACAGCCATTTCATCATACAGTGGTTGATTAATTGTTTTCTGATGTAATCAAATTCTTTTGGGATCCAAAGTTGTACTGAAACTCAAGTTTTTCATCATGTATTAATACAAAGTTTTAATACAAAGTTTGAAATGTTAGCTTTGTGACATTAGACCTTGGTGTGTCTCTTGGAAAAAAAACAAAACAAAAAGACTTTTCTGCACTGTGGGGAATCCAAGTCCCAGTCTTATGGGCATCATGGAGACGTTTTTGTCAATGTCAGGTTTTTACAGAGGAAGTTTTCTTTTAAGGCCATTTTTCAGACTCTTTCTTACAGCTGATTTTTTTTTCAACACTACAAGAGATTGTTGTTTTAACAGAAATAAAGTTGTCAATGCATTAATGATGTTAAACACTGATTATGTAGTAGTCTTCATTTAAAGCAACCTGTCTATGTTTTACCTCCTCTCTCTGATTAGCGCCTCCCTCTTGGCCTCCTGCTCTGCCTGCTGGACCTGCAGGAGTTTCTGCTTGGCGTCCTTCTCATCCTGACGGATCTTGGCATAACTGGCAGCTCTCTCTGCTCGGTCCTACAACAAGCACAATTTCCTCAAGTCAGGAGCAGAAACTTCATACACCGACAGCAATTTCAAATTGAAGACAGGAAAAAGGCAGATTACCATGGCGATCTGCTGCTTCACTCGTTCTCTGGCCGCCTTCTCTTCTGCCTTTTCTCTGTTCCTTTCTTCCAGGAGTTGCTTGGTTTTCTCTTGATCCTGTTTCCTCTTAAATTCTTGGTTTTGCTTCCCCATCTTCCTGCGCTCAATTTCTTTTCTGACGTCATTCTGAAAATCATGCAAGTAGATTAATAATGACTGAGAAGCTCATCAGGCATAAAAAGAAGAACGGTTAAATCTAAACAAGAGTTTCTTTTATCAACTAAATTTCAAAACTTAGTAAGTTATCTGTTTAAATGAAATGGCATACAAAATGAATTTCACCAACTTGGTTGTTTAAAAAATAATTTAAAAAATGCACACTAGTTTATCTCAATCTTAGTTCTGACTATCAGTGGTACCTCGTCAGATTTTCCTGCCGCAAGGTAGGACGGATTTACTGGTAGCACTGATAACCAAACAGCTGTTCAGCTGGAGCTGATCGGGACACTAATGGTTCATCGTGGATACATTTCCTGGATCCAGAGAAGTTCAAGCAAAACTATGTTTAGTCAATTCATTTCCTTACTTCTTTCTGTTCTTTGTTCCTTTGCTCTTGTCTCTCTTCCAGTTTCTTGGTCAATCTGGATAAAATTAAAAGAAAGAGAGGGGGAAGAAAAATTAAATATAATTAGAATTATACCTATAAGTTAAAAACAGACCGCTGCCCCTCTCTTGCCTGTAAGTTTGGTGGAAATTGAAAAAAAGTTTAAAAAGTGTGTCTATAAAAGGCAGTAATGAACACGAACTGCTGCCAAACTGGTAGATGCGAGCATAGATGGGTTAAAATGTGGACTCAGCCCTTTCAGTTCATCAATGACCAAGTCAAACAGGTGAATGTAGGCCACAAGTCACAGATAACAGAGCATGGCTGCTTTCACCAGTACATGGCACCCAAAAGGCTTATGAACATACACAACCAAGATTTCATCACAGAAATGCTGTGCATGTTTGTAGTGACGACCTGTCCATGAAAACCAAAAATAATCTTAAAAGGTGATAAAACCAAAAGTATGAGTTTATGGTTCATGCAGTTCCAGAAAACATCAAAAATGCAGCTCCATTCTTGGCTTATTCTAAAATTGCAGGCAAACATGGTACAGGCTCACAGAATCCCTTGCTGCTTCTCCTACTCTGGTTCCTGCATTGTTTGACTGCCTGACTGACTCACCTGCTCACCCACTGACTGACTGGTGCTGACTAATTATGGCTGACTACATGACCACCCACATGCATGCAGAGCTCTTTGAAGCCTAAATGAACCACAACCTCAATTATATACTATATAAATGCAAAGACATTGTGATCCTTCTTTGCTCTTCAATTCTCTTAATGATGAACATATAAAAAGAAGAAAGATAAAGATGAGAATAGAGAAAATAGAAATGTCTTTAGTCTGCAGATGCCTCCAGAAGCAGACAGAGCTTCATCACTGGCCTCTCCCAACACACTGGTTCTGGTCTGAAGCTGCACTGAACAAACCAGGCCTCAAGCATCAGCTCTGACCGCCACGACTCTCCTCATCTGTCTACATCCTCTGGGTGCTGCAGCGTCTGCAATCAGGACAATATCTCCAGAAGAGATGTTTCTTCTCGTCTCATCCACTTTAGTCTCTCCTGCATCAAGGGCAAATACTCGGAGATCCATCTTTTCCAAAATAGTTCAACCATGTACTGTACTTGTTTCCATGGTTACCTATTTACAGGTCAATTCAAATTCAATTCAAAAACCCTTTATTGATCCCAAAGGAAAATTACATTTTTAATATTTTTAAGTCAACATTTCTGCGTTAAATGTGTCCTTCTTTGTTGGTTTGACATAATATTCAAATCTTCTAAGAAATTAAATATATTTTTGTTAGCTTTAAGTAGAAAATCATCATAAAAGTTTGCAAACATAACTATTATCAAAAGAAGTTGGATGGATTGTCTCTATTGATGAAAACAGCCCAGTGATGGAGATTACATCAGTGCCATGACTGAGCTACAACACATTTCATTTCTCTTTGAGATTAATAAAGTAGTTTTGAATTTTAAAAATTGAATTTGAATTGAAAGCTCCTGATGTGGACATGGCCAGACAAAATGTTTTCTTCTATACTTTAGAACTCATCTCCTTGATATAAAAGTAAACTGTTGAAAAATATTTCTATGTTCAGAATCTCTCTCATGTTCTGTGTGTATAAAAATACTGAGTGTATAAAAGGAAACTCAACCTCTGAATGAAGTTCACATCCGTTTTCCTGTGCCTGAATCCTCCTCTATAATTTCAAACAAATTCAGACAACTGCAACGCGACCATTCTGCATTCCTCTCACCACGTGTTCCAACGTGACATATATGTGCTGTGGTGATGTTTGTGCATTTGCCCTCTTGTGCAATGGTGGGATCTGAATTACGAACAACTTTGCCTCAGATTTGTTTTTATTATTTGAACTAGACAGGTTCTTGCCAACATATGGAGAGAATTTCAATTGAGCTGCACCTTTAAAAATGCATCCATTCACTTCTATCAAATCAAAAACAACCGGCTTGGTATTTCAAAGACAAATAAGTCTGTTTTGCTACTACAACATTGTGTATGGATCTCAGAGATTCTCCCGGTCAGCTGTGGGTGCAGGGATTGAACTAGGCCGTGTAGGGCCCTGCTCCTCCTCAGTACTGGCCAGTTCTGCAGCTAGGGCCTTGTGCAGCTGCCTGGCTCACAGGATGACCAGGTTGTGGGTTTCTCCAGATATCCTTCACAAGGTCTCCCTGAAACACCACGACAGGAAAGGTGGAGAATAAAAGCAGAGTAAAGCCAAACACATTGATTCAGTGGAACCAAAACACGCTTAGAAAGAAGGTGATCAAGCAACAGGGACAGCTGCAGCCTTAAGAGGATTGTA
Organism: Poecilia picta; assembly: GCA_033032245.1. Classification (NCBI taxonomy): domain Eukaryota; kingdom Metazoa; phylum Chordata; class Actinopteri; order Cyprinodontiformes; family Poeciliidae; genus Poecilia; species Poecilia picta. The sequence goes on along the minus strand of CM065354.1, from coordinate 15,047,424 downwards.
AAGGAAATGTTGTTAAATAGTTTAGAAATTATACAACTAGAATACTTTAAAGTGAAATGTTTTTAAATGAAAACATTACACAATGAAAATATTGCCAGACATTAAGCGACCCAATAAAAACAAATTGCTAAATGACAAAACATTCTGAGTAGCCCAAAGTTCTGCCTCTTTCTATAGCCAGTTCTCTGACACCACCTAATGGAAGCAGCAAGACATTACAACAACACAATGGCCTTTTAGTACATTGTCCAAAAACTGTTAGAATAAGACCAATTTTGTTTCCAGCTGTTGAAAGCTTTCATTTTTGTTGTTCTCCATGTTGGCCACCTCCAACTTACAGTCATGCTTACAACACTTTTAGTTGCAATTCTGACAAATGTTGCAGCAAAACAGTCATATTTGCCTTTGAAATGCCAAACTGGTACATTTTCAAATGTACAGCTCTCTTGAAATTCTCTCCAGATGCTGGCAATAATCTGTCTAGTGCAAATAATAAAAACTAATCTGAGGCAAAGCTGTTCACAACTTAAGGTTCCAATAATAAAATGGAATAACAAAGGCAAAAATATTGAACATGTAAAGGAAGTTAAAGAATTAAAATTCATGACAGCAGCTGAATCAATAGTGTAAGAAATTAGAAACCAATCCTGCCATGTAGTGCATATGACCATCAGCTGATGTTTGCCATCATTGTAAAGCTTAAACACTTTCAGAATCTGATAATGACTCAAAATGCCCAAGTAGACATGTTCATGTCTTTGTCGTGGTCAGTCACATTCACCAAACAGCGCCACTCCTCTCATTAGGATGAACAAAGAAAACAATAAGAGAGTCGAGAAACTAATATTTTTGCTTCAGGTTGCATCAAAGATAAAGATTCGTTATCGCAGGGGCTTTCAGGTTAGGTGGTCCGTGACTGTTTGTTAAATGGGTAAAGTGGCCCTGAAGAGGTTTGAAAACCACTGATCCAGGATGATGACCTCTTCTGAAGAGCTTCGAATTGTTCAACAGGTGCAGGTGTTTCAAAGAAAACAAAGTACTAAATCGTTATGGCTGACATTGTAAATGTCTTTGTACTTGCATAGTATTTTATCAAGTCCAGAGGACCTAAAATGTCTTCACACTACAGTCATTAACCCAATCACACACACACAGATGATGATAGCAAGCTACTGGAGAGCTGGTGGCACGGGGATCGAACCAGGAACCCACTGAACTCCAACCACCGTTGCCCCATAAACACAAGTGCACAATGCTACATTTATTAGGTGTAACCCAAAAACACCATAGCCACAGTAAAGTCTGGAGGTGGGAACTTCATAGTGTGGGTCTTTATTTTCAGCATACAGCACTGGCTGCATGTATAACAACAAATGAATAATCTACCTAGTGGATGAGGAGACGAGACTCAGCAGGACAAATGTCCAGCTGAGCTGCATGAATTTCTGGAACATCTTAGACTTGATCCAAAAATTATTTAGTATTTTTCCATTTATTTTTTCTAGTTATGGTGAAAAGTGTGTACACCAAGTATGGTTACATACTAAATATGTGAGATCATATTTCGCAGAACTCACCATAACCTTAGTGCCAACAGTGCTGTCCAATCACACCTCACCCATATTTACAATCATTAGCTGTAGCGCTAAGTTATTTAGCTCAGCATCAACTGCGGTTAAGTTGTTGAAAATATTTCAGTTTGTAAGTCAATGATCTTAGGTTCAACGTAAACCTAGTAAACACCATTTTGGAAAATTGGGGAAGGGATTCATATTAGTAAACATCTTACAGTATTGCAATAAAGGTTTGTTAGATATACTGACTGTATAATGGAGAAATGAATACAAACCCAAGCTGCTCTTACCTTTCTACTTTTGCATTCAGGTTTTCATTCTGAGAGCAGGTGGCCTGATGCACAGGGGGATTCTCCACAGAGGGCTTCGCGCTGGAAACACATTCTCCATCTGCCGAACTTGAAAGGGATTCTATATTGACAAAGACCACCATCAATCAATCAATCAATCAATCAAATTTATTTGTATAGCACATTTCAGCATCAAGGCAGTTCAAAAAGCTTTACATCCTAAAAGCAGAAAAATATGAAGTCATAAAAAACAAAGTACAGTCAACAATTCAGAAACCAGTAACATAGACCAACCAGTAACATTTGGTGAGTGCCCTCATCAAAATAATCAATGGACATCAAATATATTGGTCAATGTTCCATTAATGACATTTAAAAGCAACTTGAAGTGGGTTTAGCCTTGATTTAAAGGGACTGAGGTTGAAGTAGACCAGATTGTTCCTGTTTACATCTAAATATAATAACTTCAGTTTTGTTTCTGTTCAGCTGGAGATGCTAAGAACATCCATCTGTTCAGTGACTGGATGGGCTCTCAGTCACCTGGTGACATCGTGATGTTTGTATCTCAGCAGCAGAATCTCTGACAAAGGAACTTCTTAGACGATCACTGAATGAGTGAGCAATCATTCACACCTTTTGTTGCAGCTGGAGCCTCTTCAGGTTCATCATTGATCATTTCCAGCCCAACAGGCACTGCTGGAGCTGAGGTAGGATCTGTGGCTGTGCTATCAGGTGGTCTGGTCTCCAAAGACTCCTGTGCATCTGTTGCAGCAGCATCTTCTACTCCTTGACAGTGCATCTATAAAAAGGCAGGAAGATGCATAAAACATTATATAGATTCAGTTCCCTTAAAGGTAATTACAGAAAAAAAGTTGTTCATGTTTAGTTTTCATATTCATGTTACCCAAGTTAAATAAAATACATTAAAATCTCTGTAGTGAGGATTGTTTTGCCATTTTCATGTGGCATAGATTAATCCACAAGCTCCCCAGTACTTACAAAATAAACACACTGTCAAGGTGGTGAAGGAAAAGGGATGATAATATTAAAATGTTGTTAAATACGGTAATTGTTTTATTGTCTGGCATTCTGTCCTACGTTAGTCGTTCTCATAGATTTCCATCTGCTAAAGCAGATAATTAGGCTTAAAAGGTTTGCGACTCAAAGTCTACCAAACTTAGACCTGGCTCAATCTTGTTACTGTCTGGTTTATTGAATCCTCAGTTGAAAGCCCAAGTTACACATCCGCCTGAGACTACGGTTTAAATTGCTTTCATTTACAAAGAAGTTTGTTTCTGATAGGAAATTGGTTTAATCCATCAATAAACCAATATAAAACAGAAAAGTTTTCATTTACTTTTTGTTTTTCTTATTTATTTTTTGCAAGGGGAACATTTACATTTATCAGCCTTTATTTAAGGCTGATAAATGTTCTTATCAGTCTTAAATAAGAACATTTAAGGATGAATGGATGCTGTCTGACATCTACACTGTCTGTGCACGAGGCTGCTTGTTTTGGGGTCGTATATTGTTCACATGAAAATGATTACAGACACATTTAATTAATATCAATGACCAGACAAGACAAAAAAAAGAATTTCAGCAAAAAAGAAAAAAAAATCGGAATAGAGCATCAAGACCTGCTGAGTGAATTTAGCCATTGTTCCTTTTTTTAAGTTTTGTGTCGACCCTCCAGCTACCAAATACTCTACATTTGGTTTTAGTTAACCTATTTGTTTATTTTCATCAAGCCATCTTTTTAATATAATGTGCTGAAAAGATGCCAGTGTTACAGGGTGAATTTACCTTTTTTACTTTGTTGATTCTCTTCATCAGTTCATCGGGAGACACACTTCCAGCAACGACCTCCAGAGGAATCCCAGTCACCCCGATGAAGAAGCTAGACGGTATGCAAACTACGGGATCTATGACAGGCTAATGAAGGAACACAAGCTTCACCAAAGTCCTGTACTTAGAAATAATATAGCTACAATATAGGTACAACACATAAGCAGCAACAAAGGATACAGATCTGGGAAAACTGGACACAAGTCTCACTGGGAAGAGAAAGTGATTCCATGAGGAATAAAATATACATTAAAGGATTTTGAATTTGTACGGATTGTTCAGTAACATCTATAGAGACAAAATAAAAAGCTTATACGAGACACCAGGTTGTATAAGCTCCAAGCCAATGTTTTATGAACATGGCAGTGTTCAAAGGTCAGACAACTGTTGTGATAATTTGAGTTTTTACATAGCTGTTTTAACAAACTAACTGAAGCTGTTGTAAACACAGCAGAGAACTAATCAGTACCTCTTGGCATCGACCCGGATGGCCACGCAGCAGTTCTGGGCAGCCGCCGAGACGCTGCCGTCTTCCCAGCTGGACATCAGCTGCTGAGACTGGTCATCTTCCCCTGACAGAGTAAAATCACAGGCAGGACAGATTTAACACAAAACCTGTGGACATCTCACAGAAGGGTTAGCTGAAAAATAGGTTTACTCCAATAATTAAAAAGAACAATTTAAATCAGACATCCAATAGCTTTACATGTAAACTGTACTTTACATCATGACACAGACCTGTCGTCCTCATCAAATAGATACGAATGTGTTTTAGTAACAAGTAAACAGTTGAGGGGAAAAATGAATGTTACTGTTCTACATATCCAGTCATAAGTCATCTGGCCTTTACGAGATCTGAAAATTACTTGAATTCAACCCCAAATCCAGAAGGTCACACTCCATACTGTCTGTATTTATTGCATAAAATAAGCTGCAGCGACCTTGGAAAGTCCTTTGCTGTGTGACCATAATAGTTCTATCACATGCATGTGACCAGCTCTCTTTTTTGAGGTGAAACTCTTCAGTTTTAGGTCCACAGAGATCTGACTGGAATATTGTTTTATAACCTTGTGTTGTAGATCTTCTGCTGCGTTTGGAATCATCTTCCTGTTGAACTGAATTCACACTAGAACTGTCAGTCATATGGACTCATGTTTCATTTTGTGGAGGCAGCAGGATTAGTAAAGCTTAAAAGAATTATATTAAACTAAAATTAATTCACTTTTGTGGAACAGAATCACTGCTTAGCTTGATCAAAGCCAATAGAAAGATGGAAAAAGTTTTTATTTTTTATGCAAAAGACTAAAGTCTAGGTCAACAAATCTAAACATATATGCATCTTCAAAATTACGCTCTACTATATGGTCGCCTATCACAAAAGATTCCAGTTACATGCAAAAACACATTTAAAGCTGTATTTTTGTAAAACAACTGTATAAACAACATATTACAATGGCCGTCACTAAACAGCTTTAAAATAAGCATCTGACAGAAATGTGGGAAAACAAATTCCGGTCTTAACACCAAAACTCAAGTTCAGAGGTGGGAAAGGACCCAACTGGGTTCCTCTGTCAGTTTAAGAACCACAGCAACTCCAAATGTTTCAGTCACACAATGGAGGTGGAACAAAACACTGAAAGGTTCGGCCAGGTTTAGTGTTGTCGTTATTTGAACATTAAAACAAAATAAAGGATCTAAATATCTCACTCTGAATGAGTGACAAAATATGTGGAACGTTTTCATAATCCCTTGAATTTTATGAGATGTTGCATTAAATCGCTCAAGCCTAAACAACTGTCCACCTTCCGTAAGGGAAAGTCTTCCACGGTGTTTGAACGCCTCAGTTCCAAAGACATTCGTGGTTGCGTTGGTGTTGGTCGGTCGGTCGGTCGCCATGTTTCCGAGTAAAATCAAAACAAGCCAAGCCAGCCGGTTCACCTGCTGCTGCTTTAATAAGTTTAAGCTGGATTTGACGTCACTCTCGTGTCTAATTGATTTCCGAGGTAAACTGGAAGCAGCATTAAAACCAACCGGCTCTAACAAACAACAGCGAAACGTTGGAACGAGTTTGTCAAACACCGAGACGTCGCTTGCTAATAAGCGTCGTTCTCACAACAACGTCCGTTTACAATTATTTTACCACAGTTACCTGCAATGACAACGACAAAGACCAAACTGCGCTGCTTAGCAGAGTTTATGGCCTCAGGAATGGATCCCTCAAACCAAAGCATCGCTGAATATTTAGTTTCTAATGTCTACGTGTTCAATTTGCTGTGACATCAGCAATAATAGTAGCAGTAGTAGTGTCGTCTTCTTCTGCTGCTGCTACTGCTGCTGCTTCTTCTTCGTGGTTTTATTGGCGGTTGGCAAAAGAAAACGTTTAGTTTAGTAGCATTACCGCCACCTACTGGTATGGAGTGTGCTTCCTGATATTTTACACAGAGCACAGGACGAAAAAAGGGGTTTTTGACAGTTATTGACACCTTGTTCTGTCGTCATGGAGATTGAGGACTTTCGGCAAGAGGTTATTGTCAGAGTCGAGCACTGCCAAAAATGGTCAAAAACGCTGTGTGTCCGTGTTCCCCATCACCCCACTCCCCTTGTGCCTAGCAGAGGTTTTCGTATTTAAATGAAGTTGCTGAGTGCCATGCAAATGCAAATCAACTGTTGAGCACCGCCTTTTGACTCTTATTCATTTTGTAGCCCGTTTTACCTTCTGTTCACCATGAAGACATATGTTTGGAGAAATATGATCTATCCTTTTAATTTTCTTCAGAACTCTTGCGGTGTCACCTTTTATCAGCGGAAGACTTCTAGAAGTATTTTATGGACTTCCTGACAGTAAAGAATTAGTCCCGCCTGGAAGTTAAAAATGCATGGAGTAGTTTTAACTCCACAGGATATTTGTAATTCCATCAGTAATCTGAAGTAGAAAATATGAAACCCTAGAATCCTGCATAGATTAAAATAGCAAGTCCTGATCAAAAATACCACAATTGGTTCTTTTGTTTATTAGGCCAATTTAATACCAACAAGGATATGGGACAAAGCTGGGAGAGGGAGGGTCAAAGGTTTTGGTCCAACTGTCCTGCTCTTGTCATCTGGAGTAGGGCAGATGTTCTGTTTATGGGAAAATGAGTAATTGGGATATAGAATCATCCCAATTGTTTCTCGTCTTCAAGACATGCCTGCAGTTTACCTGATTGGATTCATCGGGATTTATGGATAAATATAGCTGCATCTCATTGGTACAAAAGTGTCCATCAGTATGTCATACTGGAGAACAGGGTATATTTCTCCTTCGTGAAATATACCTCCCAGCCTTAATCCAGCTGGAGCCTCTGCTTTATGTACACACAACAGGACGGACTGGAGTTTCCTCAGACCCGTTTCATTCCCTGTAGTCACTCCTATCCTGGTAGAAACTAGGACCTTATAGCCGTTTTATCCAGAGGGTCTGAGCTCGTGGCTGTCGAGAAATGATTGCATGAACTGTGTTTATGTTTTAAATTTTACTCTATAGTTAATGTTTGCATGTGACGCACGTAATGCGCCAAAAACCTTGCATACTTGTATAGACTACGATTTAAATTACCACTTTGATGCACTTCCCTTCCTTTGAATGTCTTAAAACATTATGGATGCAAACGGTTAAGAGTAATCTAAACTATGTCCTGTTGTGGTTTGGATACTAATTAAGGACAATCAGCTAATAGGCGGTCAAAGCAGTGTTCTTTTAGATAACAAGGAATGACTATGTATGTGGAGGAATTCAACATATATTAAAGAAACCAGCCATTAAAAAAAAAATAGATCTTGAGAATTTTTGAGCTCAAGCAAAAACAAAACATACATTTGCTTCGTCATTATAGGCTACCTGTTTTTTTTCCTCTGGCAAACAGGACTGTTATCATTTGAAGGAATGATAAGTCATTCCTTGAACTTTGAAGTCAGAAGTAAATGACACACACAAAACCAATTCCACTGACGTAGTCTTTATATTTTAATAGGCATCATAAACAAGGCAGAAGAGACAACAAGGAGAATCTTAAAGCCTTAGTGATGACCCAGACAAAAGGTCTGATCTTTGCATTTTACACAGTATGCAAAATACCCGTCATCACTAGTGAGGGTAATTTATCACCATATGATACATAATTATTCTTAAATTTGTGCTGAAGTGTACTTAAAACACCTTAGAAACTGGCTACCAATACCTGTTATGTCATGAATTACATTAAGATCAATAATCCATAGATGTCATTAGTCAGGGTTGAGATACATGGTGACTGAACATAGTTTCTTTCTGGAATCCCAGTTCATGTCTACAGATTGTGTAAGCATAGTAATTTATATATGCTAAAATCAAACCCGCTTTTCCAGAACATAAATAAAATATCACCGTAATCAAATAACATTTCCAAGTGTCAACAGTAAAAAGATTTTCTGCTTTTACCACTGAACAGACCATGGAGTCAGGCTCTTCCTTTCCTCCTGAAAACTCACATACTGCTGAAGATGACTACTTCCAGCTAACTTTAGTTGGTTGTGTCTATTTTGTCCTCACTGAAAAATGCCTGGAGAGACTTTCCCTTAGCAATATACTTGATGTTTTCAATTTCGCCACCGCTGTTGTTGGGCTTCTGGAAATGAATTTCCAGGTGGTCCTGCAGGTCCTCCTCATCCTCCACATCATCAATGCCTTCCAGAAGAATAGTTCGCCTTGATGACCCGCATGATGTCTGCAATGAAGAACAGACATGAGATCAGCTTGCATAATGATGTGGGACATAAGGTGCCCAAGAATTTCAAGGCACTAATTGATTAGTGTTGTAGTTGTGGAGTGACATGAAGTAGGCACCAATGGAGAGACCAACATCTGGAGTAGGGCAGATGTTCTGTTTATGGGAATGAGTAATTATACAGATGAACATAATTCAGACTTGATCCATCAATTAATATTTAGAATTACTACCGTGGCAAGACTTTTATTTTGAATGAATGATGGACAGAAATATTTATAATGGATAAAATAAACAGAACTGTTTGTAGGACGAGTGTGTTGTCTCTTACTTGAAACTTCTCCAACTTATACTCATACGCTGGTCCAACCTTGACATTAACTTCAGATTCAAGATTTACTTTGTACACTCCTTTTCTGGCCAACCTCCAGGCAACTACACACACACACACACACACACACACACACACACACACACACACACACACACACACACACACACACACACACACACACACACACACACACACACACACACACACACACACACACACACACACACACACACACACACACACACACACACACACACACACACACACACACACACACAAAGACAACATTTCAGTTAATGAGTTCATCATCAACTCAAAAATGTGATTTTATTATCTTTTCACCAGTGTCGTCCATCCAAAATGAATGGATTGTGTCCATTCAGATACAACCTATTAATAGGCATTTTAATAAGATTCTTTTCATTGATCTATTGTTGTTATTTCTCAGTCTCCAACTTCTAGCAATTTCGGGATTCAAATAAAAAAAATATTTACCTTGTAGCACTAAATTATTGTACAGGAATGATCTGTCAAATTTTGGTTCCATTTCAATCTTAGTATAAAGAAATTAATCCTTGATATTAAAATCTTGTAGTTTCTGTATTTTTCCTTCCCTACTTCAAGTGCATTTCTTTGACAAAGTAAACCTTTCAGACAGGCGTTTAAATGGTAAATGGTATCTACTTAGCACTTTGAGGACTACAAAGTACTTCACACACGCTTTCACACGCTGATGCTACCAGATAGCAGCCACAGCTTGAAATAAACCTATAAAACACAATTACTAATAAAGCATTTAGCTGAATCTAAGTAAATCTGTTGGGCCACATGTTGACACTCAGACATTAACTCTGAGTGCCTTATGAGTTGCTTCAAGGTAAATGGGTAACGAAGGACACACAGGTTGTTTCGGCCTTTTTCTACATCTCAGTGTGTGTGTGACCCTGACAGTAATACCTCCAGGTTTCAAAAATGTAATGGACCCAGTTCCAGTCTGGACATCATAATCCACCCGCTCCACTTCTCCTCCTCCCCTGGTTGGTCTGGAAAAGCTCATCTCCAGACGGTCCTCCGTTCTGTCCTCCGGCATGGCAGGGGGGATGTTGGAGACCTTCAGCTCATTTCTGGACACGTCCACATGGACCTCCACAGGTAAAACAAAGGTGTTGCAAAAAACAGTTATTTCACAATGCAATGTTTAAGTGATAATGACAATATTTACACCTTAATCTGTAACAGTTGTAATTGTGTAGTATCTCTTTAAGACTTTCTAGTATCTCTAATGACGTCATGTATGCGCCACTGCTTCTCTGTAGAGAGTGTGGGATAAGTGTTCTATAGTTGGATACCTGGACTGAGATGGACATCTCTTAAGTTTAGTAATGTTACGGGTTGTTTTGGACTCTGCTTATTTCATGTGTGGATGTATAGCAGCCGTTCAACCGGGCTTGTAAGGTTGGTGAAGAGCGTTTTATTAAAGGACAACACTGTGGAATTCAGTGTAGTTGACCGTTTCTAACCGTCCAGTCGAGTCTACCGCCTCCTCTCCTCCCTTAAACACAACCCAAGCGTTACAAATCACACTTTACATATTGTATTTAGTCAAGACTTCAGTGCATCACGCAAACCTCAAAGATGTTAGATGTTGGCTGGCAGAATGAGCAAAGCAAAATGAGTGATAATGAACAAAAAGGGAAGAAGGAAGAGCAAAAACTCAGTGAGTGTGTGAATGGTGCAATCCAGATTATATTCAACAACATCTGTAATATCAGCGTACAGTTTTGTTCATCTAACCATTTGTCTTTTTACGGCATAGCAAACCCTGAGGAAATGATTTAACCACCATCATAGGAGCTCTTCACTCAATGTCTAAATGCCAGTTGTCAGTTTTTCTAAAAAGTGCAGCTGAACCAGAAGCATCTGAATTAACACCAGATAAGTTATTTCTCAAGTGACCTCTAGGTTCAGCAATAACCCAATGAAGGACTGAGTTAGATTTGTTATGGACAGCTATGAGCAAATATATAACTAAAATGTCTCCTTCAGGAAGTATTTGATGCCCTCACCCTCTCAAAAGGTTTTTTTAAAAAGTGGTGGCGTGATCACATTGATGGTCACTCAAGATTAATAAAAAATAATTAGAATTTGTTGGTATTTTCATTGTGATTTTAAAAAGAGACATTTGTTTTTCATGTTTGTTTAAAATCACGCAACAAAATGTGCAAAGATTTTAATCATCTATAATTCATCGGTGGTTCCGTTTGGTAAACCTGGATTTTATTATATACCTCAAATTTCACAGACGTTTCCAAGGTGAGGCCTTTAGGTTTCACATTCAAGGTGGTGTCTTCACAGGACACACGGCAACCAGGGAGCTTCAGGATCTTTTGAGCCACTAGAGGATCGACAACATGACAGAAATACAAATCTTATAAAGAGCCAATGAGATGCGAGTCTGAGATGCTCATGAATGAAACTCTGCAACGACTTATATGTGCAAAATGTCCTGAAGATCTACATGCGTGTCGAGAAAAGACTGAAGGTGCAGTAATTTAGTTTTCTGCAAGTTTATTGGAATTACATCTTTGAAAAGAAAGACCCTTGTGATTGTTTGTCTTTTGCAAGCTAAATATCTGATTACTCTGAAGTGGAGGAACACAGAAAGACCAAAGATGAATGAATGAATCTATTGAGCAACAATCTGGCAATGGAAAAACTAACTTACATAGCAAAAGGGAAGCTTGAAGACTTTAAAGATATTTGGTTACCCTTTCATCTTTTTTTTGTACAGTGTTTTCCTTTAATGTAAATAAATACATAAACAAACCTTAAAGTATGTAATATTTCAAATAAAATAACCATGCTCATTAATATAAAATAAACAATAAGGATGTAAACAATGACATATAAAATGTTGAGGAACTATGCTCACATTTGCATAAACAGCTCATATAGCAGAAATCAAATATTTTCAATCTTGGAAGTCAATTTTTTTAAAATGCAAAATCAATCTACACGTAGCTATAATATTACTAAAGTAAAAGACAAAGTACAGTGCAGTAAGGCAAATCTTATAAGTACTTTATTTTTCCCAAAAAAGTTAGTCAACCAAGTGTAACCAGTACGACCCACTTTTCAACATAGATAACAAAATAATTAGTAGCCTGTACTTGTTAACGAGCTTAATGTGACATTAACATTAACTTGTCATCGTTTAGCTAAAAATTACCTGCAACCAACAACATTAATCAATTCGGTTAGATTGGGGGGGAGAACTGTGCAAAGCTCTTTGGCTTTTGCTGGTTTACTGTGATGATTCTAAAAAAAACCTGCACAAGGGAGTAAATCCCATCTCATTATTGGGGGGGACAATAAACAAGAACATTTCTTTAGCATAATTTAGATATGAGTTTGGTTTAGTGTCACTGATCTAATCTCTGCTACACCTTCACAAAAATTTAAGACTCTAAATAAGTTTTAATAAGTAACTCCACTTAATAAAATTCATCATAAATATTGATTTATTGTAGTGAAATTAAGCTGAATTCATGTCAACCACATTACATAATGTGCCGACAGAACCACATATATAGGAAAACAACGATGAAGACCTGTTTACCTTTCTCTTCCTCAAAAGTGATGAGAGCCTGGCCTCCCAGTAGGAGGACTGCAGCTCTCTGACTGATGGTAAACACTCCTCTGACTGAATCACTGATGTCTTCTCCCTCCCCGTTCTCCTCTCTGATAAGAGACAGAAACTTCACCTCTGTCTCTGGAATCTGGGCATAAATCTAGACAAGAAGTACAGTTTTAAATTTAAATTTGTGTTGCCCCTGTGAATAATCAAGTATCTATTTAAATCAAACTCTACACAACTTTTATTATTTGGGTGATTTTTTTAGAACACCCCAATTCATATACTTTAGCAGAAAAGATTAACAAACAGGACAATTTATGGTTAAAAACCAGAGGAAAAAAATTACAGTCTCACCTTGAATTTGTGCTTCAGTTTTGAAGCCTCGGTTCTCTTGGCCTCCAGTTGAACTTTGCATCGCCTCAGTTTATCCAGTATATTTTGTTTGTTTTTAGAAAGCTTCTGGATTTCATCCTTTATATAAAGAAGTGATTAAATATATATCATAACGATTCTCTCTCCCAATAACCTGTAAGTGTAAATAAAGAGTCAGACATACCTTGACTTTTTCCAAGTCTTGAGTGAATTCTTTCTGGCAAGTCTCCTGCTCTTCAGCTTTGGCCATCATTTCTTTTTTGGCATTCTCCTTTAATTCATCTCCTTCCAGTTTTTCCAGAATCATCCTGGCTTTCGTGTCATCAGCTTTCTCAACTTTCCTCTTTATATATACGTACACAGACACACACATGCATCAAAGAGAAGGAATACAATACTCTTTCTGATTGGCAGTATGTGGACATGGGACTTGTGGCAGAGATTGTTTTTCTCTTGTTCTGCTGTATTGGCTATACTCTGATAGATAAACCTATTTGAAAGAGCTTCAATTCTAGATTCTTCTCCAGTCTTTCCCAGGGTGATCATATATCTAACTGTCTACACCTGGACTCTCCTGAAAAGTTTAGTTAATGTGTTTGGTCTAATTTATGGCAAGAGAAAGAGACCCAGCATTGCTATGCAATGTAAAAACATTTGGTTCTGACTTTAGAGGTCAAACTCAGACTAAGAGACTTTTATGTTTCTCTAAGTTGCACTTCTACCAAAGCCTTCATCTCCTCCATCTGGCTGCTGTGCCACAACAGCAGAGAAAAACCCGGGGGTTGTTTACAGCGCCCCCGTCAGGCCACACACTTCCGTTACAAAAGCGAAACCAAAACCAACACAACATGAATAATAGTAGATGTTTTATCATTGAAATAAAACAGTGATATAGAGCATATTTAGGCATGTTTCCTTTTTCACCTTCAATTCTTTCAGCTCCTTCTTCGCATCTTCAAGGTTGTCCATCTTTGCAATACCACTGGTCTGGCGAAAAGAAAAACAAATTAAAAAAAAGAATCACTCTTCTGTGTCCGAACCCCTAAAGCGCTAACATATAAATTATTTACATGAACAACAATTACTCTTTAATCCATTAGTATAAAACCTGCCATAACATGGACGACGAAATCGAAACTTAAACCAGTAAATCGATAAATTACGTCGCAGGCATTAGAAGTTGGTTACTGTCCTGCCTTTATTGGTGGTTCTTTTTAACAAGGACCTTTTGCTAGTTTTTAAAGAAGAGTTTTAAAAAGTATCAAAGTTGTTTATGAACTAATAGAAAACCTGACCGGTGCTGTACAGAAGTCCAACGTAGGTACGTTTTCCCAACACTTCGTGTCTACCGACTGTCAGGCGCTATACGCAGCGTTTAATGACCGACGCTCCTTATGGTGCGTTCAGGAATACCTCGTACAACCAAGAATACCAAAGTGCTAATAAAAATGATTATTTCCATTGTTCAAAGTCTCCAGTCTAATTCAGTCCTTTCTTGTCTTTGGACATTTTCGAGGGGTTTTACTGTCTTGAATTGTTTTTTAAACGATGAAACTTCTTTGTGTACAAAAGATGTATACAAAAACACTGGCATCATTTAAAAAATGAAACCCATTTCCTACAAAATTATATTTTGTTCTGTGAATCACATTAAATGTTAATTTAGTTATCCTTCAAGTTCATGGACCGACCGAGGTCATTCATAAGACAGAGACACAAACACAAGATAAAAAAATGATATATATGGTGTAAAAACTATTCTTGGTTTTTCTGTACGCTTAAGGGCAGAGATTAGATTTACATTGCATTTATTTAAATAATGACTTGATTATACACTGCTCAAAAAAATAAAGAACACTCAAATAACACATCCTAGATCTGAATGAATGAAATATTCTGATTGAATACTTTGTTCTGTACAAAGTTGAATGTGCTGATAACAAAATCACACAAAAATCATCAATGGAAATCAAATTTATTAACCAATGGAGGCCTGGATTTGGAGCCACACACAAAATTAAAGTGAAAAAACACACTACAGGCTGATCCAACTTTAATGTAATGTCCTTAAAACAAGTCAAAATGAGGCTCAGTATTGTGTGTGGCCTCCACGTGCCTGTATGACCTCCCTACAACGCCTGGTCATGCTCCTGATGAGGTGGCGGATGGTCTCCTGAGGGATCTCCTCCCAGACCTGGACTAAAGCATCCGCCAACTATATATATATATATATATATATAGTCACCAGTCTACCACCCGGGAGACCAGGGTTCGAATCCAGGCTGGGGCTGAAGTTACAACAGTCAATTGAGCTGTCAGTGTGGGTCCTTAGGCAAGACCCTTGGAGCTATGTAGCCGACCTCATACCATGAGAGACACTGATAAGCACGACATGCCGGCTCAGACGTCGCCTGGTCAAACAAGGTCTGCGTCAGGTGCTGGGGAACCAGAGCACCTTGATGAAAAATGGGCTACTGGAACAAGAGGAAATGGGCGAGAGGTGAAAACATGGATCTGTTGGAATGCTACTACTCAAGTAACCCTAGTCAGAGGGGCTACATGCAAAACTGTGGGAGGAATGGTTACTTCGACATCCCCAGTCAACACTAACTGCTAAGCAACTAGTGGCTCAGTGTTCCAACATCCGCAAACGGCAACTGCTGTCACAACTTGAGATTGACGAGGTACAACACAAATGCTATGGCAAAGGGGAGGAGCCAGAACGCCAGGTCAGAGGGGAGTTAACTACCCACCCAGAGACTGGGTATGTAGCCCCAGCAATGAACGAATCATCAGAGCTGAACGAGGCAGACCTGACCTGAGAGAGAGAATCGTGGCCGTAATGAACACCAGACAACCCCGACGCCAATTACAACGGCTGAGTGAAGCACCACCACAAAGTCTAATTGAAGATGTGAATGAGGCATTGAGAACGATCCCTACCAACACCATAACAGAAACCAATGAGCTGATATACAACTCAGCATCAGTGATCCTTGAGATGCTTGGCTATAAGAGCAATCATGAGACCCAATACCCACCATGGAAAAGACGGTTAGATCAAGATAACAAGGAGGGAAGTGAGCCAACTGTCAGAGCTCCAAAGGGTTGCAATGAAAAGGGGTGAAGACCACAGTGGTGCCTGTGGTCATCGGGGCCCTCGGGGCAGAAACCCCCAAACTGGAGCAGTGGCTAAAACAGATCCCAGGAACAACATCAGACATCTCAGTCCAGAAATGTGCAGTACTAGGCACAGCCAAGATACTGCGCAGAACCCTCAAGCTCCCAGGCCTCTGGTAGAGGACCCGAGCTCAGAGGATGAAAGAGACCACCCACAGAGGGTGAGAAGGGAATTTTTTTTTTCATATATACTGTATTTTCCGCACTATAAGGCGCACCTAAAAACCTTAAATTTCCTCAAAAGCTGACAGTGCGCCTTATAACCCGGTGCGCCTAATACATGGACCAATATTGAGCCACAACAGGTCTAGCAACTACGGTAAGCAGCTGCCGACTTCATTTTCCCCGTAGAAGAAGCGTATATATATATATATATATATATATATATATATATATATATATATATATATATATACAGTAATATATATATTATATATATATATATATATATATATATATATATATATATATATATATATATATATATATATATATATATATATATAATATATATATATATATGGCACATGTTGTGTGTATATATAGATGCATATATACATATATAATCATATATATATATATATGTATATATATATATATAATTCTTTATATTGTTTATTCTTTCATTTCTTATCAATATATATCCTTTTATTTATTGTTCTATCTATTGTTTTATCTATTATTATGGCATATGTCGTATATATATATATATATATATTATAAGCCATAATAAAACATATATTAACTGTTTTTATGTTTATTCTTTCATTTATATATTTATTATTTTATTCCTTATTATGGCATATGTTGTATATATATATATATATCCATCCATCCATTTTCTTAACACAAGGGCCTGTCCCAGGTGGGGTCACCCTGGACAGGTCACCAGTCTGTCCAGGGTGACCCTCGGGCAACACAGAGACACACAGGACAAATAACTATGCACACACACATTCACACCTAGGGAGGAAACCGGAGTACCCGGAGAAAACCCACGCAGCACAGGGAGAACATGCAAACTCCATGCAGAAAGACCGGGAATCAAACCCAGAACCTTCTTGCTGCAGGGCAACAGCTCTACTAACTGCGCCACTGTGCTGCCCGCTGGACCTGCCTCCTCTGCCTACTGGATCATTTCAGAAGAGATTTCAGACTGTGGCAGGAAGCCGGAGCGCCCGGAGAGAAACCTGCAAACAGGAAACCTGCCAAATCTTTTTACCATTAATTTAAATCAGACACATTTTTGGTCCCAGTCAGATTTCTCCAGCCTCAAAATGATTACTAATTATGTCTTCTAGGATTCTTTCCTTCTTCCAGAGGAGGGGCTGGAGAAACTAACCTATAGTGTCTAATTATTTCTTTTCATAAATGTAAATGAAAGCGTCATTGAACATGTCTTCCCTGCAGTCGCTGTCTGCAGGGAAACATTTCGTTCTCGGCCTTCAAGTTTGGTCTCCCTTCATTAAATAACAATAAAAGTCATTCAGTGTAGGATCCCCACAGATGACGGAGGACAAGTGGTAGGTCTCTGTCCCACATCTGCAGGCACTTCGATGGTCCGAGTGGCTTTTGTTTGGTACTTCCTAGTCACCCTGTGCAGAAAAAACACCAGGACCTTGTTATTGGTGAGGCAGTGTTTCTTCTGCCAGGGTGACCCGCAGCCTGAACAACGGCGTTTACATGCTAAATCCAACCAGTATTCCAGCAGTATTGAAATACTGGTTGAGAAAAACACCGGTGGCAGGGCGATCATGGCGCCGTTGTTCAGGAGCGTGAGGGATGTGGCTCCACAGTTGGCGCAAGAGTCGTTGTCGTATAACTCTCTGTCTGTGTCGCCACCAAACGAGTCCACCCAGACCAACACAGACTCCAGCAAACTCTTTAGGTCGTAGTCCTTTCCAAGCCCCGATGGCAGCTTCTTCTCCCCCAGCTCCATGAGAACTGGGGACAGGTCTTCTTGGCTAAAGTGTTTGCCGGGCTGCCGGACAGCTGAGTGGAGGAGACTCCCAGAGCAGGGGATGGACGATGCCTCCAGAAACACCCTTTCCCGAGCGAGACACTGTTTGGTGACGCTCAGGTTCAGGATGCTCTGGAAAGCAGCGTTCACCCAGCTGCTCTGGAGCTCATTGGAGAACCTGAAGTTCTCCTCAGCTTGTCCGTGTCCTGCAGATGCTGTCCTCTCTACATCTGGGGGATCTGATCCAACGCTATCTTCTGAAATAGGGGAGCAGGAAACCTCGATAGCAACGGAGATATTAATATTCAGGGGTGTCTTCTTTGACCAAAAAGCAACACTGCTTTCATTTGAATTACAACGCTCCCCCTCCGGGGAACGTTGTAATTCAAAGGACCCTTTGAAAGTGGCCTTCAGAGGACCCTCCTTCAAGGACGGGACCAGCGAAACCAAAGCTGTGGCTGTTGCTTCAGCCACAGCTTTGGCTGCGAGATCAGCCGCAGACAAATCTTCCCCCGCCGGGTTCGATTTTTCTGCGACTGCAGTCTCACCCTCACGTTGTTCTGTCTCTGAACAAACCTCCCCGCCGGTCGGTTTGTCCAGAGACACCATCGTCCTCTGGACTGTCTGGTTCAGAGGACGAGAAGGAGTCCGAGGTCCCATCCAAACAAACGTCCCCAGCCGGGTCGGTTTGTTGGGAGGTAGATGGAAATCCTCCCCAAAACGGATCGTCCTCTTCATACCGATTATTTTTTTTGTCGTCATCCTTCCCGGGAAAAAAATAATCAGCCACTTTCTTCGCGCTGGTGGTTATGACATGTCCAAGGCCCCAACCGGCCGGGATGATAAGGGGAACAAGCGCCGTTGCAAAGCTGAACATTGTTGCTATCCACAAATCTGTAATTCCAAGAAATGTCTGGATGCTTAGAGATTCCAGTATTGAAGCATTAGAATTTCTTTGATCTACTGTGATGTACATGATGTCATTATGACCTCATCAGTGAGCTCACTGGACTTCTGGCACAAGTCTTGCTTCTGATCGTTGCTATGGAAATGATCAGCTCAGCTCTGCATGACTCAAGCTGACATAAATACTTGAATAAAATGTTATACTTTTTATTTAACGTGAAGAGATTAATAGATTTGTATATGATTTAATTTTTGCTTTTGTAGTTTTCCATACCTGCTGTGGTATAAATGTTCTGAAGCCTTTTTCCACTATTATTTTTAATTACAATTAATTTATTAGGATTATTAATGTATTAATAATTGCACAGTGCTAGGAACAGTCTGTGACTCATTATATTTATTTTTATAAATTTTAATACTGTGACTATTTTACAAAATTTAAGAAACAAAAGCAGAAAAGCGATCCAGGCCTGAACTTATACATCATTTATTGAGGTCCAAAACCTAGAAGTTCTTGGCTTGGGGATAAAAAGGCGTCATGATTGTATTTCATATTTCTGTTCAGTTTTTATTGAAGAGAAAACGGCCCATGCTGATAACGGGAACAGCTGTTCGTTACCTAGCAACTAAAATCAACAGAAGCAAGACAGTGACAAGAGACAGAACCAGATCCTGTTTCACTTCACCTTTTGTAATTATATACAATCATGTTCAATTCAATTAATAATCATCATGTAAATGTTGGTTAACATATAATTGTAAATCAGCCATTTATTATGCAAATTATTCTTAACATATAAGTGTAAAGACGTCACAGGACCCTTTGAACCTCACTCCATACCAATAGATAGAGCTACTAAACATCTTTTGCTGTCCACCAATACAAAATCAGCAGGAAGAAGAACACCCTGCCCTTTTTGAGCTTTTGTATTTTGATTTTGTTGGCCCAATGTACATACAGGTTGTTTTCCACGTCAAAGGAGGCCAAGTATGTCCACCACACACAGACTTCTTACTACTCCACTCCCATGTAAAATTTTTAAGATCCATCAGTAGGTGTCTTGACAAAATAGATATTTTTCTCAGTTACTCAACCTAATAGTCTAATGTTGTGCAAAATAGAATTCAACATCTAGCACTGGCTCCCTTGTCTCTCTTGTAGCCACTCAGTGCTGTGTTACATCCAGAGATGGTGAGAAACTGTAATACCCACATTACCTCTGCCTTCTTTTCTGCACACTCCAGATAAGATTCAAGGACGCAGATTGATCTTTTAGCTGTCTTGGATGTGTGTGTGTGTGTGTGTGTGTGTGTGTGTGGGTGTTGGTGTGTGAGAAGAATGAAAGAGCCCATTTTCCTGTGTAATCCCAGGCCTGAGTCCATTTCCACCCTGACAGGAGGAAGATTAACTCTGTTTCTAACCGTTTGTGCAGACACATGCACATTTGTGGCCTGCTGGAGGTCATTCTGCAGGGCTCTGCCTGTGCTCCTCCTGTTCCTTCTTGCACAAAGGCGGAGGTAACGGTCCTGCTGCTGGGTTGTTGCCCTCCTACGGCCTCCTCCACGTCTCCTGGTGTACTGGACACTACGCTGACAGACAGCAAACCTTCTTGCCGCAGCTCGCATTGATGTGCCATCCTGGATGAGCTGAACCACCTGAGCCACTTGTGTGGGTTGTAGAGTCCGTCTCATGCCACCACGAGTGTGAAAGCACCACCAACGTTCAAAACTGACCAAAACATCAGCCAGACAGCATAGGTACTGAGAAGTGGTCTGTGGTCCTCACCTGCAGAACCACTCCTTTATTGAGTGTCTTGCTAATTGCCAATAATTTCCTCGTGTTGTCTAGTCCATTTGCACAACAGCAGGTGAAATTGATTGTCAATCAGTGTTGCTTCCTAAGTGGACAGTTTGATTTCACTGTTTTTTTTTTGTTTTTTTTTTTACTTTTTATTTTCAATAACTGTTTTACATCAACATATACACACAGTAGAGAAACTGAGAATAAAAACTCAAGTAATGAAGATTACATAATAGTAATAGACAAACTAAATTTGAAAAGTACACACACAAAAAAAACACAGATGCCAAGGTTACATTATGAAGTTAGTTATAGGTCTCCATCTTGTTTCAAAAGTTCCCATCTTAAGTTGTAATCTTGATGTTTTTTCCATTATATAGACTTTTTTTAATCCTATCTCCCCACTGTGTAATGTCGGGAGGTTGTGGCCTTAACCAAGTATATGTTATACACTTTTTTGCAATCAGAAGCAGAACTCTGATCAGGTATTTATTGTCTTTGTTGATCATGTCAGAGGGTATTATTCCTAGAATATAGACAGATATATCCAGATCCAATTGAATGCCCAAAATACTTTTTATTGCTGTTTGGACACTTTTCCAAAACTTGGTCACCTTCGGGCAATCCCAAAATATATGAGTAAAGTCTCCCACCTTTCCACAATTTCTCCAACAAAGCTGGGATGATTTCGCATATTTAGATGTGATGATTGGAGAGTTAAAGAAACGCATCTTAACCTTCCAATCAAACTCCCTCCATGTCGGACTATTAGGTAATTTGTGTCCAGAGCTAAATGTTTCTTCCCAATCCTCATCTGCTATTATTATAGCAGATGTTTGAGTAAAATGTTTGTTCATTTTACTCAAACATATACCTATAAAAAGTAAAATCAGAGAAAATGAATTTTAAGTAGTCTCTTAATTTTTTCCATCCATCCATTCAGACAGACAGATCCTATTATCACAGATCCTACAGTTTCTGTAATCTCCAGGATCTCCAGATGCCCTGATCTGTTGGAACTCCTTCAACCATCAAAACACAAATCCCACAAAACCAACGTTTATTCCTTTTCCCCAATTTGTTCCATGAAACAGCAGTTACAGAAATCATACATTTGGGATTTTCTTTCTGAAAATCAGTGACAACAAACAAGGCACAAGATATTTCAAGTACTCAAAGTCCTTCCACCAGCCCAAAATAAATATACATGTGGTCTTCTTTTAATGAAGATACAATTATACGTATCTTCTAAGTAGTCAATAAATTAACACACCATAAATAATTAACAAATAAAACAGAAAAATAGCTAAGCATCTTGCAAGATTCACAATTTTTAAGGAAAGGACTAATCACCTTAGCCAATGATAATTTAGAAATAATTATTGAATGTTTCAACTCAACTCAAAATGAGCATGTTCTAAATTAAAACCTTGCAAAAACTGAACTTGAAAGTAAACAATTTCAGCCTGAAACCTTCTAATCAGACAAGTGCATTGATAATTTATTAGACCCTCTCACCCCAGACCCCTAGCACAAACAGACCACATTCCTCTTAGCAGCTTACAAAAATAAAACTTTGGTGCCCCATCACAAAACAAAGAATACAAAAATATTAATCAGAAATAAACATACAGATTAAAGTGTGTTCAAATCAACACATAAAGTAATCTCATAATCTCTTTGGTTCAGTAAGGCAATAGCAGCTTCTTCGTTTCAGTGGTAAACTGCTGAAAAACAGCGCTAAATTTGGGACGGTAAACAGCTACAGCTGAAGCTCACCTCCATCCAGCAGAGAGGCACCTTCAACGCTCATGTATAGAGATGCTGCCTCTGCCTTTCTGATCTATGACTGATAGATGAGTCACATCAAATTAAAATGGCAGTGAGCGCTACAAAGCTGCATCTGGTGCTGCTGGCAGCACGTTGCTCAGAAAGCTAACTCTGGGATTTTCACGACAAACGTCATGACTGCAACAACTAATTCAAATTTTAAGTGTTTCACATCCTCTGTTAGTAACACGAGAATAAAAAACAAAGATAAAACCCTATGTTCTGAATTTTTGATAAGGCTTCATATAATTAATATGATGCTATGAACTTAGACCATGAAGACCAGTAATGGTATCTGTAGCATATGGTTCAAAATTAAGCCCTGCTTTTTAGACTCCTGCTACAATAAAGCAATAAAAACTATTATCTGAATGTAAAGATGACAGCTAATTTAGAGTTGTGATGGCTATGATTAGAAAGACTCAGTCCTTCCTTAAACAGGGATCTATTATAAATATCTGAGTAAAACCAAATCAGATTTCTCTGTGGGTTAAAAATAAAAAGGTTGTTGAACAGGATTCAGCTGTGTTTTCAAGAGATAAATGAGGAAAGATGCACATAAGCTGAGTGTACATGAAACTTGAAGTATGCTGCTGTTGAGCTTGGTTCATCCTCAGTTTCCAGCTCTTCTCCAGAGTAAACATTGTGCATTTGAGCCTGTCATGTTGTCCAGGGATCAGCTGAGCTGCCCTCCCTTCCAGGCTGAGACGAGTGGTCAGTGTGTGTGTTTCAGAGACAGGGATGTGTGTGGCTACAGTGCAGTCATGGTGCTCAGTGCTCCTTCAACCTGTGAAGATGAGAACATCATGAGTAGGTGTGGTTATGTTTTACAGTCACAAGCAGTAGGTTGAACTTCGTCTTTCCTGAGCGAGTCGGAGCTCAGGTCTGATGTTTCCTCTACACACACACAGCAGTGTGAGCCTAAAGACATTGACTCAGACCTTTCCATCCACATCCATGTCTCTTATTATAACAGGGACTTGTACTAAATAAATGCAACACATTACGAAAATGACTTGTCTTTCTTCACACATGTTGAGTGTCCACCAGCTTTAGGAGCTGGAATTGGGTTTTTTTTAACCATTTTTCCAGAAGCACATTGATTGGGTCAGACGCTAATGTTGGACGATAAGCTCTGGCTCACAGTCTCTGGTACAATTAATCTGAACAGATGTTTTATCAGATTGAGGTTAGGCCTGTCAAGTTCTTCCACACCAAACGTGCTGACCCATGCTTCATGGACATTAGCTTGTGCACTGGTCAGCAATCATCTTGGATAAGAAAGAGCCAACTCCAAACTTTTCCTACAAAGCTGAAAGCATTAAATCATCTTTGATATTGTTTTCTGCCATAATTCAAGAGCATACGTCCTTTTCAGTCTGAAAGCAGAATATCATGTCTTTTGTTCTCAAAACTTCTATAAATAGACAAGACAGACAGACAGACAGACAGACTCACTCTATAGCAGAGACAGGGTGGGGCTTGGATGAGGACAGCTCCTTGGTCACCAGCCGTAATAAAAGCTTCAACACAAACAATGAAAACATTTAATAAGCATACAAATCATTTGTAATGAATTAAGGACTGCAGCTGTGGTCCACTTGGTAGCAGCGAAAAATAAAATAAAATATAAATAATATCAAAATCTGACATGATAGAAATGTGGTTTCCCTTGCCTCGTCTTCAGTGAAGCTGAAATAAATATTTTCTTTATGTCTAACTGTTTTTGCTCTGTTTTGTCATGAAGTCTACTAAAGGAGGCTTTTTGCCGTTTTTGTGAATGAGTGACAAGAGTTGTATTTTTCTCCACTTTATTGTAAACACTGTACACTGTCCAGAAAGAAAAATGTGGAACTTAGTTAATGAATAACTTTTACTTTAGCAATAAAGCTAAATATAAGTTTTTATTGCTGAGTAAGAGGGTGAGTTAAAAAACGTCAAAAGAAGCTTGGCGCATACTTGAATATCTCTAACATTTCAGATCTCTCTTTTGTCATAGAGACCCCCAAGAATTTAAAACTACTGTCACCCCTGGTCAGGACCCTTAGGTATGTCCTCAAACCTGCTCTGCACTCACCAGCAAAGCGAGGAAGTCAGAAGTCATTAGCATGTAGAAGACCTGATTCCAGCCACCTGCAGACAACACTCCTGCCAGCAGGGGGCCCAGAGCTGCACCTATCGCCACAAACACAAATAGAATTTCACATATGGGCTTAAAACGTTACATTTCAAGATGTGAGCATATTTTGGGACTTGACTACTTCAGATATACAATGTCATGCTGAACATTAACTGTTTGCAGAGCAGCCAAGCGAAGCATGAGAAGCTGCACTTCCTGTAAGGTAGGTGCATTTACATCCGCTGTTCTGGTTCCTTCCTTCCTGATTCCAGCTTCGGTCAACAAGCAGCCCAGCATGTTTCTATTTGCACTCTGTACAGGTGGCGCTCTAACAGCATTAGCCTATCAGAGGTTCCCACAGGCTGATCACTTCTCTGCAGAAGTGATCTGCTATGTGTCAGCTAGTCTATGATGAGGTAAACATCTCATCATAGACTTCACTGTTTTAACTGATAAAATTAAAAGGTAGACTACATCAGCCTATGACTGAAAATGAAGTAGCTGCACCAAGGTGAGCTGTTTTGGCTGTGATGGAGAACATCGCCAGTGGAAGGAGCGATTGATCATATTGATCTCCTATGAAATGTTAATGCTGGTTTGTTGCCCAGACGGATCATCCTGGAGCTCTGAGCAAAACCTAAAGAAGGAGCCGTGCGGCACCGGTACCGGTCCAGCTGCAGTCATCCTTCAGTCGCCTTTATGGACAAAAAGCATCTTCATTCTGTTAATGTGCAACTTCTGCACATGATTGCTCTATTTAAATAAACGTCCACATTCCCCACTCAAAGACTCTCTGACTGTCTATAAATCCAGGCTGAACGCTCTGCTGTTCAAACAGGCATTCGCACAATATCTTTATTTTCTTCTTTTTATTTTACTTTTTTCTTTCTTTAAAAATTTTTATTTTATTTTTGTGAGGTGCCTTATGTGCCCAGAAAGCACCTTTTAAATAAAATATATAATAAATAGTTATACTGCTACAAACAAGGACGTTGCCATGGTTACTGCTTCACGTGGTGGCAGACATATGGGTATTTATACAGCGACAGTTCAGACCAGCAGCTCTGCTCTATTTAAATTGGGATGTATAAAGAAAAGGTGCGCGGCCACGAGCGTGAACACGGCTCTAAACATCCCTGGTGTTTCTGTCCTTGACTGCTATGTGTCAGCTAGGAGTAACAGGAGAACGATTACATTCAACCTCTTAATAAATAGCACTGACCTACAGATCCTGTTCCATCGATGATGGCTGTGACTGTGGACAAAGCCCTGGCATTGCCTTTCAGGCTTTTGTGCGTCCCCTGTTATTGAAAATACAAAAAGAGGGAATCACAGAGGAGAGGTGTACATGTGAAAGAAAAACAATTTTAAAAACACAAAATAGATTTTAGTGTGAAATATCTACCAGATCTGCTGACACAGCAGTTGTTATGAGAGCATATGGTCCATTCACCAGACCTCCACATACGAGCAGCATTCCTGGGAAACACCAAATCGGTCAAACGTCTGTTCCTAATCACGAGCTCAATGTCCACAGGAAGCATTTCCCATGAAACCATTGGCTCTGCATGCTGTCAATCAATCAATCAAGTTTATTTGTGTAGCACATTTCAGCAACAAGGCATATCAAAGTGCTCTACATCATAAAAACACAAAAATACAAAGTCATAAAACACAGTCTGTTTCCTGTACTTTCTACTCATTTACTGCATGACCTCTCCAGATTTTCTTCCATCTGTTTACATAAACATTCATGCAATAAATACAACAAACATCTTTAAATGTTTTCCATCTGTTATTCCATCCATCTTGTAAACCTACTAGTCCTGTCCAGTCATCAATCTTCCCATCTATTCCAATGAGAACATTTAAGTGTTTCATTCAAAATCTATTTGAACATATTGGTGCAGTAAGGCTGTTGGAACAGATACATCTGTAATTTTTCTCACATCGTCTTTCTTCTGAAGTTTTGTGCATTGCTACATTTGCTGCCACCAAGATTTGATGCTTCTAAGATAAGTGACCTGCAGAGCTCTAACTTTTTGCTTTCCAAGACATTTTCTATTCAACTGTCAACAGAAAACAAAAGCTCTACACAAAGAACTGCATCTAGTATTGTAAGAGTATGGCTTTAGAAATTCCTGACGGAACAAAACAACGCTGTTGAAAGCAGACAGGGAAAAGACAGCAGCTTCTCACCGATGGTTGGTCCCAGTCCCAGCTGGCTGATCATAGAGAAGCCATAGAGCTGCAGAGCAAAACGCAAACAGAACCAGAAGGATAATGAGCATCGATGTTCACAACTGATCCAAACTAATCATTTATATAACATACATGACAGAGATCTGTTATCATCCCTGTTCTGGACAATTAAATACTGTGCTTATCTCTTAAGAACCAAAACATGGGGCAGCTTACTGTAGGAGCAGCTAGAAGTAACATAACTGCACATGTGCTGGCTCTCTTCCCCAATTTATCAGAGATCACTCCTGCCAAGATCCCACCTGTATGGTCATGGACACACACACACACACACACACCACACACAGAGTCCATTTATGCTGTTGCATCAGGAAAAGATTTATGCTAATTCCTGCAAAATAAACTGAAGCTAATTTTCTATTTACACAAAAAAAGCAATAATGACAAAAAGCCTCAGATTTCATCAGTAATTGGGAAAAAAGAAACTAATTGTACTCAATGTACAATTAGTTAATTAGTACACAAAAACAAATATTTTTAATGGTTGGAGAAAATTATTTTTTTAAATAATAAAAAAAAAAATTACTGACCCACAATTCCTCCAACATCGAACAAGGTGGAAAGATCTCCGGCTTTCTTTGCATCCAAGTGAGCTGAAGAAGAAACAACAACCATCAGTTCTGTCTCATTTCTCTCACCAGAATAAAAGGGTTTCAGCACAATTCAGTTAATTCATAATATGCAGATTCAAAACTACATGTCTTAAGGCATTTTATTTTATCTTGAGGTTATTCAATAACAGACTGTCTTTTTTCCACAGAGCATACTGAGGAGGGACCCGTTCACTGAAATCTGTTTGGTAAAACTGTTCCCACATGGCACATGGCACATTATATGTAAGCTCCACAACATAAGTTTGCGCGTTTCAAGTAAACTGAAATGAGGCAAAATTGCTGAACAAGCCTGGCAGGTTGTCTACTCACCTGCTTTGGTGATGTAGAGAGGCAGCCAGAAAAGGAAGGTGTAACTGACCAGCTTGGCAAAGAGCAGGCAGAGAGAAAACTCCACCACTCCCTGCAGAAACAAACAACAAGTCACAACATCACAGCGACAACTGACTGACGTGACAGCAAACCCAGCAGAGTGTCGGCAAACTGACGGGTATTCGCAGCGCTCCCATGAAGCTGATGGCAGAAGGCTCCGACTCGCTCTTCACCACCACGACGGGCTGGGCAGGGACACACACAGAGTCCCGGGGAAGCAGCAGCTCCGTGTCGTAGTTCTGCACCAGGACGGAGGCAGAAACAGGAAGGCCACAGATCAGCTGCAACTCAGCAGAACCGGCTGACACCAACACCAGCTCAGCACCGAACTGCCTCAGAAAACAGCTCCGTATTCTAACCCCAGAGTCACCTCAACATTCTCAAGAGGCAGAAAAAATGAATTTATGATGCTTGAAAATTTATATTTTTAAAGCAACCAAATAATTGTAGAAATATCTGTGATTAAACTGGGATAAGAAAGATGAATAAAAAAATTAATGTAGCAAAACAAATAAAAAAAAAGTCCCACACAGCTTTTGATCTTCTGATTTTGGAGAACATTCAGTCACATCTCATCAAATAGAGAGTCTAATTTAACAAGCAGCAGCAGACAGCAAGACAGTGACAGTAAAGAGAAACTCCTCACCAGATTTCAGTTCAACCTCAGAATAAAGAAAAACTAAATCTTCTGGTCCTTATCAATAAAATTATCAATATTTCCAGATATTATATCTATTTCATTGCCTGAAAAATGACCATATCCCGTGTAAAAGCTCACTGTATATGAAGAGGTGTGCATGACTGATATGACATGAACACATATGGAGCGACGGTGAAAGGAGATTGCCCTGAAATCTCCTTTGCAAGTTTTAATGTAAAGTTGCATTAAAACTTGGAGTAAAAGTCCATTAAATGTATCAACTTTGCATTAAAAGTGTCATGATTTACCGAATGACACTTCATGGCAAAAGTCATAGACATCCATAAAGACTTCATGTTCAAGACAGATGTTATGTCACATTTATGACAGTGTCGTGTCAGTCTTATGCACACCTCTTTAAATAAAGTGTTGCATTAAACACTATAGCTGCAGTAAGACTAAGAATCTATGACTTACTTTAATAATCTGAATAAAAAGTCTTATCTCTCAAAAGAAAATGGCAGTAAAAGTTAAGTCTGCAAAGATATTTTTTAGGACATAACAGACCAAAGACTAGATCATTACAATAAGATGCATTACAGCATTAAACCTTATACTAAGCTGTGCAGAGGCACATGAGATAAAAACTGAAATCAAAACCAAATCAAAGTAATAAGAAATGTGAATGGGTTTAATCCTGACCAAATGCTTTCCAGACATCGCTGGGCTGAGTCTAAATGTTGATGCCCTGGATCAACAAATCCCTCATTTAGCACAACTGTACAGATTAATTATTCAGAGCCAAAAAACCTGAATTTGTATTCAAAGTCAATACGATTGAATATGTTGTTGTTCACGAAGACGTGAACATTCAGCCTAAAACATAATTACCAGTGAAGCTGGAGATCACTGACAGAACTGACCTTCCTATTTTGAAGACATTCCTTAAAAAAGCTGTAGGCCTAAAACACAATATGAAGGAAAGATTGTGTTCAATTCAAAAATACTTTATTAAAGGAAAAATAAATGTAACTTATGCAAGTATCAAGTTTGTTTAAAGGATCATGATTTAGTAGTCACTGAATCATAGCTTCTTATTTTTTCTGGCATTATGGAACTAAGATCCATTTTATCATTTATTGTTTTGATTTTCACTTCGACATACCAGCTCAAAATTAATTTGTCATGTTTCACTACAAATTATTTCACTACATATGAAACATGACACATTCTTAAAAGTCCTAGTAGTTTAAAACTGTAAGGAAATGGCTTCTGAAGATAAAACATCCAGACATATAACTGGAGCCGACCTCTCCATCCCTTCAGTTCTGTTACATCCTCTCTGCAAGTTAAGGCTTTAGATGGACTTCTGAGTTTAAAAACTGTATATGGTCAAATATGTAAGCAGGTCCATGTCAGGAGTTCACAGAGCAAAGCCATTACATTACAGCATCTAACATAATTACGTATTCATCCAGCGAGATGCACACCTGCTTTTTGTTATTCTTGTATTGCAAATATACTTTCGGATGTCCATTTGCTCCACTCCAACTTTTGGTTGAAACCTAAATGAAGACAGATTTACTACATAAAACAGGTAAACACACACAGGAAGGATAAAACAAATGTCCTTTACTCACGCTGCTGCCAGGAGACGGGTTCTGAGTACATACGCCTTTTAAGTCATTCGGATCTGTGGAGGGGGAAACCGTTAGTTGGACATGGCAAAACTGTAGAGTGAGAAAATCCATCAGCCTTATTCAGTGCTTTTATATTGTAAGGATTGCTCCATTAGCAAGTCCAGAAGGTAAAGTCTCTGAGCATATCAGGCTGGAGTCAAACAGTAAAACCTCTGACTGATGACTAAAGTGAGTTTTAGAAGTTATTTTGTGAAAACAATGCATCTTCTAACAACCTTTTTGTTTATTCCCATACACTTAGTATATTAGAAGTTATTATTTAGTTTTATCATTATTATTGGTGTAAACATGTTCACCTAAAAAAAAAAACTAAGGTGGACATTTTGAACCCGGTAAAAACTCTGATATGTTTTCACAGATCGGTGTTACGCTCTTTACATAATTCTGATTATTATGACTTTAATGACTTTTAGACTTACGTTCAATAAGGAAAAGGAAACAAACGACTCCCATGGCTGCGATGATGAGGCCTGGCACAATGAAGGAAAGGCCCCAGTTAGAGGAGACCCAGTAGCCAGCGATCAGAGAGCCCAGGATGTTCCCCACTGAGGTGTGGGAGTTCCACAGTCCCATGATGAGCCCACGCCTGCCAACGCCACAAGGTTTTATCATTAAGCCTGTCAGGCCTCAGCCTACATCAGCTCCACTACATGAAAGCTCTGAATTATTCTACCTCACCTTCCTTTTCCAAACCAGTTGCCAATGCAGGTCACCACACTGGGCCAACCAGTAGTTTGAACCAAACCATTGGCCACCTAGAAAAATAAAAAGAGAGCCACGTCAACTTCCTGTACACATATCAACTAAAGCTACATAAGCAGAATAAATGCTCCAAACAGTCTGTCTGCAGTTACACCCCAAAAAAAGAGAATGGAGCTCCAACTTCAAGAAACTGAGGTAACTTGTTACATAAATTTAATTTGATTACTTGTATAATTAGCTCAATTTTTTAATTGATGTTTTTTTTTTTTAGTTCAGCTGTCCTGACTGAGAAGCCCCAACTAGCCTGGCTAAAATGGGTGTTGTGTGCATCTCACCTGAACAAATATATAGAAGCCGAGACTGTGAATGTTGTAAACGTAACCAAGTCCAAACAGGCAGGTGAAAAGCCCACTGCTCAGCATTCCCACTGTGAGATACAGCCGGATAGGTAGGCGCTCCCCAATGATGCCGCTGCACAGGGGGAACAGCAGCAACATGCTAACTCACAGTCATCTGTGATGGGCAAGCTTGATTCATAACTTTCGTAAAGAGGATCCTGATTTATGTTAAAGTAAGACAGAATAAACAGAACATGTTGTATCTGTTGATAATTTTGTGTTTTTGCACTAAAATAATTCAGAAACTGTGAAGGGATTACATGCTTGATTCCCTCATCTGATAATTGCTTTAGTTGAGCTCTAGATGATCTAGTATCACATAAACACCAAACTAGTATTAATATTTTGCTGTTATGTGATACTGAAACCTCTTTCTCACCATTCAAAATCTACTAAATCAGCTTCCCCTTTATGTTAGTTTTATGCTAGCTTTGTGCTAGTTTGTTAGCGTTGTGCTAGTTTTATGCTAGCTCAGTCATACTGATGTCTCACCTGAGGTACATCCCAATGGCATAGGCACAGAGAAAGGAGTAGTCCATGGCTCCTAGCAGCTGCTTGTAGTTCTTTTTGTCTAAAATTCAAATATTAATTACTAAACACAGATTATGCAGCTGGCAGTTTATTACTGTTTAACTGATGGGGCTCTTTCCAACTTGACTACCCTGCTTATGCTTTTCTGTTTAGTTTGAGGCAACAACTTTTGGAAATATAGCAAAAAGCATTAAATCCACAAGAGCTGTCATGTACTGTATACAATTATGTATTTATTTATACATTTACAAGAGAGGCCTGTTGCATACATCACAAAAAATTTACTGACAGCTCACTGTTGCTGTGGCAACAGGTTTTATGGATTGTTTGAGTCCAGGTATAAAGTAATTGACCTTTTTACAGTGTGTTTTCAGGAAGATAACCTGCATTTCAAAGTGCAGTGTGATCCATCAAAAGCATAACCTGCATTTCTTTCGGTTTAATAAATCCCCAAATGGGTTTATTGAACAACTAAAGACTGACTGACATATAAGATGATCAAGTGAACATCTCCATCTCCTGACAAACCTACTGGATATCTCATCAGTCTTTTCATTTCCCAGACAATCCAAATGTAGATTACAACTGTGAGTATTCCTGAAAACAACAGATCAACGCAGCACATCACAGATACTTCTAAAACAGAATATGTCCATGAAACTTTGAACAAAGAAATTATTTTACAAGAAAGAACAATAAAAATCTGTTTTCCTCCAAATAACTATTTCAGTCACATTGCCTCTGTGAAAAGGAGTTTATTCTGACTAGCCTTGCTGTTTAAATAGAGGTGGAACAATGTCCAACATAAAAAACATAAAAAACAATCTAGGGTACACCAAGTGCAGTTTTCAGTGTATTTGTAGTTTGTTATTGTCCACAGAAAAAGTTTGCGTGGCTGCCGCACATTTTCTCAGCAGGTCAAAAGTTTGAATATATTTATACAAACTTTCATACCATGTTCAATTTTATGCATGCAGACTT
This sequence comes from Poecilia picta, assembly GCA_033032245.1. NCBI lineage: Eukaryota > Metazoa > Chordata > Actinopteri > Cyprinodontiformes > Poeciliidae > Poecilia > Poecilia picta. The sequence goes on along the minus strand of CM065354.1, from coordinate 15,014,634 downwards.
GTGCATAAAATATAGCGCCGCACATTTCTTGTGCATACGGCATGCATGAGGCCCCAGGCGTTTTGGATTATGAATGATACTTACATTGTCTGAAATGTTGCTAAATATAGCAATAAAGTTGCTGAGTTGGCAACAGTGGGGTGACTATTGTTAACTGCCAACATACAGACATGACCTGGTGAGTGAGGAGGGCATTTGATTTTTAGATATTTGCTGTGGTAGATAAGATCAGCTTCACAAGTAAGTATTGACTGATTTCCCAAAATATAGGAAATCTTGGCCAATTTATCGATGCTCCCCTAGAATAATCCCAATACAGATAAATACCAAAAGGCTTCCAGCTGCACTGCGTCTCAGTGTGGAGTGAAGGTAAAGAGGCTTCCTGGCCTCCGCCGCTGGCCACAGCGCCGCTGGTGACTGCCAGCTCACTGGCTGCTGAGCAGTTCTTATGAAGCTCGCTCTGGCAAAAATAAAGAAAGTACCATCAAGAACTGTTCAATCTCAAGCTCTACATAGACATGGCATTCATTTCCCTAGGATTGTTTTCTGTGCCTAAAGAGCAGTTTCAGATTTTGTATCAGGCCCTGATGTTAGTCTTTTGCTGTAATCAGGAGAAAAAAAAAAGAAAAACTTTAAGCTGAAACAGGCTGTTCAAGACTATTAGCATCAATAACTCAAAACCTGTACAGAAATCTGGTTTTCAGCTAGATGTCAGATAAACATGACTCCCTAATAGCAACATCAAAATGGCTTCCATCATGGCAGGATTGTTGAGCAGAATGAGCCAGAAGAAGCCATCGCTGTCAGAAATCTAAACACGTTTGATGATGGGAACGTTGGTCATGATCAGAGCCTGACGTTGTTCCCATCATGCTGTGAGCCCGGGCCCACAGCCTGGTCAATCAATCAGTCAGTCAGTCAAGTGATTGACAGATTCCAGCATTATTGGATGTAGCACTATATCCCACTGGCAGGGTCTTCTGCTCATCCCTGTGGAGGAGGAAATGACCGGGTCCTTCAGCTGGACAGGCTGGAGTTAGATCGTCTTCAAGGGGAATAATGTCCCTGTCTCAGAGGAGTGGGAATGGATGGCGTTTAAAAAACAGATCATGCAGCAACGTTCCCATCAAAGTGCTGGTAAAACTCACATCAAGCATGTTTAAACAAAGTTCAGAGATAACCAACAGGATGAGTCAACACTGTGCTACTTTTGACACTTCAGGTTCTGTTCTGGGTCCAATGAGCAGCTTGTTTGAGTTTAGATGTCATTTTCAAATAAACTGCCTTCCCTACTTGTTTTATCTCTGTTTCTTTGTTTTGAATTTAAAACAAAAAACCTTCTTATAATTCAGCAGTGTGAAATGTGAAAGCTAATTTCTTCCTAGCCTTCAGGTTTTGATGACATTAGAAGTTCACACACATATGTTACCTTTACGATACTGATGGGTTTCCTAGAAAGGTGAAAGCTAGTGTAGAGCAGGAAGGTCAGCATGAAGGTAAGGCCTCGGTACCTGCAGGAGAAACACAGCGTCATAGATGCACAGCCTTTCCTCTCCTTCTCATGCTAGCAACAGGAAGGAGATCCATATCCCAACACAGAAACCTGGAATATGATTCGACTTTCCAACTTCTGCAACCGGCTGGTCGAATGCATGAAACTAAAGAGGTGAAGGATGCCTGGGTTGGAGCTGAAAGTCAGGAGAGGACTTTCAGCTCTCCTGCCAGGTTTACTCTTAATTTTTCCAGCCTCTATTCCATATTAATAATTGACCAGGATCAATCATCCTGATTGATGCTGGTCCATTGGTTGATCCTGGTCCATTGATCCTGATTGATCCTGGTCAATCAGGATCCCACATGATATTGACATCATGTTAACTGAAGTTGACAACAGTCAACATGATGTCAGGTTGACTGAATGCACTAACTTGCCAATGGTAGGTTAGTGAATTCAGTGTGTAGCCAGATCTCAAAATGAAGTGTGTAGCCCTGTGACGGATGAGTGACCAGTACAAGGTTAACTCTACCTCTGGTCAAACCACCTGCAAAAAAAGCTAATGGAGGGATGCAGGGACAAAGGAGTGGATGAACAGATGGAGGGCCGGATGGAGACCTACCATTGTTCCCTGTTGAAGGACACCAGCAGGTGGATCCCTGGAGGAACAGGAGCCATGATGCGAAAAAAAATATGCGTTTCAGGGTAGAATTTGGTGAAATAAGTTCAGTGTTCCAAGCGGCCTCAAACTCATCAAGATGAAATTAGTCATCTTCGTCTTCACAGCAGACCGACAGGGACATGAACGCCTGGAGGACACATGGCCAACACCTGCAAGTGGAGGTGGAGAAGGCAGACGAGTGAGCAGGTGGGAGAAATGACATGAAGAAAGGCCAGATCTTAAACAAGACAAAGGTCTAGAAAGGTCTCCATGCTGGGTTAGAGTAAATATACTTTACATAAAATAATCTGTAATCAAAAATAAAATGTAGATGACTGTATGCCACAAAACTGGTTTTGTTGCTCTGATACAGGTTTACTCTTAATAGTCAGCCTTTTCAAAAATGTACCAACTTTTAATTTATTATTGGTGAAACTGAAACGACAGTTGTCTTAAATCTTCTTCTTCATTTGTTATCGAGATGGTTGCACTATTCTGTGGAATGCAGCATTTTGAACTCTGATTTTGAGATGTTAATAATCTCCTTTTTCCAGCCTCTATCCCATATGGATAAACTAACACAAGCGTCTCAGAAGTCTCAGTTTTCAACTAGTGTACAGCATCAGCCATCAAGCCTGGTGGTGAGAGTGTCACAGTGAGGATCTGGCAGCATTTCTGCTGTACTAACTAAAATATATAGAATAAAGACAGACTACTTAAAAAACACCAGAACTGTTGCAAACGTCTGGAGAGAGGAACAAAAAACAACTGAGCAAAATGACCCCACCCTTTGTTGTATTCACCTGAGGAAACTCATCCAGAGTAACTCAGATAAATGTTATTTTTCAATCTTGTCCCATTGCTGCCCTGGGAAACTGTTCATTTAATGAATCTCCAGTGTTCATCAAGCCTGGGCCAATTAGTTTCTACTACTGATGTTCAGGAAATGACGGCCAAAGGAAAGTCAATTCTCAGGAGAAGTGAGTCATGGTTTAACTCTTAAAGCTCCGTAGTGACAGGCGCGAAGAAGCTGCAGGTGTTGGGTGAGGTTCGAGCCAAAAAGCTTCAAGCCTTCATTAAAAACACAATATTCAGATACAAATGAACCCAGTGACTCTTCAGCTTCTCTAGTTATAAACCATCATCTGCTCATCGCGGATGTTCAGTGTGTTGAACAGAAAGCCAAACATCCCTGTATTACCCATCTTTACAAATGATCCGATCTGTCATTAAATAAAACCAGAGTGAGATATGGATTCAGGAACAACATCTCTGCGTTGTGCTTTTATCGATACAACGTTGGCTATACCGTCAGGTTCTAGGTTCAAACAGCAGCTAGCTAAACCACCTTAAAGCAGGACTAACCCGTCAGCTCTCCGTATTGTTCCCAGGACAGTTTTCAGCCCAACGCCTCGTTCATTCTGCCCACCTTACTTACCGTTTTCACCGGAGTCGCGGACTTTGCTTCTCTACGGAACTCAAGAGCCGCCGCCACTTCCTAGTTTGGCGACAGCTGCCAACTGTCAACATCCAACCACACGCTTCCACAGAGACACAGCCGGTATGGCAAGACCGTTTACCATGTAATGCTTAACCCTCAACATGTCTGTAAACTTTGAATGTATTGACAATTTGTACAATTTTGTTAAATTGGTTCTTGAAAAAAATGTGGGTAAGACTTTATTTGACGGAGTGTGCATAAGACTGATATTATACTGTCATAAACATGACAAAACATCTGTTAGGAACAAACTAACAGTGTCGTGAAGTGTCATTCAGTAAATGGTGACACTTTTAATGAGACGTTGCTTTAAAAGTTGGATGAAAGGTTTCATGTTGATGATGGTGTCATGTCAGTCTTATATGCACACCCCATCTAATAAAGTGCTACCAAAATGGTAATATATTGAAAGCACAATGTAATTAGTTTCACGTGTAAAGTGTGTTGTAATGGATCCTTCTGGTAACCTGATATGTTGGCAGTACAGATGTGTGTATGAACAAAGTGGCAAAGAAAAAGAATAAAAGACATTAAGAAACAAAAAAGTTACTTCACTAGCAATTATGATCAACCAAAAGTGTATTTGTAGCATACTGTAATCACACTACTGATATATTAAATATGTAAATAGAATATACTTACAATACAATATGTCAAATGTAATTCAATCACTTAAACAGTAGCCTCAAAATATACTAATCAAGCATGTTTTGGTGCATAAAAATAAGTACACAAAGTACTACTTACGTTTGTCCAAAAAGGTTTTTAGAAGTATGCTTAGCACACTTTAAGTAGTGCTTAAGTACTACTTAAATACTACTTAAGTACAATACTAAAAAATAATACTAATTCTCTATGGTTGAAATACTAATTTGGTGCTTATAATTTGGTGCTTATAAGCACCAAATTAGTTTTTTTTTTTAAATCACACTTTAAGTATACTAATTCTAAGTATTCTTGAAATACTCCTGATTAGTCCTACTAAAATTATGCTTAAGTACTTAGTACACTAATTTTTCACTTGGGTTAACCTAAACAATGTAATATTAGAAGTAATCTGGCTCATGTCATCATGCTAAGCATCAAATAAATGCAAATCAGTTTGATTAAAATAATAATACTAATGCATGTGTGTTGATTTCTATAGGGAAAAAGATCAATCATAGCATCCTCAGTAAAATGCCTGCCCCCCCTTACCACCTGCAGAAAAAAAAATCTGGAGCCGCCACTGGGGCTACTGGAGGCTCTGTCCACCAGCGGGTTTGGCATAAAAGCTTTTCCGACTCGTAAACAAGTAGAATAAGGGGGACAGAGGACACGGCTGCTTTACGACCAGTGACGCATTGTTACTTTGAAAGAGTAACTTTAATCAGATTACTGCCTACTCCTTGAAAACTAAGTTAGATTACTGACTGCTTGATTTGTAAAGTAACTAAGTTACATTAAAAATAACTTTTTAGCTACTTTCAGCAGCTGTTGACAACAAGACTCTATCACCTGTGAAAAATACTTTGAGCTTTGCCAATACTTAATTGCAAGGTATTTTATAATAGCAACATCAACAATGTATTTCCACTTATAAGGTTGAACTAAAGGGGAGAGTGTTTAATAGTTGCATCAGTACAAAAACGTTTGTAATTAGTGTGTTCCACTATTGTCTGAAAAACTCTAAAAAGGATTTTAAAGTTTAAAAAAAAAATTAAAAATAAAGAAACCCTTCTCTTTGAAGCTAAGTGTGCTGTGTTGATCCCGGCTTCATTCATTTGATTGATAGTTTTAATTAATCCATTTGAAACAGCAATGCTACAAGTTGAATATATTAATCTCGACAAATTTTCCGTTTTTATTTGTAAATTGGTCATAAAATAGAATTACATTCTTAATTTTATTTTTCAAGAGTTAACAATCATATGGACTTGCACCCAGCTTGGAATTTTGGACGATTTATTGTTTTAATTTACTTTAACATGAGACAATCTGGCGCGTATGTCACAATTTACACTGTTATTTTCTGTGTGCAAGAATGTTGTGGCTGTTATTTTCTTCTTCCTATGTTTTAATTTATGCTCCTCCTGCCAAATTTTGTGATATGTTAACAATTCTGTGTCGTTGTTTTTACTGAAACAATAAAGAAGTTATAATAATAATAATAAAATGGTAGTTCCGGTGTACGGCGGAAACTGCGGAAGATATTAGCTGACGGACTTCCTGTCAGTCCGTCAGGTTAAAGCAGCCGAGCCAACCCGTCAGACTGAATCCAGTGGTATCAACTGGCAGAGTTTGAGGGTATTTATTACATGTGCAATTAAAAGTATGAAGAAGAACCCCGACGATATTGATTTATATTTAGCTCCACTATTTCAGACGTTTTTGAAGGAGGTTAAAGGGCTATTTCAATAAGTCTGCTAACTTTAAAAATACATGCATTCACGAAGTTAATTTGTGACCTTAGTTCCGTGTATATTAACTAAAAATCATAACCTCTAAACAATGAAACTTACGTTATTAATTGGTTAGGTTGTGCCTTTATATTTGTCATCTTTAGGGTGTTTCGTAGCTGAGGATGTGGACTAAAGGACATTGTCCAAAGGCGAGGCTGGTAGCGAAGACGGCCACCAGACTGTGGTCCAGCAAGCGTCCAGAACCGTCCCGCCCTGTCCCGTCTGCTCAGCTGCGGCCACAAGACTACGTACGAAGACGGAGGCAAGAACGGGAAGAGAATATTCTGTCAGCTCAACATGATGTAAGCCGAGTAGACTCAGCACATAGACTGAGCTTCTGCAACATTATTAATAAATAAGCAACAAAACAACAGAGACCAGATATCAAGGTTAATAAGACAAATATTCAATTTTTCAAATCAATCAATCAACTCGGTAAAAATTAACTTATTCAGGTACAATTTTATTGGGGAAACGGGAAAATACTAAGGAACAAGCTTACAATCATACTAAGAAGCAAAGACTTTATGAAGTGTGTCATTTCATGGGGTGAAGTCTAAATATTATCTAGTCTATCACATTTTTAAATAGTCAGAAAACTAACTTTAAGTGCATAAAATGCACAACAGATAAAATTTAGTCAATCCTGAGACAAATTGCATCCCAATGATTTCACAGTTTGTGGAAGCACCTTAATGGCACTAATATGAGGTAGATGTACAGAGATAGCTACTCTGTAGTTAAGAGATGCTTGTTAGAGATGAATGTATGGACTTTTAGTTCACTGATGATTTGTCCATTGGAGTTCTGAATCTAAAATCTGTGTCACGTAGTGGGTATTGAGAGCAGGAGCCAAAATGCAGAAGGCACCACTTGTGACCTGGAATGCAGCAATGAAGATGATCCGACTTTATTTTAACTCTGCAAGCTTCAGGCAATGCTGCAACTGAAAAACTATTGGCTTCAGTAAATTTAACCTGCACTGAAGGTTAAATTATTCACTTAAGGCAGATGTAATGAACCAGGTGTGCGCCACACGTAAATTAAAAATCACAGATCAGGAGAAATCAAAAGTGCCACTTCCTGGCAGTATCAGACTGGGACACTCATGGGAAGTATGGCCACAGCCTTGATTATTTTCTTGCCTTTTATACCCCATTTCAAAATACAGTTGCTTCTCGAATGTCATTGGTGGCTTCATTCCTTTGTAGCATTGTGTAATTGTAAAACTGATGTACTCAAAAAACGGACAAAAAACAAACTACTTTATAAAAGTATTTTCACTTGATAGTGATTAGTTAAATTAGAGCAAATTATCAGCTGCTTTCTCTCACAGATAAAGCACTGAATCTATCCATCCTATTTATCTATCTAATGTAACAAACTGACTTTATATTGTCTTCTGTGTAAAGGCAAGGGCCAGTTCGACAAGAGAACTAGCCCCTCCTTGGACTCTGTGTTGAACTTCTCATGCATGAACTGATGGATACATGATTGCTACCAAAATATGACCTTTATGTCAGAAGGAAGAGTGGCTGCTTGAATACATGTTTTTGCTTTCAGAAAGTTGGAGATCAAGCATTAAACTGGAGTGAAAAACCAAAAGTAGCGTACACGGCTCAAACACCTGCTGGGACAAAGAAAGGTGACTTTATGCACACATGATATTGATTTATGTTGTAATTTGTTCATAGGAATTTATGCGCTTGTTTTCAGATACCAGCTTGCCTTTCCCATCTGCATACAGTCCAGATTATGTGGAGTCCTGCTGGTATCAGTGGTGGGAGAAAGAGGGATTTTTCAATCCTGACCAACATGTGAGAAACCTTAACATATTTCTTTGGAAAAAATATTGATTCAGTTAAGTAAAGTGGTGACTTTTGGACAAGAAACATAATTTCTGCAGTATTTTTCATGTGCACAATTAAAGGACAAATAGTTGGACATGTGTGTTGAGGCAACCAGTTGTGTAAGCAAATCTGATCTTCCTTCCAAATATTGGCCAGACAGGCAAAGTATGAGTCAATATGGGATGACCACACAATATTCTTCTGTCTGGGAATAAAATCCTATTTCATAACACTCATAAGGATGCCTGTTTTATATTTAGCGTGATTGTCACGGAACAATTTTCACACTCACTCCTTGTTTATGACAAAAACAATTTTATGCAGCACTTGGCAAGTCCAGTGGTTATAGGCAGGCATGATTAAACTTGAGATTCCTGTAGTGTCCTTACACTACAAGTCTGTAAATTATATTGTGACAGTTTAGATGCAACCTTGTGTTTTTTTTTGTTTTTTTGAGTATATATACAGAAAAAATTGTTGGTACTCCTCAGTTAATGAAAGAAAAACCTGCTAATTTGTGGACATGTCTTGATTTAACGTGTCCCTTTGGTCACATTATTTCCATGTGTGAAAAGCAATGCCTGACTTTCATTTGTTCATTTTCATTAAACGTGTATTCATTATAACCTCAGACCATTGGGGTTTTCTTTCATTAATCGAGGAGTACCAACAGTTTGGTCCACGTGTGTAATTCAAATCTATCCAGTAAGACTTTATTGTATCCACAGAGACTCAGCTAAGAAGAACATGCCAATCATAAATTTAGGCTGTTCAGTCTAAATCTCACAGCAACAAATGATCCAACCAACTTTGTGTTTTGGTGATGTTGGAGTTTTGGATTTCTGCCTGTCAATACAGTCATTATTCTTTGCTATTGATTTCTGTCTATGATGTATTTAAATTGGTCAGGAGAGATTGCCTCATCGTGTGGATCAGACGTTTTCTTTATGTATTCCTCCGCCAAACGTGACCGGTACTCTTCACCTGGGCCATGCTCTAACTGTAGCTGTGCAGGACGCTCTGGTTCGATGGTAACGGTCAAAAACAGGCTTTATTAACAATCTAATACTTAACATTTAGTCAAAAATATTTCTGAAAAGCTTTCATTTTGCCATTTGGTAGGAGAAGGATGCAGGGTCACAGAGTTCTGTGGGTGCCTGGATGTGACCATGCTGGAATTGCAACTCAGGTATGACAACTTTGTCTTTTTAAAAAATGAAGAGTTGTTTTTGTCTTTTTGACTTTTTTGTTTGTTGAAACATTTGGAACATGTACTCTCTGCTGCAGCGTTTTCTCACTCCAGTAAATGTTTTTGTGCATTAGACGGTGGTGGAGAGACGACTTCTGAGGGACAAAGGGAAGCGCAGACAAGATTTCACTAGAGAAGAATTCTTACAGGAAGTATGGAAATGGAAAAATGAGTAAATCTTATTTCTTAATATTTATTCAAACTAATTTGGGGTAACAGTTACTTTGAAGGAGTGTGAATAAGTCTGACATGACACTGTCATAAGCGTGACATAATACCTGTCATGAACATGGAGCCTTTATGAATGTTTATGACGTTTTTTTTGTGACCCGTCTGTCTGACACTGTCGGATCTCGGGGTAAGATGGACGGCCATAATGACTCCCGGATATTTTTGGCAGACTGCATGCATGTCAGTGCACTGCTGCCTCTGTCTGGTGGAGATAGTGATGGTTAAATAATGTCATGTTTCAAAGTTCATAAGCACTTTGTAGACTTCTTACTGGAATACTGTGGGATAAATTAGATGAAAAAAGTCAAGACTGACAACAAATGACAGTAATTTAAGATTAACACATAAAGCTACATAGCTTTTTAAAGTTTGATAATTAATACATGTCATAATATATTTTATGTATTTTATCATAAAAGGACATTTTATGATTTCTTGGTTATTGTCAAGGACATTTTAAACAATGTCAACTTTGTGTCATTTTTTACTGAATGACAGTTAACGACAACAGTCATAAACATCGATGAAGACTCCTTTACGTTCATGACAGGTGTTGTGTCATTTCACCTTCTTTGCCACCCCTTCAAATAAAGTGTTGCCCAGTTTGGTTGAATGATGTGCTCAGTGTTTGCTTCTGTCTCCCTGACTTCTTCTCCTGTGTCCCAGGAAAGGAGAAGAGATTTATCACCAGCTGAGGGGGCTTGGTGCTTCTCTGGACTGGAGCAGAGCCTGTTTCACCATGGATCCAGTGAGGCTTTTGATCACATGTGACATCATCACCCAGTGTTTAAAATGTTTGTGTGTAAAATCTGGCAACCTGGAGAAACAAAATAGTAAGAGCCTGTACTGTCAAAATGTCTGTAATGAAATAGTATGATGCCAATTAAACAGGTGTCGTACTATTTAATTGGCTACAAATAGATAGATTCTAGAAACTCAGCCAACACACTTGCATCCAACGAAGACAGAATCACAAAACAAAAACAGGAAAGACGGGTGCCTGGGGCCACAGAGACTCTGCCCTGTTCATTAAATCAGAAAAGGAAAACATGACTTTATGAGTCTTTAGGAAAAGAAACCATGAATCACCCTCTATCCCTACAGTGTGAGGTTGCAAGAAAAACAAAACCCTTCACAACAAAAGCTGTGACGCAGTCGCTATATCGTTGTCATGGTAATCCTTTCAACTTGGCTCTTGTTTTACTGGCCAGTCTACGTTCCTACCCTCATCTATAGTCACGCTTTGGGACCAAAAGAATGGGACTGTGGATACAAGCGCCTGAAAGGGTGTCTGGACTCTCCCCTAGAGATAAGCTGTCATTAGGAGGGACTAAGAGTAAAGTCACTGCTTCTCCACTCAGAGAGGCTGGACTCTCTGAATTGCCTGCTGGACTGGGGGACACCTTGCGGTTCCCCTGGAGGAGCTGGGAAGAGGGAAGTCTGGGGTTCTGCGTAGTCTGCTGCCTGAGACAGACTAGACCCTGGATAAGTGGAAGATGATGGCTGGATTTAATGAGGGAACCCAGCCTCTATCATTATTGACAGACTATTTTTATTCACAGATTTTTCTTCCCAACAGCAAATACCGACTTTTACTGTAAATGCAAATATTTTCTGAAGCTCTGCCTGACTTCAGTTCAGTTGATTGAGTTGCTGTGTTGTTGACAGGGTTGATTTTTTTTCAATCAACTTACTAAGAGGTCTTTGTTCTTCGTTGTGCAGGAAGCAGCAAACCCATTTACTACAGAAATGTGTATTTGCATGTTGATTTAGTATCTTCCAAATCCAACCTATTTCAGTGTCTTATTTTTTTCTGATTTCAGGGTTTTAGCAGAGCTGTAACTGAGGCTTTTGTCAGACTGTGTGACTCTGGTCTTATTTACCGCTCAGAGGGTTTGGTCAACTGGAGCTGTGCTCTTCAGTCTGCGATCTCTGACATAGAGGTAAGAAACTCTCTAAATCAGATGTTTTGCTCCGTCTTTATTTTTGCCTCGGTTTTATGGTTTCAACTGGATGTTTCATAATATTAACTTAATTTTCCAAATTGAAAAGATTTTTGAAACTCATTTGTCATTGACCATGAAAAGAAACATTATTATTTCTTTCAGGTTGATAAATTCAGAATGCAGAATTATTTATTTTATGGCAAGTTATGCTGAACTGTGGAAACTGCAGTCATTATAAAATGATTTTTTTAAGGTAGCAGCAGGGAAAGCAGACAAATTCATAATTTAGATTCACAAGTTAACATCTTTTATTTTGTTAAGGTTACTATGATTATTAAAGTTTTGTTTGCTTTTTCTGCTGACTGTGATCAGTGAGCAGAGACTTTGAATAAATACTGATTAAGAATATATCTTTCTCTGATTCTTTGGGTTTGAAACAGTTTCTCCTCACTCCTTGTTAAAGGAAAATTTTGAGTTGAGATTGAACACTCTGTCATCATTTTCTGTCCAAAGAGTAACTTGAAGTTGTTCATTTGTCTTAGGTGGAGACCAAGGATGTTTCTGGACCAACCTTAATGTCTGTCCCTGGATATGAGAATAAGGTGGAATTTGGAACAATGTTCAGCTTTGCTTATCCTGTCGAAGGCCATGGTGAGTGTTGGTGGGTGGAGACATTGACAACGGTGTTTAATTTCATCTGCTGTGTGTTAAGTTGAAACCTACAAATATCAATAAATCTGTTGATCTATCGGTCTATAGATCTGTGTATGAATATGTATGTATGCACATATGAAAAGCATATAGTTTTATCACAATTTATTCATAACCTCATAAATATCTGCATACATACTGTACATACATATACATAGAGATACAAGGCATATCAGGATAAATTGAGATTAAACTCGCTATTCATTTCAGAAAACTGTGTCATGTATTGACAACATTTATGTTTAGTTTTGGGCCTTCTACTTTGTCTACTACAAAAACATGTAAGTATTTGGGATTTACTGTGGATGAATATGTTACATTTGAAGAAGGTATTAAAGTCCAGTCAGACTCATCTGGAAGAGGTTCACTTAGAAATGAAGGTGTGAACAGAAATGCTTCTAAAATGACGTTACATGGAGATATGGGTTGGGAACCACGTGAAGTTAAATATATTGTAGATATGATCAGAATGTGGAATAGGTTTATTAATATCACAGATTGTAGATTAACAAAACACATTTTCTTTTGTGTATATATATATCTATATCTACATATATATATATATATATATATATATATATATATATATATGTATTATATATATGTACATATATATATATGTATTTGTGTGTGTATTTGTGTGTGTGTCAGATGGTGAGGTGGCTGTGTCCACGACTCGTCCTGAGACGATGCTTGGAGATGTGGCTGTAGCTGTTCACCCTGATGATCCTCGATATCAGGTGAGTTCTTACAAGATGATATAAAGTTGTGTTGCTAAATACAGTATCATTGGTGTCACTGCTGTGTGGATTTGCATGTTCTCTCTCGAAAAAACTGGATTTACTTGTGAAATACTTCTGGAATTCACATATAATCCCATTGAAAAACTCTGACATTCCAATAATTCCCTCCAAGATCCAGCTAAACTTTAGCAAAAGATATGAATTAGTTATTCAAGAAAACAAAACCATGAAAGAACTACATTGGTCATTCAAACAAGAATCATGCATGACAATATAATTTTCTCTGGTGTTCCTGAAAACTCATCTGACAATCCAGAAGTTCAGATAAAAGAATTCATGACAACATGGCTCCAAACTTCCCCCCATTTAAATATGTATTGAACTCTTTGATTTTGATTTTCCCCTCTCAGTAGTTTGTAATCAATTTAATCACAGTCACCTATTATGTAATTATTTGTTTTGCTTGTATTATTATTTTTTGTTTCAACTGTTTTTTTATTTTTCTCTCTTTTTCACTCACTACATTAATGCACATGCATATCAGTAGAACATCACTTCATACATTCAAACACAAACATCCAAATTATCTATGTCTACCCAGCACTGACTTATCCTCAAATGAACAAGAAAGTTAAAAAAAGATACAGCAACTTAAACTGGTATCTTGGAATATGCACAGCTTTAAAACCTGCCCAAAAGAATTAAAATAGCCACTCACCTGGACAATCTGAAAGCAGACATATGACTTTTACAGGAACCCCCTCTTTTATATTCTGAATTAAAAAGTATCACATTTCATCAAACCAGTCACATATATTCATTAGTGTGTAATATAAATGTATTACATAAAATATTGAGTGTAATTTATCTTGGTAGACTCATAATTAATTCATAACATAACATATGTTGTTACTAACATTTATGGACCAAATAATGATTATTTTTTTTTTATTTTTGTGATGTTTGGGGGATTGGAGGGGGGCTTTGGGCAAGGAGGGGATATCTGAGGATCAATAAACTCTATTTTATTCTATTCTATTCCTGAAATAAACAACACAGTCAGTTCTTTTTAAAGAATATGTCCAACGGGTTCTAAATTGCAAGCAGTTAAAACTAACTTGGACTCTGTTCTTTCGTATTCTGCAAATTTGATTTGTCAAACAGGAATATGATAAAACTGGCATTAATTGAAAGCCACATTTTCACTTTGCTCCCACTGTAATAAATAAAATAAAATTCAGATGACTTGCATCTATAGCATGCTAATGTGGTCCATGTGCAGCTATACTCTGACACACATTGTTATTAAACAAGAACTGTTTTTCTTGATGAACTGCTTGAAATCTCTTTGAATTACCTCTTTACTGCACCATGTCTGGACTCTCCAGGCTGGACCAGTCTGAACTCTGCCCCCGTTTTAGTCTTTTTACCACTTTGCCTCCTTTCTACGTGTATTGAAATCAAGCTAGGAGTTCCTAATCATTATTGACAAATTGATATAATGGACATCTTTCTCTCTGTTTAGACTTTCCATGGACTATTGTGTAAACATCCTTTTACCAACAAGCTCATCCCCATCATCACAGATACAATGGTGGACAAGGATATGGGAACAGGTACCAGTGTGGATTCACTCCATCCCTGTTTAGTAGGTTTTAATATAACTCTTGTTCGATTGTCTCCAAAGTGTGTGCTGGGTGAGTGGGGTCTCTCTTTATGTCCATTGCTCTCTTGGAACAGTGTGAAGTGTAGAGGTCCTGAATGGCTGGTAGAGGTGATCTGATTATCTTTTCTGCAGTCCTCACCACCCTCTGGAGTTCCTTCTTGTCTGCAGTTCCAGACAGAGAGGCTGCTGGTCAGGATGCTCTCAATGGCTCCATGTAGGAGGTGGTGAGAGCAGATGATGGGAGGTTGACTCTTCTTAGTCTCTGCAGGAAGTGGAGTCGTGTCTGAGCCAAAGAGCATTAAATCATATGTGTGCTTTTGTGGAATAATATCTGTTGTTTGTATTAACTTTGTAGGTGCTGTGAAGGTGACTCCTGCTCATGACTTTATGGACTTCCAGCTGTCACAGAAACATTCTCTGCCTCGCCCTTCGGTCATTAGAGGAGATGGGACTATGGAGCCAGTGTGTGGACAGTGGTTGGAGGTGCAGGAAAATCACTGTGATAGATGTAGGCCTGCCACAACAAACAATAAATCAATTAATCACACAAATTAATTTATCTAACTCATTTTAATTTATCGGCTTTATTGTTTCTTCTGGCCGTTTTCTCTTTCTGTTGACGACACTGAATGAATAAAGGCTCAGCTCCGGTACTCTCCACTGACCCTCCCGTCCTCATTTCCTTAGTGTAATGTCCAGTCACACTACACCAGAGGCTCCCAAACGATCCACTGTAACACACCACACACTGCAGGATGATCGGTTACAAAATCACAAGCCACAATCTTAGATCGGCCAACGGAAAAAGCTTGTGTAATGTGAACTACTGCATTAGGAGGTCGGATGTTCCCGTCTTCTCTATCTATAATCTAGTAATTACTGAAGGCCAATATAGTATACAGACTTCATAATCTGAACTCTTTTGGTTGATTGCAGTTTTTATTTCCACTTTGGCTTTATGTTGTTTTTATTTAAGTGCTTTTTTTGTTAATGGAGACTCAGAATCCATTTTATTTTTGTTTATTTTTTTCAGTTCTATTGTTATGTGTTCTTTTGAAAATAAAGTGCATCTATATGGCAGGATAGCGCATGCATCATTACATCATTTCCATTAAATCAGCGTAAAAAGGTCTTCAAACAATATTACTGTCTATCGCAATAATTTTTGAGACAATTAATCGCTCAGCAAAATTTGTTATTGTGACAGGTCTAGATAGATATGTATTGAGACCAGTGTTGAGCATGTATGGTTATTGTTAATTTCTTAGCTATTTCAGTTTAAACATAATGAAGAACTAAGACTTATAAAATGCCAAGTCACCTTAGGTTCATGCTTTCAAAGAAGTGGTGAACGTCTCACTTTTCTTTTTATTCTGTCACATGTCACATTGTTCCTTTTTGTTTCCTTAAAGGGTGTGAAGCGGTTTGATGCCAGGCAGCTGGTGGTGAACGCTCTTGTTGAAAAGAAACTTTTCAGAGGAAAGAAGAATCACACCATGACTTTACCCATCTGCAGGTAGTAGAAAAGACAAAAGTTTTGTCTTTTCTGGATTTATTACTCTGGCATGAAAGTTGGTCCTGAGACGGTGCTGTCTTGTCTCAGGAGATCATCAAAAGCATTGGCATCAAGCTGGTATGGTAGAAAGTTTAGATGTTTCTTTGCTGAACCAAATATTGACGTTAAAAGAAGGTCTTTGAAAAATAGTACAGTCAATTCTTTCAGTTGTCTTTAATCAGGGACACAGAGCTGCAGGGCACAACAACAAGAGAATTATTTATTAGTGTCTTCAAAATTAGAAGATAACACACATTTCAATATAACTTGGTATCATTGCTTTTTATCAAGTTAACTCGGGTCAGATGTTTTGGGTTTCCTTCTACAAGCTTTTCCTAGTAGTTTGCTGGCAGAACCAGTCTCTTCCTAAGTGATATGATGGTTGGACAGGGTCAAACACAGCAGTGTGTTGCAGTCTGTTCTCTTCCAGTTGACTCAAACCTATCAGAAGTTTCCAAAGCCATGTGTTGGGAATGGAAATCCCAATCGATGAATCATAATTTGTATTGACACACGGAGCATAAAATCAGCCAAGAAAAGCATTCAGACTTTACTTATTTCATTCACTTTCAGCGCTGAAAGGTGACGCTTTTACCATTACATTCGAGAAGAGTTTCTAAAAAAGTCTGTGCAGAGTCTGAGGAGGAGGAGGAGGGCAGCTGATTATATGAACTGAAGACACTCCCTGAAATCACACCATGACTCTGTGTCCCTGATAAGTTTCTGTTTCTCTGAGGAATGAGCCTTAGTGTCTAACAGAATCAAACATGTAACTCTTTACTATGGGCCCTTTGTCTAACAGCGTGTGGCTCTTTCTCGACCTTGGGAAAGCGTCTCAACACATGACACCATCATCTGTGCTTTCTCTCGTTATTTAGAGAGATAGTAATCCTCCTGCCAGGAAACATCTGATTGTGAAGACATTAATTGATAAATCTCTGACATATTGTTTTTCTTCTTATTGTGGGATTTAGTAAATATTGCAATTGTTGCTGACCAAAAACAAGAGAAGCTTTATCAGCTCATATCCTCACTAATGTGTTAATGCCCCTAACTTTTTGTGCCTATCATTTTCTCTCCTCTGACTCTCAGTCGCTCAGGAGACATCATTGAACCACTTCTAAAAAAGCAGTGGTTTGTCCGTTGTGATACAATGGCTATGAAAGCTATAGAGGTAGGTTTGTGGATGTGAAAAGCCTCTGTTGATTATGTTTATGATAATGAGGTCTTGTCATTCTAATGTGAAAGTCTTTACAAACATTTAACATTCAAATGTTAAAAAGAACGATTTGTATTGGCAGGCTGTAGAAGACGGCCAGTTAGAAATCATCCCTCACTACTACACCAAGATCTGGAAGAACTGGCTGTCCAGCATTAGGTGGGATGTCCTGATTTTTAAGTTTGATGAACTTCAGCACACATTTGGAAAACATGAGCTCTGTGTGCTGAGGAAACGGTTCCACTCTGGTGGTAACTGAATCCTTCAACACCTTGTTTGTTTGCTATTTACGCTGCAGTGACTGGTGCATATCCAGGCAGCTTTGGTGGGGTCATCAGATCCCTGCTTACCAAGTACAGCTTCCCAATTCAACAACTGAAGAAGAGGTTGGTCTGTGATTTGTTATTTGGAAAATGGCACTAATGTATTGTATTGAGATTTAGCCCACATCCACACAGAGAAAACACTAACTATGTAAAAGCTGTTTGTCTGTGTTAGCAGTATAATCCTTTGCCATATTTCTTGCCAGGATCAGTCTGTGTCCTGCTGGAGTAACTGTTTCTTTGTTTGTGGTAGGAGCTTTGGGTTTGGGGGAGAAGTGAAGAGGAGGCCCGACAAAGAGCCGCTGTAAAATATGGAGTGAACCCAGAACACATCACATTGCGACAGGGTAACAACCTTCTACTTTCCTACTTTTTTAGCAGCTTTGAATGAAGCATTGCATTCATTCCCAAACTTTAGGTTTATCCCATGATTATTGAAGGATTTTTCTTTTTATTGGTTCTACTTCTCCTGTTCTGCTGATTTCGGCTCCCCTCCCCATATTGTCTGTTTCCGTTGTAAAAGCAACAGACAATGGTATGGTTTCACCCAGGAAGGGGGCCTGTTCCTGGATCCCCTTCACTTGTAGGCCCATAGGACAGACGGCAAGGTTAGGGCAACACATTTTGTGTCACACAACACAGTTTATTGGGGGGATAGAAAAATGTCACTGCTTGTTAACAAGCATAACACATCAAATAAAAAAAATCACATTTTATTTGTATAGCACATTTCAGCAGCAAGACATTTCAAAGTGCTTTACATCATTAAAAATAAAAACAGTCATGTAACACTGAATAATTTTTTTTATTGTTTATTCAGTTGACAGCATTTTAACTAAAGTCCTAAAGGGTTAGAAACTGGGACTCTGTATTGGACTGCTATATTAAGTGAAGTTTAACTACTTGATGAAAAGCATTCTGATGTTTTCTTCATCCTTAATGTTCTCACAATGGCTTTAATCTCTGAATCAGACCCAGATGTTCTGGATACGTGGTTCTCCTCAGCACTGTTTCCTTTCACCATGCTTGGCTGGCCAGAAAAGGTACTTCCTGTCCCGCCTCTCAACAGAATTACACCTACGCTCCTGAAAAACTTGGATATCTCATGGAAATCCCACTTGTTAACAGACCCCTGACCTCCAGCGCTTCTACCCCAACTCTCTTCTGGAGACTGGCAGTGACCTGATCTTCTTTTGGGTTGCTAGGATGGTGATGTTGGGATCTGAACTGACTGGACAGCTACCATTTAAACAGGTTGGTTTCACAAGAATACCGAGTTACTCAAAGCAAACCTAGTATTAACTGTGATGGTGAGGTTAATTGACTGATTCACCTATTTTTTCTTTCTGTCGTGTCTTTCAGGTTCTGTTTCACTCCCTGGTACGAGACAAATATGGCAGGAAGATGAGTAAATCTCTTGGAAATGTCATTGACCCATTAGATGTAATGCATGGAGCCACTCTCCAGGTGAGACACATTTCAGACACACATTGCTGTTAATATTACTCTGGTGTTTTTTTTTTCCTATATACTGTCAGAAATGTGTGAATAAGATGAAGGAATTTATTTAAGTGGTGAACTAGAGCTGCTCCACACACATATTGTCACATTGCCAGTCTTTTAATTGGTCATCATTTGTCTTTTTATCCTTTGTCTTGTCTGATCCAGTGAAATATAATGTTTTCTATAAAATGAGCCACAAATTGCAATTGTATGCACTTCTGGGACTCCGTTTTCTTTTACACTTGAGTGCTAATTTTGGAATTCTATTTAAATATAAATTACTATGTAATGAGAAATATACACTGAGGAAAAAGCAATGTGTAATTCTCATTGTTATTGATATGATAATAATGATGGTATATTCAGGTTATTCTTTACCACTTCTCTTAAGATGTCGCAATGTAAAACTCATCTCACGTTTTGTTTTTGTTCCTATAGAGGCTTCAGGAGAAAGTGAAGGAAGGAAACCTCGATCCAAGGGAGCAACTAGTTGCTCTGAAAGCCCAGGTCCGAAACTCTTCAGTCTGTTTGCCTGGCTGCATGCAGTCATTGCCTTTTCTTACTTGTCTGATCTATCTGCGTCCTACAGAGTTCAGACTATCCTAATGGAATACCACAGTGTGGGGCAGATGCTCTGAGATTTGCCCTTTGCTCCCACAACATGCAGGGTAAGTTGCTCATCTTGTCAAGAGTCATCTATTATAATTAAGGCAATGTTACAGAAAGAAAAAGCTGTTTTGACTAGAGAGATGAAGTCACATTTTAAGGAAATAGTGAAAACTTTAGTCAGTACTTTCATTGGCTGACAGATGTTCTGGATCTCTAGAGGTGAAGCGATCTATTTTGATCTATTTTGACTGTTGTTGGACTCTTTATCCAAAGATGATCATAATATTTAGCAGCATAGCCTCAGTCCTAAGAAGTCATGTCCTTGAAAGTTCAGAGACACACGATGTGCATGTCAATACACTCTTTCAATTCCCAACCCCTATCTTTCTCCAAAAGGATACTCCTTTATTTCACTACTTTTATTCACCAAATAGAGGCTTTCAAGCCTGTTATTTATTCATTTGTTCATTTGGAGGTTTTGTAAAAAAATGTTCCTTAAGTACACACCTTTTAAACTACAAATGGGTCACAAGAGAATGACTTTTACAAGATTTAGTGTTTTAATATGTTTTGTCATTGTCAGAACAAATGAGCCGAGGCTCTCGGCTCCTGGCTGCTCTGGTGTTTCTTCTCTTTTCACCATTGCAACATTTTGCAATTCCAAGTGACAAGCAAGCACATGCATGCATACAGACACAGGGTGCAGACAGTCTTTGAGCAATTGCTCAAAGATTGCAACATTGTTTTGCTGTGTGTTCAAACAGCACACATCAAAACAACTAATCCAAATGGTTATGGGTCATACAAACAGTCATTTTAAATTATGCAATCATCTGCAGATTTTCTTTCAAAGCCTCCCTGTCACTTGTTCATAACCTTCTTCTCTGTAAGAAATGTCTGAAGAGAGCGCAACAGGACATGTGGGAAATTCTTATCCCCAGATAAAGTATGTAAGTCTGAGTGTGCAGACAGAAAATCCTTGTGTGTAAATGAAAAATCTGTTAATCCTACATTTGCTCATAACTCCATACTAAAAGGCTTCGGCACACAATGTCACAAGTCTGGATTTAATTTGTGCAACTGCAGCTTTCTTAATTTCTGTTGTGCTTGGTTCAAAGACACAACATGTTGTTTAAAAATACTTTTTCTGGCTCCTGTGTGTCTCTAATTTTGAAATTTTTGAACAGTTTTCTTAATGTTTTCCATTGTTCATTTTCATTCTTTTGGATTGTGGGTCCCTTTACATTTTGAAACTATGATTTAGTGTATGCTGTATTCCTTACATTTATGCAAACCTGCATTAAAAATAGTTGTAGTTTCTTTTTCTACAAAATATTGTTTCTTGTTTTTTTCAGAACTGTTTATCAGTTTGAAAGTAGATGAAACTGTATTCATGGTGTAAGGATAACTTTGTGCACAAATGTCCATTTGCATGAAACAACTTCAATGTCACCAGGAGGGAAGACGTACGCAATATAAAGTTTTGCTTTCTTAATTCTTAATGACTAATAAATATATGTGTCTGTTTCTTTATTAGGTGGACACATTAGTTTGTCCGTATCTCAAGTTGTTCTCTTCAGAAACTTCTGTAATAAAATGTGGCAGACCCTGAGATTCACATTGGGAGTTGTTGGTGAAAACACACCTGTAGGAACACTTGAAGAGGTACAGTGATTCCTAAACTTTGTGTTTATGTCACCTCATGTCATGGTCCCTGTTTTTCTCTCCCTTGTGTTTGGTTGCTGAACATGTTAAAAAATTGTATTGACCAGAGCAACAGCAATTCAGTCCCTGTTGTGCTGTGTCTAAAAAGACCTGGTTATGTCAAACTGTATGGGTAAACCATATTCAGAGATAAATAAAATGCTGTTAGAAAAACATTTAATTTATCTCAACTATCAGATGGAAGTGTCAATCATTTGCACCATTAAAGCTCAGTTCCCAGTGTGATAATCTGTGGATAAAAACTTTGTTTACCAAGCAAAAGGGTTTTCATTGGCAAAAGACTAAGAAAGAGACTGCTGTGTGTTTTCAGGCTTTGAAATATTTCTTGGTTTCTAATATGTAAATATTGGATTATTTACTTATTGAAATATGTAAATTTCAAAATGCATTTGAGATTTGTTCTTCAACAAGTATTTGGAGTCATTTTAAAACGATGCTTTCAACTGTTCAGCAGTTTTAGAGAGAACCTAACAATTGATTGAATTTAGTCTTAGATGTTTGTTAGTCTGATTCTAATAACTTTAGTTATTGAAGTGTCTGTTTAACACAAATATCAGATGTTTTAACTTGGTCGACTCATTTTTGACTGGCTTCCAGAAACTGTTATTGTAATGGTTACTGTAACAGTTATCAAGCAAGTTCATCATATAGTCTGAGAACATGTCTCAGCTCATATTTAGTTTGTGTTGTTCTGTTTTACATAAAACCTCTTATGCTAGGTAATAGAAATTAGGAAAAGTTACAAAAAGATGTAGAATTTCTGAAAATGGCTTCTAAAAAGTTCAACCAATGATGCTCTGCTGAATTCAAACTAGACCATCAGATCTCATGCACACATTTTTTCTCTCTTGTGTGTGACGTGTGGATTTTGCAGGTCGCTCATTGATGCTTTTGTAATTCCTCATTACCGTCTGATTCTCATTCCTCCATCTTGTCAGTGTCTATCAATGGAACAGTTTTTCCACTGGTGTCCCATTCATGGTCACTGAATGGATAAAAGTCAACTGGGAGTGAGAGGGAGCTTGTGCTAGCATTTCCTTCAGAGTGTTTCTCCTTTTCCTTCTTTTAGACAACCCATCTGAACAGCATGGAGCGGTGGATCTGTTCCAGACTCTACAGCACAGTTGTACAATGTGAGCAGGCGTTTGAAGCTTATGAGCTGCATAATGTCACGTCTGCTCTTTTCTCCTTCTGGCTGTACAACCTGTGTGACGTTTACCTGGTAAGGAGCCGATTTCCATACGAGGGAACAGGTCTGTCTTACTGTGACTATCAGAAACAGGTGAATGGAAATGACTGTTACTATATATGAGGTACAATCAATTTGAGCTTTGCTAAGCTAAATACAGGGCGTGGTATATTTATACTTTTGATATTCAATCTTGGTGGAAGATTTCAGCTTCTGTTTCCATCCACCTGTACATTCATTCATTCATCCCTTTCCTCTTCCCTCCTCCACTTGGGGAAGGGCATCCTCCCCATCCCAGCTGCTTCACGCTCGGCTGCGAACTGCTCCAATGAAAGCTGTAGATCACGACTAGATCAGATCCCCTCAACACGTTGGCTGCACCTACAAATCCTGTCCATAAAAGTAATGAGCAGAATCAGTGGCAGTCGAACTCTCACCGGAAATCAGAAATGAGCCCAACTTTCTGGCCATCAGTGCTACCTGGTCAGATTTTCCTACTGTAGCACGGATAGACGGCTAAGTGTCGGTGCTACGCGTCCAAAACTGCTGCCGTCATGTTGAGAAACAGAAAACTAAAGCAGGTTGTGTTAATGTTAAATACATTGGATAACATTATTTGAGTGATGGGACTGAAGTGGAAGCTTTAGCTTAACATTGGAACAATTTATATACATGATGAAAATACAAGATCACTTCCTTCATCTGAATATCCGACCCACTTAAAATGAAAAGCTACAGATGTATGCACTAATCATTTTACTAGAATATCCTACTTGTTAAAATATTTAAATACAAAGGCGTTTGTAAGAATAAAACAGTATCAGACAGGGGAAACATGTTTTTATTGGAATTAAAGACAAATACAGATCAGTGCAACTCCTTTTTGCACATTAATATGTTGCATGTCTGTTCCACAATGTGTAAACTGAGCTGCGCAAGTCACTGTGGTCCTGACATGATAAGATACGATTCATATTACACAGCTTCAGTCCCACATCGCTGCCAACATCTATTTAGCAAATTTTAATAATAAAAAGTGTAATTAAACTAAAATATTTTAAATATAGGGACAAGACGTCCCGCAAAACAACATATTTTGTCCTGATTAACCACCAAACAAGACTTTACAGACGACAAACTAAAACCATTTCTAAATATATTTACAAGCTGCCTGCCATGTAAACTAAAAACATGAAGTAATACAGCAGCTTCATGAAAGCCAGGAGTAAAATAGATTAAATAAAGCTTACTGTAATTTTGATTAAATAAAACACATCAAACGAAACTTCCACAGGTTGGATGTATTTTTAAGAAATCTGCTGAGTAAGCAGTATGTGACGTAGCATCGATGCGCATTAACACAAGGTAGGACGGATTTGTGGGTAGCACAGCTGAACAGAACACCGGAAACGCGGATGAGACTCTGACACCAGTCGTACAGAAACCTAGCAGCTCATATCAAAGGACCCGGTACCCTGTACTCCCAGACCATCCCTCCCCAGGGCTCCCTGAGGGACATGATCAAGTACCTTCTCCAAGTCCACGAAGCTCGTGTAGACCGGTTAGACAAACTCCCAGGACTTTGCTGAGGGCGTAGAGCTGGTCCATTGTTCCAGGACAAAACACACACTGCTCTTCCTGAATCCGAGGTTCGACTATCCGCTGGAACCTCCTCTTCAGGACCCCTGAATAGACCTTATCAAGGAGGCTGAGGAGTGTAGCCACTCTGCTTCTGTTTCCAAATAGGGTAATAGACCAGTTACAGATGTGTGTGCTTAGCTTGAAAAAGCCAGATTGATAACTAATATTGTTATGGTTGTTGGTGAAGAATCTCACTTTCCCTAAAAACAAACATGTCTACGCATCGTTTCAGAATGACAACGTAACCTTTAATGACAACAGGCGTTGTCATTACGACAGCTCCGTTGTCGTAATGACAGATACAGGAAATCTTTCCTGCCACAGGCCATCACTTTATATAATAATAGTTAGTCACCATTACACAGATTGTTCACATAGCACTATTGTACATATTGTATATATTATTAACATATAGATTATTATTTATTATTATTTTCTGAACCTTACATCTTACATTCTACATTTTTATAGTATTTTTATTTTTATTGGTAACTTCATCTCTGTGTTTGTGTATGCTGCTACTGCACAGTAATTTCCCGGTTGGGATGAATAAAGTACTTCTATTCTATTCTATTCTATTCTATTCTTTGTCATTTCTGTGTTTCTGTCCTGAAGGAATCCGTAAAGCCGTTGCTGAAGCAGAATGAGGGAGTCGAGGTCCTGACAGACAAAGACCTCAGCAGCAACACCAAGCAGGAGGCCAGAACGGTTCTCTATCACTGTGTGTCTTTGTCTCTGGCTCTGTTCTCCCCCTTCATGCCCTTCATCACTGAAGAGTTGTGGCAGAGACTACAACCCTTCAGGCCCGGAGCCGCGGCCCAAACCAGCTTGTGTTTGCAGCCCTACCCCCGATCCGCTCAGCTGGTAAAACTTCAACTGTTGTTGCCTCAAAATCAGTACTTACATTTTACGTGGTTCACATAATATATTTATGGTTGCAACAGAGTTTATCTCTGCAGCCTGAGAGGATGCAGTGAA
Organism: Poecilia picta; assembly: GCA_033032245.1. Taxonomy (NCBI): domain Eukaryota; kingdom Metazoa; phylum Chordata; class Actinopteri; order Cyprinodontiformes; family Poeciliidae; genus Poecilia; species Poecilia picta. The sequence goes on along the minus strand of CM065354.1, from coordinate 14,989,398 downwards.
ATGGATCAGTTTAAGTCAGTGCTTTGGCATTTAGCAAGCAATAATTTTAGTAATTTAGTACAAGAAAGGTTTAGTCTGATCTAATGTTATGCAGTGAGACAAAACGTCTTTCTACAGTGTATGTTTGTAAATGTAGTTCAACTGTTTTCTTATTTGTTTAACTTCTCCAGGCTCAATGGTATTTTCCTGAGGAGGAAAAAGATTTCCTGCTGGTCCAGAATGTTGTCCGAGTGGCACGTTTTCTACGAGCCCAGTGTGGCCTAGTTAAAGAACGGCCTGCCAGTAAGTCAACAGATTAATGATCATGTAACAATGACATGTCTGTGGTTGATTACTTGCATTTGTTCATGTAAACTTTGGTATGTTTTAATTCAAGCCCTTCCTGAAAAGGGTAAAAATCAGTAGCTAATATATCTGCATGTTGCTTGGACATGGTTTCAGTGTGGGCCGTGTGTTCACCAAGCCAGGCCCAGATACTCCTACGCTTTGGCTCAGCTGTTTGGACTTTAAGTCAAATCTCAAGCCTCCAGATCTACTGTCCAGATGAACATGGCCACCTTCCCTCCATCCGCTCCACTCCTCCACCTGCAGGATGCCTCGTTGGTGTGGTGGACCACACATGTCAGCTACACCTTCACATCCAAGTGTGTATCTTTCTCATCCTGATGTATCTTATCTTATATAAACTTTGTTAAAGCTCCAGCAATCAAGCCCTTTCTAATGACCGAACAGCTTTTTGCTTGTTTGAGCTGCTATTTTGATTATTTATCTTGGATGCTGAACTTTGTGAAAGTGTTCAGTGACATCCATACAAACACAGACTGTTGTAGAGCCACACTGCTGGTTCTGTTGGACCTCAGTGCAGCTTTTGTCCATGACATTAGAGTTTGAATCTTACATAAAGAACAGAGATTTATTTGTAGGAAACTTCTCATCAAAGCTGACTGATTGATTTAGTCAATCAGTCAGTCAGGTTGATTGATTTGGAGAGATCAATCAGCCTTACACTCATGTTTTTGGACTGTGAGAGGAACCTGGAGGACCCAGAAAGAGCCCACGCCTGCACATGGAGACGGCAGGACCTTCTTGCTGCAAGGCAACGGCGCCAACAACTGCGCTGCTGTGTGGCCTAGAATTTATTGACAACGATAAATCAAAATTTATCAGGACAAAAAAATGATCACCATAAATAACAATATGAATATATTCCCACTCCTCTATGCTACAGAGATTGTCTGATTGATTGTTTTTTTCTGTTTTTTTTGTTTTTTTTAGAGTGCAGTTGACATTGAGCAGCTGATCCGGCATCTCTCTCAGCGGAAAGATACGCTTCTTCCGAAGCTGGAAAAAAGTCTTGGCAAACTTCAGTCTTCCAACAATCCAACCAAGACTCCAGCAGATATCAGACAACAGATGGAGAATAAGGTGAGCAAAAAATCCACTTTGTTTAAATGGGGTTATTTTCTTTACTTGCGTTCTTAATAAGATTTGCCTAATTCTACAGAACAGGAAAGATTGACAAATAAAATGTAAGTTGTTAGAATTAGATTGTTGTGCGTTTATTTGTTACGATATTAACCAATAAGATATTCATTGAATGTGGTCTGTGGAAGAACCACGGTGCTGGTTCGGTCGGACGGTTGGAGCACAGTGCAGCTCCAGACACTGTTGACCATGACATATTAATGAAACTGGAGAGTTGGGTCGGACTCTCCCATCCAGCGCTCAGTTGGTTTGGGCCTCACATAAAGAAGAGGGATTCATTTTGTCCCATTAAAGCGGACAGAAGTCACATGTGAGTCTAACGAGGTTCAATTTTAGGAACTCGCTTATTCAAAACCTATCTGCTCCCATTAGTTCAGGTTAAACAGATGCATACACAGCTGTGTGTCATCTGCTGGGTATGCAGATGACACAAAGCTCTACATTACGATGTCACCAGTTGACTCTGAACACATCCACGCTCCCAAGAGATGCGCATACGTTTGCATATCCTGAGTTTGGCCTAATTCTTCACCTACATGAAGATGAAGGGTTTCCAGAGAGAAAAATAAGAGTAAAATTCCAAATACTCAGTTACATATATGTGACAAAAAATTACTATTTATATTTGAGTAAGATTTTCCAAACATTGTATTATTTATTTATGTATGTGTGTGTATTAGGATAAATGTGGCTGTTTAATCTTCTAAGTTTGAATAGCTAAAGATTAAAATTATTTTAAAAACATTGGTTTTGATGATACTAATGTTCAATAACAGTGAATGGAGTCACTGTTCAGTGTACTTAGGTGGGTTCACAGAAACGTTTTGCATGGCTGGCACACATTTTCAAGAAGAAGCCAATTAGTTTCTGAACATTTACTGTCGCGTTCCGGTCATTTTTACACATCCCAAGTTGTGGATAAACAACTTTGCGTCACACATTTTTTGTGTGTGTTTTTAAGTTTCTTGACAACTAAAACCGTAGACATTAAAACTTTGTTTTCTATCACGTGAACATGTATTGTACTTGAGTTGTGATTGTGGTAACAGTTCATTTTATGTATATTTTATCACCTTGTCTGTTCAGGTTTCAGTTTTGCAGCAGGAATTAAAGACCATTGAAGATCGGATAAAGGTTCTTCAGGAGACACAGTCAAAGGGATAACTACAGCTGAAGGACGTCCTTGGAGACATCACAGCTTGTCTATTTGTTGACACTGCTGCTTGAGTCAGAGATGCCTAAAGCATCTTACCTTTCAACACTGTAAAATACTCCAAGAAAATTATGGGTTTTGTTAATAAAATAAATTATGAAAACCTCTGGCTCGTTGTATTCTCTCGTCATCAAGGTGATGAATTCTGTATATAGTTTATGCAATTTATACACTTCAGAAAGTTATTTGGTGCAAAATGAGTGAAGATCATGAAAACTGCCAGACCTGACATGTAAAATCGACTGGTTTCTATTGGTTTAACTGGTCGGATCTTTAATTGGTCGGTTTGGTTCTCCCAGTCTAACTGCAGCTGGTTTCTGACTTCCAGCTGCTTTTTTCTCTCTTGCGAAAATCAGTTTTGTGTGTCTCAGTGATCCCGAGGCTTTTCGATAAGAATAACCTTTAACTGCTTCCTAAGAGCCTCTTCACGCCACGCTGCTCTGGATTGGCGCACATAGAGCTACACACACAGATCCGCTCCGGTCTTACAGCCTGAATCCAATTACAGGCTTCAAAGCTGCAGAGGGACAGGAGTAGCAGCGACCTGTTGCTGTGGAGGCGGCGGATGAGGGTCAGAGAGCAAACAGAGACCAGACCGGAGCGGACCGGACCGGAGCGGCCGGGTCTCTGTCGGAGCGGCAGCGGTGGTTCGGCCCGGGCTGCCTGGTGGGACAGGCCAATCCGGACTGTCTGTCCCTCTCTGGACATGTTTGCTGAGAGGAGATAAGCCTGCAGGTACTTCCTGTTTCATCAGATGAAGGAGAGCAGCAGGGTTTCCTCAGCGCTGGGAATCAAACGCGACCAAAAGGTTTGCTGAACTTTTTTTAAACTCAAAGGTCCAACAGTAGAAGAGCTCAGCTTTCAGATGGAGTAATGTGTCTCGTTTCCTGTTGCGTGTCGGTTCGGGGTTAATGTTTGGGCCTGTTGCTCGGTTACAGGATCTTCATCAGTCTGTTAAAAATCTGGGCTGAAGCTGAAACTAATTATTAATTATTATTCTGTTTTAATAACGCCAACCTCAATAAAACAGTTTTATCTAAACCCTAACATCATCAAAACGTCTCTTTAAGGGCCATTACTTAATCACCCTGATATTAAAGTTATTTAATATTTCCATATTTGGACTATAAAATGAACCAAGTATTAAATAATTAGATATTTGTAAAAACACAAAGATTTGAATTTTTATTATTGTCATACATTCAGAAGGAAGCAACATTTTTACAGTGAAGCCCAGCTATCATTAGCTAGCATCAGCTAACTTCAGATTAATGACATTAAAATGTTAACGAGCTCAGTGGGAACCATCATGGCCGACGTCCACATTCGGCCAATCAGCAGCAAGGAACACGAACGCTGTTCCTGGATTGGCTGCCAGGTCGCTATGAAGCTTTCCAACATTTTATCCAGAATATTTTCTGTCAATAATTTGAGTTTCCAGAACATGAAGAGGCGAGGCGTGGTGCTGGGAAGGTTCTGCTGCTGCAGGACGGGTTGGGTCGGTTCTACATCGGGAGGGTTGGTCCGGTTCTACATCAGGACGGGTTGGGGTCCGGTTCTACATCAGGACGGGTTGGGGTCCATTTCTACATCAGGACGGGTTGGGGTCCGGTTCTCATCAGGACGGGTTGGGGTCCATTCTACATCAGGACGGGTTGGGGTCCGGTTCTGCATCAGGACGGGTTGGGGTCCGGTTCTGCATCAGGACGGGTTGGGGTCCGGTTCTACATCAGGACGGGTTGGGGTCCGGTTCTACATCAGGACGGGTTGGGGTCCGGTTCTCATCAGGACGGGTTGGGGTCCGGTTCTGCATCAGGACGGGTTGGGGTCCGGTTCTGCATCAGACGGTTGGGTCCGGTCTGCATCAGGACGGTTGGGGTCCGGTTCTGCTGCAGGTTCTGGTCCAGCTGGGCCGCCTGTTGTTGCTGCTAATGCCGATAAGCCTGGCAGTGATGATGGAGGCACTTTGTGTTTGTGTCCTTTGTGTCCATGGGGCCGGTAGGGGCAGTGGGGGGCCCACGCGGGGGCCCACGCCCCACAGGCTGATGACAACCAGGGTGATGAAAGAAAGAAATCTGAGGCATTTTGTTCCAAACGCAGAAAATTATTAAACGAGTAAAAATTAACAATTTAAAGGTGAAACAAGAGCAGCGAAGAGGAGCGTAAATTTAGAGCAGCAAGTTGCTGAAGGTTGTGATCTCCCTCCCTGCTCCCCTCACTGTCCTCTGCAGGGAAACCGCGCCACCTGCAGGCAGGTCACTCATGTTCAGAAACTTCAGCCTAGATGAGTAACGAGTCATGTGACCTCTGCTCCCCCGCAGGGCGACAATGAGAAAACACACACACACACACATTCCTCTGTGTGTTTTCTCTGCTGACAAGCACACTGAGCTGGACCTTCAACTAAAGTACAAAAACTGCAGGTTGAGGAAACAGAAAGTCGATGGAATGTGGTTGGCTGATTAAAAGCTTCACTCCTTCATTTCTCAGATTACACTTAAAGTCACAACATTCAGTCGTCCCACTCCATGGTAAGAGTTCACAACTCTTACTTTCATAACTTGACGTTATTCACGTTGTCCAGGTTCCTCGTCGCTGCACAAACACTAGATTAGAGCGAGGACAGAAACTCCTCCCTCGTCTCAAATCCCCGTTATAATCCCGAAGGAAATCTGCTGCACATAGCAAGGTGGTGAGGAAGAGGAGGGAGGAAGACTTCTGCCTGCTTTCTGTGGGACCAGTGAGACCAGTGATGGTCTTTTAAGTGGTTCTGGGATTGTTGGTAAGTTTGAACGTCACTTGAACTCTGCTGCTTGACACAGATGTGTTTTTCTTCAGGTTTGGTGTTTCTGGCCGTTCTCAGGAGCATTTCTCATTTAGTAAAGTGAACCTTGTTGATCTGTAACCATCATTATGTTAATCCTCGTTTCAGTCGATTTTTCTCAACGTTTCTCACCCCGCTGGCAAAGTGTTGTGATTAAACGTCAGCCGCTGTTTAAAGTGACTCAGGTAGTTTTGCTGACCTGCTGCAGCAAGAGGTTCATGATGCTAATGCTAATCCAAAGCCTGTGCTGACAAGGCTGAGTGTATTTGACCATTGTTAACCATTTTCTTTTGCTTATCTGACACTTTTCAGCAACCTGATAACGAATGTCTGGATCTTTCAAATGTTCAAGGCCGAAATGGTTTTGTTCTTTGTTTTGCTGCTGAGTGACCCAGGAGACTGGCTACACCAATAGCCACCTTGTGGATTAGCATAAGCTAATTTTCAAAACTTTATGTAAACATAAACAAAAGTAAACAAAAACAACCCACCCCAAATCAGCAAGGAGCACAGCAGTGTCCACATAAAAACAGACATTCAGCCTACATACACGAATCACAGACAGACATAGTTCAAAGTAGTCGAACTGTCGACAGCCAAGTAAGTAATACACTGAATATAAGAAAAAATAAGTACATGAAAAATAGGACAAAAGAAAGAGTGGAGAGGACAGTCCTCATCTCCAGTTGAACTCACAGTCTCTGTAAGAAAGACTGCATTGGGCTCCAGATCCTCCAGAATCTGTTCGACTTTTGATGAAGATCATGAGTCAGTTTTTCTGCTGAGACAATAGCAGAGATTTGTTATATCCACATATCAACTGTAGGGGCCAGAGGTGCTGATCATCTCAGTAGTTTACATTTACAAATGTTTAGTATCTGCATAGGTAGAGAGTCTGGAGCATCATTAAAAAGACGTTAGTGAGAACTGTTCACCAACGATCTCTTGAATCATCAGTCAAACCGCTTTCCAGAAAATTTTAACACAATTGCAAGACCAAAATAAGTGAATATTTAAGTGAATAAATAAATAAGTGAATACAATTTTGTGCGTAATTTTTCTGTCCTCCAGAGAGAGCTCACAAAATGACGGATCCATAGGTATTTCTAGAAATCTCTGTTAGAAATATTGAAATTGGCTTTAATCTGTTCAAAGGGTTTAACAGAGTCAGAGTCCAGTATGTCCATAATATTTGACAGTCCCTTAGATGACCATTCAGACAAACCAATGCTTCTAATCTCTGCCGGTAAATCTGGGTTCAAAGTTAACGACGACCAAGAAGAGATGGTGGGGGAAATATTTAGATATTTCTTCTCATCTCACCAAGCCAGCAATGTATTATAAACAATGATGTTACTTCTGACACGGACTATTTGGTCTTTACCACTTATAAAGAAAAGAGAGTTAAGTTTGCTGGGGAGACGAGATCGGGATTCCAGATCCAACCATAAAGAGTTCCTTCTACCCATGAACCAATTTGACATGGTTTTAAGTTGTGCTGATCAGTAATAAAGCTGCAGGGATGGTAATGATAAACCTCCAAGATGTTTTGGCTTAGTTAATATAGAAAACTTGACTTTTGGGTATTTGCTGTTCCAGATAAATGAGATAAAAGATAATTTAGTGATTTGAAGTGTGCAGAGGATAAGCAGCAGGGAAGAGTTTGATATAAATAGTTCAGTCGTGGAAGAATGTTCATTTTTGTAGTGTTGATTCTCCCTAAGAAAGAGGCTGGCAGGGGAGGCCATTTATTAAATCACTTTTTATCTTCTGAATTAAAGCTGAGTAATTAGTTTGAATGAGATTATGCAGATCAGGTGTAACAAAAACACCCAGATATTTGAAGCCTTTCATAGACATTTTATAGGGAGATTGCATCAACCTTTCTGGGGGGGGGGATGCTGAAAGGGGTGGCGACAGACTTTCCTAAGTTGATTTTATATCCTGCCAAAGCGCTGAATGTAGCCGTAGACTCCAGGACAGCTGGAATTGATCTCTCAGGATTGCACATATACAAAAGTACATCCTCTGCGAATAATGAAATTACATGGTTTCTACCGCCTATATTGATTCCAGATACATCTGGATTAGTCCTGATGATCTCGGCCAGCGGTTCAATAAACAATGTAAACAATACGGGTGAAGGGGGCACCCCTGCCTGCAACTCTGGCCAAAATGACTTAAAGAATTCCAACGAAAACCCATCGGGTCCAGGACGTTTTCCGTTTGGCAAGGATTTAATTGCAGCCCAAACTCCCTCCGAAGTGATGGCAGCATCTAAGAAGACATGATCAGAAGGTCTGATCAGAAGGCAGCATTTCAGCTGCTCTCTGCTCAGTCAGATTTATTGGTTTCTCCAGTTTTTATTGGCCTCAGAAAGATGAAATTGTTTTATTCAGAAGACAAACACAATTCAGTGGACACTCCTGCCTTTTCAGGAGCCGGGTCCAGCAAAGCTGGGTCCAATAGAGCCGCTGCTCCTCACAGAAACGCGTTTGGTTTCCTTGTGGAGTCTTGGGGTGATGCGGCTCACTTTATGCTTCACAATGGAGCCAAAGGGATTTAAGTTTTATGAATAAGAACTCAGGAAAGATGCTTTGCACCGTTTTCATTCTGTTGGATATCTTAGCCAGAGCTGCCTTTACATGTTGTGTCACACTGCAGTGACTGGAAAGGCCCCAGCCTACTGGAAGATGGCCAGTACAGATGTCTCAGTTTAGTTGGGAAACGCCTGGCTGCATTCCTTTGTTGGAAGAATGCAGCCTGGTGGAGTTAACATTGAAACCGGGGCAGGTAAACCTTCACCTGGCTCAGGTGTTTTGCCTCAGGCTGAGATAAACTTTTAATATACTGTAGAAAACCATGTTTACGTCACATGAACCTTTGAGCATCCTTCCAATCTGGAGGTCGCTCAAAACCAGACAATTTCACCAAACAATGATTCACTGATCATTGACGTATTTTCTATTTGTTTAGCTTCAGAGTTTAGTTTTAAATAAGGAGTTGATTTGTTTGTGCTGAAAGCCTCAACTGGAGTGAATCCAGTTCATGTTCCTGATTTCAAACTGGATTCTGCTTCCTTCACATTGATCGCCACGTTTCTGCCTTCAGGCTGAAATGGTGGACGTCGTGTCACGGCAAACAATGCCGTCAGAAAACGAGGTTCATGTGGCCAGAAATTTCCTCTCCAAGATCTTACGCAGCTCCATGAGGTATAGAAGGTGTTTCCTGTAGTCGCTCCAGTCTGCTTGGTGTTCATGTCAACGACTGGTTGTAGTGGTGATCACTGTGAGAACTACGTATTTATTACATGTTTATTGGTTGCATTGTGGTTGTGATGTGATTTTGCGTTTCTTAGGACTGTAAATCTATTTCATGGTAGCTTGGTATCTATTATTAAGATATAATAGATGTTTCCATGTCTAGCCACATCATGTAGAGTCTCTGTTTTCTCTTTCTTTACATTTCATTTTTATTCAAAATTACTTTACTAAATAACCAAATGAAAGTGTGCGCTCCTTTTCCTCTCCATGCTCTCCAGGAAGAACCACTTCAAGGGGTGCGTTCAGTAAAAATCATTTAAGTTTCATTTGCTCTGTGTCTGTCAGGGTGTAAATGATCAATTTGGTTGTGAGTTTTTTTATCTAATCATTATTATTTCCCGTAATTAAACTGAACTATGGTAATAATAAGTGGTGGTAAAGTGAGAAGGTAGGTGTCAGAAAGCTGAACTGTTGAACTCTGCAGTCTCCTGCCGTTTATCTTCCTGCTGAAAACTGTAGCTAGTTTGGATGTCAACCGTTCGGCGTTGTGTTGGCTCTGCCCTGCAGGAAACATGAGCCGGGCGTCCGGCCCCATTCCTGGCACTGCTCCAAGCTGACAGAAGAGGAGTCTGAGCCCGCTGGGTCCCGGGCCGCCACAGCGCCGCTCTGGCAGCCACAACATGAAGCCAAGTAAGAAATTTAGGCTTCCTGCTTTCCTCCATTAATGATTGAGTTGTTCAAGCAGTTTTCTTTATCAAAAGGTCCAAAGAGTCAACTAAGACTGAGAAGACTCAACACAGCAATCAGCTCAGCTCAGTGGACAGCATGGAGAGACTGGAGCGTCCTTCCCCTCCGTACCCGCCGGGTTGTCCGCCTCAGTACATGGACGGCTCTGAACCCTTTTCTGGATCCGGAGCTAAAAGAGACTCGGCCTTCAGCTGCTTCTCCGGCAGCTCCAGTCCTCCTGTTCTCCATTCCAGCATGTCTGGCAGGAAAGGCACCAGCACTGAAAACATTTTCTTTAAGGGTCTTCAGAGTGAAGGACCTCAGCAGAATGAACGACACAGATTCCTGCAGCCAGCTCTCGGGAACGGAGGCTGGCCGGGCCCACGGGGCGAGGAGCAGCCTCGGGTTTCCGCTCCAGGCAGAGCCGGTGTCGGCCCAATGTGGCAGGTACCAGAGAAGAAAAAACCCCAGTCCCCTCCTCCTCCGCCACTACCTCTGTACAGTGACAGCTTTGCTGCAGCCAAGGTGTTTCCATACTCTGAGGGTCCAACAGACAGTCATGGCAACTCTTTTGAAAAGCTGACAGAAAACAACCAGAACTGCCTCCGATTTCAGAACCAGCTGCATCCCAACAGGCTCTTCTCCCTGTCCAGCAGTGATGTCAGCAAGCCGCATTATGTCCAGTCTCCTACCCACTACAGGCAATGCAGTGATGAAAGCCCCTTCTACATTCAGACCAGGACGGCTCCACCAACTCAAAGTGTTGGGAGCTACTATCGTAGCCTCCAAGATCTGCCCTCTAACGCCTTCAGTCGAAAACACACTCGGCACTCCACAGCAGCCATGGACAGCCGAGGGCACAGCCGACACCTTGGCCCTTCAGGTCCTCATCCAATGCAGACTGGCGAGTTAAAGGCCAGACAGAGTAAAGCTGGGGGATGGAGAGGAGAAACAGAAAAATCCCAACAGATGAACAGTATGGAGTCAGGTTTCCACAGCTCCCTAAAGGCAAACGCTAAGGCCAAACACCCAACACCTCAGTCCCAGATACCTCACTGTGAAAATCAAGACCACAATGGGAACGGTTTGTACTACGAAACTTCTCTTCAAAGAATAGAAGAACCGTCAAAGAGAGCTAGTGATGAGATGAAAACACTCCATCAGAGTATTGATCGTAAGGTTGGTCTTTCAAGACACCAAGACCCGTGGATGCCTCAAGAGGATCACAGAATATCAAATCTGAAAACTCCCCTTCTCCACTTCCTGGCTCAAGAGAGTCAGACGTTGGCAGAGAGGCAGGCAGCAGCTCCTACAATATCTCTGATTTCCACCCAGGATGTCTGTGAAACCACAACCAACAGCAGTGGGAAAGCAAGTCGTCGCAGTGATCGCTATGCCACCACCCTCCGTAAGGAGATCCAGCAGAAGAGAGCCCAGCTGCAGAAGAGCCGAAGCGCTGCAACCCTGATGTACGAGGTTGAGGAAGATGATGCAGAGGAATGGAAGTCCATGGAAGCGTCTACTTCCTCAAATACCTACAAGGACCATTTGAAAGAGGCCCAAGCAAGAGTCCTTCAGGCCACCTCCTTCCAGAGACGAGACCTCGAGCCCCTGGGTCCAGAGGCACCGGTTCTTAAAGGATCCTATGGGCGAATCAGAGGACGTAGGCGATTCCATCCGGCCAAGAGAATACATTCTTTCTCGGAGCCGGACAAGATAGACAAAGTGGGAGTGGACGGAGAACCCCAGAGCGACTCAGAGCAACAGAGAAAGTTCTTTGAGACCAAACCTTTGTTCCCCAGGCCTGTGCTGGAGTCAAGTCATGGTTCAAACCTTAACCCAAGCCAAGATGACACAAGCAAGTCAGGAGAGACCTTTCCTTCTGGAGACAGTGATCAGTCTCAGCCACTCACAGACGAGCAGAGTCCTGGACAAAAGCAGGTTTCACTGGAACAGCAGAGACTGGATACCTTCGCTGAGTACCAGGCCACCTGGAACAAGCAGAAAAAGCCTCCTGATGCCAAAACACAAGGGCGATGCCACTCAGCGGACAACATTCTAGATGCTACTGCAGAAAAAAAAGGTGTTTGCATTCATGAGAGATCCAGATCCTCACCTTCTGCAGACTTCTACACACAGGTGAGCAAGATTATGTTTGGTTTGATATTTCAGAAACATGGCAGCCTTCATCAGGACAAGGACAAATGTTGAAGACCTGCACAGCTTTAGAGACGTATCCAAATGTAGAAACCAAACTACTGCTGTGTTCATGAAAAGTCATGAGGAAAGTTGATGTGAATTGATTCAGATATTTTATCTGTTCCATTCTGCTAAACATGACTTTTCGCTTTCAGAAGATTTCCTCTCATTGGAGAGATCCTCAAACACAGGGGAGCAGTTTGGCCACCAGGTGAGGTTCACTGTCTGGCACTCAGAATCTGCAAGTGATTGCTTTCAAAACGTTTAAGACAATGTTTCAGGTTTGTGCACCAACTTTCTCTGCTCATCAAAACCCCAATGAGGACAGGAAGTAATGGATGGTTACGGTAGAAAGATGTTCCCTGAGCTCCACCAGGCTGACCTCCTCTAACACTGATTAGTTTTACGTTCTGAAAGGAGTTTAAGAGACTAAATTATTAAAACTTGTGGCTCGTTTTATTCTCTCGTCACCCCGGATTCAGTGATGCCGAGCGTGAAAACAAAAGCCACACAGATAACAATCAGCGCTCCACATCACAGAGTTTCAGAGTTTAATCAAACTGAGCAAAACATGAAATCACATCAGCAGCACATCACAACCTCAGGAACTTCAAACACACTAAGCAGACAGTCATTACTTGAGGGAAATAGAAAAATAGAAAGACAGGAAAAAGGCAAGAAATGCGTTTTTTGGAGATTCCCATGGGGCTGCAATAGCAAATCTGATTCGTTCCTCTGGGTGTAGAGTTTTATCTACAAGGCGTTTCCTTGTTTTTAATTAAGGCGCATTCTCTCCTTGTGTAGCTGAAACCAGTTTCAAATGACCAAGTTGGGATGCTTTATGACCTTCTGAGACCTGTTTAATGTCAGGACTATGCGTTTCTCTCTGGACAAGGGAGACCAAAGGTCTGGAGAAGCTTTTCTCATACCAGTTTGAAATGTGGACTCACTCCTAATTCCTGGTTAGAACAAAACCTCTAGTTTTTACCAGGGTTCAACGAAAAATTATCTTGAGTTTTATTAACCTGCTGAGCAAGTCATCCAAACACACAGATCCTTGTAGCGATTTTTACATTGGCATCAAGCCTGGAACCGCTTTGCGGTTCAGAGCTTCTCCAGCCTCTTGGATCAAGACACTGATTTAAGAATGAAGACACTCATAAAGTATAGCTGCACATTTTCAATACGAAACACATTAATTCTAGACATTTTCCTAATTGATGTTATACTAGTTCTGATTATATGTTTGATGTTACAGCTTAGCCTGGGTTTAACACTACTAGTGGTGTTAATATAACACTACAAATTAAAATACCACTAATCAAATCACGCTGTTAATAGCTAAAAAAAAAAGTCCTACAAATTAGATCACAATTATCATGTGTTGTTAGTTTTTTCCTTAAGTTTTTTCTTTCCCTGTGGAGATAACTGGACATGTCAGCGTTGATTTATGGCCTCGTTCCTCCCTGACGACACAAAACAGGCCTCAGTTAAAGCCCTCTAAGATGCTGTTCACACTAATCCTGCTCAATACACTGTTTTCACATGAACTACGATTAACTGTATTATACTAAGAATAATCAAAACTGTATTCTCAACAAGTTACAAAATCTTTTTCACGATATTAATATCTTGAAGACGTACCTCATGGTTTGAGGCCAGAAAAGGAGGATTTCCTCCTCTAGGCTGTGAGTGGAAGAGTTTAGGATCTTCATTGTCTGTTTATGATGGAGGGATGGAATGGAAGATGGGTTGGTTCAATCTGTGAAGGTGAAGAAAGAGATTAACCTTAAAGCGAAGTGTTGGGTTTACTAGTTCGTCTCTGGATAAGGACTGCCAGACAAAAGTCTCGGATACGAGCTGGGATCCATTTTTCTGTTTTTCCTCTGCAGACATTTTGTTAAATTTCTTCAGTTTCTGTTGGAAGGACTATGCGACTGTTTTCCCTCCAGGTTCTGATGAGGTTTTAATTTTGACCTGTAGAGAGATGGCAGGGTCGCCGGACCGCAGCCCTGTACCCAGAACTGCCGACCACAGAACCAAGCCCAACCTGGCCGGTTCCTCCCTCTCCTCTGATACCATCGGCCCAAACTCTGAACCCGGGCCGCCGCCCAGTAATTTAGGACCAGAACCTACATCCTCCTCCAGGAAACTCCCCGTCTGCGGCCAGCCGGACCAGAGCGGTTCTGCAGGTGCCGCCCAGCCCATCTGTCCCCTGCCGCCGCACTGGGCCCAGTCTCCTTCACGTCGGTCGGCTCCTGTCGAACCGCAGGAGGAGCCGCAGCTCAGGTACCTCGCAGCAGCTTCAGCCGTTTAAAGTGACGGAGTTTAAATCATGAATAACAAGCATTAAACTTTAATTTATAAGTTATTTATGTTTAAATCATGAATACGTTAAATTTTAAATCATGCTTTATTTGCCATTAAAGTCATGAATACATTAAGCCTTTAACTCGGTCACACTTGGACACAGCTGCTCCGTAACCTCATCAAGAAATTCTTTCATGTTCATTCAATTGGAAGTAAAAAGTGAAACTTGTGCAATAATTTATTGCTGGTACAGAAATGTTGTATTTAGTCCTGAACAATCATATGAAAACTTATTCACAGATTGATCTTAACATAGTAAAGGAAAGTTGAGAGGAAGGAAAACGTTATCAGAGGGGATAACTGCAGTCGGATAAGGTTCTAGTTTAAACGCATTTCTGTTCCTGACAATAATTCATTTATTTCTCAGCTGAATTTTGGTTTTTATCTATAGAATAAATAACTTTGAATGTAAAACTGACATTGTGATAAATGATTCCTGATAAATGAATAAAGAAATCATAATTGGTACCAGATGATGGAGGTAGACCGCTGGCCTCTCTCAGGTTTGTCTCTTTCTGCTGTCGGCAGGTCAGAATCAGAACTGCAGAACCCAGCAGCGATGGCGGCGCGCGGCCCGGTGAGAACGGTTCCGGTCCAGATGGTCCACAGCGAAGGCGGCGCGGACCGGCGGGGTCAGCTGCCGCAGTGCGCCGAGTCCGGCTGCCCGTCTTCTCTACCTGAAGAGCCGGCAGCTCCGTTCAGCTCCTGCAACCGGCAGGAACCGGAACCAGAACCCGGCGGAGCCCGGACCCTGGAGGAGGACGCCAAGAGAGACGAGCTGGCGAGGGACATCATGGGCAGGGACAGGTCTCTGGTGGACATCCTGGACCAGAGCGGCAGGAGGACCACCATGGACCTGATGGAGGGGCTGTTTGCCCCGGACCCGGTCCTGGAGGCGGTCCAGCAGCGCAGGAGACCGTCCACTGGATCCAGGCCGCCCGGCACCAGCAGGTCCAAACCACAAGCTATTCCTAAAATATCACACTTTAGCCGTTTAGAGTCACATGAGGTCCTAAAACTCAGAAAAACAAGAGGTGATTGTTTAAAAGCCAAGGACCAAGTCCAGTCCTCACATCTCTGCTCCGACTCACCTGGATCAGGTGAAACGCTCGTTACCAGCCGAGTGCCGAGCCGCATGGAGGCTCCTGGAGCTACAAGGAGCAGGATGGTTGAGGACTGGACTCCTGCTTTAACACTCCATTAGTCCCAGAACAACTAAACCAACATCGGCTGGGCGTTAGTCCGCCCTCTGGTGAAGGACTGCTGGAATACCAAATACATTTCAGGAACTGGATAGTAAATCTAAATTCAACGTGTTTTTCAAACTTTCTGTGTAATCTTGAGCTTAGTTCAGTGAGATTTGGTCATTAAGTGAGAACTTAGAGGAGAGAAGGAACGTCTTGATTTCTGGTAAAGTTTAGACGATGACACCCTGTGGTTCCTCAGGAGAGAAGAGGAGGACGTCTCTGTCTCCGCCTCTTTGGTCTCCAGCTCCTCCTACTACAACACATCGGCTCCCAAAGCTGAGCTGCTCATCAAGATGAAGGACATGCAGGAGCAGCTGGACGAGCAGGACTCCGAGGACGAGCTGGACGGCAATCTGGCCAGTAAAAAGGTAAAGCCTGTCCACTGACGCCCCGACACGCCGCAGAGCGGACAAGTAAAGTTGTTTTACCGTATTTATCGGGTTTCAGCAAGAGCTGATGTCCAGCCTGGCCAGGAAGCTGGCGGTGCTGCGGGAGGCGCGGCAGAGCCTGGCGGAAGACGTGGAGGACAACGAGGCGCTGGGCCGGCAGGTGGACGCCACCGTCCGGCGCCTCTGCCAGCCCAACCAGATCGACAGGTTCCGCATGTTTGTGGGCGACCTGGACAAGGTGGTGAGCCTGTTGCTGTCACTGTCGGGACGCCTCGCTCGGGTGGAGAACGCCCTCAACACCCTGGAGGACGGAGCGCCCACAGAGGAGAAGGTGGGACAGTGAGGTTACCAGGGTTAATTAGCCTTAGCTGCAATTAGCTTTAGCTGCAACTAGCCTTAGCTGCAATTAGCTTTAGCTGCAATTAGCCTTAGCGTCAACTAGCTTTAGCTGCAATTAGCCTTTGCTGCAACTAGCTTTAGCTGCAATTAGCCATAGCTGCAACTAGCTTTAGCTGCAATTAGCATTAGCTGCAACTAGCTTTAGCTGTAATTAGCCTTAGCTGCAACTAGCTTTAGCTGCAATTAGCCTGAGGTGCAATTAGCCTTAGCTGCCACTAGCTTTAGCTACAACTATCTTTAGCTGCAATTAGCCTTAGCTACAACTAGCTTTAGCTACAATTGGCTTTAGCTGCCACTAGATTTAGCTTCAATTAGCCTTAGCTGCAATTGGCCTTAGCTGCCACTAGCTTTAGCTATAATTAGCCTTAGCTGCCACTAGCTTTAGCTACAATTAGCCTTAGCTGCCACTAGCTTTAGCTGCAATTAGCCTTAGCTGCAATTAGCTTTAGCTGCAATTAGCCTTAGCTGCAATTAGCTTTAGCTGCAATTAGCCTTTGCTGCAACTAGCTTTAGCTGCAATTAGCCATAGCTGCAACTAGCTTTAGCTGCAATTAGCATTAGCTGCAACTAGCTTTCGCTGTAATTAGCCTTAGCTGCAACTAGCTTTAGCTGCAATTAGCCTGAGGTGCAATTGGCCTTAGCTGCCACTAGCTTTAGCTACAACTATCTTTAGCTGCAATTAGCCTTAGCTACAACTAGCTTTAGCTGCAACTAGCTTTAGCTACAATTGGCTTTAGCTGCCACTAGATTTAGCTTCAATTAGCCTTAGCTGCAATTGGCCTTAGCTGCCACTAGCTTTAGCTACAATTAGCCTTAGCTGCAACTAGCTTTAGCTGCCACTAGCTTTAGCTACAATTAGCCTTAGCTGCCACTAGCTTTAGCTGCCACTAGTTTTAGCTGCAATTAGCTTTAGCTGCAATTAGATTCAGCTACAACTAACTTTAGCTACAACTACCTTTAAATGCCACCAGCTTTAACTGCAACTAGCATTAGCTGCTACAAGCCTTAGCTACAACTGGCTTTAGCTGCAACTAGCTTTAGCTCCCACTATCTTTAGCTACAACAAGCATGTCTTGTTAACTCACCTCCTCCATCTTCCAGCGAACGCTGACCGAGAAGCGGAAGTTGCTGATGAGGCAGCATGACGACGCCAAGGAGTTGAAGGAGAACTTGGACCGCAGAGAGCGGCTGGTGTTCGCCATCATGGAGGCTCACCTGGACACCGAGAACCTGGACGACTACCGCCACTTTGTCAAGATGAAGTCTGCGCTCATCATCGAGCAGCGGAAGCTGGACGACAAAATCAAGCTGGGCGAGGAGCAGCTAAAGTGCCTGACAGAGAGCCTGCCACCGGAGCAGAGGCCGCCGCTGCCGCAGGAGTGGAGCCTGCCACCGGAGCAGAGCCTGCCACCGGAGCAGAGGCCGCTGCCACCGGAGCAGAGGCAGCCGCTGCCGCAGGAGCGGCTGCCAATAGCACTTTGAAACAATGAAACCTGACCATGAGGCCCAAAGTGGGAAAACCTCATTGTGACAAAATCTCTTTCTCCGTTTTCTTTGTTCAAGATTCAACAATTCAGACAAAAACAGAAATGCTGGTTTGGAACTGATTGACTTCATTTCTCCAGAAGCTGGAAGTATGACATGAAGAGACCTGGTTCTGCTCCTGGTTCTGGTCCCGGTCCTTTCCCTCTAGGCCCAGTAGGCCCGGTTCTACATCTTCGTTGTTTTGCTGCTGAAAGCCAAATTCTGATTCATCTCCAGATGATTTTAATATTTAAATCATATTTTCTAGTAACTTATTGTAGTTTTTGTGTAATCATTTTTTATGAACAGAGAAATCAGTTTTAAAGGTTCCATCATGCAACATTCCCAAGCCTCTTATTTTGGAGGGAAGCTGAAATTCCTGGACACTAATCCCAAACTGCAGGAGCTTCACCACGTTTCATATTCATGGGAATATAATCTGAGGTTATCTGCCAGCAGAGGCCTGGCGGCTGTGATCTTTGTCCTGTTAAGCTGCACGATCCCATCAGACCGTCAGTTCCCCAAACAGAGTCAAAATCTGGTCAGGTCCAAATGACCTAAGACAAAAATCTGAAAAGTGTGGTGTGGATTTGTGTTTACCCCTAAATGAACACACTGGTTTAATAAAACTGTAAAGTCGACTTTTCTTAAATATTTTATTGAAAAAAAGAGAAACGGCTCATTTCAAACCATCTGCATCGCGGTTCCCCTGATGACGACGAGCCTGGAGGGAGGCGGAGCCATTTCTAACCCCACCTGGGAGAAGCGAGTGGCAGTGGAGAAAGCATCTCCCAGTTTCCACAGCCAGCCTCTTCATCCTCACTCAGAGGAAGCATTTCCATCACCAGAGTTTAAAACGACGAGCTTAAATAGAAAATCTGATTCCAGAAGCTGGAACTGAGGAGACGTAGCATTCCGGCGCGCTAACGCCAAGGTGAAAACATGATCCGAGTTTAAATCAGTCATTTCACTAAAAGCTCGACCTGCAGAAAGCGGTCAGAGTGAGATCTCTCTGCCAGAAAAGGGCCGAGTTGGTGCTGATCCCCTGAAAACCACCAGCTCCGCCTGGTGGCCACTGAGCGAACTGCAGCTGCTTCAGCTTCAGTCAGATTAAATCCTTTTCTTCCCTGAAAACTGATCCGCTGATTTTTACTTCATTAAAATCCAAATCAGATGAAAATGATAGAAACTATATTTGGTTTTCATCTGATTCTATTCAGTTTGAATATTTCAAGGACGTTTGTAGACTTTAAACCTTTCAGAAGCAGAAACGTTCGACTGCTTCAGAGCCAGAAAAACATTTTCATCGTTTAACAACAAGCATGGATTAAAACCAGAACATGAAACCATCAGCATTAAAATCTAACGTAGAGCGCTGGAAGCCCGAGCAGATCCAGATGGTTTGAAACGGAAACAAAATTACATCCATACAAAATAAAATAGAAAATCAGCAAAAAGGAGAAAACTGGAAATTTAATCGGTCCAAAGTCCACCGGTCTGTTCTTGATAAACCTCGATGACGTCTTCGTCTTCCATCCCCAGCTGCAGCGGACAGAGACAGAGAGGTTAATGTTGGACCTGGAAAAACCTGGAATGACCCAAACCATATGCAGAGCACAGGGAGACCTGGACCTGGATGGACTGACCTGAACTAACCTGGACCAGGTCATTCCAGGTCATTCCAGGGTTTTCAATGTTATTGGTTACCTCTTTGGGAGTCTGGTTGTCTGCGATTCTCTGGCCCTCGAACAGAAACCGTAACGTACTCGCTGGGACGCCCTGCAGACGGGAAAACACCCGGGGTCAGAGGTCAGGAGGGGTCACGGGTCAGGAGGGGTCAGAGCTCATACCTGTCTCTGGCTGTAGGACTCTTTCAGCTTCTTTAGATGTGTCGTCATTTTGACCTTGAAGTGGATTTCGCTGCTGTCCTGTGCAGAGAAACAGCGCAGCTTTTTCAGAGACAGAAATCTGCTGAAGCTTCGGAGGCTAACGGCAGCGACGGCTTTAACCACAGAAGAAGAGACGCAGCTGTGGGTTTGTTTGATGAGGTTTAAATCCAGCAGGAATGAATGTTTTACCAAATTATCATCCTGCTGAATCTGACCGGTCCAGATCCGGTTCAGACTGAAAGCATCGCAGCATCATGGGGGAAAATGAGATTAATTTAATATCAAACTTTGGATCTATTTTAGGATGTGAGCCTGAAGAGGTTCTGCAGAAACTGATCCAATCAGCGGCGATAGTGCGGCTATGCAGCTTCTCTGAACATCAGTAGACCTTCATCGTTTGGACGGTTTAGAGGGAAAAACGTCGGTAACACTTGACAGGGTGTGGATAAGACTGACATGACACTGTCATAAACATGACACAACATCTGTCATGAACATGAAGAAGTTTTTATAAATATCTATGACTGTTATCATGAAGTGCTATTCGGTAAATAATGACACTTAATGCAAAAGTGTCAAGAAAAGTCAATTACTTGTAATGGACTTTCAAGAGTTGCCTTGAAAGTCCATTACAAGTCCCAACTTTGCGTTATTTTGGAAATAATGACACTTTAATGCAAAGTTGACATTTTTAATGGACTTTCAAGGCAACTTTTGAAAGTCCATTTCAAGAAATTGACTTTTCTTGACACTTTTGCATTAAAAGTGTCATTATTTACCGAATGACACTTTATGACAACATTCATAAAGACTCCTTTATGTTCATGACAGATGTTATGTCATGTTTATGACTGTGTCATGTCAGTCTTATTCACACCCCGTCAAATAAAGTCCAAAAAGTCCCTATGTTTTCATTTGAGTGATTTTCAAACACTAAAAGTTAGAAGGATTCTTAATTAAATCATAGCTGTGCTGCGAGAACTGAGGTGGGATGATTTAAAATTAAGGAATTAAATTAAACTCTACTGGCTAATAAAGTAAACTGTTTATAAAAATCTGACCTGCTTTTCAGAGCATTAAATATTTCAGAGTCCACAGGGCTGAGAAGCTTCAGACGGGCAGAATCTCAGAACCAGCACTGAATGTTTCAGGATCAGGAAATATTCACTGATTAATAAATCAGGACACCAGGACTAACAGACTGAATTTCCTCCCAGTCGATCAGATCATCTCTGAGTTGTAACCCAAAACAATCTGGTTTCATGATTAATCCTCCTGGTTTCATCCAGATTAATACGCCAGGATGTGATGCGTTAACTCCATCACACAAGTCCAATAACTTCAGAATTGAATTATACCGATTAGTTTATTATGAAGGGCAGATGTCAGAGCTGATCTTAAGGCTGAATAAAAGCGATTACAAATCATTTAACTAAAATGTATCGCAATTAAATCAAAGATTATGTGAGAAACGTAAGAAAATAAGCATTTATTGTGGTTTCGATCCGATCTTTTCACATATTTTAAACCTAAACTAGCAGCTCACATGACAACTTTCTGTTATTCTTGTAATCTGGAGGGATTATCAGATGATCCAACATCCCTTTGCTCGTGTTAATTCGTGTAAATGAGCCTGAAATGACCAGTGTCCTGACCTGGCCGATGACCTTTAGTTTGATGTACTCTCCATCCTTCTTGTCGCCCCCATCCTGACCGGAAGGTTTTGTCTCCTGGAAAATAAACAAACGACACAAACCAAACAGAGACATGTCAGCCAGACCTGGACGGTTCCTCTGATGGATTCACCACCGAACCTCACACTCCGCAGGCCTCGGCCATTTGGACTCTCCTTGTTTCCCACCAGAACTTTATGTTTTCCTAACTGAATCGAAACAGCAGCTAAAACTGTTGAGTTTCGGGCCTGAAGCTACATCAGTTAGCCATTAGCCCGTTAGATAACCAGGTCCTACGGACAAAAAGACGCTTCAAAACACGCGTTTCCGGTGGCTGCGCGGAGGAAACCCAACATGGTCCTCAACCGACCCCCGTCTCACCGTGTCTGACATGTCCGTCTCTTCTCTGTCCCGGTAAACGTCCCGACAGCGTCCCGATGTAGCGTTAGCTCACAAACGCGTATGTTGTGAGAATGCTGCAGCAGCCGGAAATGACGCAGGGAACGCTTTCAAAATAAAAGCGGTGTCCTCTATCAACCGGAAAGGCTGAAATTCAATCAAAGTAAAACCTTTTTCGGGAGAAAACGTTTTGTTGTGTTTTTGGGGCTTTTTTTGTCCAAATCTTCTTTTATTTTACTTGGCTTTTAACTCCAGCAGGATCTAGTCTTAAAGTGTGTTTTTGTTTTTAAACTGTAAAAGTTTTTTATTTATTTTATTTTATTATGTTGTGTTTTGATGTACAGCTCTTTGTATCAGCTGTGGTTGTTTTAAAGTTGTTTTAAATAAATAAAGTTGGATTGGATTGGATTGGAAATAAGCGTTAGAGTAATGATTTAATGTAATATTTTTACGTTTTGTAAGGTGTTTAACTGCTTTAAAAAATGTTTTTCAGAAGATTTTTAGTGGGACATATTTACATTTGTAAATAAACTGAATCAAACTCTTGTCATATAAAGTTACATGTGTTTTCTTAAAAATGAATAAACTTTGTGAAGAGAAAGCTGTGGTTAAACTTGGCTTGTGTCTTTCCTATTAGAAAACCTAACAGCATTTAAGATCTGGGAAATGGGTCCAGGTTTAATTGGCTCTGCCAAAAACAACAACATTTGATAATTTATGTGCTGAAATGTATTTATGAAGAAACCAAAACTTAAATCCAAAGAAAATAACAAGCATGTTTTAGCTGACCTTAACTGTTCACAATTAAACTACTAATTTAAAATCAAATTCAATAAGATTTTAATTTTGCACAAATAAGCATTTTTATATTAAATATCCAATCTGTATTAAAGCATTTATGGGAGGCCCCTGATGATTTGGGGGCCCAGAACAGCATAAGCAGATTTTTTTTAACAAAACATTTATTTTTGCTTTAAATGTCAAACTTTGAAGTTGAAAAAGAAACAAATGGAACTTTAAATCTGATTTATTTTTAAAATTGTTTGAAAACAAAACCTTTGAAAACCTACTTGCTAAATAAAATAAAAACTGAACAAGCAGTTGTCCGGGGCAGAACTATTAGATTTTTCTTTCCGTCTTGATCTGACATCACTTCTGACTCGTGTTTTTGTTGGACTCATCCAATGAGGTGAGGGGTTAAAGTCAATCAATAGAACTAAAATGAAAACAACCACTTCCGGTGGCATGTCTTCAAAATAAAAGAAAACTATGAAAATTCCTTGAAAACCAGACTTCATGCTTTTATGCTTTTCAAGAAAAGCAGCAGACTTCCGGTTAGTTCCGCTCGCTAGACGCCATTTGACTCATCTTGTGGGTCAACATCCACCGAAGCTACTACCATCAACCGGGGTCTGCAGCGCCACAAAATGAAAGCTGTGGATTAATTTCTGTCTGCTTTCTGTCTCAAACCCCCGGGACAGTGTGTCGGACACATTCCTGCTTACTCGTCCCCACCTCCGGAGGGACTCTGCGGGATAAACCCCCAGCTTATCGGGCCCCGTCGTCGTGGCCCAGCAGGACTCGAGTGAAGTTGGGAGCCAAACTTCTGCTTCCTCCAGCTGCTGTCCGCAGGGCCCGGGGCTCCTGTCACCGGCCCTGTGGATGAGGAAGTGAGTCGGGATTAAATCAGCCCGCAGGTTAGAAGACACTTCCGGCGGATCTTGCTTTGAGTCTAGATTTTTTTTCTGTCTCCGTTATGTTGCAGCGTAGATTAGCCTGGTTAGCTCTGCGGCTATAGCCCCAAAGTTTAGCATCAGCTTAGCCTGATAACTTCCCTGACGTGACAGCTCGCCGTGTCCCGCTCCCTGCTAACAACCTCACCCTTTATATGACAGGGTTACGATTCATCATTTCATCTGACAACCTGTGTTTGGGACTGTATTTCTAAACGCGGTTAGCTTCTTATTTACGTCCATAATGATGCAGTTCGCAGTGTTAAACCTGCTAGCAACAGTTGTTGCCGTTAGCTTCCGGGGCTGTAGTTCAATTACAGCTGGGTAATAATTATCTCCTGATAACCACAGAAAGCTGCTGCTCAGCCTTATATAACAACTGATCATTAATCAACTCCGGATTTGGGCTTATCCTGATCTGATTCCGTTTATTACAGTCACCTCTGACGACTTTGTTTGCCTTATTTCAGATGAAAACATAATAAAGGCGATTAAGTTTAATTTACTGAATGAATTACACAATGGCGATCTGACAGAGAACAGAGCAGGTGGTTTGGATAAAATGTCCACTGAGGATTTGAAATACGATCAGTTTGGTTTAGAGCTAAACATGTGTAACCAGTATTTGTGTTTTAATGATGCCTTTGGTCGTGTGAATCATGGAAAACAGTTTCATATCAGAGGAGGACACAGATATCTAATTGTTTATTAATATTGGTTTCTGTCACTGAATGTGAGCTGAGGGAAACTGATGCTTTAATGTTTGGGTCAGTCAGGAAGGGAGCATGTCGCCACCTTATCAGTTTTTCCTGGCCTCTAATGCCAAAAAGATCAACTTTATGATTGTTAGGAGTAAGGCAGAGAAAAATCTGATAAGTTCTGACTGGTTAAGTCCTAAACCTCTGAAATCAGCTGAGATATTTGGGAAATGACAGAAGAGATGAATGGCATTGATTGACGTCTGTTATGGCTGTTAGTCTATACAAGTTATGTAACTAAATGCCTAAATGTTTCTTTTCTACCGATTGGTCACTTTCTGTGGCATCACGTGTCCACCGGGTTTTACCAAGACTTTGACCGAGTCTGGAATAAAGACTGGTGGATATTCCTAACAATCTTCAGTGTTTGTGTGCAGAACTCTCTGATAAATCAACCTACTTCCTGTTTTCATACTGAAATTCATTGTACAGGTCATGGTTGGTGACCCCAACCGCTCAGAGACCACTGACACCTAAACATAAAAGATTAATGCTAAATCAGCTTTGAGTGTCGTATACAAGTATATTTGTGGAAAGCTTAGTGGAAGGAAAAACTGTGGAAAAGCAGAATCACTGCGGCCTTGAGGGGAGTTTAGAGGTTCAGACATGAGCTCGGCCTCCAGGGCCGGTCCTGAACCAGTAACAAGTCGGGGACGGGTGGGAGTGTAAATGAAGGTCGGTGTGAGGAACCAGAGTCGGGGAAGATCTGGGTCGTCAGACCAGCTGCTGGTTCTGGTCCACCAGGTTTTTATTGAGGCTAGACAACGCAGGACATTCTGAGTCTACATGTTCAAAACCAGAACATTTGGGGAAAACTGAGTTTTGTCTCTTGTAGATTTTTCTTTGGTCTCCATCCTGAAAAGCAGTTCATTGATCTGATTCACTGATCCAGTTCACTGATCCGGCTTGTGATCTGCTGCTGCAGGAGAAGGGAGTCCCTTTGATGGGAGAGTCCTCCGTCCGAGCCTGCTGGGTCAGTCGCCGCGCCATGATGGGTAAGTCTGCCGGTCAGCGATGAGCGGTCGCAGAACCGCCCGGTCGGTTCTGCTGTGCTCATGACCCCGTTTGACCTCCCAGATGAGCAGGAGGCCCTGAACTCCATCATGCAGGACTTGGCCGAGCTGCACCGCTCCAGCCGTCCTGCGGCCTTCCTGTCGGAGTTGGGGAAACCCAAAGCCTCGTCGCCCAAGAACCAGGTAGCGTCGTCAGTGGGAGCGGGAGGCGGCGGCCGGGCCGGAGGCTCACTGACCTCTGCTTTGTTTCCACAGAACGACGTGAGGGTGAAGTTCGAGTTCAAAGGAGAGAAGAGGTGAGCTTTCACGTCTTGTTGCATCATCCTGACCTTCCTGACCTCTGACCTCTGTCCCTCTCCGCAGGATCCTGCAGTTCCCTCGGCCGCTGAAGCTGGAGGACCTGCAGGCCAAAGCCAGGGTGGCCTTTGGTCAGACCTTGGACCTCCACTACACCAACAACGAGGTTCGGTCAGAGCCGAGCGGCGGCGGCCGGTTTGGTGCGTTTGCTAACTAACTGTGCTTGTCGCTGCTGCAGCTGGTGATTCCGCTGACGACGCAGGACGACCTGGACAAGGCGGTGGAGCTGCTGGACCGCAGCGTTCACATGAAGAGCCTGAAGATCCTGCTGGTGCTGCAGGTAGACCCTCACTCAGTCGGCCTGGAGGTCCAATCAGTCACCGTGTTCCAGATGTTCACTGTTTCAGTGCAGCTACGTTCCGGCTCATGAAAATCTTTTCAAACCTGCAAGACTCGCTGAATCTGAACTGCAATATCAAATATTTGATTGCAAAACACTGATTCTGGGATGGACTGTAGAAACCAGCTTCAGGTGTTTTTGTTCCTCCAGAGCGCTTCGTCCAACATGGACCTCCTGCCATCCCACGAGGAGCTGGACAACACGGGCTTCCGAGCTGGTGAGTAACGTCCCGGCTTCCCGTGTCCCCTCAGCTCCAGGTCTCCGTTGGACGTGACCTTTTGTCCTCTCCAGGCTCCCATTCAACAGACCGCAGCTCGCCTCCTCCGGGGTACATTCCCGACGCTCTCCAGCAGGTGGCGAGGAACGGCTCCTTCACCAGCATCAACAGCGAGGGGGAGTTCATCCCAGAGAGCATGGACCAGGTACCAGCACTTTGACTGACCCAAACTGGGCTTCATGTCTTCCAGATCAGGTGGTCCTTTACTACCAGAACTACAGAGGACCCTTCAGATCGTAGGGACAGTTTGGGTCATCAGACCACCTTCCAGAACCAGTTTGGGTTGAGGGCAGGAGGACTCTCTCGGTTTCCCTGGGTTACGGTTAACCTTTTCTCTGGACGTGTTTCTGTCCTCCAGATGTTGGACCCGTTGTCGATGAGCAGTCCGGAGAACTCTGCGTCTGGAAGCTGTCCGTCGTTGGACAGCCCTCTGGACAGGTCAGCACCTAGTTGCTATAGCAATGATTTAAAGCTTGGAAGTTCAGGATGAATCGGGTTGTTTCTCTTTCTTCTGCCAGCGATTACCCCAAGTCCAGGATGCCTCGAGCGCAGAGTTACCCCGACAACCACCAGGACTTTCCAGGTGAATGAATTTAGTTCAAGGTCTGCTGGTCCTTCCTGCATCCTCTGTGGCCTCAGCAGTTAGAAAATATTGTCAGTATTTCACAGCAGAAACCATCAGTATATCATGCAGCCCAGAAAAACTCAGGAAGTGAAATTCATCTCAGCCATTATGCAACAAAACAACCGAAGGCTCAGCTGGCGGATTGCTGCCACCTGGTGGCAGTTGAAGCACATTACAGCCAGGTGGCTGAAGCAAATATGGGAAAAAAAATTTAAAAATGCAAGAGATGAATCTGAAAAATGGATAATATAAATAAATGCTGATGAAAACAAATACAATGATATCAATAAAATCAGTGTTGACTAAAATAAACAGATAAGCGCTGTTAATCAATCTCACGTACTCGCTGCTAAACGTGCTAATGGTGGAGAAACAACGTTACAAGTTAGATATGCTAACTAGCCTTAGCATTCATGACAGGATTTGCTATCAGAAGCGTAACAGAGGGAGAGGGGTGAGCAGCGCCATACATATGGTGATTGACAATGCTAAGACCCGCCCCCTGGTCCTGATTGGTTGGGACAAGGCAGAGGAGATGGTTCTTTAACAGAGTATCACGACACAGAGAAACTGAGTCAGTTTCAATATATAAAAAGATATTTTTTAAAAGTTCTGTTCTGCAGGTAATTATTGATCAATTAATTTGTTTTAAATGTTTTCACTCTTAAAATACAGTAATAATAGTTTCACTTCATTTTTATTTGAGGTCAGAAAATCCTGTAATCTTTTGAAAAAACAAAATGTCTTCTGCAAATAATGTGAATGTTTGTTACGAGATAGAAGGTCAGGAGCCTCATTGTCCGTCTGATGGGGCTCCTGACCTTTGACCCCCTGTGTTTCTGCAGAGTACGACCTCCCTGTGTTTGAGAAGTCGGGGAAAGGCGGGACGTACCCCCGGCGGTACGGCGTTCCCTTCGGCCTGCAGGACTACAGCGACGGTGAGCCGGACTGAAGGAGTCCAGAACTCTGGCCGTTTGAGGCCAATGGGCCCAGACTTCTGGCCGTTTGGTCCAGCGGTTGAAGGTTCTGCTGGTCTCTGCAGGCAGGAAGACGTTCCCTCGCGCTCGGCGGACGCAGGTCCACAGCTTCCGCTCTCCGGTCAGCTTCAGCCCCACGGAGCAGTCGCCCAGCACCAGCAGCGGCAGCAGCGTGTTCACCCCCGACCTGGAGGAGGCCCCGCCCACCGGCCCCGGACCGGCCCCCAACAGGAGGCGGCGCGGCAGCGACATCGAGGCCAGCGCCACGCTGTCCGTCATGGACATCAGTCCGCCAAGCCGCTGTGAGTCCCGCTCCTCACCACAGGACGCTCTTCTTCTGCTGTTCCTTACCGTCTCGGTCTGGTCCTCCGCAGCGCCGCGCGCGCCCACCAACTGGCGGCTGGGGAAGCTCCTGGGCCAGGGCGCCTTCGGCCGGGTCTACCTGTGCTACGACGCGGATACGGGTCGGGAACTGGCCGTCAAGCAGGTCCAGTTTGACCCGGAAAGCCCAGAGACCAGTAAGGAGGTGAGCGCCCTGGAGTGTGAGATCCAGCTGCTGAAGAACCTCTGCCACGAGCGCATCGTCCAGTACTACGGCTGCCTGCGGGACGGCCTGGAGCGCACGCTCTCCATCTTTATGGAGCACATGCCCGGGGTGAGTACTGGTCCTGGTCCTGGTCCTGGTCAAACCCTGGTCCAGTCCTCTGACCTCCTCCTGTCGGGCTGCAGGGCTCCATCAAGGACCAGCTGAAGGCGTACGGCGCGCTGACGGAGAACGTGACACGGCGCTACACGCGGCAGATCCTGGAAGGCGTGTCCTACCTGCACAGCAACATGATCGTCCACAGGGACATCAAAGGTGAGGCGCCGCTTCCTGTCTGCAGCGCCACTTCCTGTCTGCAGAGATGATGACGAAGCGTGCGTTGTTCCCCAGGCGCCAACATCCTGCGGGACTCGGTGGGCAACGTGAAGCTGGGCGACTTTGGCGCCAGCCGGCGGCTGCAGACCATCTGCCTGTCGGGGACGGGCATCAAGTCGGTGACCGGAACGCCGTACTGGATGAGTCCGGAGGTCATCAGCGGCGAGGGCTACGGCCGGAAGGCCGACATCTGGTGAGACGCCACGCGGGTCACAGAGGTTCTGGTCCCAGTCGGCCGGTTCTGGCGTGTTATTGGCGCGGTAATGACGATCCTCCGCTCTCTGATCTCAGGAGTGTGGGCTGCACCGTGGTGGAGATGCTGACCCAGCGGCCGCCCTGGGCCGAGTTCGAGGCCATGGCGGCCATCTTTAAGATCGCCACCCAGCCCACCAACCCGGTGCTGCCGCCACACGTGTCGGACCACTGCAGGGAGTTCCTGCGGCGGATCTTCGTGGAAACCAAGCACCGTCCGTCTGCGGACGAGCTGCTGCGGCACTTCTTCGTACATTGAAGCCCCGCCCACCTGCAGAGCAGCCAATAAGGCCTTAGCCGAGGGGCGGGGCTGCCTCTGGCCCCGCCTCTTCTCCGGAGCAGAAGGACCCGACGTTTGGCTTCAGCACCTTAGCCTGTCAGAGGCCGGTACGTGTTCTGGACCCGACCCGACCCAGAATGTAATCCACTCCAGAACCCAGAGCGACGACCCAACAAAACACTCCCGGAAAGTTCCTCTTCAGTCGGCGCCGTGTGCCTTCTGTGGTTCTAACGGCACCAGACGACCCGGTCCAGCCTGGTACGACCCGGTCCAGAGGTTCTGGCCTCCTGGATGAGCCGCATTCACTCCAAACCCAACCCCAGCTGACCCAGTTCAGCGGTGCCATCCGTTTATGCCTTTTCTGCAGCTGGAACCCAACAGGATCTCAGCCGGGCTCACTGCGTCCGACCAGAACCGACTGGTTCTGATCCGTTCTGCAGCCACTTGCCACCTCTTGAAGAGTGGGCTTCCTCTTCCCACAATTTTAAACGCATCAGAGTTGGGTGCTTTGAAATTGACCGCTGGCGGCAGGTCACATGTTCTGAAGGTTTCTGAGCAGCCAATCAGACGCTGAGCTGGGGGCGGGGCTTCCTAAAGGTGCAGATTCCACTGGCAGGTTGTGTTTACGCTGCAGAACCGGCCGCCGCTCGGTCTGGACGTGTTGCAGAGTCTCCTGGGTCACTCAGCGGCAGCAGCAGCAGCAGGAAGTGGATCAGTAAAGCTCTTCTAGCTTTACTGATCCACGGATCAGAGCAGCCACATCTTAGCTGCTCTGATCCGTTTGCCGGCGGTTCTGGTGCCAACAGGAAGTCCTGCAGGTTGACGCTCCACCACCAGGATCCACTGATGCTTTCTCCCATTTCCTCAGCAGCTGTCGCTGAAGCAGCTTCACAAATCTTTTCTTTGCACATTTTAAACACTGTTTTTCTGTGTGTGTGTGTGTGTGTGTGTGTGTGTGTGTGTGTGTTGAAGGTCCAGTTCACCTCTGCTGAATGTAATGTGTCATTTTCACCTCCAGGGGGCGTCGCTCAGCAGTGGTTGAATTCTTCAGTATTTGTCTGCTGCAGATACACCCACAGTTCTCTCTTTAGCCACTGCTGTCACTCCTGGTGTGTGTGTGTGTGTGTGTGTGTGTGTTCTGACCTGCAGAGGTACAAACATTAAAATAATGATAAAATGTACAGATGTGTAAAATGAAACCGTACCTCTTGTTTCCTTGTTCGTTCTGTCTTGTAAAGGAAGCCATGTTTATAATTCTGATTGGTTTGTGACCAATTCGCCTGTTTATATCAGATCTGTATATCAGTGGTACACATAATTTTTTAATATATATTTTTTATTTTGTTTGTTTTTTTTATGGGAGATTTCCTGCATGGTTGTGTCTGAGAGACGCAGCAGAGCCATTGGATGGTTTCTGCTTTCCAGCTCTGAGTCAGAATTACCATGAAAACAATTAAAGATATTTATTTCACAGATTTCTCTCGTTTCTGCACATTTCATGTCTCTGTAAATGGTTAGGACCAATCTGCAATTTGACTCCATTGTCATAATTAAAAGGATAAATGTTTCAATGTTAAAATATCAACTTTAATGTTCAACAACTTATTTATTGCCACAGTATCAGCCCAAAGTTTAAACAGGAGATTAATCTTCCAACCAATAATTTACGCCCTCTTGTGGCTGTAGAGACCAGCTTCACTGTTTGTGGAATTTTCTGGTTGTTGCAAGAATAAATTAATAAATCTTACGGTGTTTGAATCAAAATCAAATTAACTGTATTAGGGTTTAAAGTCGTTGAAGGGTTGTGTTGACGCAGAAATATAATGAATATAAAACTTAATTTTCAGAGTGCCGTTTAGTTTAATGGTACATTTAGTTCCAGCTAACGATAGTGAAGCTGTTTACTATTGAGTCTTTATGCCCCTTAAATGTTGCTACTTTCTAGTTTATGTAGATTTTCTATGATGGCTGTAATTGTAGCACAGCAGCTAAAACCAGTAAATCGACTTGGATTGTAAGAAAACAAACTTTGTAAAATAAGAAGCTTAGATTTTTCTACTAATTTCTTATAATTCTGTTAGATTAAATTTGTAAAATCGTAACTTTATGTTAAGGTGTTTTATTTTTGATTGAGCCAACAGGAAATGTGCATAAATGTAATTTATTCAGGTTTATATTGATTGTAGTTACCATAACTGGCCGGCAGAGGGCAAATAATCCTCTGTAGCTCTATGAACAGCTGGAGTTTCCAGGTTTCGCCTCCAAATCAACCAGTAAATAAAGTTTTAATCATGTTAGTTTAGGGAGGAAACTGTTTAAAATAAGAAACTATCCTCCAGCTCTGGTTTCTAAAAATGTTAATTTATGTTAGAGCAAAAAGCATGTTTTAGTTTGAAGATAAAAGTGTAAATAATAAATTTAGCTTTATTGCAGTTACCATCAGCGACCACAAGAGGAAGAAAATCTAAAGATCAACTACAGTTTATTTCATAGCAGCAGTTTATGTCCAGATACTGTTGCTTTAACTAGACTAACCATTTAGATCACAAGGTCGGATAATTTGGGAAAATCAAGTTGTGTTTGTTCAAAATTTATTTTGATTAATTTCTATCAAGTAGTTTTAGGAGAAATCCTGATGGGTTTGTTGAAATAAAGGAAAAGCTAAGGACGGTTGTTTGGTCCAGTTTCTTCCATGCTAGTCCCTAAGCAGACCAGAGGATGTTCAGTGGGAGAAAAGGTTTTCAGTCCAATCAGAGTGTGTAGTGTAGCAAATGTTCATGTGTGTGTGAGGCTATTACTTGTAGAAGACTAGGCTGCTATTCAGACTCCTGAGCCCTAGAGTCACCTTTCCCACATGCTGTTCCTACAGGTGGAACCTGGGAGGCTGATACGTACTGTGACCCTGGTTTCAAAAACACGCTCTCCTTTAACACCATAAGGTGGGACCAGCATGACCAGGAGCTCAAAGTGATACTCCGAGGATTCTCCTCTAGATGAGGATCTGGAGGGTTGGAAGCATTTTCTCCCAGAACCAGGATCTAAAGGAGGAAGGAAGGGAGAGAGATGATGCAACATAAGCTCTGGAGAAGCATCAGAAGCTGCCAAAGGTGATGATCTATGTTGGGGTCCATGTTGCCTCTGGGTCCATGTTGGATAAATGTTGTAGCCTGGTAACTAATTAAACCTTTTAATAGTATTTGGCTATGGACCTGGCTATGCTCTGCTGCATTACAACCAGCAGAACAAAGTCAGCATTTCTTGTGGTTGGAGCTGCACTTGGTTGCCAGGTGAAGGGCTCAGCTTGGGGTTGCTATGACAAAATGGTGATGCAACGTTTGAGGTTTTTGTAACAGGATGTCTTGCAGACACCAAGGCTGGGTGTTTCATGTATATTTGTTTTTGCTCTTGTTTCTTCTAGAAGCAGTAAATACCCAAATGGAAGGAAAGAAACATGCAAAAAGTGAATTTTGCATTTTAATTTTTCCTGTGGAACTCAGTACTGCCCTCCTGTGGTCACAGATGGTAATTGAACACTAAGCTCTTCAATGAACCAGATTAATAATAAAACTATTATCAGTGAACTGAAGGACAGTCGCTGCTGTTCAGCATCAGAGTTTAGATCTGCAGCTGCTAATAATCAGTTTGTGTGTAAAACTTGAAGCTGTGGTTATAAGTGGTAACTTCAACTGATATAAAGCTGGAAAATGATGAAGACGTTTCCTGTGATGTCGTTAGAAATAAATCATGGGAACAGTAATAATGCTCATATTGTTTAAGGCAGCCTCACCACAGAGAAGTTTGGAGGAAAAACCGAGTATTTAAATGGTTGTAATTTATTTTTATTTAAACATCTTCAGTCTCTGAACACAAAAATAATCTTCATACATTAGAACCTTAAAGCTAAAAACAACTAAATCAAACTTTAAACTCAACATGGGAGAATAATTCCTTAATCCTTTGGATTCTGCACTGAACTGACAAATGATTTAATAATAAACTAACAAAAAGAGATTAATGATCAAACGCAAATTTATTTAATCACTCAACTAATTTTAACATTTGAGTTCAACAAAATCATTTTAGATAAAATGCTTGTTGCGTTTTATCTAAATGCAAAAAGCTGAACCACATAAAACTTTACAAAAAGTCACATTTACAATTTTTGCATACAGTTGACTGCATGGAACAGAAAACAATAAGAACATTATTAAAAATCAATTTAAACCCCTGAGAATCGATATTTAATAAATAAAAACAACACCTATAAATCATCAGCGCATTATGCCACTGATTCTCTGAGGTCTGAATGAAAAAGCAGAAAATATTTCTGCTGTGACACATTGAGCTCCTGATCCTCTTCCCTCCCAACCTGCATTCCTGCTGTTTCACTATCAAGTAGAGGACAAAAAATCCTTAAAAAGACAACAATAAAAAACGTTAGAATAAAAAAATTCTGAAAATAAACACTTAAAATAAATATCTATTTTGAAAGCTGAAATGATGGAAGCTCCAAGTGTTTCAGTGGAACATCCAGTTTGTGGTGGAAGCTTTTATTCATTTTCATAGAAAAACATTTTTAATTCATTTTCGCCTTTATGAAGGAAGAAGCAGCTGAGAAAGTAAGACCCGACTGTCATGACTTCAGACCTGAACTGGAGGTGATTCCCATGCCTCCATGGTCAGAACATTTGGTCCAGTTTAAGAACCAGAGCGGTTCTCTTCCATAACGTTCAGGTTCTGGATGATTCCGCTGACATCCGGACTGAAACATGGAGACCAGAAAAGAACCAGCCATTCCCACTGCTGACCACCTCTGATTGGCTCAGAGGACACTGGGACTTCCTGTTGGTCACACGACCACTGCTTCATCAGATTTCAAACGTTCTGTTGTCCTTATAAGGAGTTTTATTGACGATGTTGTTGTTGGAGAGTCTAGAAACAGAGCAAAGATGAGACTCACTCAGACCCACCAGGGCAGATCAGGGTTCCTCTGAGGACAAACGTCTGATGAATGTTTACCTCACAGAACCGATGGAGGCGTTGATGGAGACCAGCTGGAGTAACCCAGCAGTGGAGGCATCAGTGATGTGATTGTGACTGAGACTGGAACACAAAGACAAAACCATCATGTTGGTTTCTACTGGGAACAATCAAACTGGGAAAAAGCCCAGTCATATTTCAGAAATTTGACTGAGAACTTCAGCAACTAAAATGAAAGTTATACCCAAAAGTTCGACTTTCTCTGAGGCTGACCAGAAATGTTTCCTGATGGGTCGGGCCAAAATGGCCGA
Source organism: Poecilia picta (assembly GCA_033032245.1). Taxonomy (NCBI): domain Eukaryota; kingdom Metazoa; phylum Chordata; class Actinopteri; order Cyprinodontiformes; family Poeciliidae; genus Poecilia; species Poecilia picta. The sequence continues at coordinate 14,954,976 of CM065354.1, read as the reverse complement.
CAAGATCTCACCAGTCATCACTAAAGTCCCCTAATGGTTGTCCCAAACCTCCCCAATCCAAGATGGCTGACACACTGCAAAACCAGTTAAAAACGGTTCTGCAGGTCCTCCACTTACACAACAGCACCACCCTCAGGATATTTCCCATTGGTGCAGTTGTGTTCACCTTTGCAGAGAGTAACGTTCCCATTCCAAGGCAGGTGGCAGCTACAGAGCGTAGCCACCATCACCACTTGTTGTATTACAACAGTAGACGATGTTTTACAGCATCTGCACGACGGTGTAAAACCTAGGACAGGGTCATCAAACTGGTCCGAACCAGTGATGAATATTTCAAAGATGGAAGCAGACTTCCATCTTCAAGACACGAGAGCTGAAGGAGAAGAAACATCTAACTTTCATTTAAATTCACTTTATTAGTGCTGTTTTTTTCTCCTCTGAATAAATTCCCTGAAATTGAAATGTGAATTTTCCTTAAATTCTTTAAAGTACGTTACAATCCAGGTATTTAATGATGCATTTATTTATTTCGGGGTGTTGGAAGTGTGTGTGTCCAATCTGGATCAGAACCGAGGGTCTGTCCCCAGAGGGGACGGCTGGGACACTTACTCCAGGACTTGGACTTTGTGCAGCTGAGTGCTGAGCTGCAGCAGCAGCTGGTCGGTCAGCTGGCAGTGACTGAGGTCCAGTTCTGTTAGGCCTTCAGACCAGTCCAGCACCAGAACCAGAGCTCCACAGAGCCTCTCATCCACTGGGCTGTGGCTCAGGTCCAGTTCTCCTCCCAGGGCTCTGCACAGGGACATGGCCCGTCTCTCTGTGTCCCCCTGACTGTCCACAAGCAGAGACAGCAGCTGGACCAGAACCGTCTTACTGACTCTAAACAAGAACAACAGAGCAAAGGTCAATGAAGAAGCTCAACACGCTTCAGCTTCATCAGCTTCTTCCTCACCTGAGTCGGACCCGGTCCAGGACAGGAAACAGCAGGTCCAGTCCGCTGTCCTCCACCTCACAGTCTCTCAGGTCCAGCTGTGTGTCTCTGCTGCTGTGTCTCAGGACGGTGGACACGGCCCTGCAGTCAGCAGCCGTCAGGCTCACAGGCCCGGTCCGATCCTCCTCTGACAGAACCACACAGGAGGAGCAGGACAGATCCAACCTGTGCTGCAGAGTCCGCAGCAGCTCTGATGCTGCCCCCTGCTGGCTGTCAGGGGCAGCACAGCAGTGGATGAAGCTCAGCAGGAGATTCCTGTCCACACTGGTGGGACAAAGAAAGAAGACCAAGCAGTTGATGAAGAGGAGGGAACAGTTCATCATGTGACAAAGTCCTGATATCTGACCTGAGATCTGAAACGCTGTGCAGCATAGAGAGGACGGACTGTATTCCTCTGCTGGGATGGAGCTCCACAGCAGCTTCAGTTTAACTCCATCACTGTGTCTGAGGATGAACAGCAGAGCATCACAGTCCTCTGAGTCCAGCTCTGTGCAGTTCAGGTTGATCACATGATCCAGTGACCTCAGGAACCCTGGTATCAGGTGACTGCTGTGATCTATGCAGATCTGCCTGATGGACGTCCTCACTAAGCTGGGACTGGGCCTGAAAGCAGACAGGATTCGCCACAACACTTTGTTCATCAGAAGCTGCTGATGGAAGATCAGACCAACTATTTATTAGAAGACAAAAACCTTTACCTTTGAATCTCCATCCTGTGCAGGAAGGGCAGCAGCTGAGCGGCTCTCTCCTCTAAGAATCGGTTCTTCTTCAGATCCACAGTGATGGTCTGAGCTGTCGGCTGCTGCAGCAGGTAGTGAAGAAGCTCCCAGCTCAATGTGCAGGAGCTCAGGTCTCCACCAACTTTATTAAAGAGGGACGACATCAGGTTCTCGTCCTGGACGTCCTGGAGGAGAACCAGGAGCTGCTGGAGTCTCTTTTCACTCAGTCTGCAGAGATCAGGGATAAAACCGACTGTGTCTCTGATCTGTGTTTAGTTTCTGATGGAGATGATGAAGATGTTTACCTGAGTGAGAGAGGAGCATCATGAAGCAGCAGACTGAAGAGACTCTGAGCAGGGAGTCCAGACTCAGTCAGGTCCAACTGTCCGACCTTCCAGAACCTCAGCAGAGACGCCAGACTGCTGCCGACCTTCAACAGGACTCTCTGTGATGGTTGGGGTTTGGTGGAGACCACAGAAAGCTCTTTGAGGACCAGCGATCGGGTCAACCTGCCTCTGCTCACCCACTGACCCAGGAACAGAACCAGCCTGCTGCAGACTCTGGACCAGACAGAACAGAGATGATGGGCATGAGGACGGATGGTTCAGCAGCAGACAGACAAACAGACGTTTCGGTTCCTGCCTCAGACTCTGCAGCTGTGGAGAGGAGCTGAAGAGGACAGCAGCTGCTCCTACGGACATCTGGCTGCCTGTGAGGCTCAGATCCACTTTAGGTCCACACAGATGGAGAACTCTGCCCACAGAGCTGCAGGTGTCACTGGTCAACACTCCACTTAGAATCAGCTTGTAGTCCAGCAGCTGCAGCAGAGACTCCAGCTGCTGAACCTCCTCTCTGGATTCCTCTGACACAAATGAACAAACGCTCTGGAAGAATCCTGAATCACAGCTGGAACACAGACAAGTGTCAGCATCAACACTCTGTGGCAAACAGGAAGTAAAAACGTCCAGGACAGAGTTGACTTACATGATCTGTGAGATATGAGGCAGAACCTGCAGGAAACTCCCCACCTCACTTTGTGGAAGTGAGTCACCCATCATAAACACTTTTTTCTTCTCTGGTTGGAGTTTCAACACTTCCAGGAGGATGGAGGTTTTTCCCTCTGACAGGTTTGTGATCCACAGAAAAGGAACCGACTGGAAAACTGATGGAAGGAGACTCAGACCAGTTTGAGTCTCACAGTCCTTCACCTGGGTGTACAGGTCCAGCAGGAAGTCATTTTGCCTCCTGCCTTCTTCATCCACTCTCCTCACATTTAACTTCAGATTTTCGTATCTGCAGACTGATGCCAGCATCTGCAGCATCTTCTCTCCTGTCTGCTTTTCTCTCTCTGCTGCAGCGCAGAACAGATTCACTAAGAACCTGGTTCGCTCAGATTCAGCTGAGCTCCAATATGTGAAACTGAAACAAGAAGGAAACATTTAGTTATGATTTGATCTGAGCTGCATTAATATAACCTCACACTAATGAAGGACCTCTGGATATGATGAAATGACGTAAACATGTTCCACCAGAGCAGTGATCTCACACCAGGAACATTGTGACTTATTGAAACACGGGAATGCAAAATAAAAAGAAAATATGAGGATTTGAATGTTGACATCCTGTTAATTACAGGTTATGTTTGCATTACTTTGCTGTTACCCTGCAGAGACTGTGCAGACAGAAGTCGTCTGGTTTTCTAACCAGTTTTTAGATTATGTCTGGTTTTTCAAGAAGCTGTGAGATTGTGCTGAAGTCGCCGTGAACCTTGAACGTTAGAGGAATTAAAGCTGCAGTGACACACACTGAGATTCACCCACAGGAAATACATGGTCAGGAAATGTAAACCCATTTCTTCGACTGTATTTATTTTGTGATCAAATAAGTATGTTAAATTAAATAATTAATCACAGAAATAGTGTAATTGACGTGATACATATTTTCAGTTGACTAACACAATACTGTAATAATTAAATGGTAATAATTATTTCTCCTGGAGATCTGAACAGGAAGTACAGCTTTGGGAGAAGCAGGATGTAGCATTACAGTCGTGAAATTGAAAATGTTCAAGGATATTGTGGAAACTGTTTTAAATAGAAACTTTGTTATGTTCAGATTTTAAACAGCCACAACAAAATCTTAAAAATAAAAAAACTGACAAAATAACTCACTAAGTTTTGTTCCCTTGAGAAGTTTTAATATTACAAAGTGAGACAAACTATTACCTTCACTGGTCCATGTAACAGACTCACCTCCCATAATATTACTGCACAAAGTGAAATATCTTTACCTGAGCTGTGAGATGTGAGGCAGACACTGCAGGAAACTCCTCACTTCACTCTCTTCCTGTGAGCAGTTTCTCACCATCACTGTTTTCTTCTCTGGTTGGAGTTTCATCATTTCCAGGAGGATGGAGGTTTTTCTCTCTGAGAGTTTATGATCCAGACTTCAGGAGCCAACTGGAAAACTGGCTGTAATGATGGAAGGAGACTCAGACCAGTTTGAGTCTCTCTGTCCTTCATCTGGGAGTACAGATCCAGCAGGAAGTCACTCTGAGTTTGAGTGTCCAAAAACACAAAATGGTTGTCTCTTTTATCTAAAGGAAAAGTTTCGTATCTGCAGACTGATGCCAGCATCTGCAGCATCTTCTCTCCTGTCTGTGTTTCTCTTTCTGCTGCAGCGCAGAACAGATCCACCAGGAACTTTGTTTGTTCAGGTCGAACTGATGTCCACAGATTCACACTGAAACTGAAACTACAAGACAAGCATTTAGTTCTGGTTTGATCTCTCCATGTCACGTTCAATACATTAAGTTACACATTCTGATGAGACTTGTTTGTCAAATTTAAAATACATTTTCAAAAGAATCTATAAGCAGGTATTAAATATGCATTTAAATAAACCAACAGTCCTGTGTTAACCTTTGAATGCTGGTAGAGACCTAAATCTGGATTAGACGAAGACAGAGCGGACATCCACAAGCCCATCCACAAGTCCTGGGCTGACATGGGCACATGAGGAGGAACCCATCAACAATCAATTGGTCAGATTTAACATCAGTTAGAAAAAAATGTGGATCTGTAAACTTAGGTTTCGAGTTGTAAATCCCTTTCAGATGAAGGTTCACCAGCGAGTGGACTGACCCTCCACAGGAAGGAAGACATTGTTCCCTCTGTCCTGTTCGATCATCACTGAGTGGATTGGCTCTTTCAAAAAGCCAGAAGGTCGGCAATCTGAGGTCCATCAGGGCTGACCAGGACTTTCACAGCTTTACGCCAGCAGAAGACCAGCTAACATTTCTCCAGACCTGACTCATCGTGGTGATGAGCTGCTTTGACTTTTACCCAAATGCAGGGCTGGTTGCCAGGTCTCTGCAGCGCTGAATTACTGAATAACTACAGAGGGAATTCAGACATTTCATTCAGGTTCTTGGAGAACAGATCCGTCTAAAAGTTTCAGGATGGACTTAGGCAGCCCTGGTCTACAGTTTAATACAATTAATATGGACCATTTAAGTTTAATCAATATGTACCATTAATTTAAAAAAATTAATGTCAAAATTTAAACAACGATCCAAAAACTGAAGAGTCACTGCAAACTGATACAATCTGTTCTCCTTCAGAATTGGCAATAAGCAGGAATAAGCAGTGGAAATGTGCTGAGGGTTAAAGTCCGAAAATTGGTGAAGCACAGAGATTTAAAATTCAGTCTGATTTACCTGAGCTGTGAAATGTGAGGCAGACACTGCAGGAAAATCCCCACTTTACTCTCTCCATGTGAGCAGTTTGTCACCATCACTGGTTTCTTCTCTGGTTGGAGTTTCATCAGTTCCAGGAGGATGGAGGTTTTTATCTTTGAGAGGTTTATGAACCAGATTGGAGGAGCCGACTGGAAAACTGACTGTAATGTCGGAAGGAAACTCAGACCAGTTTGAGTCTCTCTGTCCTTCAACTGGGAGAACAGCCTCAGCAGGAAGTTACTCTGGTCATCATAATCAGTGTAACGTTCATTTAAAGGGAAAGTATCATATCTGCAGACTGATGCCAGCATCTGCAGCATCTTCTCTCCTGTCTGCTTTTCTCTCTCTGCTGCAGCGCAGAACAGATCCACCAGGAACTTTGTTTGTTCAGAAAACATACGTTTCTTAACTTTGAAGCTGGAAAAAGAAGAAATCATTTAATGGTGATTTAATCTGAGCTGCATGAATAAGGCCACACACTACTGATGGACTCCATCTTTGATTTCTGTGAAACAAGTGAAATAATGCTTTAAAAGAACAGCTCGTAATATTTTTATATTGTTACAGAATCACAAACATTTAACCTAAGATTCTGATGACCAAACTGTTTATGGTGGACAAGCTTTAAGACTGAAATTATAAGTACACCTAAACACTAAACACACATGCACACACACACACACACACACACCACTGCAGGAGGCAGGGAACATGGGACAGTATTTATGGTGGATGGGCCCCAAAGGTTGTATTTAGCCAAGGTTCATGTATACATGTATTTCTTCTCCTCCGGCGCTTCGACTCACTTTTACAGCCGTTTTAAGTTCATGGTATAAGCAAATAATTAATATTAATATTAATAAAGTTATTTAAATTGAAACAACAAATGAATATTTACTTAAAATACAATTGACATTCACAGACATTTTGGAAAAGTACATTTTCTGGTATTATGGACAATGTTTGACATTAACTTTGTGAAATGATAAAAAAAATATTTCATCAAATACAGATTTTGTGCAAATAGTGCAGTAAATGTCATGAAATCAGGTGGTTTGCCTAGTGTAGGAACCTAATTCAGCATTTATTCTTGGAGTTGGTGTCACAGAAGCTACAGATTTCTGAGATTATTGATGTTTTTGACTGCCAGGAAGTTACTGATGGTTCCAACAGAACCAGTGGATTCTGGAGAGAGGAACCAAATCTTTCTAACTGCCGTCTGTGGCGGCACATGGCATGAAAAGCCATCGCTGCTGGAGGAATTACCCCACCCAAAACGGTTGGAGGATGCAGTCCGACTACCATCTGCTCCACCTCAGCCCGCAGCTGACCTCACAATATGGACTAATGAGCCTTTTTTCTGCTTTAAACTAATCTTGTTACCTAAATATTTTTGTCAATTTTCTCATCCAGTGACACTGAAAAGGAAAACAATTTGTATTTCAATTTTTGTATTTCAAAACACAATAAAATAACTACTTGATGCCTGTAAAAAATCAAATGAACAAAAGATACAACTACCCAAAATGCCAACACAGCATTAATATAAACCTCTGAACCAAAACATAAAATCATGGGAAGCTTTTTGCACAATATAGCCAACAAGGGACCAGCCGGGGGGCGTGGGGCGGAAGAGAGACAGAGGCTGCGGCGGCAGCGTGTCGGTTGGTCTGTGCTAACCAGAAAGCAGTTGGGCACAATATTGCAACGCCAACACCGTGAGTAAAACGACTGGGGCAGACTACTACTGTATATAACGTACTCGGGGACCACGTCTTCATTATTACACATCCACATTTATAGAGAACAGAATAAATCTTGTCCTGTATAGATGCAATACGGGACGGGTGGCAACTGTAGCGTCTATTCTATGCACCTTACAGTGAGGAAAATACGGTAACTTTGTCCCACAGTTACTTAGTGAAAGAGTTTTGTGACTCTTGTCATTTCTGACCCACCAAAAGTTAAGAATTAGAGAATAAGGCTGAACATTTAAGAAGAATACTGATTTTCTTTCATTAAACAACTTATTCCTTTAGGAAGCAGTGAGTGAAAATGAGTTCAGGTAGCTACAAAGACTAAATGTGCCTCGATCTGTAATGGTGACATGTGCCCGGTGTTTTATTTTGAGTCCATCAATGTCATGTCCCTCATCTCCCTGACTCCCTGCAGTTGTGTCGCTCCCTGATCGCTTCCCTTCTTAAGCCTCCCTCTGCTACCCACACACTGCCTGATTATTGAACGCTTTACGCCAGTAGTGTCTAGCTCTCCATCCACGCCCCTTGTGTTACTGCCTCGCTCTTGTTCCCTGGATTTCCCCCTTTTGCCTGACCCACGTCGGACTGCTGCTTTTGCCTACCCGGATCTTGACCCTGCCTGTTTCTCTGACGCCGCTCACGCTCACTCCCTCGGACTCTGCTACCTTCCCCTTGTGTATGACCTCGGCCCGGCTGACCAAGAACTTGGATCTGGACTCTATTCCTCTGACTCTGTTGTGAGAACGTTGCCCTCCATCAGCGCCTCTCCCCCGCCCCCACGCACCATCCTCTAGCCAGGCTACAGCTGCCCATCCAGTGTGCCGCTCGTTGCTGTCTCAATAAAGATCTGAGGTTTTCTGCTCACTCCTGTCTCGTGGCTGATTTCGGGTCCTCCTAGTTTGCTGTTACACGATCTACCTGATCATCAGCACTGACCTCCATCATCTTGAACTGTGACTTTGACCTCCTTCTTTCTTTTCTTCCCACCTGTAAACCACTTTGTGTTGGTCTTTCACATTACAGGGAAACATTTTCATGTATGTGAAGAAATACTGAAAAGTTCAAGGGGTGTGAATACTTCTGCAAGCCACTGTATTTGTAGTAATCATTTAAAGTATATTTGAATAATTAGAAAAGTGCTATGTAAAATGTATTATTATTAAAACATTACAGCTTCACCTTTATGACTCTACAGGCATTTTATTGTGAGCATAACCTGAAATAATTTATGTTTATGATCCAGTGAACATTTATTAGTAAGCAATGATATACAGCATCAGTGCGTATTTATTGAAGTGACAATTGACTCGCGTCACATGACTCAATAAACTTATAAAATGTCAATTTTGTTATTTACATACAATAACATGTTGGATATTTTTAATACTTTATCTTTTAAGTTGTTCTTCCTCATGTTTTTGTTTGTTTAACTCAAGATGCTCAAAAGCAGGAAGATGCCCAGAGCCGTACCTGTTCCATGATCCCTGCCAGGTTTAACATCATTTATGGTGATCAGATACCAGTAAATATCTTTACCTGAGCTGTGAGATGTGAGGCAGACACTGCAGGAAAATCCTCACTTCACTCTCTTCCTGTGAGCAGCGTTTAAGCTTCACTGGTTTCTTCTCTGGTTGGAGTTTCATCACTTCCAGGAGGATGGAGGTTTTTATCTTAGAAAGATTTATGATCCAGACTTTAGGAGCTGACTGGAAAACTGACTGTAATGATGGAAGGAGACTCAGACCAGTTTGAGTCTCTCTGTCCTTCATCTGGGAGTACAGATCCAGCAGGAAGTCATTTTGATGATCTGCTTCATAATCTTCATCCTCATCTTCATCTTCATCATCAAGATAGTCATATTTATCACTGAAGTAATAGTTTATATATCTGTTATCTAAAGGAAAAGTTTCGTATCTGCAGGCTGATGCCAGCATCTGCAGCATCTTCTCTCCTGTCTGCGTTTCTCTCTCTGCTGCAGCGCAGAACAGATCCACCAGGAACTTTGTTTGGTCAGGTACAGCTGAGCCCCAAGGACCGAAACTGAAACAAGAAGGAAATATTTAGTGAAAAGAGGATGAATGTGAATTTGATCAAAATAATATTTGTTTTATTTGTCCTTCTCCTTTGGATCTGGAACTGGTTGAGCAAATATCCAACTGCTAGACCTATTTTAGTCTAAGACTAATCTCATTTACTTTAGATCATTTGTTCCATGTCCCAAATATTTTTATACAAACTGGCTTTTATGCTCCCATATTTACACCGGTCTGATACCACTACATATCATTCAGGTTATTTCAGGTTTATTCTTACATATTTTGATGCAAACAAATTAATTATTCAAAGCTAATTTGGCCTAATTTCCAAACTCCCATAAATTAACTTAGTTTGTCAGAAATTTTATTTCTACCGTTTTACGTTTTGGTACCGCACTGGTTTTTCTTTTTTCATTTTACTTGAATGTCACTAGTTTGATGATAGCCAACAAGGGACCAGCCGGGGGGCATGGGGCGGAAGAGAGACAGATGAAAGTATTTTAACAGGAAGGATGAATTATTGTTAATAACCAAGTTTATTTTATTATTATTATTTATGTCCTTTATTTAACCAGGTAAACCCCACTGAGATCTAGATCTCATTTTCAAGAGGGACCTGGGCAGAAGACTACAACACACAGCAACCTGGTTACAAAATAACCAATAATTTATCTAACACTGTTAATGATTGTTGTTGGCATTTATTAGTTATCCACAGCTAAACCAAACCTATTGCTGCCAACAATTTAATTAGCTATTAATTTTATTCATTATAACTACAATTTGTTCACACAATGTTACAATTTATTATCAGTTCTGAGTGCAGTATTAAATCAGAACTCATTTTCAATTTAGTTCACAGTAAGAAGTAAATATCTTTACCTGAGCTGTGAGATGTGAGGCAGACACTGCAGGAAAATCCTCACTTCACTCTCTTCCTGTGAGCAGTCTGTCAGCTCCACTGGCTTCTTCTCTGGTTGGAGTTTCATCACTTCCAGGAGGATGGAGGTTTTTCTCTCTGAGAGGTTTATGATCCAGACTTAGGAGCTGCTGACTGGAAAACTGGCTGTAATGATGGAAGGAGACTCAGACCGATTTGAGTCTCTCTGTCCTTCATCTGGGAGTACAGATCCAGCAGGAAGTCACTCTGATCCTCATCAGGACGATCAGGATATTCATTCCACTCGCATGTGACTCTTACATTAACTGGAAAACCTTCAGAGAAAACTGATGCTAACGTCTCCACCACCTTCTCTCCGCTCTGCTGTTGTCTCTGTACTGCTGCACAGAACAGATTCAGTAAGAACCTGGTTTGTTTTTCAGAATCGAAGTTCCAAAGATGAAACCTGAAACATGAAGCAAACATTTAATTTGAACTCAGCTGCATTAATACTGATACACAGTTTTATAAATGTGTGTCTTCTATGGGATGAAATCACAAGGTAAGCACATCTTGAATTTTTGTAGTTTTTATTACACATTTCTAATGTGCAGTAATACTTCTGAAGTTGGAAATGAGCCAGTTTATCCAAACAGCTGAAAATTATGAATAAATAACACAAATCAACACAATTTCTCTAAGATTGACAGAAAGTCTTAGAGAAATTGACTGTAATTATCAAACAGCTGCTGAGCTTATTATAGGAGTTACTTCTGAGTGAAACTCTGATAAAAACATTAAAGGGTTAAAAGAGGAGCCATGTTGACTTAATGGAGGCGGAGCTTCAGAAAGAGCAGGAGTTTTTAAAGAGACAGAGACCCAATCTGAAGCGTTAAATAACTCAAACTTCTTTTAATTCATGTTTGATTTTAGGCAGCATCTTATAACAACTGAAGGTAGCAGGTACTGATTGTGCTGTAAAATGGAAAACACATGATACTGCCCCTTTAATGTTCAGTGTTTGTTAAATAACTTGGACAATATTTATATTTGGTCATGTGTTTCGTGCCATATTTTATCCCAACAACATGAAGCAAACAAAAATGTTCTGTGCCACATTTGTGGGCGATAGAAACTCCTTCCTCCAGGATCCAGACATAATGCTCTAAGCTACCATAAACTGATGGTTTGCTACCCTTATCTGGCAACCCTGCAGCTGAAAATCAGCTGTTCTGGAGGACATTCTAATCTGTCTCTTGTCTCTTTCTTAAAATACTTTTTAAAGGTTCCCAAAGTATTTGAGATGCAATGTCTGTATTTATGCCTCCATCTCAGCAACCTGACTGCAGACATATCTTCAAGTGTTTGGACCTGCTTCTTAAACATGTTTAATATACTGTACATGGTAGGAAATTATCATATTTTAGATCCCCCTTTCAGTATTTTTGTACTTTCTGATGATCAGTTTTATATTTTATTAAAAGATTCTATTCAAATCTGACATTAATTATCTAGAATGTACCTGAGCTGTGAGATGTGAGGCAGACACTGCAGGAAAATCCCCACTTCACTCTCTTCATATGACCAGTCTGTCAGATTCACTGGTTTCCTCTCTGGTTGGAGCTTCATCACTTCCAGGAGGATGGAGGTTTTTCTCTCTGAGAGGTTTATGAACCAAACTGGAGACGTTGACTGGAAAACTGGCTGTAATGATGGAAGGAGACTCAGACCAGTTTGAGTCTCTCTGTCCTTCATCTGGGAGTACAGATCCAGCAGGAAGTTACTCTGATCCTGAGCTTCACAAACATAATTCTCATCATAATAGTAACCATCATCATCATCATTGTAACCATCATCATTGTAATCATAATATTTATCATCCATGCAGCTTTCCTTTGAGGGGAAAGTTTCATATCTGCAGACTGATGCCAGCATCTCCAGGATCCTCTTCCCTGTCTGCTGTTCTCTCTTTGCTGCTGCACAGAACAGATTCACCAGAAACCTGGCTCGTTCACCAAAACCTGAGCTCCGGAGATCAAACCTGCAACATGGAGAAAACATTTAATGATGATTTGATCCGAGACACATTAACAGATCTACACGTCCTGACTGATGTCTGTTCAGCATAGAATGGAAATACAACTTAAAGACGTTCAGAGCAGCTCGACATATTTTAAACTTTGACTAACAACATAAAAATAAGAACTGCTGCAGAATTCTGCAGAATAGATTTAACGCCAAATACAGTATTTCACTACATATTAAACAAAATTTAGTGAAATATCACTAATTATTAAGAATACAATTTCAAAGCAAAATTCTGTAACAGGTCTAAATTGTAAATATATTTAACAAAATGCATTTTATTCAGGCTTCACAGTGGCGCAGTTGGTAGAGCTGTTGCCTTGCAGCAAGAAGGCTCTGGGTTCGATTCCCGGCCCCGGCCTTTCTGCATGGAGTTTGCATGTTCTCCCTGTGCATGGTGGGTTTTCTCCGGGTTCTCCAGTTTCCTCCCACAGTCCAAAAACATGACTGTCAGGTTAATTGGTCTGTCTAAATTGCCCCTAGGTGTGAGTGTGTGTGTGTGCATGGTTGTTTGTCCTGTGTGTCTCTGTGTTGCCCTGCGACAGACTGGCGACCTGTCCAGGGCGTACCCCGCCTCTCGCCCGGAACGCCAGCTGGAGATAGGCACCAGCACCTCCCGACCCCATTAAGGGACAAGGGTGTAGGAAAATGGATGGATGGATGCATTTTATTCAAGGTAGATGGAAAGACAGACAGTCTTATAGCCAGCTGCTCTACAACAGAAAACAATACTTTTATTTTATGCTAATGTCAAGGATTCAAACCAAAACCTCCTCTGGGGAGATCGGACCATGAGCTGGTTCCTCTCTGCTCTGAGTATGAGTCTCTGGTGAAGAGACGACCAGTTGGGAAGATTTTAGGAAATGGTGACAGGAAGCAGAAGAGGCCCTTCAGGCTTGCTTGAAGCAACTGATCAGATCGCTCTCTAACATGTATAATGAGGTTTCTACATTATACAAATAAATTATATATACTCAGAATACCTCTAATAATGTCAATAGCCTCTTTGTGCAAATGTTGTGTTCACAGCTGTAGTTGGTCAAATTCTTTCTGTTCGTCTTTGAAGGTATTTTAATTGTTCCTCTCTGCCTGTCTGCACAAATCCAACTCTCAGCCATGCCTCCAAAAACTTTCAGCATGACAGTATGTTAACACAATGATACAGAAATATTACTCAATATTTAACAATTTCAAAAGGAAAAGACCGTATGAAGCAATATACAGTAGAATATCTTTACCACAGCTGTGAGATATGAGGCAGACACTGCAGGAAAATCCTCACTTCACTCTTCTCATGTGAGCAGTTTGTCACCATCACTGGTTTCCTCTCTGGCTGGAGTTTCATCACTTCCAGGAGGATGGAGGTTTTTCTCTCTGAGAGGTTTATGATCCAGATTTTAAGAGCCGACTGGAAAACTGACTGTAATGATGGAAGGAGACTGAGACCAGTTTGAGTCTCTCTGTCCTTCATCTGGGAGAACAGCCTCAGCAGGAAGTCAGTCCGATTTCTATCTCCCTTGAAAGGGTTAGATGAATAGAAACTTGAAAATCTCCAAACTGATGTTACCAGTTCCACCATCTTCTGTCCTGTCTGCTGTTCTTTTTCTGCTGCTGCACAGAACAGATTCACCAGGAATCTGTTTTCTTCTGAATGTTTTGATGTCAGAAACACAAAACTGCAAATATAATGATGAAAAACAAACTGTGGTGTTAAAATGTTCATATTTGCAGGTTCAGTCAGACTAAAAGGGCACAGAATCACCTTGGCTCACCGTATTGAGCTGATGTTTGATAAAACCTCTACCAGGTACTCATGCAGACCCCTTAATCTTGGAGCCCAGAGGTGATGGTACAAGCAGACATCGACCTTTGTAGGAGCTTTCTGCATGACCCTCACAGCTCTTTCAAAAAGCTGCTTTTCCCCCCTCACTGGAAGATGTATCTGGTTACCATCAAGGTGCAACAAGGCTTCATAGTCCATCTGTGAAAAAACAATAGTCTCAAGCATTTTGTAGAAAGTTATTTTGACATGAAAATGTTTCAACAAAATGATGAATGAATTTGCCTGCAGACTTTGGTTGTCTATTTGTCCTTCACTGAGAAGCACAATCTTCCAGAGCTGCTGTCGAAAAGCACCAGTCCTGCAATTTAAAAATACCTTTAGCATTAAACATTTCATAACTAACTTTTTATAAAATACGATTCTGAGCATTAGCAACCCCTAAAAAATAGTTTCACTGTACCATTCAACATTTTGGAGGCATCCACTCAGTTGTCTCATTCCTTGTGCAGATATCGTCACATCCTTAAGGTTCACATTTATTTTCCTGTCCGTTGATTGACTGATCACATAGGACACAGCACAGCAAGAATGAGGGTCCAGATTCTTTCCACTGAGGTCTAGATGATAGTTCAGTTTGTCCAGAAAGGAAATACAGGATTCAGAGCTCTGGGACTCGTAAAAACATTGGCATAAGAACAGCATGTCCACATGAAGCTTACTGCCATGAGACAAAACTGTGTCAATCAAATCTTTAGTGACCCGTTGTTGTGTTTCCTTGAGCTCCTCAGCTGGAGTCAGACAGATCATCAAACTGGGACTCTTCTCATTCAACAAACGGCACATGAACGGGATCAGATGCTTCATGTGTTTCTTCTCCTCAGTGAGCAAATGCTGCAAAACCTCCCTGATCTTATCAGGATTCTTCAGAAGCCACAGAGCTGCAAAAAACTCCTGCATGGTGTAATGGAGGAAAGCATAAAGGGTTATGGTTTCAGTAAGAGCAACTTTCACATCCAGAGTTTTCAGGAAGGAAAGGACACAGCCGTCTTCACAGGAAATATCTTCCAGGTTCACAGTTTTTCTTTCAGTTGCATTAAAAGCAGCTTCAGCCAGAGACAGGATTTCGTTGCTCTTGGATTTGATGAACTTATTGAGATTCTTAATCTTGATTTTGTTGCTGTTCATCTGGAGACCAAACCGAACAATATTGATGTATATTTCAGTGACAGTTCTGGGCTGCAGAGATTCTTCTGATGAAAAGCTGGCAGCCACCATCAATGCGTACATTGGAACATGACAAAGAGTCAACAGCTCCACGTTACTCAGGACCTTCCTATGATTTTCACCCAGAACTGAAGACAAATATCTGCTTATTGTTTCCTCACTAAAGCCTTTCACCTCCACTCTGAGCCAGTCTTTCTTATCCTTATCTTCTGGTCTGCAGTTATCCTCATCTTCTGGTCTGCAGGTGATGATGATTTTTGCATAGGGTAGATTTTTCTTAAGTTTCTTCACAACCAATAAAGTGAAATCTGTGACTCCATCTAAAATGATGATAAGATTATCAGAGTGGCTCATCATATCTGCTAATACTTCATCTTTGCCTCCATCTGGTTCACAGTACACATTAAACAGAAGATCCTCCAAACTTATGTTTGGTGGGATGTTGGTTAACTCCCTCATGTCAAAGTAAAGCATGTAGTCCAGGTCCTTGTTGTCTCTTTCTGACCACAGTCTCAACATTTCATGACTCAGCGCCGTCTTTCCCATCCCAGGTTTTCCAACCAGGAGGATGTTTTTATCATGTTTCAGCAGGTCACTGGGGGAGATTTCTGGTTTGCTCTCTGGAATGTAAGTTCTTAACTTTTTAGAACGACACATGTTGCTTTTCTTGTTTTTAAATGTCTTTACTTTGGATGGAGTAGTTGTCCCTTCTGTATTTAATACAAGGGAATAAAATGACAGTTCAGGCTTCTTGTTTTCTTCAAAAAGATTTCCACTTCCCCTCCAAATATCGTTAGAAAGTGTTCCTGCTTCTGACTTCAACTTTGCTTGATATCTGTGGCACGGCTTTGATCCTGAGATTAAATAATGATAAAGAATCAAATTTAAATTAACTTTCACTTCACTTATATTGCCTTCACTTGCTAAAAATAGATATATTTCACACAAAGTCTGGATCTAGTTAAGTAAAAAAAAATCAATGAAACTTTTTAAAATAAATATTTTGGATACCTTTGATGTAGTCAACATAAATGCTGTCATCGTCCTTGAAAGGAAAGCAGCTGATCCAGTGATGCAGATCAGGTCTTTTAGCTTTAGTTGAAGCTGAATGCTTGTTCTTGAGGTGAGGAGCTGGTAAGGTTCTGCTCCTCGTCTCATAAAGGATCCTCAGTAACCTGTAGCAGGCTTCTTCCCCTTTCTTAGTGACTGAGTCCAGTATTGCTCTGGTTCTGTTGAAGTCATGTTTCTTTGCCTCTATGTCACTCACCTCTTCTTCAATGAGAACTTTCTGCTGATATAAGTTCTCCAGAATCACTGACAGACTTGTCAATTGTCCAACCAGGTCAACTCTGGCATTCTTGATATATTCTGAGGCAGATTGCGATGAACAAGCCATGACTGCTGACTTCAGTTTGTTCTGCAAACAGATCCAACATCACTGACCTGAAAAACACAACACGAATGTATTACTATGCCAGTTATAAATAAGTATCAAACTTAAGGAAGTGCCCACACCTAACACAACACTTTATCGGTTAAACTTGTGTAGTACATCAAGTACAAAATAGAATAAGAACGTTTTAACAGGCTAGTTTCAGGAAACACCGATAATTACTGCATTGTTGATGGAACAGGAATTCAGCATAATAACGAATTAATATTCACCTATTTTAAACATATTTTAGCTGGACTGTCAATAAAGATTCAAGTTGAACTTATCTTGCTATAAAGACAGACGACAGTACTATCTTAAAAACCGACATGAAAATGTTCGACAAGGAGATAATAAAAATATAAATCAATACTTAAAGTAACTCATTAACAGGTAGGATCGCCGTTTTTATGTCTCAAATTTTACATTTTCAAAACGAAGATAAAATGACGTGGAACAGCTTAGTGCAATAAATATAAATGTACTTCCGGTGTAAATACATACAATTTAATGAGGAATTCACAGAACTCAAACTAAAGAGTTCATCAATAAACTTGTCCGTCTGCTCTAGAACATACAAAACAACGGGCTCAAATACATCCTGAAAAAAAAGACACGAAATGCGATAAGGAAGAATTACCGCAAACTTCTGGCAAATCAAAACCTCCGCAGAGTAAGGATGTGTATCGACCGTGCAGTCCGCGCATGCGCAGTGCCATAAAACAGCACTAATTCACGTGCATCCACTAGATGGCCAGTTAGGTTATGAAAAGTTGACAAAGATCGACCGTCAGTCTTTATTGAAATGTTCCTTTATATCCAAAATCATTCATACTTCTGGCAGATTTAAAGTTCTTTCTACCAATAATTTTAAGAAATGTTTCCACTCTACACAACTGTAGAACACTGAGTCTAAAAGAACAATTTAAATCCCACAACAGGCCACAATAAAAACAATCATTCTATCAAAGTTGTATTTGATTGTTTTCAGAGCACAGTGGTCAATTTTCAAGCTGTGGACAATAAAACATTTGTTTATGTCTGGTTTTAATAATTTGCCAACCTCAGAAATTTAATCTTAATGCAGCCAATCAGATTTTCCATGTGATTCTTTCCATTTTATGCTCAGACTGTAAATGGTATTATTTTCATTAGGTATAAATGTTTCCAGGAGTAGAAATAATATCATTTGGAAGAACATTAAAAGTCCTTTCAAATAACCCTAATTTCATATTATAGATTAAAGGCTAAAACCCATTTCGTTAATTTATAGTCCTGGATTCATTTGTCTCCCTTAATTCATTCATTATAAAACTGGAAGAATCTGAATTTCACCTTTTATCTGTTGCCTTTCAGGCTACTTACAGCAGGAGCCAAAGAAACATGGCGTTTCTGGGCTTTATTTATTTCCTGAAGTTTCTGGAGAAAGGAACAAGATGTGTGATGAAACTTTTAGCAGGTTAGAGCAGAAAGACATTTCTGCCAGCAGCTGGTGGGAAGATTAGCAGCTACATCTGAACTGACAAGATAAAAGTTTCTCAAACTCATTTATGTCAAAATTTTATGGCTGAATAACATGAAAATTAATTTCTATAATGTGTGTTTTTTAGAACTATTAATGTAACAATGCTCTGCTTCAATCAACTTGGAAAGATTTAAAATCTGCCTTATGTCTACTTCCATCTCATTAATGATGAGGTTTAAGACAGTCGGCCTGATGGATATAAACATCTAAATTTGTTGTGATGCTTGGCATAATGCTGCACAATGGATGAGTTGGTGCTGCTGGAAGACGTAAAAGGGAGAATCAGGAGGGCAGGTTTTCAGGGATCAACATCTTCTGGCTCATGGTGATGACTGGCTTATAATCCATGTAGAACATTGATGCTGGATCTGTGTGCTGAGGTTGGTCCAGTATTAAAAGTTAAAACCTTAAATGCTGGTTATTTAAGGTCCAACATCATCTTTCTAAGCCCCTCATACAGCAGCACTTACTGCATAATGTAATCTCCAATCTTAAGTTCCCATTTCTGCAAACATCAAAATGTTCTTTTCTATTCATTTCCCTCAGTGGGGGAGCATGGTGTCGCATTTAAACGTGCTGCATCCAGGGACCTGAGGACTGAACTCACCAGACTCTCAGAAAGCAGCTCCTGGTTTCTCCTCCTCCACCAATGGATTCACTTTCTGGCTTGGTTCCCATGGAGGCAGTGAAGCAGGTGATTACCTGAGTTCGTCTTAACTTTGTTAAATCCTTTCTTGTGGAGTACTACAGGGCAGGGCAGATCTCAATACTCTACAAATACTTTCATTTGGCAATATTATCTTGGAAAAATTTATTCTGTTAGCCAGTTGATATGGGTGTGTTTATATTGCTGTGATCTTTGACCTCATGGGTTTACAGCTCAAACTAAAGGTTCGGGAATGAGAGCAGCAGAAGTCAGATCAACAGGACTCAGCATGCTGAGCAGAAAGGTAAATGTCTGTTTAATACTGTTTTATGTCAGTATTTAACATTTGAATGCTGATTTTCTCTACTGTGATGAATTCAGGATCAGATTTCACTGGATTTTGAACCAGTTCCTGTGTGTTCACTGTTTAGCCTCAGTGCTGCTGATGTTTCACAACAACATGACTTTTCTTTCAGGTTCTTCTCTAATCGTTTTATCTCCAAGCAGTTTCCAACATGAGCAGGTAAACCAACAGATGTGTTGTTTTTCTGTTTGTCAGTATATTGTGTCCCTGATGGCGACACTTCAGCAAGGGGTGGAGTTTTATGAAAGTGGACTTTGTTTTGTTTACTGTATCTTATGTAAAATATATTTTAAAAAAATTGAAACAAAGAGTCTCTATTAAAGCGCTGCCTTTTAGTTTGATAGATTTAGGATTTCTACAAAGATCTATTTTCCACCTAAATTCAGTCATAGCTTCCTTCCTGCCTCCAAAAAGTTTCAACTTGCACTCAGACTAAGAAATTGTCACACCTAAGCTCTGGCTCTCTGAAGCTCCTCCAGAGTTACTATGGGTGTCTTTGCTGGCTCCCAGAAAATATACACAAACTTGAAAGTAATTTGACTCAAAGTAATATAGAAAATGTTTAAGTTTTCCATCATTGTCCACAAATCTTCAACAGAGTTGAAGTTGGTGCTGCAGGAACAACCAGCTGTGTTCATTTCAAACTATCTAGTAATCTGGGATTTGGAGATAATACTCTTCATTCTTTATCATCCAGTTTGAACCAGAAACTGTTACTGATACTGCAGTAAGAGTTACTTATTAATCACTTTTATGGCTCTTTCCGTAAATCTCTGTCTATATCCTGCTTTATTTGGAAGCGACAGGATAGTTTCAACTTTGAGTTCATTGTTCTCACTTCTTCTGTTTTCCAAAAAGAGGTTAATGAATGTTTAAGGATTTATTGTTTTGAACTGGATTTTCCTTCAGGGAATTTCTGAAACTCACAACAAACATAAACATAGAATCTGGATCTAGTGACAAGAAGCTGCCATGGCTGAATTTGAATTTGGAGAACTATTTTATTTAGATTAAAACTCGTCAAACATTTTTTTTGTATCAGGTCTGCAAAGAAAAAAGGAGAGCCTCCTGAACCCAGCAGTGTGTCTGTGAGGAGTGATCATTCTGCAGACTTTCCTATGAACTTTAAAGGCAAACTGGACATTTTTGAAGGAAGGTGAGAGACATTTTCAGTTTGTTTTGAACTGGATTTTCCTTCAGGGAATTTCTAAAACTCACAACAAACATAAACATAGAAACTGGATCTAGTGACAAGAAGCTGTCATGGCTGAATTTGAATTTAGGCAACTACTTTATTTAGATTAAAACTCGTCAGACATTTTTTTTGTATCAGGTCTGCAAA
Organism: Poecilia picta; assembly: GCA_033032245.1. Classification (NCBI taxonomy): domain Eukaryota; kingdom Metazoa; phylum Chordata; class Actinopteri; order Cyprinodontiformes; family Poeciliidae; genus Poecilia; species Poecilia picta. Next base: position 14,934,456 of record CM065354.1, on the reverse strand, counting down.
GAAAAAAGGAGAGCCTCCTGAACCCAGCAGTGTGTCTGTGAGGAGTGATCATTCTGCAGATTTTCCTATGAACTTTAAAGGCAAACTGGACATTTTTGAAAGAAGGTGAAAGACATTTGGCTTTCTTACATAAAGACCTTGGGACAGATTATCTGCTGCCTTCACTCGTCAACCTTATTTTGCATCTTTATGGGTTTGGACAGGAAGCAACTTGAGAGGAGACACACATCAGATTCCATCTCAGTTTCAGTGAAAAGTGACCGACCTGTCAGCCGTCCTTTAAACTTTAAAACAGCTGACTCATCTGATGATGGGGGAAGGTTCATATCTTCTTTTATTTGAAAAATCTTGTCACAGAATAAAATTTCAGCAGAAAATGATTTATTTCTCACATGACCTTAGTCTCTTTCCTCAATGTTGTTCCAGGAATTTTCCAGAGAACGACTCAGTACTCGGCTCCATTTCCATGAAGAGTGATAAATCCATGGATTATCCTGTCAACATCAAAGATGGGCAAGTACCTCCTATATAACAAAAAGAATCAGAATTTACAATCTTAAAGATCTTAACTGGCTGTGTTTAAATGTGTTTTTGTCATTTACTTCAGAGTGGATGAGCAGGGGACAGAAATGCTCTGTGATCAGACGGAAAACCAGAATGCATCAGAGCTGACCTTCATCTTCAAGGTTTCTTCATGAACACACACTTCACACTTTGGGATAATAAAAAGTCAGGAAGGAAGTCCAGTGGGCATAAGAACAAAACTGGACTCTAACACATCACCTTATTGACGCTTATTGTGATGAGGCTCGTCAGATGCCAGGGGGAATCCCAGAAACAAAAGAAAGGACCAAACTCCTTCCTTACATGGATTTAAACCAACTCCTTTAAATAGTTCATCTCTGTGCTTCCTGATTTCCCCACAAAGTTCAGTGTCACATAGGGTTAGGGTTAGATGTATTTATTTGTTAACATGCCACACAGTGAAACTCCTGCTGGTTATAAGCTGAAAATGGTGTAATGCAGTGCATTGTGGGACAGACAGCTCTTAAACCAGTCTCTATGTTCCCAGCAGATTCCTCTTTAATCGTCAGAGGCCCAACACTTCAAATGCTTTGTTTCGATAAAAAAATACCTTAGAAGGAACTCAATTACAAATTGACCTATTATGTCATTTAATTTTGATTTACTGTTAGATTTCCGTTTAGTTGTCAATAATTTAAACAATATCGTTTCAGGAACTTGAAAACAATATTTGTAAATTTGTGAAGAGTGAGCTGAAGAAGTTCCAGGTAGTTCTGCACCAAGGCCCAACATGTTCACAGAGTGAAAAGGATGAGGTTTTGCAAGGTGCAAATGAAGATCAGAAGAGGAGCAGCAAGGAAGCATTTTTAAACATCACACTCTGCTTTCTGAAGAGCATGAAACAGGAGCAGCTGGCTAACTTATTGCACAGCAGTAAGAGAAATCTTGCAAGGATGCTACAGTTCTACCATTTAGCTTTATAATTTGCTAAATATTATTTCATGTTCTTCCAGAAATGTTTGCACCACTCTGTATAAATAAGCTGAAATCCAACCTAAAGAAGAAGTTCCAGTGTGTGTTTGAGGGAATCGCTAAATCAGGAAGTCCAGCCCTCCTGAACCAGATCTACACAGAGCTCTACATCACAGAGGGAAGAACTGGAGGGGTCAATGATGAACATGAGGTCAGACAGATTGAAACAGCATCCAGGAAATCACACAAACCAGAAAAAACAATCAGACAAGAAGACATTTTTAAAGTCCCATCTGGAAGAGATCAACCAATCAGAACAGTGATGACCAAGGGAGTGGCTGGCATTGGGAAAACAGTCTTAACACAGAAGTTCACTCTGGACTGGGCTGAAGACAAAGCCAACCAGAACATCCAATTCATATTTCCATTTACTTTCAGAGAGCTGAATGTTCTGAAAAAGAAAAAGTTCAGCTTGGTGGAACTGATTCATCACTTCTTCACTGAAACCAAAGAAGCAGGAATCTACAGATTTGACAAATTCCAAGTTCTGTTCATCTTTGATGGCTTGGATGAGAGTCGACTTCCTCTGGACTTCCACAACAAGGAGATCCTGACTGATGTTACAGAGTCCAGCTCAGTGGATGTTCTGCTGACAAACCTCATCAGGGGGAAACTGCTTCCCTCTGCTCTCCTCTGGATAACCACACGACCTGCAGCAGCCAGTCAGATCCCTGCTGAGTGTGTCGGCATGGTAACAGAGGTCAGAGGGTTCAATGACCCCCAGAAGGAGGAGTACTTCAGGAAGAGATTCAAAGATAAGAAAGAAGCCAAAAGGATCATCTCCCACATGAAGACATCACAAAGCCTCCACATCATGTGCCACATCCCAGTCTTCTGCTGGATCACTGCTACAGTCCTGGAGGATGTGATGGAGACCAGAGAGGGAGGAGAGCTGCCCAGCACCCTGACTGAGATGTACATCCACTTCTTGGTGGTTCAGACCAAAGTGAAGAAGGTCAAGTATGATGGTGGATCTGAAACAGATCCACACTGGAGTCCAGAGAGCAGGAAGATGATTGAGTCTCTGGGAAAACTGGCTTTTGATCAGCTGCAGAAAGGAAACCTGATCTTCTATGAATCAGACCTGACAGAGTGTGGCATCGATATCAGAGCAGCCTCAGTGTACTCAGGAGTGTTCACACAGATCTTTAGAGAGGAGAGAGGGCTGTACCAGGACAAGGTGTTCTGCTTCGTCCATCTGAGCGTTCAGGAGTTTCTGGCTGCTCTTCATGTTCACCTAAACATCTCCAAGTCAGATGTTAACTTGTTAGAGGAACAAAAGAAAATCTTTAAGATTTCAGAAACAAGAAAAGGTGTTTCTCCAATGGGAAACTTCTATCAGAATGCAGTTGATGAGGCCCTACAGAGCTCAAATGGATATCTGGACTTGTTCCTTCGCTTCCTCTTAGGTCTGTCCCTGGGAACCAACCAGAGGTTACTAAAAGGCCTTCTGTCATGGATAGGAAGCAATTCTCTGCCAAACCAGGAAACAGCTAATTACATCAAGAAAAAGATTGAAATGTATCCATGTCCAGAAAAGTGCATAAATCTCTTCCACTGTCTGAATGAACTGAAAGATCATTCTCTGGTGGAGGAAATTCAACACTACCTTAAAGCAGGAAATCTCTCTCGACAAAAACTAACCCCTGGTCAGTGGTCAGCCCTTGTCTTCATCTTGCTGTCATCACAAAAAGATCTGGATATGTTTGACCTGAAGAAATATTCTGCTTCAGAGAAGTCTCTGTTGAGGTTACTACCAGTCCTCAAAACATCCAAAGCAGCTCTGTAAGTTAACACATTTTAAACAATTTTGAATTATGCTATAACATAATATATTCTGTCTCACACAATTTACTTTCTAGGCTGGATGGTTGTAATCTCTCAGAGAAAAGTTGTGAAGTTCTGGCCTCAATCCTCAGCTCCAAGTCATCTTATCTGAGAGAACTAGACCTTAGTAACAACGACCTGAAGGATTCAGGAGTGAGGCAGCTGTGTGCAGGACTGCAGAGTCCACACTGTAAACTCGAATTTCTAAGGTAAGACATTCGGCTTAAAAAGTCCTAAAACGGCACAGATCAAAGCACATTCTTTAAATATTAATATCTAGTTCCAATCAGGCCTTATATTTGCTTGCACACTGTTTTAACAGGCTGTCAGGCTGTCTGATCACAGAGGAGGGCTTTGCTTCACTAGCCTCAGCACTCGCCGCCAACCCTTCTCATCTGAAAGACCTGGACCTGACCTATAATCATCCAGGTGAGACAGGAGTGAAGCTCCTTTCTGCTGGACTGGACAATCCACACTGGAGACTGGAGACACTGAGGTATGGAGAGGACAGTCTAGTGTCAGTAATGAGTTAGCTCTGAAAGCTAAGACAACCACCACTGTTCATCTTTTACATCTTCCGTCATATGGGTAATTGAGTAATTTGATTAAAGTATGTTGAACCATAGACATCTTAAAGTTGTACAACAGTGGCCCTTATGGACTGAAGCTGAATAAATCAAAACAACAAAAAACGTTACATGAGACTACCCCACATTGAAAGAGCAATTTTAATAGATTTTCTGCATAACAAGGGTTAAATAGAGCTCCGAATTTCCTTTTCAGAGTGGACTGTGGTGGAGAATGGACACTGCAAGCAGGACTGAGAAAGTGTAAGATTGTTAAAACCATAATTCACTGAAAACCATATGAAATAGAATGTCTCCTGAATTACATAACTTATCGTTGCTTTCTTCCATTATAGATGCTCTTAAACTGACTCTAGACTCAAGAACAGCACACAGAAACCTCAAATTATCTGACAACAAAAAAGAGGCCACAGTGATGACAGAGAAACAACAATGTACTGAGCATCCAGAGAGGTTTGACCACTGGGTTCAGCTGCTCTGTGCCGATGCTCTGACTGGTCGTCATTACTGGGAGGTTGAATGGAAGGGGACAGTGAGCATTGGAGTGACTTACAAAGGAATCAACAGGAAAGGAGAAAGTTCCAGCTGTTTGCTTGGAGGGAATGATAAATCCTGGAGTTTTTACTGTTCAGGGAATACTTATTTTAGGTTTCACAACAACAAAAGAAAAGATGTCCCAACACCTTCCTGTGTCTCCAGGAGAGTAGGAGTCTATCTAGATCATCCATCTGGCACACTGTCCTTCTATGTAGTGTCCTCTAACAAGCTGATCCACCTTCACACCTTCAACACCACATTTACTGAAGCTCTTTATCCTGCATTTAGAGCTTTTCCTAATTCTTCTATTTCACTTTGTCAGCTAATGGATTAAAGCTCTAACATTTTTGGACTTTCAGATCACTTATGTGTTAAGTGAAGACAAAACATTTCAAATCAGCATCTCAGTTGACTGTCTTTGTTTTGCCTCATTAAAATCAAGATGTAAATGTTGTGATTAATGTATGTTTACATGACATTTACTATGTTGACCTGCAATCTGTCATACAGTCAGATCGAAACAGCGTCCAGGAAACAACACAGACCAGAAATAACAATCAGACAAGACAACATCTTTAAAGTCTGACCTGGAAGAGATCAACCAATCAGAACAGTGATGACAAAGGGAGTGGCTGGCATTGGGAAAACAGTCTTAACACAGAAGTTCACTCTGGACTGGGCTGAAGGCAGAACCAACCAGAACATCCAGTTCATATTTCCATTCACCTTCAGAGCTGAATGTGCTGAAATCTTTGACGGCTTGGAGGAGAGTCTATTTCCTCTGGACTTCAACAATCCGATCCTGACTGATGCTACAGAGTCCAGCTCAGTGGATGTTCTGCTGACAAACCTCATCAGGGGGAAACTGCTTCCCTCTGCTCTCCTCTGGATAACCACACGACCTGCAGCAGCCAATCAGATCCCTCCTCAGTTTGTTGGCATGGTGACAGAGGTCAGAGGGTTCACTGACCTCCAGAAGGAGGAAAATGTCCCATCAGACCTGACAGTGTGGCATCGATATCAGAGCAGGAGTGTTCACATAGATCTTTAGAGAGGAGAGAGGACTGAACCAGAACATGTTGTTCTGCTTCATCCTTCTGAGTGTTCAGGAGTTTCTGGCTGCTCTTCATGTTCACCTAAACATCTCCAAGTCAGATGTTAACTTACTAGTTCAAGAACAAACAGCTCTGATGCAGAGTGAAGAATTTGTAATGACTCCCTTGTATCAGTGTGCTGTGGAGAAGGTCATTCAAAGTCCTAACTGACTGCTGGACTTGTTCTTTTGTTTTGTTCTTGGCCTCTCACTATGAACAAAACAGTGTTTTGTCTCTGGTCTGGCTGTTGCAGGACTGGCTAAAGAGGGAACCTATAGCCCAAAAACCAACTATCAGTATATAGAAAAGACTAAAGGATGACCTGACTGTAGAAAGGAGCATCAACCTGTTTCACTGCCTAAACAATTTCAATGACTGCTCAATAGTAGAAGAGGTCAAATGCATCAAATCAGAAAGTCTCTCTGCATATTTCTTATCTGCAGCTCAGTGGATAGCTGTAGTTTTCATTCTACTGTCAGAAAATTATCTGGATGTTTTTAACTTAAAGAAATACTCAGTTTCAGAGGAGGATCTTCTTAGGCTTCTGCCAGTGATCAAGGTTTCCAAAAAAGCTGTGTGGGTACTTTTAAAAAAATCATAATCATCATGAAGGACTGCTTTAACATGGTCTTTTGGGTATTTAATGTCTTCCTCAGTTAAAGCGGTTGTTGATGTCTTGGAGAGAAGCTGTGAAGCTTTGCCCTCAGTCCTCAGATCTCAGTCATCCATTCTCAGAGAAATTGACCTGAGTAATAACCTGCAGGATTCAGCAGTGAAGCTGCTTCCTGTTGGACTGCAGAGTCCACACTGTAAACTCGAAGCTATTATGTGAGGCATTTTGTTTAAAATGTACAAGGCACAGTAAAATAATTCATTTGAGTAATCCTCTGTATGCCCAGTAGATGGCGCCCTGATAAAGATGTGTGAAAGTTCTCAAATAAATTCCTCTTTACTGATTTTGTTGTGATCAGATTCCTGTGATCCCAGATTGGATCCCATCACAGCACATAAACATCTCTTCCTATTTTATGACAACAGACAAGCAGCAGCCATATTTTCCATCATATAGAAGGATGCATCATCTGGCTGTTTGCTGCTACTGGGAGATTGCGTGTGAAGTTGTTACGTCAATCCGCGTTTCCCCATAGACATAATATAAGAGCAGACCCCGCATTGGCTGCTCCCGCACAGGAAATACGGCGGCCATCTTGGAGCGGTAGTTCCTCCTACTTTGCTCAATCAAAACAGCAGAAGATGCCTCAGCACTGAGGGATATTGTTGTTCGGATCGATGGATTATTGATGTGAGGCTCCACAGACAACATTTCACAAGTAAGATGGACATATTATTCTGTATATATTGTGATTAGAATATTACTTTACTGTATTTATGGTGAGATACCAGTTAATATTAGCCAGAGTGCTTGGTGTAACACGGGTTCAGCCCCGATATGAAGGGAAGGATAACTGAGATTCTGTAAAACTAAAAAAAATTATTATTCTCTAACATTGACTGAGATTATCTGACACAAGAGCATACATTAGAAATGAAACAATGTAACATATATTATAAAACTTATATTATGTGTTATAACATTCACCAGCAAAGTTTACAAAGGTGGTAAAGACTATTATTATGTAATTCTTTCACTAGTAAGATACATCCTAAATCTTCCGTTTTTGTTTTGAAAGTTTCATAAAGACACAATGTGAGGAAGAAGAGGGAGAATCTATAAAGAGAGACAGATTCACTGCAGCAGGAGGATCACATCGAATTTTGGACTGAATCTCTGAAGCTAATCGTACTGACAATGACTGACAAAAATAAAATAATAATAAACTATATATATATATATATATATATAATATATTATATATATATATATATATTATATTTTATATATATATATATATATAATTATATTATATATATATATTATATTATTATTATAATAATTTATTTATATTAATATATTTATTTATTTGTTTGTTGTATAGTTATATAAATATGTATTATAATAAATTATACAGACAGCCGTCACAATTTGTTCACAATATTCTGATCGATATCAGAATATTCTGATATCGATCAGAATATTCCATTCCTATTCTATTGTTATAGCCACTAATCATATTTAAATAAGCTGAACTATGTATTAAAACATACTTAAATAATATAATTGTTCATAAATGTAGCTTTGATAGATGTTTGAATATAGTTCCCAGTAACAACAAAGTGTGTTATGATCGATTAAATGCGCTGATATGTCATTTTGCTGCTAAACACATAATGCAGAGTGGAGTGGTGGACCGATCCAAGATGGCCGCCCTAAATCTCGTCAGCGACAATAGGCGAGAGCGGCGCATGAGGCGTCTATCCTTATATTATGTCTATGCGTTTCCCATCAGATACGGTTCTCATAGACATGTCTATGCCGCTCCACCCCGCCCACGCGGCAAAATACGCGCGTGCTCGTGATGAGCACTGAGAAAGCACTCAAAAGAGAGGTGGCAAAAAATGTTCCAGAGCAACTTGAGAGGCTGAAAAAGTGCCAGTAAGTTCCAGGAGATGGAAAAGGGGGGTGGGCTTTGTTTGTACCAAAAACTCCTAAACATGAAATAAAACTAAGTCACTCTGGAGCGCCAACTGTTTTCTGCAACCATAAACTTGTTTCAGGTAATATATTTGGCTCATGTTGACAGATCAAAGCCGCCATTAACAGCAGGCGCAAAGTGCAGATGTCCAGAACTTTGTGTCACCAGAACCAGTCCAGTACAAAGCAGTTCTGGGCAGAACAAGCCGCCCTTCTGACTTCCTAGAATTTATAACCTACCAGACATTTACCACATGTACAACAAATCACAAGAACAATTTAAAAAATAATCTCTTGTAGAGTTTTGAAAAGAAAGTATATTAAAAATGTCCTAAATATGTTTTGTAAATAAACTGCATCATTTCCTGTTTCAGGGATCTGTGTTTAGGTTTTCAGATGTTTGTGTTTCTAATATGGAGATTTTGTTGTTACAAAAAGAACGGGTAGAATAATTGAAATAACAAAAAGTTTAGAGCAGCGGTGGCCTTTGTGAACAAGCCTCATGTGAGCCAAGCATGTGTGAGCTTTCCCAGTGGGCGGAGCAGCAGCGTCAGTGTGTACAGAGGGCAACTCTAGAAACATAACAACCCTCACTGCTGCAGCCTGCAGCACACAAATCAGCAGCCTGCAGCTTCCAGGTCCGATGGCGGGGAAGAAAGCGGTTCTGTTCAACTTCTGGGGCGTCGTGGTTCCGTCAAGACCCACCGGTGTTTTCCACAAACTGGAGGAGCTGCACAGTCTGCCGCGGTGAGAGGCTCCCATTACACCACAGCCGACCGCACTGCAAAACAAGAACTGGAGGAATTCAGTCTGATCCAGTTAGAAATAAAACATTTGAATTATTATTAGACGCATGAGCCAGATCAGGATCACTGCAAACATTACCAGATAGTCATGCATCACACTCAAGATTAGGAATTTCAGCTTTAATCCAAATTAAAATAATGTTTATTCATTTTGTAAAGATGTCTGTACATTAAACTGCTACTACAGATAATAGTTAACACTTTAACTGAGTTAATTCAGGTTGGGGAAAAGATCGTGGTGAGCAAGGTTTGAGATTTTAGACCTAAATGGCGAATTTTAATAATGGCCAACCAGAGAAGTGTCAAAATGTCTCTTAATTATGAACGAATTCACAGAAAGTAGAACTTGGCCATCAGCCACTGTATTTCATTCAGTGAAACCAGTTAAACAAAGTCACACCTTCAGACCGTGGGAGGAAAGTTGGAGTGACTGGAGAGAAACCATGACGGGAATAACATCCAGAGGGAATCAGTACTTCGGAAAAATGTATCAGAAAGTATAAATACTGTGAAATGTTTACATTAAGCTACAATAACTGTAATAATTCATCAAGAAAGCCAAAACACCAGAACTACCAGAACTGGTTTCCCAGGTTTAGCACTTACACCCTGTACTTTTAATCAATCAATCTTTTATCTATACAGCCGGTTTCTCCTCCACTGCAGATCAAAGTGCTTCACCAAACCAAACCTATAAAAATATTAATCAAGTAAATAAAACCACAAGAGTTGCTGCAGCTTTACATATTAGATTAAAAAAAACAAAGTCTGAGGACTCCAGATAATCAGTCAATAAATGATCGATTACCTGCAGGTCAGCGTCTGTGGAACCGTGAGTAAACAATGACTGACCTCAAAAAAATGCTTCAGTAGAAAAACTGAGTAACTTGGATAAACAGACAGATCCAGACTTTGGCATCGTTATTGCAGGTGTGGATAATCAATCGATCAATCAATCAATCTGGTTTTCTGTAGTCTCAGAGTTTGGAACATTTCCAGATGGTTGTTGACTTTAGATCAGAACATGGTGCGTTAGTAAATTCCCATGTTTTGCTCACGTTTACAGGTCATTTGGAGTAATTAAACCCAGTTCATATTTTATCTGTTTTCTCAGAGGTTTTCTCTCCAGTGTGGCGTCCCAAAATAAAGGAGCTTTGATTCAGGCAGAAAAGGGTAAAATGACTCTAAATCAGGTGGGTCAGAATGTTTCCTGCTTGTCATTTATTTACCGAGTCAGTACATAAATGTGTGTGTTTGCAGATGATCCCGGCTTTTCAAGCTGAATGTGCCAAACAAGCTGAGGTCAGAGGCCTGGCGCTGCCGTCTGATTGGTGCGTCAGCTGTCTGCTGGAGGAGGTCAGGAAAGCCATGATGGACGTTCAAGATATTGTGCTGAAAACGTCTGCGAGTCTGCGTTACCACGGTAACATGCTGACCACAGCTGCTTTTCATGCAGTTTGTAATTTTGGACCTCAGAGTTTTTACTCTAAACTTTGATGTAAAGGAGTGCTGACCGCAGTCCTGGCCAATCACTGGCTGGACGACAGCGCCTCCGGAGACGACGCGGCTCGGCTCCTCTGTCTCCTGGGTAGCAACTTTAACCTGGTCCTCCAGTCCTGCCATTCAGGCCACAGAGTGCCAGAGTTTGCCATGTTCAACTCTGCTTTGGACCAGCTGGGGATCCCATCACAGCAGGTGGGCGATATCCCTTTAAGAGAGAGAAGCAACAGCCGATTCCTGATGCAGGAGCTGAACCCATCCAACCCTTTCAGGCTCTGTGGTTCGATGTGGACCAGGAGAGTGTGAAGGCAGCAGAGACGGCAGGGATGAAGGCCGTCCTGGTGGACAACCTGGAGGCTGCTCTGCACAAACTGTCCGACTTCACCGGAGTTCAGGTTCAGTTAATCAGTGAAACACGTTGCTGCGCCCCATGCGTTGCATGCGCTGCATACCCACTTTTTGCGCCACTTAGTGCACCTAATGAGGTAAATGTAGCAAGTTTTACCCTTCGCGTATCGACGTCTCGGGGCGGGAGGTTTAGAGTGAGCTTATGTTTTCTACGTTCCTTCACCCTGACGTACCTTCCTTCCTTCCTTCCTTCGGAGGGAAGGAAGGAAGGCGCCGATTCATGTTTCCGCATTGTTACGGCCCGCACAGGGCACACAAACATAAGGAGTCCAAACCAAGTTACATAAAACAAAAGTTTTATTCACTCCGTGGCTGGACATAAAGGTACTGGGGAATCGTGGCAAAATAAACAAAAGAGTGGGAGCATTCGCAAACCAGCCAGCAGTTGGCCGTCGGATTCGGGCCGCTCCCCTCACCCTGCCTTGCCGGATTACTCACCCTGCAACCAAAAACCGGTAAAACCTCGGCCTGGCCAACGATCCCCAGACCTGACAACAAAAGGGAGGTTTAAACAAAAGTATCATAAATGGAGCGGGAGCGAGGCTTGGAGACACGCCGCCGACCAGGAGCTCCTTTAAACTTCCTCGCTCCCCTGGTGGGTGGAGCTTGATCCCTTTTAAACTCTCCCCAGCCAATCAACTGTAAGAAAAAGCAGCAATTAAACAGAATTCATTCAAGCAGTGACAGGAGCCCGTCACACCTCCACCCCTAAATGCTGCATGGGAATTTCGGTGCACCATGCAGCATCAGTAGTAGGAACGGGACAAAGCGTCTGCCAAGATGTTATCTTTACCCTTTATATGCTTTACTTCCAAACAGAAGGACTGAAGATAAAGGGCCCATCGCATCAGCCGCCGGTTCGAATTACGCATTTGCTGAATAAAAACAAGCGGGTTATGATCGGTGTAAACCACGATCGGGCCACTAGAGGAGCCCACATAGACTTCGAAGTGTTTTAAAGCCATAATCAGCGCCAGTGCCTCCTTCTCTATTGTGGAGTACACCTTTTGATGTCTATTAAATTTCTTTGAGAAATAGCACACAGGGTGTTCTATCCCATCAGAACCGTCCTGCAAAAGAACCGCACCAGCCCCTGTATCACTGGCATCCACCGCCAATTTAAATGGCACCGTGTACACTGGTGCGCAAGAACCGGTGCACTACTCAAGAGCGCTTTGACACATTCAAACGCATGTTGGCACTCCAGTGACCAATTGAACGGAATCCTTGGACTCATCAAGTCAGTGAGAGGAGAAGCGACGGCGGAAAAGTTCTTACAGAAACTCCTGTAATAGCCAGCCATTCCAAGAAAGCGCTGTAACTCACGCCGTGAGGAAGGAATGGGAAATGATGAAATGGCCTCTATTTTTGAACCCACCGGTCTAACGTGCCCATTACCCACCATTTTACCCAAGTAAACCACAGTGGCACGACCAAACTCACATTTTGCGAGATTAACCGTCAGGTGGGCCTCGTTTAATTTCTGAAACACAGTTTTCAACTGTTCTAGATGTTCCTCCCAAGAGTCTGAATAAATGACGATGTCATCTAAATAAGCTTCACACCCCTTCACACCAGACAAGACCTTGTTTACCAGACGCTGAAAAGTTGCTGGCGCGTTGCGCACGCCAAATGGCATCACTGTGTACTGCAAGAATGCATCTGGAGTCACAAATGCAGTGATTTCCTTGGCGCGCTCCGTCAGCGGGACCTGCCAATAGCCTTTCAGCAGATCTAACTTTGTCACAAACACTGCGGAGCCTACTCGATCTACACAGTCCTCCATCCGGGGAATCGGGTAGCAATCTGGTTTTGTGACTCCGTTAACTTTTCTAAAATCAGTGCAAAAGCGGTCAGACCCATCCGACTTAACTGCTAACAAGCACGGTGAACTCCATGCACTACAACTTAGCTCAGCAATGCCATTTAGCAACATGTATTCAACTTGATTTTGTAGGCGTTTTCTTTTCTCTGGGTTTACCCTATAAGGATGTTGCTTAATAGGGAAAGAACCGCTGACATTTATATCATGTTCCAACACATGAGTTTGGGAGGGTACATCTGAAAACAGACCATGGTATGAATTGATAAGGTCCACCATGTCCTGTTGTTGATCATCAGACAAGTGTGACAAACAATCATCCAGGTTAACCAGCATCTCAGAATTTTTTAGTCGGCCCCGCAGCATAGCCTCACCTGGGTGGTCAATATCGGATTCAGGACTGGACAGCTCCTCCGAGGAAATCGCCTCAACTGACGGTGCCGCGGATGGAGCTGAAGATAAGGACATGTCACCAGAAAATAAACTCAAAGCAACAGAATGATTTTCATCTCGTTCATGATATTCTTTGAGCATGTTTATGTGACACAAGCGGCTTCGGCGCACGCGGTCAGGAGTAGCAATTATGTAATCCGTGTCACTCACTTTACGTGTAACCACATACGGTCCGCTGTAGCGCGCCTGCAGACTAGCACCTTCAACGGGCAAAAACACCAAGACTTTATCTCCCGGTTGAAATTGCCTCTTACTAACCTTAATGTCAAACCAGCCCTTCATTTTGCTCTGAGCGGCTTGAAGATTTTCTCTAGCCAACTCACATGCCCGATGAAGACGAAAGCGAAACGCACTGACGTAGTCAAGAAGGTTCTGTGAATCACCACTGCCCATCCATTTTTCTTTTAACAATTTCAGTGGTCCACGAACAGAATGGGCAAAAACAAGATCTGCTGGGCTAAAGCCAAGTGATTCCTGCACCACCTCATGTGCTGCAAAAAGCAGCAGATGAACTCCTTCGTCCCAGTCTCTGTCAAACTCCAGACAGTATGCACGAAGCATGCTTTTTAAGGTCTGATGAAACCGCTCCAACGCGCCCTGGCTCTCCGGGTGATAAGCGCTGGAACGGCAATGTGTGATGTCAAGCTGTTTCAAAACTTGCTTAAAGATGCGTGACATAAAGTTGGATCCCTGATCAGTCTGAATTACTCTTGGCAAACCAAACAAGGAGAAAAATTTCACCAAGCCAGACACAACTGACGGCGCAGTTATTTTGCGCAATGGTATAGCTTCTGGAAACCGAGTTGATGCACACATCACTGTTAGCAAAAACCTATGACCAGACTTGGTTCTTGGAAAAGGACCAACACAGTCCACCAAAACACGGTCAAAAGGTGCATCCACTGCAGGAATAGGATGTAAAGGGTGAGGTGCAATTGTTTGATTAGGTTTCCCAGAAATTTGGCACGCCCCGCAAGTTTTACAATATTTCTTCACATCTTTTTTTAATCCCGGCCAAAAAAATTGCCACAAAATGCGGTCATATGTTTTGGTCACCCCCATGTGACCAGCCATGGGATTGTCATGAGCAAGACTTAAAATGGCATGACGAAATTTCTGTGGTACCACAATTTGATTAACTGCCCGCCAGTCATCTTCTGCAGTGGCCTGCGATGGTGTCCATTTACGCACCAACAGGCCATCTACACAAAAATATCCCTCGTGCATTTTCTCAATTTCTTCATTTGACACAACACGGTTGAACAAAGGGACAAGAGAAGAATCACGACCTTGTTCCAGAATAAGATTTTCCCTCGACATGTTGTTGTAAAGAGCCTCCCGCTGGTCCACATAAAAGGAAGGTGCAACCGGTGTAGAAGACACCGATGTACCTACAGGATCCAAGTTGCCTCCCCCATTCAAAGGGTCATCTGATAAGCTGCTTTCCTCCTGGTCGATCACGTCACCGATGTCCAGTTCCATGTTTTTCTGGGCCATAGCGCGAGTAACCGCGCACACGGGGAACACCTTTGGATATTTTCTCTGCAACTCATCGGGGGCATCAGATGTCACTGGAACTGCAGTGACTTCCGGATTAATCAAAATTCTACCCCCGGCCAAATCGTTTCCGAGAAGAAAATCAACCCCTTTTATTGGGAAAACTGGACTTGCGGCCACCACCACCTCACCAGAAACCAACATTGAATTCAAACAGACGCGATGAAGAGGGATGCTTAAAAAATTCATTCCAAGACCTTGCACCAGTTCGTGTGAATTTAAAAAGGTCTCATCACTTAACGGCACAACACTATCCAGAATAATGGATCTAGATGCCGCCGTGTCCCTCAAGATTGTTACAGGTACTCTTTCTCCGCCTGCTATGGAGACACTCCCTGTCATAAGAAAAGGTGCATAAATTCCCAGCTCTACGTTCCCCACCTCGCAGGAGACCAATACCGGGTGTGGCTTAGCTGACAAGAGTTTTTTGTTGAGAAAAAAACAGTTGGCCATAATATGACCACGCTTATTGCAATGAGCGCAAACCGGCCTCCTACCGACTCCACCCTCAAAGAGATGTTCCACCTCAACGTTGGGCTTTGCAGGAGGCAGGGGACTACGCTGCGGCACATAAGGCTGTCTGTCAAATACATTTTTATGTGTCAAAACATACTCGTCCGCCAATACAGCCGCCTCGGAGATTTCAACAACCTTCTGTTCATTTAAATATGTTACAATCTGTTTTGTCAAACAGTTTTTAAATTCTTCCACCAGAATCAGATCACGTAACTGGCTAAAGTTCTTCACTCCTTGTGCCAAACACCAACGATCAAAGAGGACCTCCTTATCATGGGCAAATTCTATGTAACTTTGACTTTCAGCTTTAACAAGCCCGCAAAACTTTTGCCTATATGCTTCCGGCACAAGTTCGTACGCTTTGAGAACAGCTGATTTCACTGAGTCATAATTCAAACTGACATCAGACGGAAGTGAAGCGTAGGTCTCCTGAGCTTTCCCTGTAAATACGCACTGCAATAATAATGGCCAAAATTGTTTTGGCCATTGTAATGATGTAGCCACTCTCTCAAATAGGACAAAATACATGTCCACATCTTTTTCGGAAAAGGGTGGTATCAAACGAATGCACTTGCTCATATCAAAGGTAGAGGAACCCCATTGGGCAGTTGAGCTGCTCACCTCAAGCTCTTTCAAACGAACTTCTTTATTTGCTTCAGTTTCCAATTTACGTAGTTGAAACTCATGATCCAATTCCCGTTCTCTGAGAGCCAGACGGCGGAGTTCAAGCTGTAACTCCAATTCTCGAAGGTCAAAAGAAGACTTTTCATTCCCAGCGCCCTGACAATCTTGGAGGCTAATCTGAGCACCAGGGCTAAGCAGATGATCCGGATCAGAGTTAGTTTGCATATCAACATCAGCGTTACCATGTGGGCCAACCTCAGAACTAGAGCGAGGAAGAACGCCAGCGTCAATCAAAGCAGAGACAATCTGAGATTTCATTTCCGCCTTTTTTAACTGCTTGGAAACGGAGATCGAAAACTCACCAGCAATTAACAAAAGCTGTTCCTTTGTACAACAATCAATTTGCTCAATGGTAGGATTGTCCGAAAACTCTTCCAGCCTAAACTCCATTTCGGTTTAGAAAATCACACAAAACTAAGATAAACAACGAGAAAAAGAATTAAAGGCGCTCCTTGCAACCCACAAACATCAATAAGTGTAGGAAAATCCGCCCAAACATTTAGGTGGCAATGTCTCAGACAAACGCCCCAGCAAATTACAAGCGCATTTCCGAAGCACCACAAAGACTCCGCACAAAAATATAACGGAATTAAAAAGTCCTCCAAATGTGACGAGCCCCCAATATGTTACGGCCCGCACAGGGCACACAAACATAAGGAGTCCAAACCAAGTTATATAAAACAAAAGTTTTATTCACTCCGTGGCTGGACATAAAGGTACTGGGGAATCGTGGCAAAATAAACAAAAGAGTGGGAGCATTCGCAAACCAGCCAGCAGTTGGCCGTCGGATTCGGGCCGGATTACTCACCCTGCAACCAAAAACCGGTAAAACCTCGGCCTGGCCAACGATCCCCAGACCTGACAACAAAAGGGAGGTTTAAACAAAAGTATCATAAATGGAGCGGGAGCGAGGCTTGGAGACACGCCGCCGACCAGGAGCTCCTTTAAACTTCCTCGCTCCCCTGGTGGGTGGAGCTTGATCCCTTTTAAACTCTCCCCAGCCAATCAACTGTAAGAAAAAACAGCAATTAAACAGAATTCATTCAAGCAGTGACAGGAGCCCGTCACAGCAAACACCTGAATAATCTGTAGTTGCGCCCATGGGACCACTGATGCTTGACAGTTGGCACATTGTTCTTAAGTTTGAAAAACAAAAGATCTGAATCTTTGTCTCACCTGATCATCAAACGTTTACCCAGAAGTCATCTGGATGGTCCATGAGGGCGGCTGCTGAAGATGGAAGATGGATCCTCCAGGGAACAGTTCAAGTCTTGTTCTAGATACTGACGAAGTGGGGACATGTCTGCACAATCATTTAGAAATGACTCAAATTTAAGAAAATTCAAACTCAATTAATTTGTACAACTGTTCACATAAACTATAATTGTCGTTGACATTTATGGCCGTAATGAGACGATGGGAAACTTCCAACATTTTCATATTGAACTGATTTTTAACAGGAAGAACCCAAATCTTTGTGACATCAAATGAAACATTGTTTGTTGCAGGCTGTTGACGCAGAGAGTCCTCCCATCGCCTGCAGCCCTGACCAGGTGTCTCATGGATACGTCACCATCAGAGTAATGACCCTCCTCTGCCAGCCAATCATCAAGCCTAGAGAGACAGAATAATTAGTGCTGTGATTTCAGCCTGGTGTTCGGACCCACTACGTGGAGATGGGCTCCGGGCCGCCGGTTCTGCTGTGCCACGGCTTCCCAGAGAGCTGGTACTCCTGGAGGTACCAGGTGAGCCTCCCAGTAAAGCAGCGGCGGTGATGTGTCGTGTTTTCACACCTGCTTCCTCTCTGGCAGATTCCCGCTCTGGCTGCCGCCGGGTTCAGGGTCCTGGCTCTGGACATGAAGGGATACGGCGAATCCACAGCACCCCCTGGTGGGCACACACACAACTACATCCCTGAAACATTTCCCACCTCACAGTTTGTAGTTTTATGATTGGTAAATGTTCCCTTGCAGACATAGAGGAATATTCCCAGGAGAAGCTTTGCAAGGTTTGAATTCACCAACATGTTAAAATGTGACAGAATTAAATCTGGAGAGTTTTATGCATTTCTCTGTCTGCAGGATCTGATCTCGTTCATGGACAAAATGGTAAGAAATAAATGACCCTAATAAAAATTGTCATCACAAGTGACTTGTCTCTCTGGTCCTCCAAGTCCATACCACAGGTCACCCTTGTGGGTCACGACTGGGGCGGTAGCCTGGTTTGGACTATGGCCCGGTATTTTCCAGAGAGAATCAGGTAAAAACTCTGAGTTACCGACGTTTAGCGATATTTGGAAAGTTTAAGTAAAATATGTAATTTTTGTGAAGGGCGGTAGCGTCTCTGAATACTCCCCTGTTCCCACTGGACCCTTCGAAACCGGCTTCAGAGAAACTAAAGGCTCTGCCCGCTTTTGACTACCAGATTTACTTCCAGAAACCAGTAAGTGTTGCTTCACTGGGAGAACCAGAGCTGGATCTCTGTACCAGTTCTTCCCAACAACATTTCCAGCTTTCAAAGCACAAAACTACAAATATTTACAATTCTGACTTTAACAGGTTGAGTTGTAGTCCGGTTGAGGAATGCCTGTTTATTATCTGATACTGAGCTGTTCATCAATGAAGCGGGATAAACGGCTGAAGATTTCGCTCTAAGATTTTAAAGTTTATTCAGTAAAGAACTTTGGTGTCAAAACCAAAATCCTCGAAAAACAACTTTGTATCGATGAGCATTCATTGATTTCCTAAATCTGTGTTGAGCTGTAACTGAATGAAGTTAGAATAATTGGATTTACTTGTATTGAAATAGTTTAGGATACAGATTGTGTAGTTTGATGTGAACTACGCTTCGTTAAATATAAGTTAAACTGAATTAAACTAGTGAAAACATAATGCTGAGTATCAACAGGCATTTAAATGTTTCAATCTGGACAATTTTTAATCTGCTCTAAATTATTTAAAAACCTATTTTACTTTTAATCTGACATTAGGCAAACTGATATTGGTTTTAGGACAATTTTACTCCTTTAAGGACTTTGCTTTGTTTCCTTTTGCTGTGTGCGTGTAAAGTAGATCACAGTTGGTCTCTGCTTTGTTTAATTTAATAATTTTCTTCTCATTTTAAGAACATTTTAGAAAACTGACTTTAGAATGATTTGAAGCTTCACCTCCAGTCAGGCCTTTGAACATTCCTGCCTTCCTCCAGCTTTCAGACTTTGTTTTTGTTCCAGGGAGTAGCTGAGGCCGAGCTGGAGAACGACTTGGAGAGAACGTTCAAGATTTTCTTTTCCAGCAGCCGTGAAGCCGTGAGTAGATCCAGACCAGGCAGAGTCCGGTCAGGACAGATCCATCAACTCTGATGACACGTGTTTCCTCAGGCAGGTCGTCCGGCTCTCAGCACATCGGGGGTCTGCGCTCGAGGTGAGGACGTTGGTGGGGACAGGTTAAAGGTCAACAGTGGGTCCATGTTGGGTCTGTTCTGATGGGTTGGGTCCGTCTCCCCAGGCGGGCTGTTTGTGGGTCTGCCACAGCAGATTCCTCGCAGCTCAATGCTAACTGAGGCTGACCTGCGCTACTACGTTGGTCAGTTCAGAGGGAGCGGCTTCAGGTGAGGCTCAATCAGAGTCCAGAGATTATATGATTAACTGGATCCACCGACGCCTGATGTTGCTCCTCCATGTTGTGTAACAGGGGACCGCTGAACTGGTACCGAAACACCCAGGCCAACTGGAAGTGGATGTGTTCACAGCCCACTGGGAAGGTTGGTGACAGACTGGAGCAGCTGGAGTCTCTCATGGTTCACATCAACGTCCTTCAGGCTGAAATAAAGCTTGGACTCAAACAGTGCAACGTTCACTGAAGAGGAAATGAAGAGTTTTCTGCATGATGTGGATAACAGAAATGTTTGAATGCATCCCATCTGTTAAAACTCAAACAATTCATATGCAATGCATTCATTTACATCCCATAAACACAATTTATCCAAAAGCACAACACCCTCAGCTCTTATATTTTCTCAACAAAGTTCTGAATATTTGGTTTGCTGTGGTGGTGGAGGGGTTAAGCACAACCCACATATGGAGGCCTTAGTCCTCCACGCAGCGGCCTTGGTGACCTTTGCTGCATGTCTTCCCCTTTCTCTCATTACCCACTTTCCTGTCAATTAACTATCCAATAAAGGCCACTAGAGACAATAAAACCTTAAAAAAAAGTTTGAATATTTTCAGGCTTGGAGTTACAGTGGGTAAAGTTTAGCATAATTCATCTCCTGACGTTAAATCAATAACTTGGTTTGATCCAAACCTTCCTGAGCGCCCCAAAATAAAGTCAGTTTATAGTTTGAGTCAGTAGTTGATCATAACTTAAGTTAGTTTGATCATTTATTGACCTTAAAAACAGCAGATCTTATGTCCTGATAGAGACACTGATCTACCCATGAAGTCAGAGCAGATTCCAACAAAGCAACATTTCAGGATTTTTATCTTTCAAGTTGTTTTCAACCTTTTCTAATGAGTTGCATCATAGTTCAGCTTCTCCACCAAATGTTTCCCTGCTGCTTCTCACCAGGAGGCTCATCAGAGCAGGTGGATGAGCTGCAGGTGTGCTGGAGCCGGGAACCATCTAAAACTGGGACCGGATTCCTCTGGGACCGGACTGGAACCGGACTCCTCCGGTCTGAGAGAGTTTTGGGTTCTGATCTTCCTGACGCCGCCATGTTGTTTCCAGGTTGCCATGCCAGCGCTGATGGTGACGGCGGAGAAAGACCCCGTCCTGCTGCCGGCGATGTCTCACGGCATGGAGGATCTGGTAAGCAGCGCGTCCGGAAACCAGCGGCGCGGAGCCAAAAGGTCAGGCGGTCACAGGTCCGTGTTTCCCTGCAGGTCCCCAACCTGAGCAGAGGACACATCGAGGACTGTGGACACTGGACGCAGATGGACAAGCCGGCAGAGACCAACAACATCCTGATATCGTGGCTGAGAGAGACTCACGGACGGGCACGCAGCGAGCTGCTGGCGCCCAAACTGTGACGCAGGAACCAAAGTTACATTTCAGGTTTTCCTCATGAAAACGACAAAGAGGGAAATGTTGGGAAGGAATGAGAACAGGAAGGAAACAAGTTTAAAGAAAATTAAGGAGAAAATGGACAGAAGAAGAAGCTAAAAGATTTAAATGAATAAAAACTAAAGATTTCAAAATTAAAAACCAAAGTCTTTATGACTCAGTTTGACTTTTAATCAAACAATGTGCTCAGAATGTACAGTAAACAGGAAGCTTTCTGCTGATCATGATTCTACGCTTTTCAACATGAATCAAACACATTTGTCACGGTGTTTAGATTTCAGCTTCAAAATCAACATGCAGAATTTTAGATTTTAAGCTATAAAATATCAGTTTAAAGAAACATTTTCAAGACCTTACAAATAATTTTAAAAGAAAAAAATGCTTGTTTACAGATATAAAAACATTTTAAAAAATGTAAAGCAAAACATCTGAAGAAATCAGAAAATCGGAATATTTTACAGTCCAGAAAAAATGAAAGACATTTTTTTTAAAAATTCTGGAAATGTTGAATTGAAACTAAATATTTTTGGTAATCTGACATCATGACTTTTGATCTGGTGAAAGTTTAGTGGAAGGACAAGGTTGGAAGTGCAGCTTCAGGCGAACATGAGGAGACGGCTCCCTCTAGTGGCAGAACGGCTCACAGCTTCTTCTCCTCAAACAGCTTCTTCCAGGACGGCATGATGTGTTCGTAGACCAGTTCAATCTGCCAGAGACACAGCCGTTAGGCCCCGCCCACTGAGGCCCGCCCTCCTAAGCCCCGCCCCTCTAACCAGAAACACAGAGCTTTTAGGCCCCGCCCACTGAGACTCCGCTCCTCTACCAGAGACTCAGGCCCGTTAAACTCTGACCCCTCAGCTCACCTGCTGGGACTTTTTGATTCCATATCTGAATAGTGTGGCCTGGTGCTCGCTGTTGTGGAACAGGATGTCAAAGGTCACGTCTCGGCCCAGCATGTCCTCGATGGCGGGCTTCACCACCGAGTGGAAGTCTCTGGGGGAGTGTGACCCGTCCAGCATGTTGCTGACCTGTGGACCCAAATGGGGTCAGTGTGGGGCCGTGGGCTACCTGGCGCCGCGGCCCCAGCTCTGCTTTACCTTGTAATTACTCCCCAGCAGCTCCAGAGGATCCAGCTTGATCTCTGACCTCAGGGCGCGGCCGAACAGTGGGATCTTTGTGTCGGCGTCTGGAGAATGTTATCAAATAAAATCAGAGTAAATCAGCCAGGTCCATTAGTGAGAAACAGAAAAATCTAACATGGATTCATCTGAAAAGTGTGGCAGGCACCTGTTCTGAGCTGACAGGTTGGAAACCTTTTGCTGATTTTAAGACTGAAACTTTTCCCCTTTTTGCAAAAAGCTTCAGCTGACATGCTGAGTTGTTTTAGACTTTGACTAGGCCGTTCTGCTGCCCAATAAAATCTTCCTAAAACTGATTTTAGTTTAGAAGAGAGAAATCCATGTAATAAATGTTTCCTGTTTCTGCAGCTTCAGTAGGAAAACTTTGACTTCATCTGTTCCTGAAACTTTGATGGAAACATTTTTCAGCTTCATTGAATCAGCAACGTCTCAGGAAACAAACAGGAGATGTTTCAGATCCAAAAGAAGGAAATATTTTCAACATAAATCATGGATCTGAAAGCAGCCAACCTCTGCAGGTCAGGTGAGCCACGTAGGGAACGCCGTCCCGTTCCCCAAGTAGATCCCAAAATGAGAGAAGTATTTGTTCCTGGGATACTCCACAATGTCTCCGGGGAAAAGCTTCGGCCGCGAGTTAATCTGGAGACACGAAGGAACCAAACCAGTCAGAAAACTGACCCACACCAGTTCTGTTTGTTCGAAACGATCCGGAAACGGTCAGCATCACAGGAAACCAGCAGGTCAGAGGTCACTCACCTTCTCCAATGACAGTAAACCAGCAGAGGTCACTCACCTTGTCCATTGACAATAAACCAGCAGAGGTCAGAGGTCACTCACCTTGCCCATGACTGCGTTGTTCTGCGGCTCGTCCTGCTGTGATTCTGTAGCTCGGAGTGAAACAGGAACCTTCCTGCTGCTTTGCATACAGCGCAGCCATGTGGTGATGATGTCACGGCCTACTGAGCATGCTCACTTCACGCCTTCAGCAGCGTCGTGCCCGGCCAGTCCAGCCGGCCCGGCCTCAGCAGAACCTCAGGTCAGAACCTCTGGCTTCCTGCTGCTCCCTGGTCAGCAAGGCCTGGAATCATCTCTGTTCCATGAGGAACCAACATGGCTGCCTCCCAACATGGCCGCCTCCCAGGACCAGTGGGCGGGCCGCCAGGTGTTTCCTCAGCAGAAACAGGAAGTTGTGGTAATTTTCTAGAGAAACATCAAACAGCTGAACTGAAGCTGGAAAACCCAGTGTATCGTTTTTAGTTTGTTTAACATTAAATTCTTCTTCTTGTCACTGAAATAGAAAACATGGAGGCCCGTCTCCATGGAGACCAGCCTCAACACACAAAGGTGAATCTCTAGGAAATACAAACATCCATTTTATCAAGTTACAATAAATCTAAGATTTAATTTGGAATTTTTTAAAGTCAGAGGTTTTTTTTATAATAAATTAGTTTTAATGACTCGTATCATTAAAAATTATCCAAGTCAAAAAACTTGCAGATTTAAAAAGTGTTTATGAAAATTCATTTCTTTGTCCAGGTGGTTTTTCATCAAACCTCATTAATTTGCATTTTAAATAAATAAATCATAAACTTAACTTTGAATTAATGCCTATGTGAACAAACAAAACCCATAAAATGTTTTTTAACTTTTATTCAGGAGTTTTGACAGAATAAAGCAGCTGCTAACATTTAAAAGCTCAAACTGAATAAAACTGAAATTTGTTAAGTTTATTTATTAATGAGCTGAAAGTGGCTCCAAACATTCTTCACTGTCCGATGATTAAAGTTTATTAACTGATCCGCAGGGTCACTATTTGGCAGGAAATTACCTCAGCAGTCAGGAAGTCAGGCAGCACAGTAACAAAATACATCAGTGAATTAAAACATAAAAATAGAAATCATCTTCAGAAAATCAACATTTAGAGGAAGTTCAGTGTAGAAACATGAATGCTGTTTCCAAGCAGTCAGTGCAGCAGCACACCTGAGTTTACCTCTGACCTGAGCCTATTTAAATCAGTGCAGAACAGTATGCAGCTTTTAAAATCAGGTTAAGAGAATGTCTGTATTGTTAGGAAAGGCAGGAAGTTGGGAAGTGGCTTCCTGTTGGGTCAAGGCACTGTGGTGTTTGTGGAAAAGCAGCTCCGAGTTACAGCAGCTGGCCGTCTGAGGTGACATGGTGACCTCCAGGGGCGTCTGGGGCCCCGGGCCCCCGGACCCCCCCGGCGGCGTGCTTCCTCTGGTGGCGCTTGTAGTTGTCCCAGTGGGCGGTGGCGTAGCCGCAGCGGGCGCAGGCGTGCGGCTTGCAGCCCGTGTGGCGCAGCATGTGGCGCTTCAGGTTCATGCTCTGGTTGCAGCGATGGCCGCAGACGGCGCAGCGGAACGGCTTGGCGCCCGAGTGGATGCGCTGGTGGCGCCGCAGGTTGGCCAGGTTGCCGCAGGCGTAACTGCAGGATGCGCAGCGGAACGGCTTCTCTCCCGTGTGAACCCGCAGGTGGCGCCGCAGGTTGTCCAGGTGGGAGGAGGCGTAGGCGCAGTGCGGGCAGCCGTGGGGTTTCTCTGGGGCAGGGCAGCGGGGCGGCAGGGGGCGCCGGGGGGGTGCACTGGGCCGCCGCTGGGCCCCAGCTGGGCGCACCTGGAACCAGAATCACCAGGTCAAAGGTCAATCTGGTACAACAGAATATTGGAACAAACAAAAATAATGAGACGGAAAATTATCAGCCGGAGAGGAGAAGAAGAGACATCGGAGTTTGATCAGATATTCTGATGTTATAAACAAAATTATAATGTCAAAAACTCATAAACTAAACTGTTATAAACTAAATTATTTTATAAACTAAACTGTTATAAACTAAATCTTCACGTTAACTAAATTATGTTATAAACTAATCTATGTCATAACATGAACCGTTATAAATTAAACTATGCTATAAACTAAATTATGTTATAAATTAAATCTTCATGTTATAAACTAAATGATAATGTTATGAAAGACATGATAATCAGCGATGGAAATGGTCTGAATCGTTAATTTCAGGTCTGTTTGAAAAGTTTCCTACCCACTGAACAAAATCAAACTGGAAGTGACTGACATGTTTCACTCCTGATGTTTCCATATTAGAAGTGGAAACAGAAACTAGAACTGAATTATAACTTAATGCAGTTTATTTATTTACAGTCCTGCAGCCTCAAACCACAGAAGAAGAAACTCTGGGTTACTGCTCTGACTGGCCGGCTCTGTCAGAAAACGTCACACAATGCAAAGTGTTCAGCTGCTTGTTGTTACCACGGAAACCCCCAGTGAGACGTTAAAGCAAGAACTCACCTGTCCAGGTTGGACCTCTGCACGCCCCTCCAGGGTCAGGCTGCACAGCGGGACGAGCAGCGCTGGCAGGGGGGCGGAGTCAGGGCCGGGGGCGGAGTCAGGGCTGGGGGCGGAGTCAGGGCTGGGGGCGAGCCAGGGCCGGGGGGGGAGTCAGGGCTGGGGCGGAGCCAGAGCCAGCACCCCCTGCTGGCTGCAGGTAGGAGCAGTCCTCCAGAGGCAGCTCTGATGATGGCGGAGAAGAAAAATGTCTGACGGTTTCTACTAGACCAGCTGGGGGGCAAAACCGGCCCGCCTCAGCTCTTTAAGGGGTCCACATAAAGAGCCTCATCACATCTATCAGTCCCTGCAGTTTGTCACAGGAATTCATGTAAAAATATGAAATAAATGTCTGCAGTTTCTCATGCTAGTGCATCATTGAGAGTTTATTGCAAATTGCCAATAAAATGGTTAAAAACTGAAGTATTTTTACTGCTCAGCCTGACTTTCTGATCGATATAGGGAGTGATAAATATTAGATTCAAATCAGAGATATAAAGGGTGTTAGAAATAAAATTATTAATGAAAAGATACATTTAATGTCAGACATTAATTAAATATTCTTAAATTAGCTCCACAAAAATTAGTGAAAATCAAATAAATTGTGGAGGACCTGAAGAATTCATATATGTTTCATCTCTGAATCAGATATGAATATTTCATCAAGCATTCTGGAGCGACTGGCCCTTTAAGAGCATCTGTGATGCAGATACAGCTCAGTGTGAACAGGCCGACCCCACTGACCCTTGCTGACCCTTGCTGACCCCTGCTGACCCTTGCTGACCCCTGCCAATCCCCCCATCAGCTGATGCAGCTGTGAGGCGTTTCCCTCCATCAGTTCAGCTTCACTGCTGGCTCCGCCCACAAACTCTCTCACTTCCTCTTCCTCTGATCGCCCAGCATGAAGCAGCTCTGATCCTGAACACTTGGCAGCAGGTCACCCAGTTGCATGATGGGAAATGTAGGACTGGAAGAGTCAGGCTTTACCTTGTCCGGCCTTCGACCTCCTCCTCGGTTTCCTCTGCTCCTCCTGCGGCGCCGCCTGCGCGTGCATGCGCTGGTGCCTCCGCAGGTTGCCCATGGAGCTGCAGGCGTAGCTGCACTGGGCGCAGCCGTAGGGTTTCTCCCCGGTGTGGGTGCGCAGGTGGCGCTGCAGGTTGACGAGCTGCGCCGAGGCGTAGGGACAGACGGGACAGCGGTGCGGCTTGCGGCCATCGTGGACGGTCATGTGACGCTTCAGGTGGTTGGAGTAGCGCGAGGTGAAGGTGCACAGCGAGCAGGAGAACAGCCTGCAGGGGGCGCCGCTTCCACCGGCCAACCGCAGCCTCCTGACGGTTCGGGGGGCGGAGCTCCGCTGCTCACAGGTCAGACAGTAAAGCTCCACCCCCAAAGCCAGACCCACACCTGGAGGGAAACGCAGAGCGAGTCAGACGAAAAATAAACTTTTCTAAAATGTAAACTTAACTCAAGAAAAATGAATAAAAATAAAATTAAACTAAATTGTAATGAAACATTAAAATGGCTAAAACGCAAGATACAATTTTTTAATGTAATAATTTTAAATAAATTATGATAAATTTTAATTAAATTAATAAATGCATAAATAAAAGAAAACAAAAAACTACAAAATTATATATACTATATATGACATACTTTGTAGTATATTTTTATTTAAGTATAAATAAAAATAAAATAAGAGCAAAACACACAAAAAAGAACAAAAAAGGAAATAAAAACAAATAAATATGATAATAAATAAAAATGGATAGAAACTACCAAACCATAAACAGTAAATTTGTTACCGAGGCTCAGTCCGCAGGCCTGGCAGCACAGCAGGGCAGGCAAGGCGGAGGCTGCTGGTGCTGCGGGCTCCAGACACAGAGCTGCAGGAAGAGAGGAGCTCCTGTCCCCATGGAAACCTTCCACCGTCCAGCCTGTCCCTCCGTCTCCGTGGAGCAGGAAGTCACTCTCCAGAACCGAGCCGCTTGGGTCGGATGGCGCCGCCGCCTCAGACCCAACTGTAGACAGGACCCAAAGGTCAGAGGTCAGATTGAATTCTGGAGTTAAGGAGCCCAGACCAGAGACCAATGCTGCCGCTGCTGCTCGGATCAGCGGAACTACAGTAAACGGGTCTGGATCTTTACTGGTCAATCCACTGAAAAGCTGAGATTCAGAGCCGCCACTGGTCTAACTGGTGTGACTGGTGAGCAGGAAAGATGGGGGGCGGGGGCAGAGGGAGGACAGGAAGTGGAGGCAGGAAGCAGAGAGGAGGATGAGATAAGGCGTCCTGAGGAAGAGCAGTAGTCTTCCTCAGCAGATATGGGGGGGGGGGTCGAGCCTCCAGCCCAGTCGGACCAGCCCTGATCCCAGTTGAAGCCTGTCCGGACAGCAGTCCGGTCCGGTCCGGTCCGGACAGACACTTCCTCATTGCGCGGAGGCCTTTCCGCGGACGGCGCGGCGCCGAGCCGCAGGTAGACTCACCTTTGAGCGGCTGCGGGTGGGGCTGCTTCCTCCGCGGCATGCCGGAGCCTCTCCGCCCGGGTCCCGGTCCGATCCGTCCGCCAGCCAGCCAGCTAACTGCATGTCATCAACACCCTCACCCTCCTCCTCATCACCATCAGCTCCTTCCTCTTCCTCTTCCTCCAACGGACAGCGGCAGCGGAGTCATGGCCGACTACCGCCTGGAGCTGGACCGCAGAAAAGCGTTTAACTTAAGAGCAATACCGGAAGAGAAGTAGCTCAGAATGAGCTTCACTGACGATCAGCAGCAGTTTCACTAATGACCACAAGATAAACACTTCAACAACTCGAACTTTCTGGCACTTTTGCTGTCTCTGTCATTGAATTCCAGCAAGTACACGGAGCCATCCGGCATTGGAACCAGTTAATTTCTCCTTTAAAAACAGGCCACCATTTAAAATTAAACCCGGAAGTAAAACTTTACCCTCGAGGTTCCCGTTCGCTAACAAACTGACCTGAGGTTCGGTCCAGGAGCAGCGAGAAGGAAGAAAATCACGACCAAACTTTAAATGTGCTGTTCGCTGCTGTCAAACAAACTTTGCTGACACCGGCGTCTGCGACCCACGTGACCTCACTCAGCAGCAGGGCATTGTGGGAAATGTAGTTCCCAACGAGCCTGCTGTTGAACTCTGCCCAGTTTAGCATCCAATATTGGTGCCGCGTCCTATTTCACAGAAACATTTAACCAACGTTTAAGCACCAACGGAAAGTTTGTCACATAAAACTCCATCCATCCATCCATCCAGGAATGAGAAACTTTCTCAGTAAACAATAACATGTTTCGCATGATAAAATGTAAAACTATTTTTTAACTTTCTTGCTATAACATGACACTTTATTTATTTGCTAGCTTTGGCGGCTACATGCTGCGTTTAATCTGTTCTGAAAGTGAAAGCTCAGGTTTCTCTTGCTGTTGTTATGATAATCTATTTCTTTCTGGTTAGTGTGTTTAAAAGTTAAGAACATGCTAACGAATAGATATTTTACAGAATAGTATGGAAAAGCTTCAGTTAAACCAACCAAAGCAGTGATAAATAGTTATGGCCTGCACCTGTAGTGAGCGGCAGCCATATTGGATGCTGAACCCTTCTGTGAGCTCTAGAAGGTTTTCTATTCACAATAATATAATTACACACTTTGCTTTCTCATAAATATTACAGTGAGAGTTTTCAGACATACTTATCCAAGTTAATTTATACATTTTAGCAATTATTAAAAACTGTTTAACAGATTAAACTTGCAAAATAAAATAAAGACTGCATGAGTTTCTGAGTAAAACTATCCTCACATTTAATTTAATTAACTTTACCCAACATAAACATAAACTTTGATTACTACGTATTAAATACTGAGATCACAAACAACAAAGTTCTGAGAAACAATTTGGGAAAACTTTATTACAGTTAATTAAACATTAATCAGATGTTGAAGCCATTTTTATTTCCTTAAAATAATTTACATGTTAAACATGTTTATATTTACCTGAAAATGTTAATCAAACATTAGGTTTACCTTTTTACTCTGTCCTGCAGTTTTCTAATAAAACACTCTCTAAAGTCCTAACAAATATACTTTCTTGAAATGATACATTTTAAGTTTCACATCAATTTTTAGATCCTGGACATGAAAACATTAGGTTTCAGTTTTCTGAATTTTCAGGAGAAAAACGGCAGTAAGGAAGAGATCTATGCAGGGGAGAGAGATCCGGTCCGGTTCAGTCTGGTTTGGTCCGGTCTTGTTTGGTCCAATCAAGGGAGAGGGATTTGTCCGGTCAGGTTTAATCAGGTTAGAGGGATCCGGTCCGGGCCGGTCTGGTCAGGGGAGAGGGATCGGGTCCGGTCTGGTGCAGTCCAATCAGGGAAGAGGGATCCAGTCCGGTCTGGTCCGGTCCAATCAGGGGAGAGGGATCCGATCTGATCTTGTGCAATTAGGGGAGAGGGATCCAGTCTGGTCCGGTCTGGTCAGGGGAGTGGGATCGGGTCCGGTCTGGTCCGGTCCAATCAGGGTAGAGGGATCCGATCCGATCTTGTCCAATTAGAGGAGAGGGATCTGGTCCAGTCCAGTTCGGTGAGGGGAGAGGGATCCGGTCCGGTCCGGTCCAGTTAAAGTCTGAAAACGATCATACTGAACATTCTGTGGCCCTACAGCCTCCAGGCTCGGCCCTCCAGCTCTACAAGTCAAACATGGCCTCAAACTCGTCGATCCTCTGCCGCGTGTTTCCTTTGCGGATCTTCTTGTAGGACACGGTTTTGTACTTGGACTGGCTGCTGCTTTTCTTCTCCTCCTCGTCCACGTCAGCCTCTTCCTTCATCTTTGGGGAGTTTGGACCTCCTTCACCTTTGCTTCCTTTGTCTTCTGTAACTTCCTGTTTACTGTCCTCCACAGGCGGCGGCGTGGTGGCGTCCATCAGCCTTTGATGCCTGCAGGAAGCAGGAATATTGTCACTTTCTGTCCATCTGTTGGTGGGTAAATCTGAAGTGAAGCCATGTGACCTGGTGTGTGAGGCTTGTTTAGTTTTTATAGACGATTTGTGTCACCAGTGTGGAATTTTAATTAGATCTTAATGAATAAAGTCAGGCTTAAATCTTCCTTTGGCAGGTCTGTGCTCAGCCAGTCGGTAAACATTATGTAACGCTGCAACAGAAACAAAAGGTGCAGCTTCAGGTTTTAACATGTAAAATTTAAACATTTAAAGTTTAAACATTTAAAGTTTAAACAAATTGCACAGCCAGCGTTCTGGGGGAGATTATCTGACCATATACGCCTTCATCATGCAGTCATGCATTTGCAGAACTTTAGAGCAAATCTAATATCTATGTGAGGACTGGCTCTCCAGCGCCTCCTGGTGTAAACCTCAATCTGATATTTGAATAAAATTGTGGCTAATTTTTTTTTTTTAATTATTTTAATTTAAACTTTCTTTAAATAAAAGTCATCAGCTGGACATGTGTGTAAATGAGTCTAAACTACTTTAATAACTAGCAGCATATGAGTGAAGTCTAATTTTTAGTGATATTGTTGTTTTTGATGATGATTACAGTCTGCAATAAAATCAGGGTAAATGTTTCAAAGCTCACTTTAGCAGCAGTCTGCTATCAGAAGACATTTAAATCTGTCTAGAAACGGTTTTCTGGAGTTATTAGACGGTGACGTCAGCGGTCCGTTAAGCAGAATATAATTAACTTGTAATGACCTTCCGCGGCCGCAGGAGTCGCCATTTCACACCGAACGGAAGCTTTACCAGGATTCAGAGCGAAAGAGTTTTAAAGTTTTTACCTTCAGGTGAAACGAGTGTGCAGGTTCAGTCTGCTGCTGGGAAACCCGCTGCTGGATCTGGCAGGAAGTCCCAGTGTCCCCAGTGCTCCCAGTCTTTGTTGCTGCTCGGTGGTGTGGGATAATGTGCCCACAGTGGAGGGTCTGGCTCTCTTTCTGCTTTGGAGGTTCAGGATCAGATGGAGTGAAACTTTTAGAGCTATTTGTTTAATTTGTTTCCAACATTTTCTGCTTTTGTTCCTTTTCTTTATTTTTTCTTTGCTTCATCTCCAGGTTTGTGATGGTAATCCTCTCTGCCTAACTACAACCCAAACCTAACCCCGTCCTCTTTGCTTCCTGTTTTCTTTCTCCTTGGTTATAATTTTCCTCCCCCTCAGAGCAGAATAAGGAGAATCGTTAACAGACACGTTATTGTCCTGCTTCGTGTTTCCATCCATGTGCATTATCTGTAAAATCTCCAGCGGGAAGTGAACCAGTTTGGATAAAAATGCATAGATCTAACATTTCAAACTGTTTATCCCTAAAAGATTCAGTCTAGATTAAATTTTTGAGAGTAGATGAAAATAATCTCACACTGTCACACTTGATCAGTATTTATAAAAAAAATGATCCCAGGTTTCAGCAGCTCTGCAGCTGGGAAACTTCAGCACCGCCTCTCACTGTCCACCAGATGGCAGTGGTACATAAGGAAGTCATGACGTCATCACACTTGTTTCCTTCAGGTCAGATCAGCAGAATATTCATCTGATGAATTTCTGAATATTTCAACTGTTATGACTCATCTAGAGCTTCGTTCAGACATTTTCTGCAGATATTATTATTATTATTATTATTATTATTATTTTGAGCTGAAAACTTTACCAAACATAACTCTTCAGTTTGTCCCATCTGGACCTCCAGGTCTTCAGTCTCACACAGAACAAACGTTATTGGATCTGTTGGAGTCAGTGGTCGATGAACCTGGTTCTGTTGTGTGTTAAATGGATATTATTTGGTGTTTGTATTTTTAGGAGGTGACTGAAGTATTCAACTTCTTTAACCCCGTCAGTCCCAGCGCTCCACTGGTCCCAGCGTTAACAGTTCCAGCTGGTGCAGAATAAAGCAGCATGAGACTCTGAGATGTGAGATAAAATGGAGCTTTGTGAGGTCAGGTTTTCCTCCACCAGCTATAAATAGAGCAGAGATCTGGTCTGGGTGTGATCAGCGGCAAGGTGTTGATGGACTCGGAGAGTTTGGAGCCTGAAGCTCAGTCAGATGCTCAGCTGCGAAGCTGAAAGCCTGGAGGATTTTCATGCTCATGTAAATTTCATCAGAAGGCTGATTCTCCTGGATCTCTATCAAACTAACATTTTACTCACATCCACTGAACCGTTTCCTCCTTCTCAGGCAAATTTGAGGCGCTGCTCAAAAAAATGAAAAATGCAAGTGACTGTTTCTATGAATATTTATTAAAACAATTAAATTAATGCAGAAAATATATCCTTCTGTCAGTAGTTCCACCTCATCATAAGAATATATGCACTAAATGGGTTTTGATAATAGTTTTAAATTTCACACAGGTGCAAAAAAGAATGAAATACTTTAAATAATCTCACTGATAACATTGTGTGCAAATATTTCCTCCTAGTCTGAATATTTAAATCCTAAATATCACTGCTCAGAAAAGACAGCAGATTAAATAAATGCTGTAATACCTCTAGGTGGCCAGTAGGTGGTGACGGTTATTCAGAGCCACAGAGGGAATCGGACGCAGAAAGCCAGTCCAAGTGACTCCAGTAGGTTGGTGTTTTCCAGCCTGGTTCCCATCCGAAACAAAAACACCGAACTGTTTTAGCAGGCAGAGCTGCGACCTCAAAACTCTCATTCTTCACATCCAAAGACTTTTCTCCGAGCCTTAGCTTCCTGCTGCTCCCTCCAGGCACAGAGGACTTCGTCGTCCTCGGCCTCCGCGGCGGCCCGGGCCCGGATCCTCCGTCTGGTTTGAGCAATGAAAGCCTCGACGTCCTCATCCTCCTCCTCCTCGCTGGCATCCCGCCTCCCTGCGGCTTCGCTGCCGTCGTATCGTGAGCGATGAGCGAATCTCCGGTGGGGCGAGACGCTGTCCGTTCCGTCCTCGCTGGACCGACCGCTCGCCTGTGGGACTGTGTGAACCCGTTGCAGGAGTATTCCGCGTCTTCGCCTGACGGATCTTCACCGAACCTCGGCCGATATCTGGAAGTCACGCCGAATGCTTCATCGTCGTCTTCTTCAGCAAACGAGTGTCTGTGATCAGAGAAGTCAAACTGGGAAGCGGAGGCGTCCAGATCGTCGTAGGGATCCTGAGATGGATCAGCTTCTGCACCTGAGGACAGTTTGCCTGGAGGAGGTCTGACACTTCTCAGCCAGTCATCAATGCTGGTGTTTTGGTCTTTCTCTATTGCCGGGTTGAGATTCAGGCAGCCGGAAAGACCGTAGCTTTTTTTGGGTTTCTCCTTTTTCTTTGTTTCTTCGAGAAACTCTTCCTCTTTCCTCTTCCTGTCCTGCTCCTCATCCTCATCTTCCTTTGGTTTCTTCTTCTTGTACAGCGTGCTGCGTTTGTTGTCTTCCAGGATCTTTTTCTTCTCATAGGTTTCCCCTTTCTCCCTCATTTCAGATTTGATTTCCTTCTCTATGGCATCCAGTTTTCCCAGGTTGACCTGGTCTTGGAAGAGGCTGAAGAGAGGAACGCTGGTCGTGGTGATCTTGGTTTTCTTGGAGCCCAGAGCAGACCCGATGTCTGACCTTAGAGTGGAGCGTCGCCCACTCAGACCAGACATGCTGCTGTCGCCGGAGAGGACGGATGTTGCTCTGCCGTGACTCTTTGATAGCGTGCTGGAGTAGGATGCCCCGCTGACCCAGGAGGCCCGGTCATCCTCTGCAACGCGGCCTGTTAGCATGCTAGGCGCCGCTCCAAAGCTGAGCTCAGATCCAGCACGCGATGGAGGAGGCAGGCTCAGTTCGCTCTGCTTCTGCTTGATCGTTTCAGTCACAACGTTGGCAATCCAGTTCTGAATGCTGGCGAGGTTGACCATGGGTTCACCTGCAGGCCCTGGCACAGCTGGGACTGGGAGGACTGGGGGCAGGGCTTGAGTGGATCTTGTACTTCGAGGCTGTGAAACAGAGGACATGGTGGACGACCTGCCACTCAGCATGGACATGTTGTCGTCGTTAGCGACGCTGGGCGGGCCGGTGACCCCGGCTCCTGCCCAGAAGGCGGACAGAGGGATAGTCCCACCGCTGATGCAGCTTTCTGAATCCCACCCACACATGGACTGACTCTCCTCCAAGGTTTTCTTAGAGCGCTCCAGAATCTCTTCACGTCTCTGCCTCCGTTTGATGGTTGCCGAGTTGTCGCCGCGGCTGAGCTCCAGGATCTCCTCCGTGTTTTCCTCACCGAGGCGTTTCTGTTGCCGCAGCTTCCAAGCCTGGTACGCTGTAAGATTGACATCCTGGAAGGATGGAGTCTTACTCTCCTCCTCACCATCAGTGGCTGAACTTTTTCTCTCCGTCCTCTCGGTCTTTTTTGTTCCAGCCGAACTGGATCCTCTTGACGCGCCAGCGCTCCAAAGGCGTCATCTTCTCCTTATTCTTCTGGCAAAAGTTGTACATGGAGCTGGTGTCAGAGAGGATGCTGTCAACCTCAGCATCAATCTTCTTGTTTCCATCCTCCGTCGCTGTGCTCTCGCTACCTTCGTCGTCCTCTGTCTTGCGGTAGCGCGCTGCGGCTTGTTCCTCGATCTCTTTGAGTCGCTGCTTCCAGAGGTCAGAGTAACTGGTGCAGCTAGAGGTGGACATGGCGTCCGAAGAGGGCCTCTTGTTCCTGTGCGTTAGCCTCTCTTTGACAGCTTTGATGTCCTCGCTAGTGACGCTCTCCCCGTCGTCCTCCTGCCTCGCCGCCTTGGGACGGCCGGCGCTGACGGAGTCCTCCTCACCCTGGAGCTGGGCCTCCCACCACTCCTCGCTCTGATACTTTTCATTTCTGCGCTGCCACTCTCGGATCATGCCGTCCAGCCCGTCCTCCTCATCCTCAGCTCCGTCCTCTGTGCCCGTCTGACCCGGCAGGTCGATCTCCCGGTGATCCAGTTCCTGATCCCCGTTGTGGAGCGGCCCGTTTCGCAGCGCCGCAGCCGCTGCAGAGGAAGCAATGCTGCTCATCACGCTCTCTCCGTCTTCCTCCTCCTCCATCATGATGGACTGCGCCTTCACCTTCACCATGCTCCGCTCTTCCTCCCCATCTGTATCTTCATCATCATCACCCTTTTCCTCACCGAAGATGCGGGCGTGAGCGTCGATCACGGAGCACTGGCTGAGCGTTTCGTCGTCGTCATCGCGTTCCTCCATCAGCATCTCATTGAACTCCCTCAGATGCTTCAGGAAGCCTTCGTTGGGGTTGATAGCCCGTTTCTTCCTGATGGCGGTCAGCGCCTCCATGATTGTCATGTTCTGGAAGATCATCAGGTAGGATGCCACCAGAATGGCCGACCGGCTGACGCCCATCATGGACACAACCAGAACTTTTCCTGCAAAACAAACAGATTCTGAGAGAGTCTGGGCTTTTGAGGACAGAGAATTGTTTAGTTGTAGAAAAAGAAAAACAGCCTCTGAAATGTTACAGCCTGCGGAGAACTGGAACCTGACTTTCCTGAGGGAAAACTCATGAATAACTACAGTGGACATTATCATCATTTTTCCAGGAACTATGATCTGCAGGCTCATAAAACATTCCCAGAAACCAAATTATAGACATTAAAAATATGCTATTCTGGATCTCTTAGTGCGTCAGTGATGTCTGCTGCTCAAGGACACAAAGATAAAACTCTGCTTTCAGCTCAAAGGATGAAACAAGTGCTTTGTGTAAAAGGCTTCAGGGAGAAACTGGATGAATGGGGGAATAGAATTAATCGGTAAACCTCAAAACACCTCAGAAATCCAACAAACCAAACATTAGAGGAGTTTGTTGAAGCACTTCATTCCACAATGAGGGAAATTAAAAGAAGTGATGTACTTCAAGTCCAATGACGTCAAAGTCTCATTTCATACGAAGTTGAGTTCTGCAGGGAATAGGAGGACAATGAGGAAGATGAGGCTTCAAACGTGGGAGAAAAGAAGCAGGACTTGATCCTATTGGCCGACAGACCAACCAATGAGGAACAAGGAGGCAGAAAGTCTGCCGGTTCAATGAAGAACATCCAACAGATCCAACCTCTGACCCAACTGGAGCAGGAGTCAGGTTCTAGTTCTGTTTCTGGTCCAGGTTCTGATTCATGTTCTGGTCCAGGGTCTAGTTCTGGTCCTAGTTCATGTTCTGGTCCAGGATCTGGATCTGGTTCTGGTTCATGTTCTGGTCCAGGTCCAGACTGACCTTTGTGTGTGAGCAGAGCCTCGTCCAGGAACTCTGCGGTGGGCCTGAAGTGCTCTGCGATGTCGGCGTCAGGGAAGTCGTCCAGCTCGATTCCTCGGTACTGGATGTTCATGTCAGCGTAGAAGGCCTGGCTGGTGTAGACGCCGGTACCGTGGGCCGTGTTCAGGATGTGCGTGATTCCCATTCTTTTCAGACGGGCCTTGTTCACAGCAACGGATCTGAAACGGAAGCACAGTTCTTGGATATTGAAGTTGAAGCCACTGAAATGACCACACTCTGCACTCACTTCTCAGCGATGTAGATGTTGGGCCAGACTTCGTCCACGGCGTTGGTGGGTGCCTCCAGACGGTCCTGGACCACGGCCCTCTGGATGTCCAGCACGCAGGGCGTGTTATAAGGGCTGCGGTCATCCAGCATGTCCCGGACCCGGTTGTACAGGTCCTCCACCATCAGCTGCTCTGCAGACTCCAGCATGGACTCTGGACGGACTCAGGGCGGGTGGCGCGGGGCGGCAGCTCTGGGAAGGAATGCCCGGTTACCACAAGACTACCGAGGAAAGATGACCTTCAGTTTTTACTTTACATTGTAGGAAACTCAAGAAGTCATTCAGTTTTTAGGTGGAAATCCTGAAACCTGGAGTGAAAAACGAGACACTCCAGTTAGTGACTCTGAACACGACAAGAAGCCCCACAGGAAATGACGTAGTAGATCAGCCGGGCCAGTCGGTGGCGCTATAACGCTGCCAGAGAAGGGCAGAGTTGCCTGATTGGCCTGTGGTTAAAATTTCCGTTTGTTTTCCCAACATTTGATGGGTTTTCAGTGATCAGAGGAACAACGTTGGCACATTTTAATAAAATACTGAATTCAGTTTAGACTTTTATTCTGAAATGTCTAGAATCTGTTGATGGTGACATCATCAATGTTTAATTACTGGTAACCAGGAGGAACTACAGAAATCCCAGAACTAATTTAAAATGACCAAAAACAAACACAGCAAAGCACTATGTCTGTACTTTGACTAGGTCGTAGTTGTTTTGTTCTGCTGATGACACAATTTGGACCAAACCTCAGAGGAAGGTTGACTGAATTTGCTATGTTCCCCATGCTGCCACCACCAACATGGCAGCTGACCTTCGACCCCACATATGGTTCTGGTTTGGGTTCCGGTTCTAATCCGGGTTCTGATCCGGGTTCTGGATCAGCTTCTGGTTTTGATCTGGGTTCTGGATCAGCTTCTGGTTTAGGTTCTGGTTCTGATCCGGGTTCTGGGTTAGGTTCTGGTTCTGACTTTTTTTTTGATAAAAAGTTTTTGTGTTGGGATGTGGTAATTTTTTTTGTTTATTTTGCTAATCTGATCACATGACCAACAGGATGTTGCTGCTGGCAGAGAAGACAAAGACAGGAAGTGGCAGGAGGAGTTGCTGCCATGTTTGTTACTGACTAATCATGTGAACAAACGTATTCACATTAATTAAAATTCATCAGTGATAATAAAAGATGTGAATTTGTTGCTTGGTTTCGTCATAAATGGATCTGAACTGTGGCTGTTCATCTGTTGAATCTGTTGGGCTGCGTGGTTAGCATGTTAGCGTTAGCCATGCGGCCCAGAGGGAGGGAAAGCTCTCCGGCTGTCATCCTGTTTCTGCAGATGGAACAAGAATCGTCCATTAAGCTGCCACCGGGCCGACGGAGCCCATCTGAGAGAGCAGCCATTACTGTCACTCTGTTGCTGTGCTAACCGGGCCGTCGCCTCCACCGTCTGCATGACGATGAGCAGAACCGTGTGTCCTCGACTGACCCTGCAGCTTCACAGCTTCAGCACACTTCAGAATTGCCATAGAAACGCTTCACAATCGCCATAGAAACACTTCAGAAACATTTTAAAGTGTTTTAAAAACCTGCAGCAGTCACGACAGAAGCAGTAAAAGCAAAGCAGCAGGACCAGCTGCTGCTGTCCAACCTGGCCTCTGCTGAACCAGCAGCTCAGGACTTCAGGACAGGAAGGGAACATGGTGGTGGCAGCATCATGCTGAGGGGATGGTGCTAAATATATGAGAGGACCTGAGAAGGTCAGGCCCAGCCAGCATACCTAGGTGGGCCCCACATGGGAAAAATAGGGCAGACAATATGGGTCCCAAAAGGGTTTGCAGTTTCCATGGTGGCCCTACATAGGGCTGGAGGAACAAAACATCCAGCCTACCCTAAGGTCTAGTCAAAGTCCAAACCCACATGTGGACTTTGACTAGGTCAGTTCCCTCTCACCTTCGCTGATGATCTTCTTGGCGGCGACAGCCGACGACAGATGGATGGGCTCCATGACGATGGAGGAGGCGTCCGAGAACCTGGAGGTCAGGGAGGTCATGGAGAAGCTAGGAGAGGAAGAGGAGGAGGAGGAAGAGGAAGTCAGTCTGGGAAAACCAAATCTGGTCCTGAGAGAATCTGAGGTGAATTCATGAAGTTCTGGGAGAAAAAGATTCAATTTGTCCAGAAAAACATGAAAAACTTCAGATTTCTGCAGATGTATTATTATTATTATTATTAGCAATAATAATTAGTACTTCTACTAATAATAATTATTACTATAATATTGTACAATATAATAATGATATAAAAATTATTCTTATTACTAGTACTACTACAAATTAAAATCATCATTATTATTATTATCATTATTTACCAACACCCTCATCAACACCTGGACTTCCTGCCGTTACCTAGGAGACGGGCAGCGCAGGTAACGAGCCTGAACTCCTCGCACCTCCTGTTGCTCCTCCTCTTCATCAGGGACCGCCTGGTCGCTGCGCTCCTCGCTTCCATTGGCTGTCTCCATGGCAATCAGGATCCCACTTTACCAAAACAGACAGGGAAAGGATTCGAGGATGTCGATGACGTCATCAGCCAATTCTCAAATTTAATTTCTTAAAATCACTAAATTATTATTTAATCCGGCAAACTATCAATAAATTAAATATGCAATTTAATTTATTTATATTTATTATTAACACAGAAAAAAGCATTTTTTAAACCATTAAAAATAAGGATTATTAATTATTGTTTTAATATTTTTACATGGACAAGAAAATGAAATAAATTAAATACATTTATAAAGTTGCAAACTACAACTGAAAAAGTTATTAAAAAATACAAAAATAAAATTACAAATAATTATTAAATACAGTAAAGACATAAAAACGAGAAACCCGGTTCATCCGAACCTCTGGGTCCGATTGGACCGCTGATGGTTCTATCCCAATTCAGACCGACCAGAACCAAACCCAGAACCAGTCCGACTGTTTAATCAGAACCAGAATCGGTCTCCCTTCTTATTAAAGAACTTTTTGGACCAGAACGAGGACCGTGTTCGGTCCGGGCGGATCGGCTGTTTGTCCTTCCAGAGTTATTTTAAGCTGCTGACAGCTGCAGGCCCGACAGCAGCAGAACCGGGCCTGGAACCAGCAACTGACCTCAGAACCAGGACCAGAACCAGAGGAACAACAGGTGACGCTTCACCTGGCTACCTGAGTGTGTGTGTGTGTGTTACCCGAGTGTGTGTTTGTGTGTGGGTGTTTGTGTGTGTTTCTCACCTGCGGCGGACCGGAGCTGCTCCTCAGGCCGAACCGACCCCCCTATGACTCTGCAGCCCAAATTAGCCCCGCTGCTCTTCCTCCTCCTCCTCTTCCTCAGAAACCCGACACCAGCAGCTGTGTGCCGTCACTTCCTGGTTCCTGGTGCTGATTTCAGGGTTCTTTCCTCCCGGATCTTTTCCTCTTGAGGCCGGAAGTCCTTTCTATGATACAGAGGAAACCTTCATCTAATCCAGATTACAGTCCAGATTAGAGTTCAGATTAAAATCACATACTGGATGTAGAGTTTCTGCTTTAGTTCGGCTTCATGGAAGCAGATGGAAGAACATAATTATCATAATAATTTAGTTTTATTAATTTTAATGGTGGCAGCACAGTGGCGCAGTTAGTAGAGCTGTTGCCTTGCAGCAAGAAGGTTCTGGGTTCAATTTCTCGGTCCTTTCTGCATGGAGTTGCATGTTTTCCCTGTGCATGTGTGGGTTTTCTCCGGGTACTCCGGTTTCCTCCCACAGTCCAAAAACATGACTGTTAGGTTAATTGGCCTCTCCAAATCGTCCCTAAGGTGGTGTGCATGGTTGTTTGTCCTGTGTGTCTCTGTGTTGCCCTGCGACAGACTGGCAACCTGTCCAGAGTGACCCCACCCCTCGCCCAGAACATTAGCTGGAGAGGCACCAGCAACCCTCCTGGTCCCACCAAGGGACAAGGTTGTCAAGAAAATGGATGGATGGATAGTTTTAATGGTAATTTTCATAACTGTTGGTGTCTTCCTGTCTCATGGTTTCCAAGACGACCAGATGATTAATCTGTTCATAAATTTCCTTTCAGAGGTCAGATTATCTTTCTGTCTTTATTAAGAACAGATTAGATTTTCATCACTTATTATCATAAGAAATAATCACCAAGATAGAAAAGTATTTTATTGCCATTCATTTTGGCTGTGTTGATATAAATTTAAAAGTATCTAATGAGATTTTTTTAAATGTTAATATCTCTTTAATGATGCACTTAATGCAAATAATTTCATACAATGAATGTTTAAGTTCCAGTTTTCATCTTCAAAGCAACACAGATTAATAATCAATAAACAGATTTTGCTTCTGTTCCATGAAAACATTGATGCTGATGGGTTAGGGATTAACTATCAGATTAATAATCTGAAACCTGGAAACAACAGTTTGGATGGAGTTTACACTAAAAAGGCATTTTGATAACTTTTTATAGAATCACAATTTCTATTGATGATGATGTCACAAGATTCTGTAAAAACTTCCCTGTTGTAATAAATGCCTTCAAACTGCAGCTGCTGCAGCTAAAACGCATTAGCCACAGCTAAAGAGGCGTTAGCTGTAGCTAAAGCCGTGTTAGCCACAGATAGACACATTAGCTGCAGCTGAAGACGCATTAACCGCAGCTAGAGGCATTAAGCGCAGCTAAAGAGGCGTTAGCCATGGCTAAAGACGAGTTAGCCGCATATAAGAGTACCTTAGCCGTAGCTAAAAATACGTAGCTGTGATAAAGATGCATTAGCCGCAGCTAAAGAGGCGTTAGTTCTAGCTAAAGATGCATTACCTGCAGATAGAGTCGTTAAGCGCAGCTAAAGAGACGTTAGCCGTAGCTAAAGACCCGTTAACCGCAGCTAAAAGCGCGTTAGCAACATCACAAGGCTGCACTGGGTTCACCAGCAGTCAATCAGCATTTTCTACGTGAGGAATCGTTCTCATGCAGTGACTGATTGTTTAAGGATTACATTCTCCACAAAGAGTCCCCATGGCAACGGACAAAATTATCAGACATTATTCTACTATAAATAAGTTGCTGCAACTAATCTGAGAGATGTAGTTTTTGAAAGTGAGAGGCAAACAGAATCATGGAGGTGAGAATGAGCAGACTTTATTTACTCTGATGGAAAAGCACTGTGAGCCGACGACAAATCTGTAACAACACCGCTCTACAGAGGAGGTGAAAGGTCAACAGAAACCCTGAAAACAGACACAGAAACGCTTCCAGGTCCACAAATCAACGTTACGTCATTATCACAAGAAATGAAAGTCCTTTTATCCAGGATCAGACTCGGGTACAGTTCATTTAGACATTAGGATACTTTCAGTTCATTTGATCCAGGTCAAGACGATTGTCTGAACATTTTTACTTATTGATCACTACTATTGCATTGGCACCGAAAGTCACCATTCAACTTACAATCAATACATTTCAACAATTCAATAAAATCAAAAACAAACTCAAGAGTTTTTATTGCCTCAAACTGAAAGATGTTTCAGTCACAAAGTACAAGATATTTTCCCCGCCACGAAGTGACATACTTCCTGTTACGACTAGCTTCCTGCATCGACTATCTTCCTGTGACAACCAGCTTCTAGTGATGACCAGCTTCCTGTATCAACCAGCTTCCCGTTATGACCTGCAGGCGTTTGCCCTTCAGATGCTAACAGAGGAGACAAAGTGGTATGAAACACCACTGAGAGACAAAAGGCACAACGAGAGACGAGGACGACCACAGAGAGACAAAACACGGAGACAGCAAGACAGAGTCCCATGGTCAGAGTCCCCTGGGTTCATATCAAACACCAAAAGGTCACGGGGTCATCTACGAGGTTGTGC
Organism: Poecilia picta; assembly: GCA_033032245.1. NCBI lineage: Eukaryota > Metazoa > Chordata > Actinopteri > Cyprinodontiformes > Poeciliidae > Poecilia > Poecilia picta. The sequence goes on along the minus strand of CM065354.1, from coordinate 14,891,583 downwards.
TTACAGTTTTTAATCAACTGGAGGAATGTTAGTGGCTCTGCTTTTGTGCATGAAGGAAAATTTGGCACAATTTTTTAAAATAGTGGGAGCAAATGCTAACAATACTGCAGCTCTGAACTGAGAAACAGAAAAGACGTCAACCAGCAGCGGTTCGACGGTTCAGGTGGAAACAGTCCGGACTGCAACACATTGACCGGACCAACAGGTCTTCAGCGGGGGGAGCTAACATCAACAGCTGAGAAGGCTAGCTAACAGCCGAGGAGGCTAGCTATCAGCCGCGGAGGTTGGCTAACAGCAGGAGGCTAGCTAACAGCCGAGGAGGCTAGCTAACAGCCGCGGAGGTTGGCTAACAACCGAGGAGGTTGGCTAACAGTAGGAGGGTAGCTAACAGCCGAGGAGGCTAGCCATCAGCCGCGGAGGTTGGTTAACAGTAGGAGGCTAGCTAACAGCCGCAGAGGCCAGCTAACAGTAGGAGGCCAGCTAACAGGCGCAGAGGCCAGCTAACAGTAGGAGGCCAGCTAACAGCGGCGGAGGTTGGCTAACAGCCGAGGAGGCTAGCTTTAGAGCCTTCCTGGAGGTTCATGTCTCTGTTAACATATTAAAGCTCAACATGAATTATGGTTTCCTTCTGTTGTGATTTATCAGGAAGGACAACAAAAAACAAAGAAAATACGGAATGACATAATGGACATAAGGGAAAGAATAGCAAATTAACACTGAAAATGGAAACATTTTCCATAATTATTCTTTCTTTTCCCAAACAAATCCAGACCTGGAAACACTAAAATCCAGTTCCAGACTTTCCAGACTGCAGGAACCTGGCAACAGAGCGAACCAGGAAGTAAAACAGATGAAGCCCCGCCCCCATATTCCTCCTATTTCCTGCCAGACCTTGTTTCTGTCTCTCTTCACGTCATCTGAGGGTGAATGGAGTCTACCTGAGATCAGTCATGGAGCGCTAAACATGCTATGCTACCAGAGTCACACAGAGCTGCAGGGGTTTCTTAGAAAAATAGACGTGTGTTGTGTTTAAAGAGGCAGCTAGCTTTACACTGCATTGGAACAAAGACACACAGGTTTGACTACAACTACTAATAATTCAGTTCAATCATCATTCTGGGAAAACTGGGCATCGTGTGCTGATTTTTAGCGGTTTTATGGAATCTGCTGGTATTAAAAAGGATAATGATACAAATGGACCTTATAGGCCCACTTAGATTCCTCTCATGTTCTGGGTAATCACAGATTTACATCCCTGCACATGGACAATTAAGGAGCGAGTGGTTCTGAAGAGTGAAGTGGGAATAAAATGAGGTTTTATCAGAGCGAAGTGTGAGTGAAACAAAGGGAAATAAACCCAAGAGGTTTTGGACGTAGAGAACTAGAATCCTCTCCGACCAGCGCCACCACTTCCTGTTTCCTGAGAAAGACTAAGCTTGAAATCCTGAAGTATGCTGGCCCACTTCAAATGGACTACAGTACCCAGAGTTCATGGCGATGTAGTCCACACTCCTGACCATTAGGTGGCGTTAATACTTCCTATAGTTAAAGCCAACTGACATCAAAACAAAGAAGAAGAAGAAGAGTTCAGGAAGTCCAGCTCCTCCTGGGTGGAGTGACCAGAACCAGAACCAGAACCAGAACCAGTTCAATGTCTTGTTATAAACTTCTAGTTGGATTAAACATGAATGCATCAATAATCGTGTTGATCGCACCCACAGTAAACATGAATGCCAACAGTTTCCAACGCAGTCGGAGCTTTCAAAAGCAGAGTGGAGCAGAGGGTCGGATCAGAACCGGTCTCCGGTCCTCTGGCTGGTGTCTTCTGGGCTGACGGGCAGCAGCGGGTCGGCGGCATCGCTCCCGTCGTCGCCGTCGTCCTCCGTCACGTTCTTCCGGGCCTGGTACTCGGCCAGCCTCTTGCTCTTCTTCTCCTCCTCCTCCTCTTGCTTGGCGGCATCTGGACCCGGCGGCAGCAGGAAGTCTGGCAGTACGGCGCCGGCAGACACGGCACCAAGTGGACCTCGCCGCTGTCCCTCATCAGCTGGACGCAGGTGTAGAAGTCCTGGACCGGAGCGGAGACGGAGGCGTCGGGAGCGCCGAGGCCCTCCACCGTGCTGTAGTGTGACCCGGGAACGAACACCGTCTCGGGCTGTTGCCACGGAGACGGCGCATCCTGCAGCGCAGCGAAGGCCTCGGGTGGCACGGCGCAGTACGGCGGAGCGCTGCGGACGTACGGCGACGGGTTCTGGATGGGAAACAGGTTCTGGATGGCTCCTCTGTCTCTGTCCAGGACACCGGGGGGGATGCAGTCTCGCGGCGCGCTCAGGTAGATCCCGTCAGCGCTCACCTGGTCCCACACCTCCACCGAGTAACTGGGAGGCCGGTAGCCATGGAAGTTACTGAAGTGGTGCTTGATTTCATCAAAGTTCCCCTTCTGGGAAAGACAAAACAGATTTATTTGCCCCTTAAACTGCAAAATGGTACAAATGATTCTCATCAGCTGTTGCTAAACTGTTTAGCCGAGGTTAAATTATGGATGGAAAAAAACTTTCTTCACCTTAATGACAGTAAAACTCAAGTTCTATTATTTGGTCAAAAACTTGAAACTACAAATCCAGATCAGTTTCTTGGTTCTTTGGCTCGGTCTTACCAGACCTCTGCTAGGAATCTTGGTTTCACTTTTGACAGCTACTTAAAGTTAGATAAACAAGTCAGCTCTGTCGTTAAATCGAGTTTTTACCACCTTCGGCTTTTAGCAAAAGTTAAATCCTACTTCTGTTTTAAGGACTTTGAAGGACTTATCCATGCCTTCATAACAACTCGTCTGGATTACTGCAACTCTTTATATAGAGGGATGGATAAATCGCAGATTCAGCAACTTCAAATGATCCAGAATGCAGCAGCACGGCTTCTCACAGGAACCAGGAAGCATGACCATATAAGCCCAACTCTGGCATCTTTACACTGGCTGCCTGTCTTTTATCGAATAGATTTTAAGATTCTTTTGTTAACTTTTAAAGTTTTAAATGGCTTGGCCCCCCGTTATCTTCGGGACCTTTTAAATCTCCGGTCTGTGCCCAGAACCTTACGATCAAATAATCAGTTATTACTGACGGTTCCTCGTAGTCGACTAAAGAGGAAAAGGAGATGGAGCTTTTTCTGTTGCTGCTCCTGTCTTATGGAATAACTTGCCTTTCCAGATCAGATCTGCCCACAGCCTGGATCATTTTAAATCGCTTCTTAAAACTTATTTTTACTCTTTGGCATTTAATTGATGTATTGTTTTGTGCTCTGTTTGTTATGTGTGTTGTTGTTCTTGTGCAGCACTTTGGTGCAGTTATGCTGCTGTAAAGTGGTATAGAAATAAATTTGACATTGACATTGACAAAACAAGGAAGGGACAGGGTCAAACCTAGCAGACAAAGCAGAATAACTACATTTCCCAGCATGCATCACCTTCAGAAGCAGAGGGTCAATGCCGATGATCCGTGGCTTGGGAATGGGCGGCAGGAAGTAGTCTTTTATTCTGGAGGGACAAAGCAGAATAAGGGGTGGTCTTCTCTCCAGAGTGGGAGCAGGAAGGTGGCGCCCTCTCTGGCAGCGCCTTGGCGTTACAGCTAACAGTTTCCTCACCTCCTGCTCTGAGGAATCACCCCGAAGGCCATGACCAGCAGCGCCAAGGCTCCGACTCCCACCACCAGAACCAGGACCAGGACTTTACCTGCACAGGAGAACATTAACTCACTTCAGACCTAACGGCTTCGTCAGACCCAGACTGTCGCCACGGAGACCCCCGCGTCGTACCTGCGGCCGGCCTGTTGGGGACGCTGACGAGCAGCGCGGCGCTCCATTTGCTCCACAGCCGGGAGTTGTGGGAGCGGCAGCGGACCCGAACCACGTAGTCGCCGGGTCGCAGGCTGAGCAGCTCCACATGCGGCTCCCGCAGAGGATGCTTGGCCTGCGGACAGGAACGGCGCCGGTCAGCCGGTTCACCGGAACCACCAGCCTTCAGGACTTTCACTGCAAGCATGGATCCTAAACCCAAGTTACCAGCCAGTCACTCCGTCACCACCAGCCAGCTCAGGAAACCCAGAGTAACTCAAACTCACCGTCCTCCTCAGAAGCACCAAGAAGCAGACCCAACCGTCCAGAGTTGGTTTCTACCGGGAACTGTTGGGTTTAGAGAGGAGCTGCAGACCCGGCTGCGTACCTTCCATTTGTCGGCCTCGCCGATGCGTCGGTACTCCAGCTCGTACACCAGAGTGATCCAGCCGTAGCGCAGGTCCTCAGGAGCCGGGTAGGTCCAGGACAGCAGCGCGCTGTGGCACGCCTCGTCGCCGCCGTCATCCCTCAGGGAGAAACTCAGGTTGACCGGAGGCTCCGGCTCCACTGGAGGACAGAGGAGAGGACAGAGGAGAGGACAGAGGAGAGGACATGAGGACCCAAACACCTGGTGTCAGGTAGACCAGGAGCCAACGGAACCAAGGGAACCGACACAGCATCGACCTGTGGCAGGTAACTTGGCTCTGCCTCCATCAGCAGCCTACTGTGATGGAGATCCAGGTTGGTGACTGGTCTCAGACACAGGAACCGGCCCGATACTCGTTAGAGCAGGTTTACTGGTCTAACCTGCTCTAGTTCCCCTGGTTTTCCTCCTGCCTGGATTTTCTCTCCCTGCATCTTTTGACTCCAAGCATCAAGTTTTGGCTTATTTTGTGAAATTGCCGTTGACCTTGAGCACAACTGAAGTTATCTACTTATTCTGCGGCTTATTTGGCGGATACTGACTCTTCATCTGCTCCATCTAACCAACAACTGAACCGTTGCTGCCTGTTCTCCCTGCTCTAGTTATTAGATGATCAATTATTCTGTGATGATCTGCTTTTATGTTCCATCTGAGTCCAGACGTAAACTCAGAGGTCAGGCTGATGGTGGGAGGCGTCACATTTACTGGACGAGCTCCAACATGAGGAGACGTGACCTTTCTGGGGCCGCCTGATAAGAAACGTCTGAGACAAGCTCAGAGATCACCATGGCAACCGCATGGCAGCTGCTCCGCAGCGCTGATAAACCTCACAGATGACCTGTCGCCGGTCCGGGAAGTAGACCGATCCCAACGACAGCAGGCTGTTGGTTCCTGATAGAGAGACGATGACGATGATGATGAAGAATTTAACAGAACCGATCAAGAAACGTTCAGGACAAAACCAGAAGATTTAAAACTGTTTTCTCCCACATCCAGTGACAATAATAATAATCACTATTATTATTGATAACACATCCAACACGTTTCTGTTACAGTAATAACTTTCTGCTTCAGGTCAAAGCTGATTGGCAGAACATAAAGGGTCAAAGGTCATCTAAGGAGCTGATCAGGTCTGGTAGCTGTTGGATTAGATCTGCAGATTAAAAATAACTTTATTTGAAGCGATGTGCATAAGACTGTCATGACACTGTCATAAACATGACAACACCTGTCATGAACATGAACGAGTCTTTATGAGTGTTTATGACTGTAGTCATGAAGTGTCATTTGGTAAATAATGACTCTTTTAATGCAAAGTTGCTCTAAAAGTTGCATTAAAAGTTCATTAAAAGTGCCAACTTTGCATGATTTTGTAAATTATGATAATTTAATGCAAAGTTGGCAATTTTAATGGACTTTCAATGCAACTTTTAGAGCAACTTTGGATTAAAAGTGTCATTATTTACCGAATGACACTTCATGACAACTGTCAAACATTCCTAAAGACTTCTTCATGTTCATGACAGGTGTTATATCATGTTTATGACAGTGTCATGACAGTCTTATGCACATACCTTCAAATAAATGTTACCGGAAAAACTATAATCCTCACTGGTTTAATCCAGTCTAATTCAGTCAGAGTCTGGCCTTTATTGGTTATAATCCAGTCAGAATCTGGCCTTTATTGGTTATAATCCAGTCTAATCCAGTCAGAATCTGGCCTTTATTGGTTATAATCCAGTCAGAATCTGGCCTTTATCAGTTATAATCCAGTCTAATCCAGTCAGAATCTGGCCTTTATTGGTTATAATCCAGTCAGAATCTGGCCTTTATTGGTTATAGTCCAGTCTAATGCACTCAGAATCTGGCCTTTATTGGTTATAATCCAGTCTAATCCAGTCAGAATCTGGCCTTTATTGGTTATAATCCAGTCTAATCCAGTCAGAATCTGGCCTTTATTGGTTATAATCCAGTCAGTCTGGTCTTATTGGCTATAATCCAGTCAGCCTGGTCCTTATTGGTTATAATCCAGTATAATCCAGTCAGCCTGTACTTATTGGTTATAACCTATGTAATCCGGCGCTCACCAATCTCTGCCACATCCAGGCAGTGCTGCTGGGACGTGTAGTTCCTGTGGGGCGTCATGGCCGTCACCGTCATACAGTAATACTTCCAGATGGACGTGTGGGTCTTGTCGAAGTAGCAGCTGTGGGGACCACCGGACGTGTAATCTGGACACTCGAGTTCAGGTCCCCTACTGAAAAGCAGAGGAAGATGGGGTCAGTCCAAATAATCTCTGGATGAGGTCATGAAGGGAAAGACGCAAAAAGCAGATTAAAAGATTACGTTTAATCCCACAGAGACAAGCAGCTGATTCTTTAACAATATCTGTGACAGAAGATAAAATCCTGCAGTTTTACAGCCAACTCAACATAAACTTGTCAGACTTCAGATCACAGGTTGATTATAGTTTTATTATTTAGTCCAGAGCAGAACCGATAATCTGATTTTTACAACCTACACAAGTCAACAGGGGTAAGAGGCCAAAGCAACCCAAAATAATCCATAATCTATCAGGAACCCAACCAGCAAGACGGAGAAACAAACTGGAAAAGGAACCAAAGCTAGAAAAATACAAAAAAAACCTAAAAGCTGACCAAAAACCATGAGAGAAACTAAAAACCTGAAGACAGAAATATGACCAAAAATTGGACTAGACCGTGGACTAAACCGCTAACCAAGGATTAAACCACTTACCAATGACTAAACCAGTAACCATTAACATGTGACTGTGAACTAAACCGGTAACCAAGCACTAAACCGGTAACCATACACTAAACCGCTAACCGTGGACTAAGCCGGTAACCATGAACTAAACCGCTAACCAAGGACTAAACCAGTAGCCGTTAACATGTGACTGTTAACTAAACCGGTAACTGGAAACTAAACTGGTAACCAAGGACTAAACCGGTAACTAAGCCGGTAACCATGAACTAAACCGCTAGCCAAGGACTAAACCAGTAGCCGTTAACATGTGACTGTTAACTAAACCGGTAACTGGAAACTAAACTGGTAACCAAGGACTAAACTGGTAACTAAACCAGTAACTGTGGACTAAACCAGTAACTAAGCCGGTAACCGTGGACTAAATCTGATGGAAGACGTTTCTGTGTTGCTGTGACTGCAGCGCCTCAGACTCCAACAGGGCCTAATTAAAGTCCATCCCTGCTAATGAGACGAGTCATGGAAGAGCGCTGCAGGCGACTCGGACGTCAGCAGGTTCCCGCCCTGATGGGACCCGTCCGGTTTCTAACGGACAGAACCAGAACCTTCCTGAGGCTGGCAGCAGCTGAGCTGCAGCATCGATTCGTCTGCACGTCGATCAGTTTCTGAACAAAAATCAGCTGATTTGCTCATTTTCATCAGATAATCCCAGATTTTAATCTGTGGAGACGCAGCAGAATCACAACAATCGAAGCGTCTGAGCGGCCGCGCCATCTGGGGTTGAGGTGCGATCCAATCTGTCCTGATTAGCGGCAGCCGCCTGGCAGCCAGCCCGCCAGGCCCACGTGAGACCGGCCCGGTTCCACATATCGACCCTTAAAAGCTTCAGAGCAGAGCAGGCGGCTTAACGCTCACATGACCCGGAAACCTGGCAGGTCGGCTGCAGAGCAACACGCTGCTCCGCTAGCGCCACCTTCAGCCCAACGACAGAACGACAGACTCACTCTTTGGAGTAGGTGAGGACGTAGGCGGCCTGCTGGCCGGACGTCAGGTTGTCCACTGGATGCCACCAGCAGGTGAAGTCCTCCATGTTGGGGGAGCGGCAGTAGTAGATATGAGGCTTGGAGGTCGCAGGGGCCACAGAGGCCTCAGGGTCTGCTGGAGGAACAGGCCCACGTTAAACACACAAACACTGGAAAGCAATGAAAATGTTCAGTATGACACTGTAAAAATACTGAAAATAGTTTTCATTTCTGCTCAGTTTTCATAAACAACCGAACTAAACCGATTTGATCCACTCTGGAAAAATTAGCTAAACTTGGTTCAAAAACAGAAACTAAAACATTTTGATATTTAAAAATAGCAACAAGACAATAAAATCGAAAAAGATTAAAAGTGTTAAAAAAAATCTCAAAACTTTCCCTAACATAAATCCTTTCCCTTCAGTTTCCATTCAACCCACAGCATGACAGGTCCTCCACTCTGCAAACTGGTTGTTTCTGGTTCCAGTTCAAGACCCAGAAAAGCTTAAACTGCATGTTTACGTTTGTGAAGGTTAAAACCAAATGAATTATGAAAAATACCTTAAAATTCTCTGGTTTTAAGCAACTTCATTATTTTATGCTTTTAATTAGAAGCTTTTCAGGAAGCAGCTCTAACTTTTACAGAAAACTCAACATTTTACAGGATTTCATGATTTCAGCATTGGGGTTTTATCAGAGCTAAAACGTTAGCTTTAGCATTTCTGTGTGTTAGCCTTAGCATCTCCGTGGGTTAGATTTGGCATCTCTGCGGGTTAGCTTTAGCATGTCAGTGGGTTAGTTTTAGCATCTCTGTGGGTTAGCCTAAACGTCTTTGTGGGTTAACCTTAGCGTCTCTGTGGGTTAGCTTTAGCATCTCTGGGATTAGCTTAGCTCTCTACTGGTTAGCTTTAACATCTCTCCAGAGACAGGGTTTTCTATGTTGCTATGCTAAGAGCTAAGCTATTTCCTGCCATTTCTTGAGATTTCTCAGTTTTAGAGGTTGTCCTAGTTAAAGTCTCAGTGAGCATTGTCCTCTTTCTGCCTTTAGGGAAGTCACTCTATCAATCTGGTCTGTCTCAGCAGAACGTCCTCTAGGTCCATAAAGTCGTCAGGATGTCAGATTTCTCTGCCTAACCCTGACCTTTAAGCCTGATTCTTAACCCTGACCTGTAACCCAGAACACAGCACGCTGTGTATTTTCAGCCTGTTCTGCAGATGAAGCAGCGACTGAAAGCTCGCCACAGATTATTGATTTCATATCGATCGCCTCTCCGCCTCATTCACAGGAAACAAAAGCCGTTAAATTTCTTCAGCAGGAGAAAACGAGCGGCGGCGCTGCTTATGTGAATCAGAGAACAGAAACTCCTTCATGAATCTATCGATTAGTACAGAAATACTGCAACCAGGCAGGCTTCATGGATATAACATGTTTTAACAAAGGATTAGACACAAAACAAAATTTCAGAAATCACTTTAACATTTTTAAATAAATATAAACATTTGTAAATTAAAAATATTTTAACTCTGCAGACATCTGAACCAAAACTTTAAATACAGCGAACGGGATTAAACTGTACATAAAAATCTATGACAGCAGGTCAGAAAATATTCAGATCTGATGATAAAAACTTTCATCCAAACTTCAACTGTAAAGTATAAAAATCGAGCCGGATCTGAAAACTTTGCTTCTGCAATAAGTTTTGATTTGAACCCAAATAAGCAGCAGATTCTTCCATTATTATTATTCCTCCGTTATTTTATCTGAGTTTGTTTAAAACGTCCCATTTCCAGCCACAGAAACGTTCAGCCTGTGGCTGCAGGAGAACGAGGCGCGCTGCTGATAACAGCGGCTCATTCTGAGTCAGCAGCCAAACGGTCGCTAACGCCCAGCGGCGCAGCAGCAGAAATCAATTAGCAGCCGTCACGGCTCCCCGCTGCGCTTCCACTAAATCCATTTCTAATTTAATCAGTTCCCACCTCAAACACACCGAGGGCCAGGAATGAATTTAAATCAGAGCAGGACAGATTCAACAGCTTCAAATAAACAGGGAAGCTTTTTAAAATGCACTTTAATTTTCAAATTAAATCTGAGCCATAATTGAAAGATACAAACGTATAATTAAAAAAAAACATTTACTCTAACCTTCTTCAATAACACTTTACATTTAGCCGTTTATATTTTGTATCAAAGTCAAACAATGAGAAACGATGAGGAAACATGCAAACAGCAGAGCGCGACAGGAAGGATTCAGCTTTTATTTGGTTCGTCCACAACTTCCTTTACAACCAACAAATCAGAATTGTGCAGAAATTCAGTGGGGTCTATGCCACGGACTTCCGTTTCAGCACTTCCGCTTTTTTTTTGCCACATAGAATGGTTCCGGTGCAACAGGCAACAGTATGTTAACAGTGGCTCCTCAGTCGCTGCAGGGCTATTAACGATGCCTATAGAATTATTCAGACGTCCTGAAACAACAACAACAAAGGATTTAAGATGGATGTGTCAAAACTTCACAATAACTTCGAAGGTAAGTTAATAAATCGTTTGTATTCACCATGATGCCTCATATGTCTGACGTAGCTAACAGGGACAAGCTTACAATCTGCTATGATTGAAGGCAAAGTCAACGTCAATAATTACAGGAAATGCTAACGTGTTGAAAAATATTTACAACAAAGCTGACATTAGCCTGCTGGCTAGTTTAGATCTATCAGAATCAAAGTATTGATTATTGATGTTAATGTAACAGCAATATCAATGGTTGCTTTTCTGTTAGCTCATGCTAAATGGCTTTTCAAAATATTTGTGCAAATGTAGAAAATAAACATTCAGTTTGAGTAAAACTCATTCGACACAAAACAATTATTCCTGAAGTTTGGTGAAAGTGATCCCTCGCTATAACGCGGTTCACCTTTCGCGGATATTTTTTGTGCAGTTTTTTTCCACAGTGCACTGTGTTCTGCATCCTGATTGGTTAAAATATTTGTAATACAGATCGGCCATTCAGGAGATGGAAACTGAAACTTTGAACACCTGCTGGAAAAAACTGTGGCCAGAGGCAGCAGAACCCGACCGAGGCTCGTTTGAGAGATCCATCGCTGTGCCGTAGATACAGCTGTGAATCTCGCGGGGCAGGTTGGAGGAGACGCTTTATTGACATGACTCCGGATCACATTAAGGCCCGATTGACGAACACTGACCTGAAAACAGGTTTTGTTCTTTGGTTTCAATGTAGAGTATTTAACTATGCAGTGTAATAGTTGTAAAAACTGAATATAACTACTTCGTTTATTTCACTTATCGCGGGTTATTTTCGGAACGCAACCCCTGCGAAAAACGAGGCATCACTGTAATGCCTAGAGGTTTTGTTTCTGAGGGGCAGTGAATGCATCGTTTCCATGGATACCATTATTAAATAGTCTGAAGGTCTCTTTGTGAGCAGCGCTGCAGTCATGTGGCGCGGCGGCGGCTAATCCGTTAGGGAGCAAACAAAGGCCTGGTGTTTAGCTTAAGAAGATCAGCAACCTGCCAGCAGCGGCTTCACCAGCAGCAAGCAGAGCAAAGCATTCTGGGAACTCTGACCTCACCGCGCCTCAAACACTCATCCTCCCAACATCAATACGCTCCCAACAGCCTGAAAATCCAACACGGCGTCCGTGGAGACGGAACGTCCACACGGCCGTGGAGACGAACGTCCAACACGGCGTCCGTGGAGACGGAACGTCCAACACGGCGTCCGTGGAGACGGAACGTCCAACACGGCGTCCGTGGAGACGGAACGTCCAACACGGCGTCCGTGGAGACGGAACGTCCAACACGGCGTCCGTGGAGACGGAACGTCCAACACGGAGTCCGTGGAGACAGAACATCTGCAGTAATAAGTCGATGTGATTTGACCCCTTAGAGGTCAGGAAACAGGAAATGATCAGAGAAACGGCGGCTTTCCTTGTGATGCAAGAAAAGATGTTGTTTGACTAGATAATCAGATGGATGCGGTTCAGATCAGGAATTTGACTGTTCTGAGTAGAACAGGGTCAGAAACCGAAGGAGCAGAAAGAAATTTAAAGACACAGCGTACAAAAAAACAGCCATGAATCGGCCAGTCAGATCTCAGATGTGCTGAATGTTTATCATGTGGACCGATGAGACCGAGTCCAGGCTGGACCGGATCTACAGAACCAGGATCTCCAGAGCTGGGATCTACAGAACCGGGCAAACAGAAGCTCCAGCAGTGGGTTCTGCAGATCTCGACCCGGTGGCTCTCTGGATATTAAATGCCTGAAACATGAAGCCAATGAATAAACGAGTTTGCCTCCTGCTGTTGCCATAGCGACCGGCTCCCTGAGGAAAAACCTGAAAACAAAATTAAAATCTGTTATTGATCATAAAGCTTTTCCCAACAATTTGATTTTTAAACTCTGACTGTAAAAATGTAAAGTTACTATATAAGGTAATTATATAAATATAAATAATTTTACTGACCTGCAGCACAGAACCGGACCAATAGAACCAGACCAACAGAACCGGACTAATAGAACTGGGCCGACAGAACCAGACCAATAGAATTGGGCCAATAGAACCCAGTTCTATGAAGCTTTCTTTAGATCCTGTTTTAATATTTAACCTGAAAAAGTTCAAATAAAATAAATGATTTTGCTTCTGTTTCACATTAGACCAAAAATAAAATCTATTTTTAAAGTTTCCTGCAGTAAAACTTTACAGCCTGTAAAGTTTTTACAGTGTTCTCTGTCAAAGAAAGCTAAATTCATCTAAACTGTTGCCATGACAACAGAAATGCACTGCAAAAAGTAGAAACATGACGTTCATTAATTTAATACGATACAAATAATACATACATATTTTAAAAAAATGAAGATTTTTGGGAAATTTCAAATATTAAATTTTTTGCTTAACAAAAATGTTCCAAAATGAAATTTAATTTATGTAAATTAATAAACTGCTTAAAAAACAGGAAACGAGTCGCAGCCTTCCCTCCTAAACACCCGAACACATCGCGAGGCGTTCAGGTGCTCAGACCTGAGTGGGAAACCCCAGCTGCCGGTTGCCAGGGACGACGGCTATCTGAGCCGCTCCAGGCTTCAAAGGTGAAAATGTAAATAATAAACAAGCCGCTCACCAAACGCAACGCCGGCAACCATCAGTAACCATGACAACACAAAGCAAGCTGAGAGGTACAGTGGTGGCAGCATCATGCTGTGGGGGAGGGATTTTTGGCTAATAAGTTCAACTTTGATGCTAACTGCTAGCTAGCTTGTGCTACAGAGCAAAATAAAAACGTTTCTCCACCTTTAAATTTTAAAACCTTTTTATTAAAAGTTGCTTTTTGTGCTTTTGAACTGATTTTTGTTTGTTTTTGATCTCAAGGTTTCTGTCAACAGGGTCAGAGTTCAGTTACATTCCTGCTTTTAAACAGTTTATAAAAATAACCTGAGCTGAATGTTTGGCTGCTGATGATCAACGGGTTTAATTAGGCTAAAGGTTAAATATTTAATATCGACCATCTTCTACAGCCACCATGTTGCTACAGACACAGAAGCTACAGCGCAAATGTTTTGGTCTAAAACCTAACGTAGCATAACCTAACATAGCATAGCACAACATAGCTTAGCATAGTGTAGCATAGCATAACATAGCATAGCAGTGTAGCTCATGGACCAAGGGGCAGCAGGAAACTCACCGTTGTCGAGTTTGGCTTTGTGAGGGCCTTCCTGGGTGGCGATGGTGCTGCTGCCCCCCAGAGGAAGCAGACAGAACAGCAGCCACAGCATCCTGCCGCCGTCCGTCCGAAAACCTGAAATAGACGCACTGATCTCAGGACTCTTCCAGGACGCTGTGGGAAAGTCTGACGATCCTGAAGGACCAGAAGAAGAAATCCTCCAGAGACGCATCAGAGACATGAAAACCAGAGCGGATTAACTGCAGCAGAAATATTAATATTAACATTAATATTTATGCACCATGTTACTGTATAACCGGGTTTAATTTCGCTGGTTTTCATTCTGTTCAAATATGGAAACAGAATCAGTACTAATACATATATATATATATACATATATATATAAATTCCCTTCTCACACTCCGCGGCTGGTTTCTCTCTCTCTCTCTCATCCTCTGAACTCGGGTCCTCTACCAGAGGCCTGGGAGCTTCAGGTTCTCCTCCAGTATCTTGGCTGTGCCTAGTACTGCACATTTCTGGACTGAGATGTCTGATGTTGTTCCTGGGATCTGTTTTAGCCACTGCTCCAGTTTGGGGGTTTCTGCCCCGAGGGCCCCGATGACCACAGGCACCACTGTGGTCTTCACCTTCCAGGTCTTTTCCAGTTCCTCCCTGAGGCCCTGGTATTTCTCCAGTTTCTCATGCTCCTTTTTCCTGATGTTGTAGTCACTTGGTATAGCTACATCCACCACAACGGCTTTCCTCTGTTCTTTATCCACCACCACAATGTCCGGTTGGTTCGCCATTACCATCTTGTCTGTCTGGATCTGGAAGTCCCACAGGATCTTAGCTCGGTCATTCTCCACCACCTTTGGGGGTGTTTCCCACTTCGATCTCGGGGCTTCCAGTCCATATTCTGCACAGATGTTCCTGTACACTATGCCCACCACCTGGTTATGTCGTTCCATGTACGCTTTCCCTGCCAGCATCTTGCACCCTGCTGTTATGTGCTGGACTGTCTCAGGGGCCTCCTCGCACAACCTACACCTTGGGTCTTGTCTGGTGTGGTAGATCTGAGCCTCTATTGCTCTGGTGTTTAGGGCCTGTTCCTGTGCAGCCAGGATGAGAGCCTCTGTGCTGTCCTTATATACAGCACAGAGGCATATATATATATATATAAAATATTTCCATCTGAAGAAGCTGTAATGAAAATATTGCTTTAGCATCTGAAGTTTATTAACTATTGTTTTTGCTGCATTGATCAACCAAAGCACCATAGATCTGAATTCATAATTAGATTATTAAAAACCAGCTAACCTTCCTCTGCTTTCTGGAAACGCTGCATACTAGCTGCTCATGCCGCCATTTTGCCGTCATCTAATATTTCCAAAACAGACCTTTAATCTGCTCCACAAGTCCTGTTTTATAAAAGAGTTTACAGAAACCTGAAAAGCATTCAGGAATTACTGCTCAACAAAGATGCTTTTCAGCTAATTTCTACTGTTTCCTACCATTGCGGGTAATCCACTCAGCTGGTTACTGACCTCAATGTACACTAATCTATGAGGGTTCCAGGAATTAGACCCAGCCACCAGACCTGAACCAGAACCTGAGCTGCAGCCGCTTCCTTCAGAAGGAGCAGCTGGGAGGGAGGGAAGCTGTAATCCTCTTATCCACTGCTGAGCATATGCAGCCTGTCAGGTCATGGAGGAACACACACACACACACACACACACACACACACCAGGAGACCATCAAACAAGCAGATTTACACACATCACGCTCTCCTGCACCAGCACACACACAATTCCAAAGTACACAAACCAACTTCATTACGTTTTCTGCAGTTCAGAATCTGCTGGTTCTGAACCAGAAAAACACAAAATGCTGGAGAAGAAAGAGCTGAACCACAGGAGACGCTCCCAGTTCTCCCAGTTCTCCACTCCTACAGAAACCCAGATCAACTACTCACTGTAGTTAGTCAGATCAATCAGATTGGGTTGACGGGCTGGATGGATGGATGGTCATTTGGACGGTTGGTTGGTCAGTCGGTCGGATGGTTGGTCAGTCGGTCGGATGGTTGGTCAGTCGGTCGGATGGTTGGTCAGTCGGTCGACATGCCGGATGGATTCCTGCCTCTGCCATGTTGCTCCTCCAGGACGTTTTCTGAGGATCAACTGAAAGCTGCAACTCCACATGTTGCTGAAACAGGAAGTTATGGTTGTAACTCTGTTGCCATGGATACGTTCCTGGTCATAACTGTGGTGCCATGGATACGTTCTGGTCGTAACTGTGTTGCCATGGATACGTGCCAAGTTGATTTCTTGGGTTTTCAGTCATTAGTTGTATTTCAGGCTATTCCTGTCGTTTCGTCTCATTAGAAATGTAACGTCTCCGTCTCATCCCTCCTGCTGCTGATGTTCCCAGGTCAGGTGAAGTGAAATCCAGATGAATGTTTTGTTCCACAGGAAACAGGAAGCAGGAAGCAGGAAGCTGCTGGTCTGCAGGTGGAGAAACGTCCTGCTGCAAATTGGCTAAACCTAGCCACCGCTAACGTCTGGAGGAGCCTGAAGAGGAGCAGAGGGTTCAGGTCACCACCAGCCTGAGCTGCTCTGCTTCCCCGCAGGGTGCTCGAATCTCGTGGTGACTCCGGGTCAAAGGTCACGCCTGGCGCTCCCTTCACCTCCTGCAGGGAACCACCAGGAACCGAATCCAAGCCCTGCTGACGGATCGCTGCTGATCTGATTAACCAGTTCAACAAACCAGATCAGCTGCAGCTCAGAGGTTTATCCACTTCCTCCGTTCCCCTGGGTTTCCCCTGCAGCATAAACATGCTGCTGCAGCATAAACATGCTGCTGCAGCTATAAACATGCTGCTGCATCAACTGCTGCTGCATCAACATGCTGCTGCATCAACATGCTGCTGCTGCTGCATCCACATGTTGCTGCTGCTGCATCCACATGTTGCTGCTGCAGCATCTGGCTGTGTGGCGTCTGCCTGCCTGCTGCTCTGATCCAGCTGCGCCGTCTGCCAGCAGATGAAACCCGGCGTTGTGTAAACAAACCGATAACGAGGTCAGCGGAGCTTCGCATGGCAACGCAGCAACATGTGAGCTGCAACAATGGGCCCGTCCTCGAGAGCTGCAGCAACAAACCCAGGAATAATCCTTGCTGGATCTGAGAGGCAGATTAGAGGCTCTAAACCAGCAACACCAGAGGACATGACTGCAAACCAGATCAGAATCTCCCCAACAGGAACCAGATCCAGAAACTGCTGGTTCTCCAGGAAGGAACCGCCGACCCGATCCAGTGGATCCAGAGCCAGTCTCTGCCGCTGACAGATGTTTGTAGAATCAGGACAGAAATCAGCGATGACCTCAGAGTCACTGCTGCTGCTCAACAGTCTGGGAAGGGTCAAAGGTCATCTCCTGACAGCACGGTGGTGGAGGGCTGGTGATGTGGGCTGGTTTCAGCTCGTATCACAGTCAATTTGTGGATGTTCTGGTTCTCCTGATCCCAGCTGCTGGTTCGGGTCTCCAGGATGATTTTGGAGTGTTTCGCACGGCGCTCCAGGATTCCTCCGCTGACTTTTGACCCTCCAGATTCTGATTGTTTTTCCATCATGTTCTGGATCTTTCTCCCGGTGGAGTCCAGCTCAGGCCCAGAGGCCCGAGGCAGGGCAACTGTTTCCATGGAAACAACAGCCTTTGGTCAAATTTTATTCAGATTTTTTTGTCTTACAAGAGTTTCTCTCCACTGGTTTTCAAAGAGCTGATGACCTGTTTTTATTCAATCGCCTTCGTTTGGTTCATGTGGAGCTGAATTAAATCCATCCATCCACCCTTGTCCCTTAAAGGGGTCGGGAGCTGCTGGTGCCTCTCCTGCTGACGTTCCGGGCGAGAGGCGGGGTCACCCTGGACAGGTCGCCAGTCTGTCGCAGGGCACTGAATTAAATGTGAAGCTGAATTAAATGTGAAGCTGAATTAAATGTGAAGCCGTCTCCTGAGTCGCTGTGGTGTTTCAGGGTTAGCATTAGCATCAGGAGGGACAACATGCGCTGCATTGTCACATGTCTGCTTTATGAAACATTCATTCTGCCCTGCCTCCAGGGATCTTCCCAGCATCTTCTCACATTGAGCTGAAAGAACTGCCCCAGGGGCAAACAGCCCCTTAAAGCCCCACCATGTGACTGAACACGCAGCAGGTCTATTTCTGTCAGGATGCGTGATCTGAACCTCCAGGGAAACTTCAGGAATGTCGGCTGAGCAGGAAACAAAAAGCTGCTTCAAGCTGAAAAACTCCCATCAGCCCCAGCTGCTGCGCCATGACAGCTAACAGCGTTAGCCGCTGCTCATGGGCATCTGCTGATTCCTGGTAGGAAACTGGAGGAGTGCAAGCAGAAAACGGTCCGGATTGGGAAGAGACGGCGGCCAGCTGTTTGATGCTGCGTTTCCTTCAGCAGCAACGTGAGGCTGCAGCAGCAGAGAAACAGTTAGCTTCACTGCTAACAACAATGCAGAAACATTCAGCTAGTCTTTAGCTTTCTGCTTTAGCTCATACTTACATCAACGCTAACGTCTTGGTCCATCTAGTTCCCTGAAATCAGATGAAATTAAATGTTGGAACTCTGCTCATCGTCATTTTTTATGATGCTGCAGCTACAAAGCGTCTCCAGTAGCAGTCCGTCCTGCAGTGAATCTGAAGAGCTCTCTGACTGAAGACTGCTGCCGGGTGATAGGCTCAGACAGCAGCATACGCCAGTAAACAAGGACAGCACATCCTGTCCGCAGGAGCTCCTCTTCCTGTCTCGGTGTCAGCCTGGAGCTCCACTTCCTGTCTCGGTGTCAGCCTGGAGCTCCACTTCCTGTCTCGGTGTCAAACTTTAGCTCCACTTCCTGTCTCGGTGTCAGCCTGGAGCTCCACTTCCTGTCTCGGTGTCAAACTTTAGCTCCACTTCCTGTCTCGGTGTCAGACTGGAGCTCCACTTCCTGTCTCGGTGTCAGTTGGGTCTATGCTCGTCTCCTGGAGGTGAAGCAGCCTTAAAGCCTCTAACTTGACGGCGTTGTGCTGTTTTTTCCCATAATCCTCCTGGTGTCTCAGATCCTGACTGTGTCGTGGCCCAGGGCAAATGTTTCTCCTGAATAAATAAAAGCGGATCAGATCAAGTCAGAAGGAGCGACTGAGGCGAACATGATGAACGAGTCGGCAGCGTTCTGATGTTAGCCTGAGAGCGCCCCGCCAGCCTCGCAGACGCTAATCTAATCATCTAATCATCTCGCTGAAGGACTCTGCATGGGCCTAATTAAAGGCCGCAGCAATCCAAACCTCCAGGGGGGAATTTCCCTCCATGTGTCTCATCAGATCCCAGATATGGATTTAAATCCTGCTGCTGATTTGATTAGCTCTGCTCTAAACGCCGTTTATCTGTTCCGCATGACCGACCAGCTAACGAGGAAAAACAAGCCAAATTAAATCAGAGAATGTTTCTGTTCACACAGGCTGAGGGCTGGACTTTGACTGGGCCGTTACAACGCTGCAGCCCTGGAACATTTTCATGGCAGGAGAAAACAAAACCTGTGGCGGGTTTCAGAGCTTTCTCCAGGTCTCAGACCGCCGCTGCAGGACGCCGCCACCTGTTGCCATGGTTACCGCCTCCTCATCTCACACAGCTGAACTCAGTTCCTCTTGACGGATCTACCAGAGGAAGACTGAAACCCAAACGGAGGAAAAGGCAAAGCAAATCAGACTACTTCCTGAAACTCGGCTCAGCGGTAATTCCCCCATCATGTCTCGTTTAGTCTGACCCTCATCTGCTGCTTCCCAACAGAACCAGAACCGGTTTGTCCTCCGACCTCAAAGGCCAGACGGGCCACCAGGGGGCAAACCACCAACCCAACAGCGCAACACGTGGTGGCAGTGTCATCCTGAGGGAGATTTCCAATTGATGGTTGAATCATTGATCCGGCTGGACAACAAGAAAAAGAGGTTCTGTTTAAACCTGAACCAGAACCATTAAACAAACCGCACCAGAACCAGATAAGAACCCTGTTGAAATGCTAAGGTTTTGATTAAGCCTTTAGTCTTTCCTGCTCAGCTCTGCATCGGTTCATCGACAGGAAGCAGAAATAATTCATGAAAAACTGGAGAAACGTCAGAATGTTCAGATTCTCCATGGCAACCAGAACCGGGCCAGCAGTGACCCACAGATAGATTCATCATATAGACCAGCTGAAGATTTAAACCTACAGAATCATGACCCGGGACCCGGCTGGGTCCAAACGGATGAACAGGCTGGTTCTGGTTGTGGAAGCACAAACAGAACCAGGATTAGTTTCCATCTTGGGTTAGACCTGCTAGAGACAGAAGGACGCAGGGTAAAGAGGAACATCCAGAAGCTTCTTCAGGGTCTCAAATTTATTTTTAATTTGAATAAATGATCACATTAAACCGACTGGATCCACAGAGATCAACAACAACCAACCAGCCGCCTCCATTGTTTCCTCCTCAAAGCTTTTAGTGCTGCTCAAATATTTATGTCTCTTTCCCCTTATTGACGCTTTGGTAATCTTTCTGCAGTTGCATAACGGATCACTCCAACGCCGCAGCGCAACAGAAAAACTCCCCACAAGAGTCACAGAGTAGATTTAGTTTGATTTAAAAAGACTTTCACCAACTGGTGCATGAGGTACAGAGGTACGGAGGTACAGAACAGCCAGAGACCCAACCAGCCGACAAAACTGTGCTCATTTCTGTAGACATTGCCAACAGTCTGACCGGTCGGCTCCATGACAAGACGAGGTGTGGAAATTTTCTCCATGCTTCAGGCAGCATCAACACCTGCTGGACTGACATCACACCTACTGAGGTCAGAGGTCAGTAAGAGGTGGAGAGTGAAGCCTGATGGAGTCACCTCCTGGTTGGGACAGGTGAAGGTGTTGCCACCACCCGATAGGTGACATCACTTCTTCAACCAGAGACCAAACCAAAGACCAAAGACCTCACCAAGACCTCACAAAGACCTAACCAAGACCTCACAAAGACCTCAACAAAGACCTCTACAAAGACCTAACCAAAACCTCGACAAAGACCTAACCAAGACCTCAACAAAGACCTCGACAAAGACCTAACCAAGACCTCGACAAAGACCTAACCAAGACCTCGACAAAGACCTAACCAAGACCTCGACAAAGACCTAACCAAGACCTCGACAAAGACCTAATCAAGACCTCGACAAAGACCTAACCAAGACCTCAACAAAAACGTAACCAAGACCTCAAGAAGGACTTAGCAAAGACCTCAACCAAGATCTAACCAAGACCTCAACAAAGACCTCCCCAAGACCTAACCAAGACCTCAACAAAGACCTAATCAAGACCTCAACAAAGACCTCTACAAGGACCTCTACAAGGACCTCTACAAAGACCTAACCAAAACCTCACCAAGACCTAACCAAGACCTCAACCAAGACCTAACCAAGACCTCAACCAAGACCTAACCAAGACCTCAACTACGGCCTCCCCAAGACCTTAACAAAGACCTAACCAAAACCTTAACAAAGACCTAACCAAGACCTCGACAAAGACCTAATCAAGACCTCAACAAAGACCTAAACAAGACCTCAACAAAGACCTAAACAAGACCTCAACAAAGACCTAATCAAAAGCTCAACAAAGACCTAACCAAGACCTCACCAAAGACATCACAAAGACCTCAACAAAGACCTCTTCACAACTGTCTTACTGACGATTACTTCCTTTACATCATTTCTGGTTCTGATGGGAACCGGATTGGACCTTCCTCCTCCAGAACTGGTGTGTGTTTTCCCAGTTTTGTACATTCATCGTTTCTTCTCCAGACGAAGGGGAACCAAACCCAGTAAGGAGGGACAATTGGTCTATGAATCCTTTTCTAGAGTTCAGAAGTAAGCGGATGGTGCGCAGTTACCCACCAGAAACCAGAAGTCGTGGTACCAGAACTGCTTCCAAACCTGCTGCTGGCATTTCCCAGACGCTCTGAAGGAACGTTGTCATTCCAGAGCAGCTGGGACAGACGAGCTCCAGCCGCCTGCCCTGTTTTCCTCCAAACGAGGACAATTAGATTATCTTTGCTTTGGGACGTTTCACTGAACAGGCAAACAAGACGCCGAGGGCAGGAAGCAGGAATGTGACGGTAAACGGCTCCTAACGGAGCCTACAGGACCAAACGTCTGCGGATAAACCGATTTTACACTTCAGAACATTCCTGCAGAGACCAGCAAGTTTCCTGCTGCTTCAAGCATCAATAAATTATAAATTATAATGAAAAATACAAAGAATCCATCTGGACGACGTTTAAACCGTTTCTAGACCTCCGAGTTTGTTTGGTCTGATGATTCTAAACTAAATGGTTTCATTTGTCAGAAAAGCCAAAAACCATAAAAACTTCAGTAATTCTGGTTTACCAGGAAATTTTAATTCAAAACAAATAATGTCATATTTGTACATTCCCCTGTCAGCCGATCAGAGGACAGAGACTTCTTAAAGGGACAGCAGTCATTCCTGGTTTCCTCTTAACATCTCACATGTGAAATGGAAGAAATGACGATTATCTTTACTTATGCATGAAAGCATCAGACATTTTAAAAACAGAGAGCTGGAGGTGCATTTATGGACAGATAGGATTTTATAGTTCTGATGCAGCCGGGTCAGATCAGATTAATAGATTGATCTGAGGATCTAGAATTATATTAGAGCAGAAAGTGGATGAAAATGTCAGCAGCTTCTATAAAAGTTCATATCTATATAATTATAAAACAAAAAAACATTAGAAAACAGTTTGAAGGCGAATACTGAGTGTCAGTCTGCCTTGAAATAAAATCAGAAGGAGTTGTGAGCCTCTGCAGGCCATAAATGATTAAAGTTTCCACAACAACCGTGTGAATAAAGATCAGCTCTGATCTGACAGGAGGGGAGGTGATTAAAGTTCGGCACTAAATTCATGAAGCACATCATCTGCTGATGCTGATGATGGAGGAAACATTTAAACCAGCTTCAGGTGACATTTAGAAGAAACTCCAGCTTTCAGTTTTAGGATAAAATCTGATTCTGCAGCGGGACAGGAAATCTTTAACTTCCATCTGCAGGAGTTCAAACAACAAAGATGGCAGAAGCAGCTCATTAATCACATTAAATCTGCTTTCCAGGCCAACTGCTCAACTTGTGTCGGCGGAGCCGCACCTGAGCGGCGGCCTTACCTGGAGCTGCTGAAGCCGCGTTGGGAGGCTGCTGGCCGGGCTGGCGCAGCCCGTTGCCCGCTGCTCGGGTCCGGGCGGTCGGTCGGTGCAGCCGCGGCTCCGGGAGAGATCGGTGCTGCTGCTGCTGCAGCTGCTGCCAGCGGACAGAGACGAGCTTTCTGAGCCGAGCCCCCCCGCCGGGCGCTAAGGAGCTTTGCCTCCACCTGACCCCGCGTCATCCGCCGGCTCCAGCTGGAGCTCCCGCCCCTCCGTCCGCCCTGCGGCCCGGGGAGCGGCGCGATAAGCGGCCTGGAGGCGGAGGCTGGCGGCCTGATAAGAACCAGCGGCTCTTCTGCAGATCCTCAGCAGAAACAGATCAGATCCGCTTCACTTCTTCTGCGCCTCATGGCCAAAAGAACATTTAAGCCTGCACAACTAGTGGCTTCCAACCGTGACGTCACAGCCCAAATAAGGTGGGGGCGGGGCCTCAATGAAAAGTTCCCTTCATTATTTACCACGTGATGAATAAGAACATAAAACATTCAAAGATCATTTCAGTTTTTAACAGATATGGACATTTTGCTCCTGAAAGGTGCCAACTGAGCTGAAGATTCAGCTGCAGTTCCACCGCCCGGCCTGTAGAGGGCAGCACGGTTTTAGGCCAGAGGCTGCAGAATCAGACAGGCTGACGTGCAAATGGAACAGAAACATAAAGATGAAGATCTGGAGATAGATTGAACAGAATTAAACCTCCAAAGTGAATCAAATGGTTGGCGACGCCGAGCCGGTCCAGATTCCTCCAGAACCCAACATGACTGCCCAGTTCGGTTGACTACGCTGCGGTTAAGGAGACTGGATCCATAATCAGTTAGCCTCACTGGGATCACTGGGAAGGCGGAGCCAAAACACCCAACATGGCGTCATGCCAGTTGGGTGGCATGACGCCATGTCTTGTTCTTGTCTCAGGCAGAGACGGAGTGGAGGACGCCAACGGACGCCAGTAGCTCTGCCCCAACCTGACCCTTGACCTGTGGACCTTCACCTGAAGCAGGCCGAGGAACGGTGCAGGTCGGTTTGAGAAGCAGACTGAAGATCGACCCGAACCGAGCCGGTCGGCACCGCTCAGTGGACGCAGCTGGGTGTCCCAACATACAAACCACTCAGACCTCATCAAGGTCTGAGTGGTTTGGTCCGGTTTTCTGGACCAAAGCCGGACCATAACCGGACCACCATGGGTCCTGGTTCCTAAAGTTCTGGTCCTGCTGAGGTTCTGGTCTCGGCCCGGTTTGTGGCAGGAAGCTAGCCATGCTAAAGGATCTCCTCTGTTTCTGCTGAATCTTTAAAGAGCCAGTCTGTTTTCTGATTGGTGCGTCCAGAACTTAAATATTTGAGGAGGAACCAGCTGAATTGTGTGATGTCACTTCCTCCTCCTACAGCCCTGCTGCTTCCATGGCGACGGTGCAGCATGGTGTCTCTCCAGGGATTCCCTAATGGCAGCAGTTCGCCGACATGGCGTCCTCCACGCAGCATGGCTACTCGTGATGATGATGGTGATGATGTATTGTGTAATGGGTCGCCGATGATGTCACTGTCGCTAAGCAACAGATTTAATCCCACTTCTGTCAGATTAGGAGGGAAAAACTCCTGAAAGCCTTTTGTGTAGATTACACCTGATGTGCTGCTCTGTCACACCTCTGCTGACCTTTGACCTCTGCTTTCCAAAAATAATATTTCACCATTAAAGTCTGGAAGTTGCTGAAGCTGGGGTTTAACTATGCAAATTTCAACATGAAGAACCATATGATCAGAACCATCCAATCTCAATATATGAAAGATTAACCCATCTTTGGGTTCATCTTTTCCAGGTTTTCCTGTTTGGACCAGAACAAACATTTCTTTCACATCAGAACCAGACGACGGGGAAACGCAGCATCATGGAGGGAAGAGCAGGAGTGAAGGGACAAGTTCATAATCAGATCAGCATCAGAGGTGCAGCAGCTCCCAGCAGAGGAACTGAACTCAATCTGTCATCAGCAAACCTCCAACCGGCTGAATAAATCATGCAGCCGTCAGCCTGCTGCTCTGCTACTATTAGCTCATAGCTGTTAGCTCAGTGCTGTTAGCTCAGTACTGTTAGCTCAGCTACTGTTAGCTCAGTGTTGTTGGCTCGGTGCTGTTAGCACAGTGCAGTTAGCTGAGCTACTGCTATCTCAGCTAAGTTAGCTCAGTGCTGTTAGCTCGGTGCTTTTAGCTCGTGTGGTGTTAGCTCGGTGCAGTTAGATGAGCTACTGCTAGCTCAACTAAGTTAGCTCAGTGCTGTTAGCTCAGTACTGTTAGCTCAGCTACTGTTAGCTCAGTGTTGTTGGCTCAGTGCTGTTAGCACAGTGCAGTTAGCTGAGCTACTGCTAGCTCAACTAAGTTAGCTCAGTGCTGTTAGCTCGGTGCTTTTAGCTCGTTGGTGTTAGCTCGGTGCAGTTAGCTGAGCTACTGCTAGCTCAACTAAGTTAGCTCAGTGCTGTTACCTCAGCTGCTGTTAGTTCAGGTATTGTTAGCTCAGTGCTATTAGCTTAGTGCTGTTAACTCAGCTACTGTTAGCTCAGGACTTGTTTCATAAAGACATGTTTTGAATGTTTGTTTTGCTCTCGGCTCTTTTCCTGAGATCTTGGTGTTACATTAGGAAGCAGCAGATTTGAATTGTTGCTAACTGACCAATCAGAAGCTTAGGAAGCTATGACATCACCAAGGAGAAGCCGTAGCGTATGTAAACATCTGGTTTTAGCTAGAAACGGCTTCATTAGCTTTGCTGCTAACGTGAAGCATTAGCAGTTAGCACTAGCTTAGTTCTCAGTGTGCTCCACTGTCTGGTTTTAGATAAATAAATTGTTTGTTCAGAACAAGCAGCAGTAGATAATAAATCCTGGTTGCCGCGGTGCCGTTTGTGGTTTCCATCATGTTTCTGAGGCTTTATGATGTAACCACGGCGGCTAAACCCAGAAACAATCAGCAGCGACCTGATGGTCCGTAATCCACTGGAAGATTCAGAGGCTTTTATTAAATCCAGATGAACTGATAAACGATAAACCGCGACCTCGTTTCACCGGCTGATAATCACTTCATCTGGAAGGTTCTGTTCAGAGATTCAACTGATCAATAAACCAATAGATCAATAAATCAGTAATGATGGTTTAACCCTCAGACTGGAGCCGACTTTCACCACAGCTCGAGGTCACCAAGATGGACGACATAAGATCCTTCAGGTCAGATCAACTCAGATCACCTGATCAATCCTCTGATCAACATGCAGCCCAGATGTTCAGAGGCTACAGGTGGCAGCATCATGCTGTGGGACGCTGCTGATGTTTTCACAGGAGTTCAGCATCCAGAACCGTCCACAAACAAACAGAACTTAATGAGACTGACGGACCGGATGGAGAACCCAGATCCAGTTCAGACCCGGTTCTGGTCCTGGTCTGGACTGGCCTTCAGGTGGTGTTTTGCTTTAGAAATGATCCACTTCCTGTCCTGCAGTTTAGTGTCGACATCACTTCCTCCAAGAACTGAACTGCCGACAGTTTGGACCCGGTCCAACCCGGTCAGATCTAGTCCGGTCCGGCGCTGAGAGTAACTCTCTCTAAACTCACATTAGTTTTTACTGAAGCTTTACTTTGACTGGACCAGTTTGACCTGCAGGTTCTGATGTAAGGCGAGTTGACAGAGTCAGCCACTGGACTGGGTCAGGTTCTGATCCAGATAAGGTTCTGGCTCCTCTGAAGGTCTCGTGGTCGCCATGGAAACGGCACCCAGCCTGCCGCGGCCGTGTGAGGCCGTTGCCACGGTAACCGGTCTGCAGTGAGCCGAGCAGACAGAGAGCGTCTGGGGAGGCTTTGACTAGGCCACTTCAGGGAGCAGCCCAGGGCCTGATGCTGCCACCATCATGTCTGACTGCTGCCCCCTGCTGGAGGAGCGCCACCGCAGCGCAGATTATTTAACCTGGACCTCCGCAGCAGGAAGCGGTTCGGTTCTGATGGAACCACGAAGTACCGGTTTGATTGTTTTTTTTTGTTTTTTTTTTATGTGGAATAAAAAGTTTTTATTTAAAAACTGGAGCCGTCCGCGCTGAAGGAAGCAGCTACTTCCTGTTTCAGTGTGAGCCACTTCCTGTTTGAGTGAGCGGCGCTATAAAGGAGCCTTCCTCCCTCCTCTTCCTCAGTCGCCATGGGGAACTTCGTGGCCAATGAGGGGCTCTCCATCTTTGTCATTGTGAGTAAAACCTTCAGCCGCGGCAGAACCTGCTTTAAAACATTTTATTATTAGATCATTGATATTTATTGATCAACAGATCTAAACTAATGCTGGTCATGAATTCTGCTGTGATTTAAATATTTTAATAGTTTAACTGTGACGTCATGAAAGCCGAGCTGAACCGCCGGTTTGGATCCGTGGAAATATTTCTGTTAATTATTCATTTATAGTTATTCATTCATCATTTGTTTATTTTTCTCCAGCTGGTCTGGCTGGGAATCAATGCATTCATGTTCGTTCATTTCTACATGGCCTTCCTGGTGGACCGCTGGTTCTACACCCGGGTTCTGCTGGGGTGAGTCCGGACCGACCGGGTCAGGGGTCAGAGGTCACAGCTTCGGCAACAGTCTGAGTTCTTCTGTGTTAGTTGTTTCTGAAACATGCGGAGCTTCAGTCAGTTTTAATCAGAGTTTTATTCAGTTTCTCTGTTTTATTCAAAGTTTTTCTGCGGAAACATGCGGAGCAGCAGCCTGTTTTCACAGTTTTATTCAGAGTTATTTCCATTTTATTTCAGTAGTTTCTGTGAACCACGCGGAGCTTCAGTCTCAGTTCCTCTAAAGCTGCAGCTGCTCCACCTGCAAACTTTCAGGTTTCTTCCTCTTTTAGTCAGAGCAGAAAAACGCTGACAATGTCTCTGATAAACTGGGATCAGATCCACAGCATGATGCTGCCTCCACCGTGCCGATGTTTAGGCGGGTCAGCGGCTCCGGACCTATTGGGTCAGAGCGTCGCAGCTGGATCGGAACCGGTAACATGTTGTGTCTCCGCAGCAAGCCCTGTCCTGGGCCAGAGCTCCGGCCGCCTGCCTGAACTTTAACTGCTTGCTGATCCTGCTGCCGGTCTGCAGGAACCTGCTGTCTCTGCTTCGAGGCTCCATCCAGGTAGGAACCGCTCCGGGAACCGGCTCGGTTCCGGTCCGGTTCTCATCAGACCCTCTGTGCCTCCGCAGTGCTGCAGCCGAACCGCGGCGCGGCAGCTGGACAGGAACCTGACGTTTCACAAGCTGGTGGCCTACATGATCGCCTTCCACACAGGTCAGAGAAACACCAGATACAAACTGTTTTTATTCATGTTCATCATTATTTCTCTTATTCTTAGATTTGTTCATTTTGATTTATTAATCTGCCTAGTTTTATATTTAGTTCTAGTTATTTATTTTACATTTAATTTGCTTAATTGTAAATGTACATATTTCTAAATCAATTTATTTATTTTTAGATCAATTTATTTATTAATTTTGCCAAGTAAAATAGAGGAGTGAGTAAACAGCCCTGAGGTTCCCCACTCAGACAAAGTAACTTCCTTTACTTGCTCTGTTGCTGAACGTTGCTCTGCTGCAGCCGTCCACATCATTGCTCACTTGTTCAACTTTGAGTTCTTCATGGACGCCCAGCTGAACCGCAGCGTTGACCATCTGCCCTTCGTTCTGTCCGACATCGGCAACGGGGACAACGCGTCCTTCCTCAACCCCATCAGGAGCAATGAGACGGTGAGCAACGCTTCCCCAGCAACGCTCTGTGGTTGCTGTTTGGTGATGGAGCAACCTGGCAGCTTTCCAGTGTTGCTAAACTTTGTGAAAGCAATCGCTGGTTGCTCAATCAGAGAAATGTTTCCTCTTCAATTCTTTTTTTAACTTTCCCATCAGTTTGCTCAGAAGCAGCCGATGATGATGATGATGATGATGAATCAGTCTCTGTCATCAGAAACCTAGTAATACTCAGAGTTGGGAGTAATTAGTTACTTTAGTATTTTTCCTGCTCTGCCCTTTTTACTTTTACTTCAGTCGTTTTATTGTGAAGGATTTTTTCACTTTAGTAAAATTTCTGGATTTTTTATCCACTGAATGAAAACAAACATGTTAAACCAGAATCATAAACCTGCAGGTTTTGTTAAAATTTCTGAGTTTTTATTAATTTTTGTTAATTATATGAATTATTGACATGAAGTTTCCACTTAACTTTATATTTTTGTCCGTCTGATTTTGTAATTTTTAATTACTTACAGAGTAATTATTTGGTTCTGGTTGTTGGGGCTGCAGCCGCATTGTTCTGATCTGAATATATGAGTTGGTTTCATGAAACCCTAAAGCAATAATAATAATAGCATCTCCAGGTATCTGTAGCGCATCTCGACAGCTAACCTTCATGGTTCATCAGGTTTTTCTGCCGTTCTTAATCTCAGCAGTTTGAGGAACAACGTTCTGTCAAAACACCTTTTAGTAAAAGAGGGAAGTTGGTCAACAAACCGAGGATTTACAGAGGAACTGCAGCTCAACATGCAGGCTGACCACACAAACGCCACAACTACCAGTAAACACCAGTAAAACTCCCAGTAACCCCAGTACCTCCCAGTAATCCCAGTACCTCCCAGTAATCCCAGTACCTCCCCAGTAACCCCAGTACCTCCCAGTAATCCCAGTACCTCCCAGTAATCCCAGTACCTCCCAGTAATCCCAGTACCTCCCAGTAATCCCAGTACCTGTGCTTGTTGCAGAGCCCCACCATCGTCATGTTCACCACCATCGCCGGGCTGACGGGCGTCGCCATCACGCTGGCTCTCATCCTCATCGTCACGTCGTCCATGGAGGTCATCCGGAGGTCGTACTTCGAGGTGTTCTGGTACACGCACCACCTCTTCATCATCTTCTTCATCGGCCTGGTGTTCCATGGCTACGGGTAAGATCAGCAACACATCCGGCTCAAAGGTCCTAGACTAAACCGGCCCGGACTTTTCTAGACTTAAACGCAGTGGCGCAAAAAGTGGTATGCAGAGTATGCAACCCATAGGGGCGCAGCACCAGAGGGGGCGCCAAAACCCCTTCTGGAGGGGGCGACACGCCTATGATGTTTTCCCAAACACTTCAGCGCGTCTTTCGCTCCTTCACCTCGCGCACATAACGAGGTAAAGGTAGCGAGTTTTAACCTTCATGTATTGTCACCTCGGGGGGGGGGAGGAGGAAGATAATCGCAACTTCACCCTGACGGGCGCCGATATATGTTTTCGCATCCACCTGAAAAATGTGCAGTTGCGCCACTGCTTAAACGGTTTTGGACGGTCCAGAGCAACCATCAGACTGAAGCAACAACACAAACAAGACAGTCTGAAGTAAAACTTTCATAGAACCTGTTCTGGTCGGATCCAGATGGACGATCAGGTCTCAGACTCCAGATGGAAAAGCAGTCTGACCTCTGAATTCTAGCAAACATTCAGAGTGACTTCACTTCATGTGACTAGCTGACATGGCCCAGTTAGCTGGTCAGCAGGTTCTGCCAGTGCCTGGTGCTGACCCAGAGGAGCATTGGCATGCAGGACAGCAGAACCTGAGGTCCAGGTCAGGGTTCAGACCTGAAGCTTCTTGGTAACGTTTCAACCTAAATGTTTAATGTTCCAGACTAAAGGTGAACTAAGGGAGAATAGTGTCAGCTTCGTTGTGATTCTGCCGGGTTTAGCTGGAATGTTCTGATGATTCCTCGACCCGTTTGTGGCTGCAGGCGAATCGTACGAGGACAGACTCCGCTCAGCCTGAAGACCAACGACCCCATCAAGTGCGCCGACCAGTTCCATGACTGGGGCAAAAACGAGTCAGGCTGCGCCGTCCCCGAGTTCGCAGGGAACCCGCCTGGGGTGAGCCGCCGAGCCGAGGCGCCGAACGGTCCGATCCTCTCCGTCTGATTCTCTCCTCAAACATTTTGCTCTCCTCAGACGTGGCCGTATGTTGTGGGCCCCATGTTTCTGTACGTGTGCGAGCGGCTGGTTCGCCTCTACCGGTCCCATCAGAAAGTGGTCATCACCAAGGTAACTGCACTCTACTGAGCCAGACTGACTCCGACCCTTTATCTGACCCTGTTCTTGACCCTGTTCCTCACCCTTTACCTGAGCCTGTACCTGAGCCTTTACCTGACCCTGCTCCTCACCCTTTACCTGACCCTGTTCCTGACCCTTTACCTGAGCCTGTTCCTCACCCTTTACCTCACCCTTTTCTTGACCCTTTACCTGACCCTGTTTCTGAGCCTGTACCTGAGCCTGTTCCTGACCTTTACCTGAGCCTGTTCCTCACCCTTTACCTGAGCCTGTTTTTGAGCCTTTACCTGACCCTGTTCCTGACCCTGTTCCTCACCCTTTACCTGAGCCTGTACCTGAGCCTTTACCTGACACTTTACCTGAGCCTGTACCTGACCCTGTTCCTGACCCTGTTCCTGAGCCTTTACCTGACCCTTTATCTGAGCCTGTTCCTGACCCTTTACCTGAGCCTGTTCCTCACCCTTTACATGAGCCTGTTTTTGAGCCTTTACCTGACCCTGTTCCTCACCCTTTACCTGAGCCTGTACATGACCCTGTTCCTGAGCCTGTACTTGACCCTGTTCCTGTTCCTGAGCCTTTACCTGACCCTTTATCTGAGCCTGTTCCTGACCCTTTACCTGAGCCTGTTCCTCACCCTTTACATGAGCCTGTTTTTGAGCCTTTACCTGACCCTGTTCCTCACCCTGTTCCTGAGCCTGTACTTGACCCTGTTCCTGTTCCTGAGCCTTTACCTGACCCTTTACCTGAGCCTGTTCCTGACCCTTTACCTGAGCCTGTTCCTCACCCTTTACATGAGCCTGTTTTTGAGCCTTTACCTGACCCTGTTCCTCACTCTTTACCTGAGCCTGTACATGACCCTGTTCCTGAGCCTGTACTTGACCCTGTTCCTGTTCCTGAGCCTTTACCTGACCCTTTATCTGAGCCTGTTCCTGACCCTTTACCTGAGCCTGTTCCTCACCCTTTACATGAGCCTGTTTTTGAGCCTTTACCTGACCCTGTTCCTCACCCTTTACCTGAGCCTGTACATGACCCTGTTCCTGAGCCTGTACTTGACCCTGTTCCTGTTCCTGAGCCTTTACCTGACCCTTTATCTGAGCCTGTTCCTGACCCTGTTCCTGAGCCTTTACCTGACCCTTTATCTGAGCCTGTTCCTGACCCTGTTCCTGAGCCTTTACCTGACCCTGCTCCTCACCCTTTACCTGAGCCTGTTCCTCACCCTTTACCTCACCCTTTTCCTGACCCTTTACCTGACCCTGTTTCTGAGCCTGTACCTGAGCCTGTTCCTGACCTTTTACTTGAGCCTGTTCCTCACCCTTTACCTGAGCCTGTTTTTGAGCCTTTACCTGACCCTGTTCCTGACCCTTTCACATGAGCCTGTTTTGAGCCTTTACCTGACCCTGTTCCTCACCTTTACCTGAGCCTGTACATGACCCTGTTCCTGAGCCTGTACTTGACCCTGATCCTGTTCCTGAGCCTTTACCTGACCCTTTATCTGAGCCTGTTCCTGACCCTGTTCCTGAGCCTTTACCTGACCCTTTATCTGAGCCTGTTCCTGACCCTGTTCCTGAGCCTTTACCTGACCCTGCTATTCCACCCTTTACCTGAGCCTGTTCCTCACCCTTTACCTCACCCTTTTCCTGACCCTTTACCTGACCCTGTTTCTGAGCCTGTACCTGAGCCCTGTTCCTGACCTTTACTTGACCTGTTCCTCACCCTTTACTTGAGCCTGTTTTGAGCCTTTACCTGACCCTGTTCCTGACCCTGTTCCTCACCCTTTACCTGAGCCTGTACCTGAGCCTTTACCTGACACTTTACCTGAGCCTGTATCTGACCTGTTCCTGACCCTGTTCCTGAGCCTTTACCTGACCCTTTATCTGAGCCTGTTCCTGACCCTTTACCTGAGCCTGTTCCTACCCTTTACATGAGCCTGTTTTGAGCCTTTACCTGACCTGTTCCTCACCCTTTACCTGAGCCTGTACATGACCCTGTTCCTGAGCCTGTACTTGACCCTGTTCCTGTTCCTGAGCCTTTACCTGACCCTTTATCTGAGCCTGTTCCTGACCCTGTTCCTGAGCCTTTACCTGACCCTTTATCTGAGCCTGTTCCTGAGCCTTTACCTGACCCTTTATCTGAGCCTGTTCCTGAGCCTGTTCCTGAGCCTTTATCTGACCCTTTATCTGAGTCTGTTCCTGACCCTGTACCTGTTCCTGTTTTTCCCCCAGGTGGTGATGCATCCCTCCAAGACGCTGGAGCTGCAGATGAAGAAGAAAGGCTTCAGCATGGAGGTGGGTCAGTACGTCTTCATCCAGTGTCCGTCCGTCTCCAGGCTGGAGTGGCACCCCTTCACCCTGACCTCCGCCCCGGAGGAGGACTACTTCAGCGCCCACATCCGGATCGTCGGGGACTGGACGCAGGCGCTGTACGAGGCCTGCGGCGGGGACAAGCCGGAGCAGCAGGAGGCCTGGAAGCTCCCAAAGTACGGCGCTGTGAAAACGAGCCTCGTAACTCCAACCTGACGGCTGCCCAGCCTCCAGGGCCGCTGACAGCAGCTCTGAACGCTGCGGGAGGCGTATTGTGTGTTTGAGAAACAAGCCGGCAGCCATAGAAACCTTAGAAATGCTGCAGTTACACCATTAAAAGGTGCAGATAATAGAGCTGCTGTTCAGACCTGCTGGATCCATCAGAGCTGCTGCCTTCCTCCAAACTACCTGCAGCTCAAAACTAAAACCATCAGACAATCTGAGACGTGGCACTTATTCAACATCATGAATGAATCGGTTTGAACTGGAGCTTCTGCTTCCACATTTGTCTAGAAATTATTTTAAAAAGCATCAAACTTTATCTTTAAACACTTCCAGACGCTGACCAATCAGAAAAGGTTGCTGTTAGCCGACCCGTCTTAAAGAGACGGCAATAAAGCTCATGATATTTATCTGGCTTTCCTTTTAGTCCTCAGCTGACATTTATTAAATTTATCTCGTTGAATGACGGGTTTACAGATTTACAGCAAAGAGGCAGGACGTTTTTAGTGTCACATTTCTCAGCTTAGACTCAAATATGAATAAAAGACTGAATGAGAGGAGCTAAATGTACATCTTTTTCTGCTTTTTGCCCTGTAAACATCCAGCTCCAGTGTCATTGTGTAGCAGTGATGGCAGGTCGGCCTGCATGTTTTTGTGTTGGTCCTCAGGATGGCTATTGACGGGCCGTTCGGCACAGCCAGCGAAGACGTGTTCCGCTATGAGGTGGTGATGCTGGTGGGGGCGGGAATCGGCGTGACGCCCTTCGCCTCCATCCTCAAGTCTGTGTGGTACAAACACATCCAGAACAACCAGGACGTCTTCACCAAGAAGGTGGGACACGTCGGTTCAGACAAGGAAATATCAGCTTTCAGAAGGTTGTTAGGTTAAAATGTCACCATCTTGGATCTAAAAGAGACTAAATCTGTTTTTATTAATATTTTCTGGGAAATGTCAAGAAAAAATTGTTGAATTACTCTAGAAATGAGATCTGGATTTATGTTTCATCCCAGTCAGAGCATAAGAGCCAGCCAATCACAGCTGCATGTGATTTTTGGGGGTGGGGCTTCTTTTTAGCCCCGCCCACAAAACCATTAAGTTGTTAATTTTTGGTAAAACAGTCAAATTCAGCCAAATTTTCCATCCCAGATGCTTTAGTTTGTTCTGCGGTTAATGGAAGCCTTAGCATCACAGCAGGTTCTAGAGTAAAACCCGACAAGAACCGTGTCTGACGGCGGTTCTGTTGTCTGTTGCAGATCTACTTCTATTGGTTGTGTCCGGAGACCCAGGCCTTTGAGTGGTTCGCGGACCTCCTGCAGTCCCTGGAGCGCCAGATGGCGGACAAAGACATGGCCGACTTCCTGAGCTACAACATCTACCTGACGCGCTGGAAGGACACGGAGGTACTGGACCGGGCAGAACATTACGACCGCCCCTTGCCTCCCGTTTGTGTCAGCGTCCAACAGTGAAAGCGTTGTGTTTGCTCTGGAACCAGGCGGCTCATTTCCGGGTCCACCACGAGGCGGAGAACGACCCGATCACCGGGCTGAAGCAGAAGACTCTCTACGGAAAGCCCAACTGGGACAACGAGTTCACCAACATCGCCGCCAAGCACCCCAAGTGAGGCCGGTAGCCGGTAAGGTGGCGGCTCACCGGTTCTGTCCTCTAACTCCGGTTCTGGTTCTGGTCGGCAGGTCCAAGGTGGGCGTGTTCTTGTGCGGCCCGCCTCAGCTGGGAAAGTCTCTGGAGAAGCAGTGTCTGTCTCACTCCGAGGCCGATGTCAAGTTCATCTTCAACAAGGAGAACTTCTGACCGCCGCATGGCGCAAACATGATGCTGCAACAGCCACGTTGCTGCATCAGTCACCAGCTTCTTCTTCTTCTTATGCTTGACTTTTAGGGTCGTTTCCAAACTTCCTTCCTCTAAGGAGACCTTCAGGTGGCGCAAACAAAGCCCGAGACGTGATGGCTGCATCTGCAAATCCAGGAGAGGCTTTTATTCAGAAAAGCTTGTGACATAGCAGCAGCTCTTTGTGAAACGTTTAAGCCTGAAAAATGGAAATAATGAGAACATCCTCGGAAAACAAAGCTGCTTTTCAAAATAAAAGACGTTATGTTGCTGATCCAGGTTAAACCTGATGACTTTTTTTTTTTTGCTTTATTATATTAGCTTTTATTGTAGATACTTTCTGCTCAAAATGCAACTCAATTAAAATCCAAATTGTTTCATGTTTCTCAGATGTTTGAGTTCATTTCCTGGTTTCAAAGATGAATTTCTGCATATGTTAAATATTAAAATGATTTAATGTGATTCATTTATGAAGCTTCAGGAAGTTCCTGTGATGGACAAGTCCAAACCTGCCAGCAATTATTAGAGTAAATATTCAATTATATCATATTACATTTAATATTTATTTACTATATGGTAAATATAGTGAATGATAAATAATTACAATATTCATTTATTATAGTAAATAGACCCCCCCCACCATGAAGAGTAAAGCATGGTGGTGGCAGCATCATGCCTGAAAAGGTCTAGATGCAAATTAACTTTGGTTCAGGACCAGAGGAGGAAAATGAAGCAGCAAAGCTTGATTAGTTTTTAATAACACACTGAGCTCAGTTATCCAGCTTCATCAAGAGAAAAACTAATTCAGTTTAATTAATCAATAAGTGAGAGAAATATCGGAGCAGAAACAACGAGCTTCAGATTAATGTAGGATAAGGCGTTGCTATGGAAACGTTTAGACACCAACCGTCACTGAAACTAATAAAAGAAGCTTAGACATAAAACATTAGGTTTGGTCCAGAAACTGTTTATTGTGCAGCAGCTCTGATACAAAACCACGCTCTGCCGCCCCCTGCCGGCGGCCCGCAGCGCTGCAGCAGTCTAAACCCTGAAGCTCTCCGCCGCCCCCTGCCGGCGGCCCGCAGCCCCGCCGCTCCTAGGCGATGCAGACGGCGAACACGCTCACCACGCAGTACATGGTGCGGTTCTCCCACCGCACGGTGCAGCTGCCTGCGGGACAACAGTTAGACTATTATGGGATGAACTTTGATCCCCGATCAGAGAAACGGAGGTTTTCCTCAGGGCTCAGCTCACCGTCCATACTGGTGTCCCAGAAGCAGGAGTTGGCTGTGTGGAGGCCAGCGCCTGTCTTCTGCATCACTGAACACGTCACTGTGCACAAACAGTTTACCATCATTTATTTTATCTTCAGGCGCTTCAGGCGCTGAAAACCATCAAACCTTCATAAAATAGAAGAGCAGAACCAGGTTCATTCTGACTCAGCAGCTCCAGCTTTCTGACTGAGCTGGAAGGTTTCTGTCAATTAGTCCAACCACTGAAATGAGGCCTGATGATGTACG
Source organism: Poecilia picta (assembly GCA_033032245.1). Classification (NCBI taxonomy): domain Eukaryota; kingdom Metazoa; phylum Chordata; class Actinopteri; order Cyprinodontiformes; family Poeciliidae; genus Poecilia; species Poecilia picta. The sequence continues at coordinate 14,854,709 of CM065354.1, read as the reverse complement.
ACTCAAAGTGATGAATTTATTAGGTAAAATGATGAATTTATATAGTTAAAGCGTGGTTATTATTGGGAACATTGATCAGAGTGAAGGTATGCCGGGTTTTCCCAATCATAGTTTTGTAGCTGAATTTGTACCAATCTGTGAAAGCAGCAATGACCAGTTTAGCAGTGAGAACAGAGGCTGGTGTTGCGGGCTTTGACTGGTCCGCTGCGTACCAATGTATTTGTAGGGCTTGCTGAGCTTGACGAGCTGCGTGAGGCAGCGCTCCACGATGGCGGCCGTCCATTTGTTCACATGAGTCTGGCTGTAGTCGTCTCCCCCCAGGACGCTCTCGATGCCCTGACGCAAACACACCGCCATCAGTCATGAGTTAGTCAGCGGGGCGGCGCGTTGCCAGGGAAACGCTAAAAATACACGATTTATTACTGATCCGAGCTGCTGATTTCTGCTGCAACAACCCAACAGGAAGAGGAGCTCAGGGTGTTCAACACATTAACACGACACAAAACACAAATAAACTGGCAGAAATATTTACTTTTCATGTCAAATTTATCAATGGAAAACATAAAGAAGAGCCACTTTATGAAAACCAGGAACCATAAATTAGTCACTACAGTTTTTAAATTTCAACTCAGGAGATCAGGAGAGATTTAAATAAAATAGAAATCAGTAACATTTGAACTGCGTTAGACTGATGAAGGTTTTCATTGTTCAAAGTTTAAAATAAGTTGTTAGTTTCCTATAAACTGGAAAATGTTAGAAACAGAAAATATTTATTGTAAAATTTGGCATCTACACTACAAAAGCAGAAAGAAACACCTTTAAAAAATGAACTAATCTCTAATTTTTACAACTTTAAAAGAACTGTGTGAAATAGAGATAGATCATTTAAATCTTAAATCAGCTTTTGAACATGAATGCAGCAAAATAAATAAATGAATAAAAACCCAAACTATTGGAGGTCATTTTAATTTTAAAGCCTCGTTTGACCAGTTTGTCAGTAAATTGACTAAATACAATAGGTCAGAAAAAGTTAAAATGCTGAGAGATAAAAACAACATGAAAACAATGGCGGCATTACACAAACAGGAAACAGGTTTAAACTGTCTTTAAGTCTTCATTGTGTCTATTTTTAGACGTGAACTCAATCCATTCTCAAAAATAGCATGAAAAAGTTGATAAGATTGTTAAATAAGCTTCCAATGCCGTTTCTATGCAGACCAGAGGAAATGACGTGTTTTTACCTCTTTGACTACGTTCTCCGCCTCCTCTGAGTTGAATGAACCCTGAAAACATCACAGAACATCAGCAGTAAATCAACAGGCCGAGCAGCAGGAAAACATCAGCTATTTCCAGTCCAGCCTGACTGGAGCTGCTGGGAGCGGCTGTGTTAGCCGGTTAGCTTCCAGCTAACTCCTCCCTTCTAACATCCGCAAACCAAAGTAAACTACCGGCTCAGACACCAACCTCGCTGCCGTTCTGATACTCTTCCATCCCGGCGAGCTGTCCCCGCTTCAAGCCCCCTTTCGACACCGTTAACTGGAAGAAAACTGGGAGACGAAGCGGTTTACTGGGAGAAGAAGCCGAGTCTGGTCCAGACTTCCTGACAGCTGGGAGGAGGCGCTGCTGCCACCTGCTGGTGACTCTGAGGAGAACAGGAGGGAGGCTGGTGACTGAAAAACAAACTTCAGCTCGGTTGTTTCTTCTTCTTCTCCGCTCTCTGCTTCACGCTGTCACGGTTGCTAGGCAACATGAGTTAACGCTGAGGTGGGACATAATATAAGAGTAGAGTTTCTCAGCAATGGCCACGGCAACTTAGGGGAAAAAGATCAAAAAGTACTTTTTTGACAGTCTTTTATTTTGAAATTACACATCAGATCTAGTTGCCACTTTCTGGATCTGTTCTAGAGGTGTCCCTCTGTCACCCAGAAGTAGTAGCAGTTTTTGGAAACAGAGAGTTTCTCAGCAATGAGCACGTCAACTTAGGGGGAAAAGATCAAAAATGACTTCCTCAGCTCATCCAGGATGGCACATCAATGCGAGCTGCGGCAAGAAGGTTTGCTGTCTGTCAGCGTAGTGTCCAGAGGCCTGTCTCCTGGTGCTACCAGGAGACGTGGAGGAGGCCGTAGGAGGGCAACAACCCAGCAGCAGGACCGTTACCTCCGCCTTTGTGCAAGAAGGAACAGGAGGAGCACAGGCAGAGCCCTGCAGAATGACCTCCAGCAGGCCACAAATGTGCATGTGTCTGCACAAACGGTTAGAAACAGAGTTAATCTTCCTCCTGTCAGGGTGGAAATGGACTCAGGCCTGGGATTACACAGGAAAATGGGCTCTTTCATTCTTCTCACACACCAACACCCACACACACACACACACACACACACACACACATCCAAGACAGCTAAAAGATCAATCTGCGTCCTTGAATCTTATCTGGAGTGTGCAGAAAAGAAGGCAGAGGTAATGTGGGTATTACAGTTTCTCACCATCTCTGGATGTAACACAGCACTGAGTGGCTACAAGAGAGACAAGGGAGCCAGTGCTAGATGCTGAATTCTATTTTGCACAACATTAGACTCTATTAGGTTGAGTAACTGAGAAAAATATCTATTTTGTCAAGACACCTACTGATGGATCTTAAAAATTTTACATGGGAGTGGAGTAGTAAGAAGTCTGTGTGTGGTGGACATACTTGGCCTCCTTTGACGTGGAAAACAACCTGTATGTACATTGGGCCAACAAAATCAAAATACAAAGGCTCAAAAAGGGCAGGGTGTTCTTCTTCCTGCTGATTTTGTATTGGTGGACAGCAAAAGATGTTTAGTAGCTCTATCTATTGGTATGGAGTGAGGTTCAAAGGGTCCTGTGACGTCTTTACACTTATATGTTAAGAATAATTTGCATGATAAGTGGCTGATTTACAATTATATGTTAACCAACATTTACATGATGATTATTAATTGAATTGAACATGATTGTATATAATTACAAAAGTTGAAGTGAAAGAGTTTTAGGTGTGATTTATTTGGATAGAGGCAGTCTTTTATTTTGAAGAATGCTTAACAGGATCTGGTTCTGTCTCTTGTCACTGTCTTGCTTCTGTTGATTTTAGTTGCTAGGTAACGAACAGGCAGAATACTTTGAAGACCTCCTCAATCCCACCAACATGCCTTCTGTTGAGGAAGCTGAGCCTGTGGACCCTGGGTTGGGCTCTCCAATCTCTGGGGACGAGGTCGCCGAGGTGGTTAAAAAGCTCCTCGGTGGCCTCAGGGCCCCGGGGGTGGATGAGATTCGCCCAGAGTTCCTCAAGGCTCTGGATGTTGTAGGGTTGTGTTGGCTCACCCGACTCTGCAATATCGCATGGACATCGGGGGCAGTTCCTCTGGATTGGCAGACCGGGGTGGTGGTCCCCCTGTTTAAAAAGGGGGACCGGAGGGTGTGCTCCAATTACAGAGGGGTCACACTCTTAAGCCTCCCTGGTAAGGTCTATTCAGGGGTCCTGGAGAGGAGGGTCCGTTGGATAGTCGAACCTCGGATTCAGGAAGAGCAGTGTGGTTTTCGTCCTGGTCGTGGAACACTGGACAAGCTCTACACCCTCAGCAGGGTCCTGGAGGGTGCATGGGAGTTCGCCCAACCAGTCTACATGTGTTTTGTGGACTTGGAGAAGGCGTTCGACCGTGTCCCCAAGGGGGCCTTGTGGGGAGTTCTCCGGGAGTATGGGGTACCGGGCCCTTTGATACGGGCTGTCAGGTCCCTGTATGACCGGTGTCAGAGTCTGGTCCGCATTGCCGGCAGTAAGTCGGGCTCGTTTCCGGTGAGAGTTGGACTCCGCCAAGGCTGCCCTTTGTCACCGATTCTGTTCATTACTTTCATGGACAGAATTTCTAGGTGCAGCCGAGGTGTTGAGGGGATCCGTTTTGGTGGCCTTAGGATCGCATCTCTGCTTTTTGCAGATGATGTGGTCCTGATGGCTTCATCAGATCGTGATCTGCGGCTCTCGCTGAAACGGTTCGCGGCCGAGTGTGAAGCGGCCGGGATGAGGCTCAGTGCCTCCAAATCCGAGGCCATGGTCTTGATCCGGAAAAGGGTAGAGTGCCTTCTCCGGGTCAGGGGGGTCGTCCTGCCTCAAGTGGAGGAGTTTAAGTATCTGGGGATCTTGTTCACGAATGAGGGAAGAAGGGAGCGGGAGATCGACAGGTGGATTGGGGCGGCGTCTGCCGTGAAGCGGGCGCTGTACCGGTCCGTCGTGGTGAAGAGAGAGCTGAGTCAAAAAGCGAAGCTCTCGATTTACCGGTCGATCTACATTCCCACCCTCATCTATGGTCATGACCGAAAGAACGAGATCACGGATACAAGCGGCCGAAATGGGTTTCCTCCGCAGGGTGGCCGGGCTCTCCCTTAGAGATAGGGTGAGAAGCTCGGTTATCCGGGAGGGACTCAAAGTAGAGCCGCTGCTCCTCCACGTCGAGAGGAGCCAGTTGAGGCTCGGGCATCTGGTCAGGATGCCTCCTGGACGCCTCCCTGGTGAGGTGTTCCGGGCACGTCCCACCGGGAGGAGGCCCCGAGGAAGACCCAGGACACGCTGGAGGGACTATGTCTCTCGGCTGGCCTGGGAACGCCTTGGGATTCCCCGGAGGAGCTGGAAGAAGTGGCTGGGGAGAGGGAAGTCTGGGCCTCCCTTCTGAAGCTGCTGCCCCCGCGACCCGATCCCGGATAAGCGGAAGAAAATGGATGGATGGATGGATAGTAACGAACAGCCGTTGCCGTTATCAGCATGGGCCGTTTTCTCCTCAATAAAAACTGAACAGAAATGAGAAATACAATCATGACACATTTTTATCCCCAAGCCAAGAACTTCTAGGTTTTGGACCTCAATAAATGATGTATAAATTCAGGCCTGGATCGCTTTTCTGCTTTTGTTTCTTATGTTTCATGAAATAGTCACAGCATTAAAATTTATAAAAATAAATATAAGTCACAGACTGTTCCTAGCACTGTGCAATTATTAATACATTAATAATCCTAATAAATTAATTGTAATTAAAAATAGTAGTGGAAAAAGGCTTCAGAACATTTATACCACAGCAGGTATGGAAAACTACAAAAGTAAAAATTAAATCATATACAAATCTATTAATCTCTTCACGTTAAATAAATAAAAAGTATAACATTTTATTCAAGTATTTATGTCAGCTTGAGTCATGCAGAGCTGAGCTGATCATTTCCATAGCAACGATCAGAAGCAAGACTTGTGCCAGAAGTCCAGTGAGCTCATTGATGAGGTCATAATGACATCATGTACATCACAGTAGATCAAAGAAATTCTAGTGCTTGAATACTGGAATCTCTAAGCATCCAGACATTTCTTGGAATTACAGATTTGTGGATAGCAACAATGTTCAGCTTTGCAACGGCGCTTGTTCCCCTTATCATCCCGGCCGGTTGGGGCCTTGGACATGTCATAACCACCAGCGCGAAGAAAGTGGCTGATTATTTTTTTCCCGGGAAGGATGACGACAAAAAAAATAATCGGTATGAAGAGGACGATCCGTTTTGGGGAGGATTTCCATCTACCTCCCAACAAACCGACCCGGCTGGGGACGTTTGTTTGGATGGGACCTCGGACTCCGTCTCGTCCTCTGAACCACACAGTCCAGAGGACGATGGTGTCTCTGGACAAACTGACCCGGCGGGGGAGGTTTGTTCAGAGACAGAACAACGTGAGGGTGAGACTGCAGTCGCAGAAAAATCCAACCCGGCGGGGGAAGATTTATCTGCGGCTGATCTCGCAGCCAAAGCTGTGGCTGAAGCAACAGCCACAGCTTTGGTTTCGCTGGTCCCGTCCTTGAAGGAGGGTCCTCTGAAGGCCACTTTCAAAGGGTCCTTTGAATTACAACGTTCCCCGGAGGGGGAGCGTTGTAATTCAAATGAAAGCAGTGTTGCTTTTTGGTCAAAGAAAACACCCCTGAATATTAATATCTCCGTTGCTATCGAGGTTTCCTGCTCCGCTATTTCAGAAGATAGCGTTGGATCAGATCCCCCAGATGTAGAGAGGACAGCATCTGCAGGACACGGACAAGCTGAGGAGAACTTCAGGTTCTCCAATGAGCTCCAGAGCAGCTGGGTGAACGCTGCTTTCCAGAGCATCCTGAACCTGAGCGTCACCAAACAGTGTCTCGCTCGGGAAAGGGTGTTTCTGGAGGCATCGTCCATCCCCTGCTCTGGGAGTCTCCTCCACTCAGCTGTCCGGCAGCCCGGCAAACACTTTAGCCAAGAAGACCTGTCCCCAGTTCTCATGGAGCTGGGGGAGAAGAAGCTGCCATCGGGTCTTGGAAAGGACTACGATCTAAAGAGTTTGCTGGAGTCTGTGATGGTCTGGGTGGACTCGTTTGGTGGCGACACAGACAGAGAGTTATACGACAACGACTCTTGCGCCAACTGTGGAGCCACATCCCTCACGCTCCTGAACAACGGCGCCATGATCGCCCTGCCACCGGTGTTTTTCTCAACCAGTATTTCAATACTGCTGGAATACTGGTTGGATTTAGCATGTAAACGCCGTTGTTCAGGCTGCGGGTCACCCTGGCAGAAGAAACACTGCCTCACCGATAACAAGGTCCTGGTGTTTTTTCTGCACAGGGTGACTAGGGAGTACCAGACAAAAGCCACTCGGACCATCGAAGTGCCTGCAGAGTGTGGGACAGAGACCTACCACTTGTCCTCCGTCATCTGTGGGGATCCTACACTGAATGACTTTTATTGTTATTTAATAAAGGGAGACCAAACCTTGAAGGCCGAGAACGAACATGTTTTCCCTGCAGACAGTGACTGCAGGGAAGACATATTCAATGACGCTTTCATTTACATTTATGAAAAGAAATAATTAGACACTATAGGTTAGTTTCTCCAGGCCCTCCTCTGGAAGAAGGAAAGAATCCTAGAAGACATAATTAGTAATCATTTTGAGGCTGGAGAAATCTGACCGGGACCAAAAATGTGTCTGATTTAAATTAATGGTAAAAAGATTTGACAGGTTTCCTGTTTGCAGGTTTCTCTCCGGGCGCTCCGGCTTCCTGCCACAGTCTGAAATCTCCTCTGAAATGATCCAGTAGGCAGAGGAGGCAGGTCCAGCGGGCAGCACAGTGGCACAGTTAGTACTTCTTGCTGCCTTGCAGCAAGAAGGTTCTGGGTTTGATTCCCAGTCTTTCTGCATGGAGTTTGCATGTTCTCCCTGTGCTGCGTGGGTTTTCTCCAGGTACTCCGGTTTCCTCCCACAGTCCAAAAACATGACTGTTAGGTTAATTGGTCTGTCTAAATTGTCCCTAGGTGTGAATGTGTGTGTGCATAGTTATTTGTCCTGTGTGTCTCTGTGTTGCCCGAGGGTCACCCTGGACAGGTCGCCAGGGTGACCCTCACCCAGAACGCCAGCTGGAGAGGCACCAGCACCTCCTGACCCCAATAAGAGACAAGGGTGCTAAGAAAATGTATGGATACAACATATGCCATAATAAGAAATAAATATATAAATGAAAGAATAAACATCTATATGTTTATTCTTTCATTTAAATATATATGTATATATACACACATATGTCATGTATGACATATGCCATAATAATAAATAAAATAATAAACGAATACACATAAAATATTTATATCCGACATAAGAAATAAAAGAATAAATATATAAATGACAGAATAAACATATATATGTTTATTCTTTCATTTAAATATATATGTATAAATACACACATATGTCAGGTATGACATATGTCATATGACATATGTCATACCTGACATATGACATAATAAGAAATAAAAGAATAAATAATAAATGAATACATATAAAATATTTATATCCGACATAAGACATAAGAAATAAAAGAATAAATATATAAATGAAAGAATAAACATATATATATATATATATATATATATATATATATATATATATAAAAATTCCCTTCTCACCCTCTGCGGGTAGTCTCTCTCTCTCTCTCTCTCTCTCTCTCTCTCCCTCTCTCTCTCTCTCTCTCTCTCTCTCTCTCTCTCTCTCTCTCTCTCTCTCTCTCCTCTCTTTCATCCTCTGAGCTCGGTCCTCTACCAGAGGCCTGGGAGCTTCAGGTTCTCCTCCAGTATCTTGGCTGTGCCTAGTGCTGCACATTTCTGGACTGAGATGTCTGATGTTGTTCCTGGGATCTGTTTTAGCCACTGCTCCAGTTTGGGGGTTTCTGCCCCGAGGGCCCCGATGACCACAGGCACCACTGTGGTCTTCACCTTCCAGTTCTTTTCCAGTTCCTCCCTGAGACCCTGGTATTTCTCCAGTTTCTCATGCTCCTTTTTCCTGATGTTGTAGTCACTTGGTATAGCTACATCCACCACAACGGCTTTCCTCTGTTCTTTATCCACCACCACAATGTTCGGTTGGTTCTCCATTACCATCTTGTCTGTCTGGATCTGGAAGTCCCACAGGATCTTAGCTCGGTCATTCTCCACCACCTTTGGGGGTGTTTCCCACTTCGATCTCGGGGCTTCCAGTCCATATTCTGCACAGATGTTCCTGTACACTATGCCCGCCACCTGGTTATGTCGTTCCATGTACGCTTTCCCTGCCAGCATCTTGCACCCTGCTGTTATGTGCTGGACTGTCTCAGGGGCCTCCTTGCACAACCTACATCTTGGGTCTTGTCTGGTGTGGTAGATCTGAGCCTCTATTGCTCTGGTGTTTAGGGCCTGTTCCTGTGCAGCCAGGATGAGAGCCTCTGTGCTGTCCTTGAGTCCAGCTTTGTCCAGCCATTGGTAGGATTTCCTGATATCAGCCACTTCAGTTATTTGTCGGTGGTACATCCCATGTAGGGGCTTGTTCTCCCATGATGGAACCTCTAGCCCCTCATCCTGTGTTCCCCATTGCCTGAGACATTCCCTGAGCATATCGTCCATTGAGGCTTTGTCCTTGATGTATTTATGAATCTTGGATGTTTCATCCTGGACAGTGGCTCTCACACTCACTAGTCCTCTGCCTCCTTCCTTACGGCTTGTGTACAGTCTCAAGGTGCTGGATTTGGGGTGGAACCCTCCATGCATGGTTAGTAACTTCCGAGTCTTAACATCCGTGGCCTTTATCTCTTCTATTGGCCAGCTAATTATTCCGGCAGGGTATCTGATTACTGGTAATGCATAGCTGTTTATTGCACGGATCTTGTTCTTGCCATTGAGCTGGCTTCTCAGGACTTGCCTTATTCGTTGGAGGTATTTGGCTGTGGCTCCTTTCCTTGTGACCTCGTCGAGGTTACCATTTGTTTGTGGTATTCCCAGGTACTTGTAACTGTGCTCTGTGTCTGCTATTGTTCCTTCTGGGAGTGAGACCCCTTCTGTGCGGATGACCTTCCCTCTCTTTGTAACCATCCGACCACACTTTTCTAGTCCGAATGACATCCCAATGTCAGTGCTGTATATCCTGGTGGTGTGGATCAGTGAGTCGATGTCTCGCTCACTCTTAGCGTACAGCTAGATGTCGTCCATGTAGAGGAGGTGACTGATTGTGGCCCCATTCTTCAGTCGGTATCCGTAGCCAGTCTTGTTGATGATTTGGCTGAGGGGGTTCAGGCCTATGCAGAACAGCAGTGGGGACAGAGCATCTCCTTGGTATATGCCACATTTGATGGACACTTGTGCAAGTGGTTTGCAGTTGGCTTCAAGGGTGGTTTTCCACAGCCCCATCGAGTTTGCAATGAAAGCTCTTAGAGTCCTATTGCTGTTGTACATCTCTAAGCATTCATTGATCCAAGTGTGTGGCATTGAGTCATAGGCTTTCTTGTAATCTATCCAAGCGGTGCACAGGTTGGTGTGTCGGGTTTTGCAGTCTCGGGCGACTGTGTGGTCTACAAGGAGTTGGTGTTTGGCTCCTCTGCTATTTTTGCCGATGCCCTTCTGTGCCCTGCTCATGTATTTTCCATGTGACCACTTATCTTAGCCGCTACGATGCCTGATATGAGCTTCCATGTTGTAGAGAGACAGGTTATTGGCCGATAGTTGGATGGGATTGAACCCTTTGAGGGATCCTTCTGTATCAGGATTGTGCGACCTTCAGTTAACCATTCAGGGTGAATCCCATTTTGTAGCAGCTGGTTCATTTGAGCTGCCAGTCGCTCATGGAGGGCAGTGAGTTTCTTCAGCCAGTAGGCATGGATCATGTCAGGTCCTGATGCTGTCCAGTTTTTCATACCCGAGACTCTTTCTTGGACATCTGCCACAGTGATGGTTACTGGGGCTTGTTCAGGGAGGTTGCTGTGTTCCTCTCGTAGAGAGGTCAGCCACTTTGCATTGCTGTTGTGGGTCGCCTCCCTTTCCCATATGCCTTTCCAGTATTGTTCAGTCTCCAGCCTTGGTGGGTCTGCTCTGTTGTTAGTACCCTGCCATTGAGAGTACACTTTAGCTGGTTGGGTGTGGATTGGTTGGGTATATATATATATATATATATATATATATATATATATATATATATATATATATATATATATATATATATATAAACTGGAGCAGTGGCTAAAACAGATCCCAGGAACAACATCAGACATCTCAGTCCAGAAATGTGCAGTACTAGGCACAGCCAAGATACTGCGCAGAACCCTCAAGCTCCCAGGCCTCTGGTAGAGGACCCGAGTTCAGAGGATGAAAAGAGACCACCCGCAGAGGGTGAGAAGGGAATTTTTATATATATATATATATATATATATATATATATATATATATATATATATATATATATATATTATATATATATATATATATATATTATATAATATATATGTATATGTATATGTATAGTGAGAGAGAGCTGGGAGGTGTGAAAGAGTGACAGGGAGGCAGGAAGACTCAAAAGTATGTATGTTTCACTGTGTCCAGGATGTTGTTTTGCCTCTCAGAGAAAAAGGTGAAGGGCTCAACTCCTTATTTTGACAGGTCAGCAAGCAGTGCTTCTATTTTGATGCCCCATAAATAGAAAGAGGCCTTTGGCAGAGAAGGACTTCCTACAATGAGAGTCAGGGAGAAGGAGAAAGAAACAGACAAAAGGCTTAACCTCCCTACACACTGTAAGTATTCAGCCACGTTGCTATGGCTACCAAGGCATTTACAAGCAAAAACAGCTAAGGAGAAAAACATGGTAAGTGAGTGACCTGTGACCTCTGAGAATGTTTTTTTTCCAACCGCAGACATCGCCACGCTATGACGTAATCGGCCTACAAATCCGTCCTTCGAAGGATGCGAACCCTGAATTCGGACCCAGCTGTCCATGGCTGCAGCGAGGTCCTTCTCGGTGTTTGGGGCGTGTTGGTGTTCTCAGCAGCAACAACCCGGAAGTCAACAAAACCTCTCCTTGGATACAAGCGCTGGCTTTGATCTCTTAAAGGAGCAGTGCACATTTTAAAAGCTCCAAGTTTCTGTCCACTTTATTCTCCTGGTAATCGGTAATCAGAACATCATTTAATAAACTATTTATTTTAGTAGTTTGGTTAAAACGCAAAACGTGTAGATAATATAGATCCATTACACACAGAATTCAAGTATTTTGGTCAATTCTGAAAGTTTTGGTTTACAGTGTTTATGTGCTATTTATTAGACTAATAAAAATGTCTTAATACATGGATTTATATTCTGGCCATGTCATTACCTATTGGTTGTGCGCCCGTTTTTACCACAATTCTTCCACTCAAATTATAAAACTCTGGATGACCAGAGCCGACAGGGAAAGGAGGCTCCTGTTATCAAACCATTTCCTCTTCAACGTTTTATTCGGATGTCACAGATGACACTGAGCTTCTGTAAAATTATCTCGTTTAAAAATTTAAATGAACAAATGAAAGCGTTTCATGTGCGCGTCACAGAGAAGGTGGAGTAGATCCCCCAGTGGTCGCTGGTGAACAGGCCACACCGGAGCTTCTCCAGGCCGATCAGCGCCATGCTGCGAGGCTCCACCTGGGGGACGCCATCCCCACTCGCCTGCCGCAGGTACACCCGGTCGAACCGGAACCGGCACTTGAACGGTATTTCCTTGTTGGTTTTGCCCGGGTGTCCCAGGTGTAGCGGCACTTCTCCGGCTCTCCCAGCTGCTCCCACAGGTCCACGACGTTCCTGGAAGTCCCACGGCGGCCACCTGCAGGGAACGCCAGGGAGACCAGGGAGACTGAGAACACCCGGAAACAAACCTGGGCTGCATTATAAGCCTAACCATGACCCCCTCCAACCTGCTCTGACCCCTCCAGGCTGCTCTGACCCCTCCAGGCTGCTCTGACCTCCTCTAGGCTGCTCTGACTCCCGTCAGGCTGCTCTAACCCCCACCAGGCTGCCCTGACCCCACCAGGCTCCTCTGACCCCTTCAGGCTCCTCTGACCCCACCAGGCTGTTCTAACTCCCACCAGGGTGCTCTGACCCCCACCAGGCTCCTCTGACCCCCATCAGGCTGCTCTAACCCCCACTAGGCTGCCCTGACCCCACCAGGCTCCTCTGACCCCTTCAAGCTCCTCTGACCCCACCAGGCTGTTCTAACTCCCACCAGGGTGCTCTGACCCCCATCAGGCTGCTCTAATCCCCACAAGGCTGCCCTGACCCCACCAGGCTCTTCTGACCCCTTAAGGCTGCTCTAACCCCCACCAGGCTGCTTTAACCCCCTCCAGGCTGCTCTGACCCCCGTCAGGCTGCTCTAATCCCCACAAAGCTGCCCTGGCCCCACCAGGCTCCTTTGACCCTTTTAGGCTGCTCTAACCCCCACCAGGCTGCTTTAACCCCCTCCAGGCTGCTCTGACCCCCGTCAGGCTGCTCTACCCCACCAGGCTGCTTTAACCCCCGCCAGGCTGATATGACCCCTCCAGGCTGCTCTGACCCCCGTCAGGCTGCCCTGACCCCACCAGGCTCCTCTGACCCCTTCAGGCTGCTCTAACCCCCTCCAGGCTGCTATGACCCCCTTCAGGCTGCCCTGACCCCACCAGGCTCCTCTGACCCCTTCGGGCTGCTCTAACCCCCTCCAGGCTGCTATGACCCCCTTCAGGCTGCTCTGACCCCACCAGGCTCCTCAGACTCGTTGTGTTTCAGTTTTGACCATACAACTACCCAGGAATATTTTTAAATTTCCTGTCGACTTTTGACATTTTTGAACAGAAAACCAGAATGGGCCGCGCTGGCGCCCCCTAGGAGGAGAGGTGAGGAATCAGACCTCGTGGTCCCTCAGGTTGGTGTCCCCTCCAAACAGAACCGTGTGGTCATCCGGAGTCCTGCTCATCACATTCATCACCACCCTCAGCTGCCTCATCCTCTCTGCAGAGTTGGCCTTGCAGCTCTCAAAGTGGGACGTCATCAGACTCAGCTTCTGGTCTCCGAACTCCACCTGGCCCAACAGAGCAGATTTTCACAATAAAAGCCTGGGTGACAGGACTAGGTTGTTTGTGGACGAGCAGTAACCTGAGCAGCCAGCAGGTTTCTCATCATGCGAGACTTTGAGAAGGGGAGAATGCGGTGATCTAGCAGCCTGAGGCGGGACTTCTTCAGCAGCATCATGGTGAAGTAACCGTCCTGTCCACCTGGGAGGAGACAGCACCATGAGACACACACCGTGAGACACACACAACGCTGTGAGACACACACACACACTGTAAGACACACACCATGAGACACACACCACCACCCAGAGTCACCCAGTCATCAGATGGCCTTCAGGCTGCAGGACCTTCTATGAAGTTGTAGGCGTCTCCCAGACGTCTGTGCATGAAGCGCATGTAGGGCTGCACCATCTCCTGCAGAAGCACCACATCGGCCGAGTATCTGGGGAGAGACCTGTTAGAAACATGTCTACAGTGACCCTTGACCCTGAAAATGAGCCTGGTCTCACTCTGTGAGGTAGGAGCAGAGGCTCCTGGCTCTGGCTGGCTGCTCGTCTCCATCCAGACCGTCGATGTTCCAGCTGATCAGCGACAGCTGCTCCTCTCTGCTTCCTGTTGGCACCACACTGCACAGAGGGTTAGCACACCATGCTAACACTGCGGTATTATTCACCTAATCAAAGTTTATCAGATGATGAACGCATTAATCTCACATAAATACAACAGTTTATAAATTATAAATGCTAACATCAAAACCAGAGAGCAGACAGAGGAGGAAGCTCCAGCCTTCACAACGGTGAAAGATCATATCATCACTGTCTCTCTTTCTAACCTGATGAGCAGACAGGGAACTAAAGAGGAGCAACTAAAGCTGAGGAGGTGGATTAGCAGAGCTAGCTAACAGCTGATAGTGACATCCAGCACAGGTTACTCTGCTGCCTGGATATTGAGCTGTTAGCATGAGACAGCAACAGTCTTCAGTCAGAAGCCTCCTCATATACGCTGGAAGACCAACTGCTACTGGAGGTCCTTCCAGCCCGCAGCATCACTATTCACAACAACTCTGGAGATTCTTGCATGATTTGAGTTACAGCAACATTTAATTTGTCTTTGGCATAAATAAAGTATCTTTGAATTGAACTGAAAGGATTGACAACAGTTATGTTCTTCTACTGGAGACCAACAAAAACGAAAACACCCCCAAATGAAATGCAGCAAACAAAAAGCAAATAAAATGCACCAAACAAAAGAGAGAAACGCAAACAAAAACGAAAACACCCACAGATGAAATGCAGCAAACAAAAAGAGAAACGCGCACAAAAGTGTTGAAAACGGAAGTGCTCCAAACCACTAGGGGGAGTCTAACAAAAAACAGCTGTGTCTGAATTTAGGCTCTGCATCCTTTCAAGGGCCCTGAGAAACTGATCCTTCAAGCATAGACATTATAAAAGAGTCAAACCCCGATTGCTGCTCTTGGTTCGGTCGTCCCTCCTGCTTTGCTCAACCAAAACAGCCATTGCTGCTTTAAAGGATGCAGAGCCTAAATTCGGACACAGCTGTTTTTGTTAGACTCCCCCTAGTGGTCTGGAGCACTTCCGTTTTCAACACTTTTGTTCATAGACATAATATAAGGTATTATGTATTAGCTATGCATTAATTATGTATATTAGGTATTATCTTGTATTATGTCTATGCTTTTGTTTGCGTCTCTCTTTTGTTTGCTGCATTTCATTTGTGCGCGTGTCTTCTTTTTGTTCGCATCTTTCCTCTGTTGCACCTGTCGGCCACCGTAAGTCCGTGGTTCACCTGATCGATCTGTGGATCTGATCGTGGGTTCAATATATAATTTATCCTGGATAACCATCACTCCCTCATCTTTCGTCCAGGAAGCCTTGGCCCATTGCCATGGCGACCAGCCTGGGCAGCGTTCTGGCCAATCAGAACGACTGATAGTTGAACCAGAAGAACCATTTCAGCCCAACAGATGATGAAAAATGTTACTTCTTGGTCTGAATCACCGCCTCTGTCATCAGACCTGACTGAAGTATTTAACTTTCTCTAAACTCACATTGACTGTGCAGCTTTCACAACTTAGAACTTTTCAGCTGCACGCCTAAAAACGACGTGTCAGAAATCCTGCGAGAAAATACATAACGCAACAGAACAATGAGTGGGTGAACTACCTGCTCTCTGGTTGTGTGCAGCCTGAGCTCTTCTGCTCTCCGTCCATGTCAGCCCTGAAGGTCCAAGTGAATCCAGACCCAGCTGCGGCTCACCTAGAGAGAACCGCGCCCGAGTTTCTGTTTCCCTGGAACAAGTCACATGACCTGGCAGCCAAGTTTATTCCAGATGTTATCACGAAGCTGAAGTTGGTTGACGTCTCTGAAGGAAAAGAGCCAGTTGTTGTTGGTGTTATAAAACATACTGTTAGCTACAGTGTCATAGTAAAGCATACTGTTAGCCACAGTGTTATGGAAAAACATACATTTATGCCTACAACATATTTAATTAAATTATTAGTTTAAATTAATTTATTGGAGCAATCCACCGTTTACACCAGCTGGTGGCGGTAAAGCCACGGCGTTATAAATCGGAACCTTTAAAGTCCGAGTCCGTGTTTCTTATCGGCGTGGGAAATTTGTCAACAACCGGTTGCGGTTCTTTTAGAAACTTAAGTAATTTCTTTAAGGAATACTCTGGTTTTTACGCGTTTATTAATCTATATTGGTGTGTTATTACTTGTTTTAGCAAATAAGTATTAGATATGTGTAATGACATTTAGAAACAAGTAAAAGCTCCCATTAGCTCCCTCTCTACATATATCAAAGGTAGGTTCCTTTGGGGGATTTATAGCTAAAAAAGCTCATGTTCTTCTAAATATTCGTTTGGAAAGTGATGCCGAATTAGAGTTAAGTATTCGTTAATTTAATTTAATTTGATATAAAAGCTGTTGGTGTTTTGGCTGTGGACATAAAACGATTAAAATGGAAAAGTAATGGATTTTTAAACGAAGCATGGTGGGTGATTCTTACTTTTCCAGGATTGTTCCTTGAGTCCTTCAGGTGTCTCTCTCTGTGTGCATTAAGGCGTCATAAACTCACAGAACTGGCGTGTTTATTTTTCAGCTCTAAATGAGTCATCCTCTATTAATTATTAATTAACAAAAAACCTTTCACTTCTTTTCCTGAAAACTGGAGCTATTTGTGTGTTGGTGTGGCCAAGCTGGGTTTACAGGGAAGGTTTTCTTATATATGGGCTTCACAAGTTAGAATTCATTAAGGAGTTTGAAAATGAGACACACTCATTGTCTCAATAACAAATGTTGCTGGGCAATAAATTGTCCCAAGAATTAATCTGATATGGATTATCATATCTTATTTTCAAGTTTTCACTCTCTCCAAGACCAATAAACTTTAATTTTATAAAAACGCACAGGACCAAAACCATGAGAGACATAGAATATAAAGTCTGGAAACAAAATAGGCAGTCAAATAATATTATTAATCAAAATGGAAATTATTGACCTCCTTTTAATTTACCAATTGTGATTAATTTATGATGTTGTTTTGTTGTTAAGGTTTGGCGATGAATCCCAGATTAGACCCAGCTGACGACTTCCTCCTCCAGCAGCCCTGGCTTCCTGTCTGTATCGACGGCTGCCAGCTGCTGGTCAAGAGCTGGTTCGGTGATGCAGAGTACCACGTCCTGCTGACTGACATGCAGGGTGTGTGGGAGGAGCGGATGGACGCAGCGGCCATCGAGTGCAGGGCACAGGTACGGTGACCTTACGGTGTAGGTACAGTGACCTTACGGTGTAGGTACGGTGACCTTATGATGTAGGTACGGTGACCTTACGGTGTAGGTACAGTGACCTTATGGTGTAGGTACAGTGACCTTATGGTGTAGGTACAGTGACCTTACGGTGTAGGTACGACCTTACGGTGTAGGTACGGTGACCTTACGGTGTAGGTACGACCTTACGGTGTAGGTACAGTGACCTTACGGTGTAGGTACGGTGACCTTATGATGTAGGTACGGTGACCTTACGGTGTAGGTACAGTGACCTTATGGTGTAGGTACAGTGACCTTATGGTGTAGGTACAGTGACCTTACGGTGTAGGTACGACCTTACGGTGTAGGTACGGTGACCTTATGGTGTAGGTACGATGACCTTATGGTGTAGGTACAGTGACCTTACAGTGTAGGTACAGTGACCTTATGGTGTAGGTACAGTGACCTTACGGTGTAGGTACGGTGACCTTATGGTGTAGGTACGATGACCTTATGGTGTAGGTACAGTGACCTTACGGTGTAGGTACGACCTTACGGTGTAGGTACGGTGACCTTACGGTGTAGGTACGACCTTACGGTGTAGGTACAGTGACCTTACGGTGTAGGTACGGTGACCTTATGATGTAGGTACGGTGACCTTACGGTGTAGGTACAGTGACCTTATGGTGTAGGTACAGTGACCTTATGGTGTAGGTACAGTGACCTTACGGTGTAGGTACGACCTTACGGTAGTAGGTACGGTGACCTTATGGTGTAGGTACAGTGACCTTACAGTGTAGGTACAGTGACCTTATGGTGTAGGTACAGTGACCTTACGGTGTAGGTACGGTGACCTTATGGTGTAGGTACGATGACCTTATGGTGTAGGTACAGTGACCTTACGGTGTAGGTACGACCTTACGGTGTAGGTACGGTGACCTTAGGTGACCTTATGGTGTAGGTACAGTGACCTTATGGTGTAGGTACAGTGACCTTACGGTGTAGGTACATGTGACCTTATGGTGTAGGTACGGTGACCTTACCTTGGTGTAGGTACGTGACCTTACGGTGTAGGTACGGTGACCTTACGGTGTAGGTACGGTGACCTTATGGTGTAGGTACAGTGACCTTACGGTGTAGGTTCGGTGACCTTAGGTGTAGGTACGTGACCTTACGGTTGTAGGTACGGTGACCTTAGGTGTAGGTACAGTGACCTTATGGTGTAGGTACAGTGACCTTACGGTGTAGGTACGGTGACCTACATTGGTTGGTACGTGACCTTATGGTGTGGGATACAGTGGCCTTAGGTGTGTAGATACAGTGACCCTTACGGTGTAGATACAGTGGCCTTATGGTGTAGATACAGTGACCTTATGGTGTAGGTACGGTGACCTTATGGTGTAGATACAGTGACCTTATGGTGTAGGTACGGTGACCTTATGGTGTAGGTTACGGTGACCCTACATTGTTGGTACGGTGACCTTACAGTAGATGATGAAAAGGGACCTGCCTCTGCCCTCCAGGATCTGAACCGGCGTCTGCGCGCCACCGTTCAGGCCTTCTTCTCCCACCTGCGTGAGGCGGCTGAGCCCTGGCTGTCGGGGGGAGGCGGCGATGAAGCCCAGATGTGTGTGTGGCGCCGTGACGGGGTCGTGACCTTGAAGCTGAAGAGTGAGCTGGCCGGCCTGCCGTTCCACTGGGAGTTCCGCTGCGGCCCCGCTCCTGTGTCTCTGGTGAGCCGCAGAACATCTGGACACACGGCAGCTGCAGCTGCAGCTATGCCTGAACTGCTCTGTGCTTCTCAGGTGTGCGCTCAGCTGGTCGGCCCCCTGCTGGCCATGAGCCGCCTGCGCACAGGCAGGTGGAGGACGGGAAGCTGCTGGCCAGGAAGGACGAGGAGATCCAGGACTACCGGGAGAACGGAGCCACGCTCAGCAGAGGTACCAGGACAGAGACACAGACAGGAAGTGGTCAACACAAACAGACAGGAAGTAACCAACACAAACAACGAGGAAGTGACCAACACAGACAGGACGTGACCAACACAAACAGACAGGAAGTAACCAACACAAACAAACAGGAAGTAACCAACACAGACAGGACGTGACCAACACAAACAAACAGGAAGTAACCAACACAAACAAACAGGAAGTAACCAACACAGACAGGACGTGACCAACACAAACAAACAGGAAGTAACCAACACAGACAGGACGTGACCAACACAAACAAACAGGAAGTAACCAACACAGACAGGACGTGACCAACACAAACAAACAGGAAGTAACCAACACAAACAAACAGGAAGTAACCAACACAGACAGGACGTGACCAACACAAACAAACAGGAAGTAACCAACACAGACAGGACGTGACCAACACAAACAAACAGGAAGTAACCAACACAAACAAACAGGAAGTAACCAACACAGACAGGACGTGACCAACACAAACAAACAGGAAGTAACCAACACAGACAGGACGTGACCAACACAAACAAACAGGAAGTAACCAACACAAACAAACAGGAAGTAACCAACACAGACAGGACGTGACCAACACAAACAAACAGGAAGTAACCAACACAGACAGGACGTGACCAACACAAACAAACAGGAAGTAACCAACACAAACAAACAGGAAGTAACCAACACAGACAGGACGTGACCAACACAAACAAACAGGAAGTAACCAACACAAACAAACAGGAAGTAACCAACACAGACAGGACGTGACCAACACAAACAGACAGGAAGTAACCAACACAAACAGACAACACACCCAGACAGGATGTGACCGACACAAATAGACAGGAAGTGGCTAACACAGACAGGAAGTAACCAACACAAACAGACAACACACCCAGACAGGATGTGACCGACACAAATAGACAGGAAGTGGCTAACACAGACAGGAAGTAACCAACACAAACAGACAACACACCCAGACAGGAAGCGACCAACACTTGACCCGTTTTACAGTCCAATAGAGAAGCGCTGTGATTGGTGGATGAGGAGAGCCCCGCCCCTTTCTTAAAGCTGTCTGTTTGGGGCGGTGGCAGCGCTCCCTGTCTGTTTCCTGCTCTTTCATAAAGAAACAATCAAAATATGATGAAACATAAACTTTCAGTTGGAGAACTTCACAACCAAGCAATAATATAACATCTTTCAGAAACATCTGACGGAATATGCATCACTATTGATGAATATATAAATTATTTGTGAAGTCAGCAGCTGATCAAAATAAGCATGGCACTATTTTTGTTCTTACTATGTATGAAATTAATTGAATGAAGTCTTTAATGATCTCAGCTCTGATCATTGAGTTTGATGGCGATTTCTGTGATTTTAATGGCAGAGCGCCTGCAGACGGATGCTTTCAACAAACAGCTCTACACAGAGGACTTCATTCAGAAGGTAAGAGCTCAGCGACACAGACTGCTGCTGCTGCATTAGCCTCCTGACAGCTGAAGCTCAGCTGCTGCCAGCCAATCAGAGCGGCTCTCTGGAGCCAGGTGTGTTTGCTGCGTCCAGGTGTGGAATGTCTCGTCTCCCTGCTGACCCTACGCTTCACACCGCTCTGTTAAAATCGTCATGACAACCACTCTGTTCAGTTTTCTCCTTCTGACTTGATTCAGTAATTATAAAAAATCTGTAGAGATTTGATCAATTTTTGATCCAAAAAACAAAAGAAAATCTGGGAATTTTTTGGTAACATTTTAATTTTTTAACATTTTTCTTAAAGATCCTGTAAGCAGGAAGATTATGTTAGCTTTGTTCTAGCTACAAGACATTCGGCATTTGGGCAGATCCGGTTCAGTCCAGTCTGGTCTGATCAGGTTCTGTGAAAACCAAACTCCAAACCGAAATAAAAGTTTCTGGGAGAAATGTCACAGAGACTGGAAGATCAGCCATTGGCTGGAGCAAGTTGTGTGTGTGTGTGTGTGTGTGTGTGTGTGTGTGTGTGTGTGTGTGTGTGTGTGTGTGTGAGAATCAGAGGCGTTTAGCGTGTGTGTGATGTATTTATCAGGTTGGGGCCAGAGTATCAGCCGTTTGCTGACTTTGTTTGTGTTGTCTGTCTCCATGGCAACCACCTCTGACCTGAAACACCTATAAAGCTGCATGAATTAATTTTTCTCCTCATTGATCGTTTATTAGTGAATTGATAGGATCTCTAGCGCCACCTTGTTTCAGCTCTGGAGCGTTTTCAAGATTAAAATAAATCACTTTCATTAATTTATTAAACTTTGAATGAATGTAATTTATTTATATAATTTGCTTTCATTTGCAAAGAAAATACGTTTTTGGAAATTTTTTTATTAATCTGGATGTCATTAAAAGAGGAAAATTCTTATTTTTTAAATGGCATTTTCAAATTATTGTTAATAATTAATAATTTTAATACATAAATAATTGATCTTTTAAGAAAAGCTGTTCTATTTACATTTCCTTAATTAATGTAAAAGTTGTTAAACATGTTCAACTTCCATATATAAATACACATTTTGTTGTGTTAGAAAAGAAAAAGGAAACGTTTTTAATTTGAAGACATTCTGTAAATGTGTTTTTAATAATACTGTTATAGGTTTATCTCAGTAACAGTATTATTGTTACCATAATTTAGAAGTACATACATGTAGTTTAGTGTGTTGTGATCGTTTCAGTCTGGGCTGAATTCTGTCTGATTCTCAGCAGCGTTTTTAACCTCCAGCTTCTTTCAGCTGCTGTGTTTTCTCCTCACAGCTGAAGCTTTTTGACATTTTCGGTTATTTGTGCACGGCCTCATCAGCGACTGTTTGTTCCCCTTGTGGCTTTCGTTTCCCACAGCGAGGGGAGCGCAGGGCAGGCGCACGGCGGAAAGACTGCCTGATGACAGGAGCTGCTGCTTTTATTTTCTGCTGCGTTTCCCCACCGGCCGCCACACAAACACCCCGCCCAGCACAGGTCAACATTTACACGGGTGGAAATAGTCTGGCTGACACACACACACTTATTTACACACACTGCGGCTAAAGCTGGAGGACAGAGACACAGGTCTGATGCTTTCAGGATCAAACCAGCTTCTACAGTAGGGGTGTGTGTGTGTGTGTGTGTGTGTGTGTGTGTGTGTGGGGTGTGTGTGTGTGTGTGTGTGTGTGTGTGTGTGTGTGTGTGTGTGTGTGTGTGTGTGTGTGTGTGTGTGTGTGTGTGTGTGTGTGGTGTGTGTGTGGGTGGTCCCTATCTTTGTCCGGACCAGAACAGGCCGGTTCTGGTTGTGAAGTAAAGTTGTGGTCAGTCGTGATTCCTGACCACAACTTTACTCTGAAAGACACAGGAAGTGAAACAATCACCAACTTCCTGGAGGACAGAAGTTTACACTGGCTAGTGCTAGCTTACGCTAGCTTACACTCTGCTAAGACTTTAATGCTAACAGGACAGACATCTCTGTGGTATCCAAGGGGGTCAGGAAGCACAGCGGCATGCTAATACACTATGATCCTATTAAAACGCTGCTAGCTTCCTGTTTTAATAGTTCATAAAATATAACTTCACATGCACCAATACGCACAGAGGAAACAGCACAAGCTAACAGCACAAAGTAACAGCGCAAGCTAACAGCTACGATCTACCTCACTGCTGGGAACACTTCTGCTAATGCGCTAATAGGAGAGCTAGTTTTAGGCTAGGATTTTAGCTTACTTAGCTTCCTTAAATGTATTTATACAGAAAATGAGTGCTAATTTACTAGACCTGTTTTTAAATTGGTTGATTGTTAAAAATCCAAAAAGTTAGATGTTTATATTCATGCTCTTATTTTGAAGTAGGCAGCAGTTCTGTTTCCTCTGATGTTTTCTTTGAACAAATAGCAAGAAACTAACAAATGAGGTTCATAAAAGAATGAAACACGAATCAGGGGAGTTTAACAAATACAAAATTTCACACATATTCATAAATTCAACACAGTTGAATTTAATGCTTAGCATTAGCTTCTGATAAATATTGTGTTGTTGTATGTTAGTGGAACTAATGTTTATGTGGGTTAGCGTAGTTAGTTTCTAGTTAGCGTTGCCACAACTGATCTTCCTGATCTCCACTCCTGGGGTTTCAGCCAATCAGTTCCTGGCTAGCTGCTTTGCTAACAGCCTGGCCAGTGTTTTCTCCTATTAGCTTTAGTTTTGCGCTGTTGGCCGAGGATTGGCTGGTCAGCTTGGAGCAGCATCCAATAGATTAGCTTTCGTTGCTAATTCTGGATTTTATGACATTCTGATTCAACTAGTGGAGATCTGGTATCCCAGTGGGGATCCGGTGTCTCAGTGGGGATCTGGTATCCCAGTGGGGATCTGGTGTCCCAGTGGGGATCTGGTGTCCCAGTGGGGATCTGGTATCCCAGTGGGGATCTGGTGTCTCAGTGGGGAACTAGTCTGGGATCTGGTGTCCCAGTGGGGATCTGGTGTCCCAGTGGGGAACTAGTCTGGGATCTGGTGTCCCAGTGGGGATCTGGTGTCCCAGTGTTCCCAGTGGAAGCTGGATTGACAGGACTGTCCTTCGTCTCTTTGTTGACATCGGCGCCCGGCTGCGTTGACGCGTGCCGCGCACTTGCAGCTCTGAACCGTCACCGCTTGGGAACGTCGCCCACTTCCTGTTTCTTGGGCCGGCGGCTGTGTGTCTCCATGGCAACCTGCTCGGCAGTATAACAGCATCTGACAATTTGCGGCGGCTCCTGACCAAAACACCTCACTTGAGGTTTACATGAATCACGTAATTGGGCAGAAATACTGCGGCTCCCAAATGTGGCATTCCGATGCAGATCTGCTGCTTTCTGCCTCCAGCCGGACATTTTTCTACTGCATTTATTCCTAAAAGTAATAAATAAAGCCTAAAGCATAACAACTTTATTTACAGTGTAGAAAAATGCAATTAATGCAGCAGGAGGTTTAAATCCTGTAAGTGGCTCAATTATCATCTGAACATAGCTTTGTAGGGAAAGTTTGTGAAAATTAATTAAGCTGAAGACTTTTGTCTCGTGATGATGTTCTAAAAAACAGTTTGAAAGAATTTTGACAAAATAAATGTATAAAAGATGATATGGGGCTCCATTAGTTTGCTGATGACCCAGAGGTTTACTTTTAGGATGATGGTTTATGGTCCAACTTCAGGACAGAAAAGTCTGGATTAGTCAGTTCATCAGACTGAGATGGTAAAGTTCATCTTTTCTTTTTCTCAACGTTACGGAAGAACATCAGGGACATTTTTTTCATAAGACTTCTTAAAATCATAAATGTTTGAGTTGTTTATGGATAAAGTGCCGATTTACAATCCTATAACAAACAAGAAACAGTTTTGACAATATTTTCATTTTTCAACAACATAATTGACATTATCAGGCTATATTTTTGGATTCTGACTCAGTTAAAGTCAGACGTTTTGTTTCTTCTGTAGATTCCAGACGTTTTTCTGGTCTGAAAACCAAAATGTGTCACCAACTGCAGCATCCCTGTTCGCTGCGGCTGCAGTGAACCTGAACACACAGCTTTGCAGGTGAAATGGTTTCTACCTGATCGTTTTCCTCCTGTAAGGACTGAAGATGGAAACTGCCAGCTGTGTGAGGAATTCATGACTGAGCTGGGAAGGACACTGGTTTCATCTGAACTCGGAGTGACGTGCTGGTGTGAAAATCATCGGCTGGACGGCTGAAAGGATAACTTTAGTCAGTGAGTCATGAAGCCGTTAGCCTCCCTCTGCTAACAATCCAGGACAGTGACCAGTTTGATTTATCCAGAGCTTCATCCACATCAATCTACCTGTCACTGGAACTGGAACAGGACTGGAAGGCCACAGGGTTACTGGGACAGCTGAGAGCTGGGGAACAAGGTGCTGAAATCCAGGATTAGAGTCTGCAAACACAGGACCAAACGTTGAGACCGAACCAAAACGAGACCGAACGTTGAGACGGAACAACAACAAGACCGAACGTTGAGACGGAACAACAACAAGACCGAACGTTGAGACGGAACAACAACAAGACCGAACGTTGAGACGGAACAACAACAAGACCGAATGTTGAGACGGAACAACAACAAGACCAAACGTTGAGACGGAACAACAACAAGACCAAACGTTGAGACCGAACCAAAACGAGACCAAACGTTGAGACGGAACAACAACAAGACCAAACGTTGAGACGGAACAACAACAAGACCGAACGTTGAGACGGAACAACAACAAGACCGAATGTTGAGGTGGAACAACAAGACCAAACGTTGAGACGGAACAACAACAAGACCAAACGTTGAGACCGAACCAAAACGAGACCAAACGTTGAGACCGAACCAAAACGAGACCGAACGTTGAGACGGAACAACAACAAGACCGAACGTTGAGACGGAACAACAACAAGACCGAACGTTGAGACGGAACAACAACAAGACCGAACGTTGAGACGGAACAACAACAAGACCGAATGTTGAGACGGAACAACAACAAGACCAAACGTTGAGACGGAACAACAACAAGACCAAACGTTGAGACCGAACCAAAACGAGACCAAACGTTGAGACGGAACAACAACAAGACCAAACGTTGAGACGGAACAACAACAAGACCGAACGTTGAGACGGAACAACAACAAGACCGAATGTTGAGGTGGAACAACAAGACCAAACGTTGAGACGGAACAACAACAAGACCAAACGTTGAGACCGAACCAAAACGAGACCAAACGTTGAGACCGAACCAAAACGAGACCGAACGTTGAGACGGAACAACAACAAGACCAAACGTTGAGACGGAACAACAACAAGACCAAACGTTGAGACCGAACCAAAACGAGACCGAACGTTGAGACGGAACAACAACAAGACCGAACGTTGAGACGGAACAACAACAAGACCGAACGTTGAGACGGAACAACAACAAGACCGAATGTTGAGACGGAACAACAACAAGACCAAACGTTGAGACGGAACAACAACAAGACCAAACGTTGAGACGGAACCAAAACGAGACCGAACGTTGAGACGGAACAACAACAAGACCGAATGTTGAGACGGAACAACAACAAGACCGAATGTTGAGACGGAACAACAACAAGACCAAACGTTGAGACGGAACAACAACAAGACCAAAACGTTGAGACCGAACCAAAACGAGACCGAACGTTGAGACGGAACAACAACAAGACCGAATGTTGAGACGGAACAACAACAAGACCAAACGTTGAGACGGAACAACAACAAGACCAAACGTTGAGACCGAACCAAAACGAGACCAAACGTTGAGACCGAACCAAAACGAGACTGAACGTTGAGACGGAACAACAACAAGACCAAACGTTGAGACGGAACAACAACAAGACCAAACGTTGAGACCGAACCAAAACGAGACCGAACGTTGAGACGGAACAACAACAAGACCGAACGTTGAGACGGAACAACAACAAGACCGAATGTTGAGACGGAACAACAACAAGACCGAATGTTGAGACGGAACAACAACAAGACCAAACGTTGAGATGGAACAACAAGACCAAACGTTGAGACCGAACCAAAACGAGAAGACGGAACAACAACAAGACCGAACGTTGAGATCGAACCAAAACGAGACTGAGAGTTGAGACAGAGCGAGTGGACTCTGTTTCAGCAGTGACACAACAAACTCGGCAGTGGAAGCATTATGCTGTGGTGCGGATTTCCTTTGAGCACAACATTGAATAAAACTTCCAGTTAGTTCTAGAAGTTCATTCAAACCGTTCAGACTGAAAACACAACCAGGATCAGTCGGTTGGTAGCCAGTTGGTAACCAGTGCGGCTTAATCAGTCGGTTGGTTGGTGAGGGTTATGGACTCGTCTTGTTTCTCTGACTGATCTGTGAAGTCGTTGGTCTGCACAAGAAGCTGAGGTCACAGTGAAGGCGATGATGAAGAGCAAGGCAGAGTAAACCTGAGGTGAGGAAGACGAGGGAGACGCTGTGGCTCCAGACCCCCCACTGAGCCAACAGCAGCCAGAGCCGCTTACCGGCTAATAGAGGAGCCAGAGGCGACTGGTCCAACCCTACAAACCACACTCACTGTGGGGCCTGTGCTGGGGGCGGGGCCTCTGCTGGGGGCGGGGCATGTACAGGGGGAGGGGCCACCAGGTGACCTGCTCCTCACTGCGTTCACTCCAGAAACACAACCAGGTACGGAAGCCCATTTCTACCAGGAGCAGAAGCATCGTCTGGTACCGCAGCAGAACTGCCTGCAAGTCATTGTCTCTGCTTTCAGATGTTGCTGTAGCAACAGCTGACCAAGGACTCCTTCCTGGTCATTTGGGCTTGGGTCAGATGGCTCACAGAGGGTTTAGGGTTAAAGGTAATTTGGGATCAATGGCAACGCATAAGAGGCCGACCAACAGTCAGAGCGCTGCTCCTGCTGGCGGCTTGGAGTCACTGCAGGCGACCCTGTTGGTGAACCAGGAAGTGAAACTGTTTGCTGTTTGTTTAGTTCACATGATTTCTGCTGTAAAGAAACAGGAATGGACTCTGAATCCCCAGCAGATCAGACAGACTAGAGGAGACAGACTTATAGATGAATGCAGGGCTTTAAATAGGCCAGAAGCTCATATATCCTGCTACTGGCACTAATGGGCTTCCGTACGGGTCAGGAGGGCTCCATGGAGATTTTAGCGCCGCCGGTCCAGGTGAAGTGAGGCGGTGTGCAGCCAGACCCCTGGGGGGCATTAGGGCAGAATAAGGGGGGCTTTCTGCTGCTTTCTGCCACATTGGCTCCTCTGTGCGACGCGCCGCAGCCACATTTATTTTTACGATATTTAAACCAACACATAACAAAAATAAATCAATGAGCAACCTGGAGTCTGACCGCAGAGAGAGAGCGTGTCCCCCGTGCCCCACCCTAACCCCCCACTGCCCCGGGGGAGGAGGGGGTCAATATTTACTCAGCTAATTCTGACAGTTTGTCTCCTTAGCAGAGAAAATAGCAGCAGCTAAACGCCGCAGGAGCTCAGCCGCATCACTTCCTGCTACTGGTCGCATCCTGACCTGTGATGAGAAACTTATGACATCACTTCCTGTCTCACACCTCAGAGATGCTGCAGGATTCTGGGCCCGATCCCAGGAAGGAACCGAACTGCAGATTTATAAAGACATAAATATGGGGATTATAAATGTAAAACTAGTTATTAAATAATAAAAAAACTAAAAAGATTCATCATTAAAACCTGAAACAGAAATGTTCAACCTCAAGAGTAGTTCCAGTTTTTGGTGATATTTTCTCTGCTTCGACTCTATTAAAACTCTATTAAAAATAGAGTCAAAGGTTCCAGGTTCTGAAGGTTCTGGATCCTTGCTGATCCGGATTTGGTTTCTCTCCAGAACCTTCCTGTGCTGCGGTCGGATCAGTCCGACGCTCTGGGATTCAACGCCGACCTGCAGCAGCTCTACGCCGCCGTCGCAGCTCGCCGTCCCGCACCGCACAAACGCAGACGACCCCAGGAGAACCACAACGACCCGGACTGTACAGAACCACCAGAACCAGAACCGCGGGAACCAGAACCACCAGCACAGACTACAGGTGAGTCTGAACCAGAACCAGAGCTACTGGAGGAACAAACATCAGACATCAGGCTACATGGTCAGAAACTCAGTTTGCTGATGATCATCTGATCATATCAGATTAAATCGAGTCTAAATGTGTGAATTCTGCATTGAATCAGTAAGTCAGTGAGAGCAACCCTAACTAAACACTTCCTGTTTTATCTGCCTGTCAGTGATTGGACCTGATGGAGGCGACCCAGAGAACCAGAACCCCGGCGACCCAGTAGGACCCGGTGGTGCGGCGCAGGTCAGGCTGCGTCTGCCTCTCATCCAGCTCCAGGCCACACTTTTCAGATGTATTTGGTGTGAAATGCTGAAAAGCTGCAGATAAAATCCAAAAACTCGTTTTATTCTGAAGAAAAGCTTCTAAGAAGTTTGAATGTTTCTGAAAGCAGGTTTCTGTTCTCCAGGTTCCCGCCGTCGGTGCGACTCGCCCTGCGGAGCGACAGTCCTCCAAACCAAAGAAGAAGAAAGTAGGCCTGTTCCGATGACAGGCAGGAAGTGACTCGGTCGCAGCGCCTGATTGGCTCAGAGAGTTTTAAACTTCTGAAGTTTAATCAGATTTTTCAATTTTATCTATTTGTCAATAAAGTTTACATCGTCAGCATCCTCCTCTTCCTCACTGACGCAGGGTATTCTGGGAAATGAAGTCTTTATTAAGTTTCTGCATCCTGAGGAACGTTTTGCCCAGCATCAGATCGTGGCTCTCTGCCCAGGGCGCCCAGTGGAAGGATAGAAAACGTTTCTAGATCAACATCTGGAAATTTGATCTATGTTCCGCTTCTAAAGCTTAGGATATAAACAGAATCATGAATTATTATCCTGGATCATAATTATTAACCTGCCGGGTCACCTGGCTCGGTGCTGCGCTGCCAGGCGGGAGCAGGGGGAGTGGCCGGCGGGCAGAGGGCCGGTCCCGCAGGGCGCGGTCCTCCTCCTCATCTGGCCCGCAGCGCAGCGGCAGCTCTCCATTCCCACCGAGCCGCAGCAGCTGCGGCACCAGGAGACCCAAAGACCTGCCGCTCTGCGGGACTCTCGACCTGCTGCGGGACTCAAGACCTGCTGCGGGACTCAAGACCTGCTGCGGGACTCGCCACCTGCCGGCCGGACAGGCGGCGGCGCGCCGCGCAGCTCCGCGGCCGCAGCTTCCAGGCCGCCATCACCTGTTGCTGCCTCTGGCTGCGCTGCTGCGTATTGGGCACTTTTACGCACCGAGCGGCTCTCCGGTCCCCGCTGCTGGTCTTCACAGTTTTCCACCGGTCCTTAGTGGCCTCTCTGATCCTTACTGGTCCCTACTGGTCCCCGCTGCTCCCTCTCGGGGCGCCATGAGTCCCTCCGCGGCTCCTCCAGCCTGACAACGCAGCGGGACGCTGTGTCTCCGGCGGGATGCGGCTCCCCGCGCTGCTGGCCTGCCTGGCGGGCTGCGCGCTGCTGCTGCCGCCGGCCGGCCTGGCCTGCGGGCCGGGGAAGGGCCACGGCCGGCGGCGGGGCCCCCGGAAGCTGGTGCCGCTGGTCCTGAAGCAGTTCAGCCCCAACGTGGCGGAGCAGACGCTGGGCGCCAGCGGCAAGGCGGAGGGGAAGATCAGCCGCGGCTCGGAGCGCTTCAAGGAGCTGAGCCCCAACTACAACCCGGACATCATCTTCAAGGACGAGGAGAACACCGGGGCGGACCGCCTCATGACGCAGGTTCGGCCTAGTCCAAGTCCGCACACATTCGGCAGCTCAGAGTGTGGTGGTCTGCGCAGGCGCAGCAGCAACTTGTTCAGGTGGATTACCTAGTGACGCGTTCCCGCCCACAGCCGCGGATGGGTCGGCCTCTCGCGATGTTTATGACGTTAGCATGTCGAGGGATTTATTGGGCTGCCAACGTCCGCTGGAAAACCCGTTAATAATATCAACTTCCAGTGGCCGCGGCCGGATGTCCACAAACCCACGGGGGGGGGGCTGCAGCTGAAGATCAAAGACTGAACCGATTCGATTCGAACCGATTTTAAAGTCCCAGAGTTTTCTTTGAAACTTGTTTTGCTATCGACGTGATAAATCCGGTGTGTTTCTGTGAAATGCAGCCTGTTCCTGGCCCGGGGCTTCATTATGATGCATTTAGCTGATCCGTTCCTGGGCGCCTCGCTGTAAAAACGTTTTAGCTGATTTGATTACATTTGTAACGGAAATGAAAAACTTTCTGTTAAATTTGTTTAATTTCTGGTCATGTTGGACAAAGCGCGTCTCTTTCAGATTATTTAAACATTTAATCTTTTCTCCTTCTCTGCGTGTGTTTATGCGGAAGTGGCGCAGTGGTGCGCCAGAACCTCCAGAGCAGCGCAGCCGCAGCTGTTCTCTCCCGGCAGCCTGGAAGAGACTTTTATAGGGTTTGATGCGGTTCGCGGGCCGAACGAGGGACGCCGAGGGACGCCTCACGGACACTATGCTGCGGGACCGAAAACACGTCATCACGTCAAATGTTAGAAACTCTGAAAACAGAAAAACTTTAAAGCATGTTTCTTCGTTTCTATAATCAAAAGAAGTTTGTTAAATTGACTTTATTTGAACTTAATATGGTAACGTAAAAAAAATTAAAAGGATAAATAAAATCTCAAAATCCAAATCCAACAACAAATATTGAATAAAAATTTTTTCTGTTCAGATTTCTGATCAAATGTATCAGTGTAATGACGTCATCAGTTAATCACTCACAGTCAGTTTGCTGAACTGCCTCAGAGGTCTGGCTCTGAAGTTTGATGGGCCCTTGATGGGTCCCCACGGCCCCCGATGGGCCCCCTATAGCCCCCTGATGGGGCCCCTGATGGGGCCCCTATAGCCCCCTGATGGGCGCCCATGGCCCCCTATAGCCCCCGATGGGCCCCCCACGGCCCCCGATGGGCCCCCCACGGCCCCCGATGGGCCACCATGGCCCCCGATGGGCCCCCACGGCCCCCGATGGGCCCCCATGGCCCCCCGATGAGCCCCCATGGCCCCCCGATGAGCCCCCATGGCCCCCCGATGAGCCCCCTATAGCCCCCGATGGGCCCCCCACGGCCCCACCACTCCTCTGGCTGCGGTTCTACTGCTGATCTGGATAAACTTGACCTGAGATAAATCAGAGAATCAAAGTTTAGCTTCAGGGTGACGAATGAAAGAAGTTTCCGTTCACAGAGTTTCCATGGTAACCAGGCCAGAGCAGCAGCTGATTATTATGGGACTGTTTCTGTTTCAACAAAAATCACCTGAAATAAACTCATCAGGAACAGTATAGTCCAAACCTGCTTTACCTGAGTGCTGCTGTTCATTAGGCGGTTTCCAGGGCGACCATCAGGCGGTTACCAGGGCGACCATCAAGCTTTACTCTTCAAATATGACATCAGATGAAATGTGAAAAGTGATTATTGTGATTATAAACTGAACCTTTCTAGTTAAAGAGAACCAATAAGGTGGAGCTCTGGACCCATCATCATAATCATCATCATCATCCTCCTCAGTTTAAAGCAACAGTCCATCTTTTATGTCTGATCTGCATCAGAACTTTGAGAACAAAATGTCAGAATCTGATGTTTCCATGAGACGAGACGCCTCGTCCTCACCCTTAACCTTTAACCTCTAACCTGTTATCGTGTGGCTAACTGCTCCATCTCTCTGCTCTGCAGCGCTGCAAGGACAAGCTGAACTCTCTGGCCATTTCGGTGATGAACCACTGGCCCGGGGTCCGGCTGCGGGTCACCGAGGGCTGGGACGAGGACGGCCACCACTCGTCCAGCTCGCTGCACTACGAGGGCCGGGCCGTCGACGTCACCACGTCCGACCGTGACCGCCACAAGTACGCCATGCTGGCCCGGCTGGCGGTGGAGGCCGGCTTCGACTGGGTCCACTACGAGTCCCGGGCCCACGTCCACTGCAGCGTCAAGTCAGGTGGGCCGCCGCCATGACCCGGCAGTGACCCCGACGTGACCCCAAAGTGACAACAACGTGACACCACTGAGACTTCACTGTGACATGACTATAACATCACTGAGACTTCACTGTGACGTCACAGAGACATGACTGTAACATCACTGAGACTTCACTGTGACCTCAACGTGACCTCACTGTGACATCACAGTGACCTCACAGTGACATCACTGAGTCCTCACTGTGACATGACTGTAACATCACTGTGAGGTCACAGTGACGTCACTGAAACCTCACTTTGACCCAACTTTGACATCACTGAGACCTCACTTTGACATCACTGTGACATGACTGTAACATCACAGTGACCTCACAGTGACATCACTGAGTCCTCACTGTGACCTCACAGTGATGTCACTGAGACCTCACAGTGACGTCACTGAAACCTCACTTTGACCCAACTTTGACATCACTGAGACCTCACTTTGACATAACTGTGACATCACTGTAACATCACTGTGAGGTCACAGTGACG
This sequence comes from Poecilia picta, assembly GCA_033032245.1. Lineage (NCBI taxonomy): Eukaryota > Metazoa > Chordata > Actinopteri > Cyprinodontiformes > Poeciliidae > Poecilia > Poecilia picta. The sequence goes on along the minus strand of CM065354.1, from coordinate 14,821,584 downwards.
TCACTGAAACCTCACTTTGAGCCAACTTTGACATCACTGAGTCCTCACTGTGACATGACTGTAACATCACTGTGACCTCACAGTGACATCACTGAGTCCTCACTGTGACATGACTGTAACATCACTGTGACCTCACAGTGACATCACTGAGTCCTCACTGTGACCTCACAGTGACGTCACTGAGTCCTCACTGTGACCTCACAGTGACGTCACTGAGACCTCACAGTGACGTCACTGAAACCTTACTGTGACCTCACAGTGACATCACTGTGACATCACTGTGACATGACTGTGACATCACTGAGACCTCACTGTGACTTCACAGTGACATTACTGAGTCCTCACTTTGACCCAACTGTGACATCACTGTGACATCACTGTGACCTCACAGTGACCCCACTGAGACCTTTGTTTTAAGCTCCCTTGGTTCTGCTCTGTTGTCATGGAGGTGTGGAATCATCTCCATGTTTCACCAAACCAACATGATCAGGTTTCTGTTTATTATTGTTATTATAATACAGTTTATATTTATATTTGGAGCCCAGGACGCAACGAATCAACAATATCCATCACTACAGACATGAGATCAATATCAACAGATAAACAGCTGGATTCACCGCACAGCATTCTGGGAGATGTTGGCAGCTTAAATGATTAGCTGTTTAGCTTTTAAGCTAAACAAGCTGAGTTAGCTGAATAGCATCAGCTAACTCAGTCTTTGGCTGCCAGCAATAACAAGCTGAATAGGTGACACAGCTGCTGTTCTGCTTAAACGAGTTTATACATTCAGATCAAATAGCTGCTGATTATTAGCAATAATTAGTAATTATTGATGTTGATCTATGTGAAGCCTTTTCATCGTGATGCGTTGACCCTCCGTCGGCTGATCTGGTTCCTGAAGAGAGATGTCCTGGGAAAAGAAGAGGGAGTTTCTGGGTGGAGGACGGATCGGTTCTGTTGGGTCGGTTCAGTTGGGTCGGTTCTGTTGGGTCGGTTCTGTTGGGTCGGTTCAGTTGGGTCGGTTCAGTTGGGTCGGTTCTGTTGGGTCGGTTCAGTTGGGTCGGTTCTGTTGGGTCGGTTCTGTTGGGTCGGTTCAGTTGGGTCGGTTCTGTTGGATCGGTCCTGTGGAAACAACTCAGGTTTATCATTAGGTTTTCACTGAGAAACTCTCCCAGTTTCAGGAACTGAAGCAGCAGGAAGTAATCCCTCCAGTAGGAAGTAATCCCTCCAGTAGGAAGTAATCCCTCCAGTAGGAAGTAATCCCACCAGTAGGAAGTAATCCCTCCAGTAGGAAGTAATCCCTCCAGTAGGAAGTAATCCCACCAGTAGGAAGTAATCCCTCCAGTAGGAAGTAATCCCTCCAGTAGGAAGTAATCCCTCCAGTAGGAAGTAATCCCACCAGTAGGAAGTAATCCCACCAGTAGGAAGTAATCCCACCAGTAGAAAGTTATCCCACCAGTAGGAAGTAATCCCACCAGTAGGAAGTAATCCCACCAGTAGAAAGTAATCCCACCAGTAGGAAGTAATCCCACCAGTAGAAAGTAATCCCACCAGTAGGAAGTAATCCCACCAGTAGGAAGTAATCCCACCAGTAGGAAGTAATCCCACCAGTAGAAAGTAATCCCACCAGTAGGAAGTAATCCCACCAGTAGGAAGTAATCCCACCAGTAGAAAGTAATCCCACCAGTAGAAAGTAATCCCACCAGTAGGAAGTAATCCCACCAGTAGGAAGTAATCCCACCAGTAGAAAGTAATCCCACCAGTAGGAAGTAATCCCACCAGTAGGAAGTAATCCCACCAGTAGAAAGTAATCCCACCAGTAGGAAGTAATCCCACCAGTAGGAAGTAATCCCACCAGTAGAAAGTAATCCCACCAGTAGGAAGTAATCTCTCCAGTAGGAAGTAATCCCTCCAGCAGGAAGTAATCCCTCCAGTAGGAAGTAATCTCTCCAGCAGGAAGTAATCCCTCCAGCCTAAACTCTAACCGTCCATTCACGAAACGTAAAGTCAGCCAGTTTTTCCTCTGATGGTAACAGACATTTCCTTCTCTTCCCTCCTCCTCCCTCTTTTTACTCCCTTGTCTTCCTCCCTCCTCTTCCTGCTGTTTCTCCCCCAGAGCGGGTGGCGAGGGCCCAGTCCCTGACCTGATCACAAGGGAAACTATCAAGTTGGTATCTTTCATTTTCATTCTGTTTTCCCTTTGAAACGCAGTCAGTGACTTACAGGACCTGACCACCAGAGGGCGACAAAGTACCAAGACTGATTTAGATCAGGAGAAAAACCTGAAGGTTCTGAATAAATCTGAATGAGGAACCTCAGATAAAACTGTATATTTACTGTACTAACAACAATAATGATATTAATAATAATAAACTGCTCTCTCTGGCTGCTTACTTTAGCTTTTGCAAATCTTTGTTTTAGAAGTTTTACATTTTTTCTGGTTTCCGGTTCTGGTTGCTGGTTCTGGACTGGACCACACCAGTCTGGATCAGACCATGTTGTTCTCTGGATTCAGCTGAGCCAATGTCACCTGAAGGCAGCAGTGAGAAGTTCAGGGTCTTACGAGAACAGTTGCTTCCAGAAGCACAAACACCTCCAAATTGTACCTGAAGGCTTGGCTTTGCTGGTTGCTGGGAGACCAGAGGAAGTTTGAAGGCTGAGCTAAACTCCATGACTCTGTCGGCCATTAAAGGTTTTCTCTGTGCCAAGTTCACAACAAGCAGCAGGACGATGCGTTCACTGAGCATTGGGCCTTTCGGTGGTTCGTTCACTGGTCTGTGGCAGCATCATGGTTGGGTCAGATGGGTTGTTCTTCCCTCATAATGAAGGAGCAACAATGAACTTTGAGTTGCCATGGAGACCATAGGATGGGAGCTCTGGTTCTGAACTGGTTGAATCTGGATCATCGATCCAGTTTGCTTTGAACAAACTGATTCAGCTGAAATGTTTCACCTAGTTAGCATTAGCTTAGTTAGCATTAGCTTAATTAGCATTAGCTTGGTTAGCATTAGCTTAATTAGCATTAACTTCAGATTAATCTTTTTGCTTCTTGCTAAATGATTTCATGTTATTTCTGAAGTTCAGGTGAAAATGAGAAAATCAGAGATACATAATCAGTCAATATTACCAATATTTCCTGATTTGGGTTATAAACATCATTTCCTGTTATGATGTTCATTGTTTCCTGTTCTGGTTGTAAAATCTCCACTAGGAGGAAATGGAGACATTTATTAATACTTATAGATCAGTTATTGGGTCCAGCAGGATGATTTCTATCATATCTGATCAGTTATTGATCAGAAGACGTCTCGTCCTCACAGTCTGTCTCTGTCCGTCCTCAGATCACTCCATGGCGGCCAAGGCAGGCGGCTGTTTCCCTGGAAACGCCTTGGTGACATTGGAGGGCGGCGCCCGGAGATCCATGAGCGCGCTGCGGCCCGGGGACCGGGTCCTGGCCTTGGTGAACGGCGGCCTGGTCTTCAGCGAGGTCATGACCTTCCTGGACCGGGACCCGGACACGCCGCGGCTCTTTGTTAGCCTGTGGACTGCGGGCGGGTCACGGCTCGCCCTCACTGCCGCCCACCTGCTGTTCGTGTCGGGCAGGAACTGCTCCGAGGGTGTGGCGCCGGCGGCCGGCCAGCTGCAGGCCGCCTATGCCGACACCGCCCGGCCCGGCCAGTGCGTCCTGGTGGAGGCCGGCGGCGCAGCGCGTCTGTCCCGGATCGTCAGGGTTGGTGTGACAACGAGTCGGGGGGCATTTGCCCCGCTGACCCAACCGGGAACCATCATGGTGGATGGCGTGGCGGCGTCCTGCTACGCGGCGGTGGACAGCCACCGGCTGGCCCACCGGGCCTTCGCCCCTCTCCGTCTCCTGCACCGCTGGACTGGGAGCGCTGGGCACCACGGCAACAGCCTGCACTGGTACTCACGGATCTTACTCTGGCTGGGCCGGGCGGTCCTGGACCCGGGGCGCCTCCATCCGCTGGGCGTCGCTCAGGGCGACATGTGACAGAAAAAAAAACAAACTGGTGGTTCACAGACCGGCATCGGACCGAGACGGACTCTGTGCTGGACTGGCAGCAAACAGGAAGTACCAGCAACAAACAGGAAGTACCGGAACGAACAAGAAGCAAGAGGAACTTTTCCTGGAGCAGCAGACATTAAACGCACCGTGAAGCAGAAATCCAGATGTAACCGTCGTCCTGACCGGATTGTCTCCATACATTCGTTACGATAAATCGTCCCAGGAGTTATTGCGATAAACGATAATATTGTTGCTTTCAGATCATTTTTCAGTCATTTATTGATAACGGCATCACAACACACATTTGCCCTCTAAAGGACTAAAACTCTAATTTTGTAAAGAAGAGTTAACTCTGGAGCTAAAAAATATTCTGAACATCAAACAGGAATAGAAACCACAAACAACTGAAACCAGAAATAAAATTCATTATTCATAATCTTCAAACTAAATTTACCTTCATAAGATATTCATCAGAATTGAAATTATGGAGTTCATTTAAATTTATCAGGTGATTTATCAGAATTGAAATTATGGAGTTCATTTAAATTTATCAGGTGATTTATTGTGACATGCTGTGATACAATCAGTGAGATGCTTTTTGAGTTACGTTGTAACACAGACTGCTACAGGAGCGATCCGGCTGGCTATAGAAACCAGGATGAGTTCCAACATTTCATTTTCTTCTGGGATCAACAAAGTATTTTAATGAAGAAATGATTTATTATTTAAACACAATAGTTATTTATGTTTGTGTTTATTGTGTAAATTAGCTAAACCAGCATTAGCTGGTATAATCCTGGCCACCAGGTGGCAGCAAAATGATTCAATTGTCCCGTTTTAATCCACATTAAGAGACTTTATTTTAACCCACTCAGGGTTTGGAGTTTCAGACATCACAGATTAACTCCAGATTAAGTCCAGATTAAATCCAGATTAAGTACCTTCTTAATTTAAAGTAAAACCTAATTTGACCTGAACACAATATTTTATTTCAACTTCGATCAGATCAATTTAAAATCGAATTATTTTTCGTAGCTGAACCAGATTCGGAGTAATTAAAAAATCTTTAGAGTAAATTAATGAAAAAATCATTTTTACTAGAAATAAGCCAACAACCTGAAAAAAGATTAATTAAATTCTGTTTTTAAAAATTAATTTCTAATTTTCATTCATTGTATCAGACCTTAAATCTCTTTCAAGCAAATAAACACACTATATTAATTATTAAAGCTGATTTATAAAACGTGATTTAATGAATTCAGAAGGATTTTGAATCATGGTGCGAAGTTTGTAAATATTTACCCGAAATATTTACCTTCATGTAATATTAATTTTATTATTATTATTATTATTGTTATTTTTGTTAGTGAAAATGCAAAGATTTATTTATTTTTTATTAAATTGTGAAAATTTGTTGTGTTTTTGTGGTTATATATCTGTAGAAACAAAACCAGTAAAAATCAACAGATAAACTGTTGATGATGAAGAGGAGGAGGAGGAGGAGGAGAGCCCGGTCCGGCCCACATGAAACCCCCTGATCCTCATCAACAGTGAAACAGAATCAGGGATTCAGTTCTGATGAATCAGAAACTTTAAAATCCTTAAAACCATAAAATCCTGATCTGAAATCCAGTCCATGTTTTACAGATTTAATCTCCAATCTCAGACCTGAGTCATCTGAAGGAAACGCAGAAATACCAGTAATCCTGCCAGGCTATCGCTAGCACTAGCATAGAGTGCCTGATGACAATAGCCTGCTACCAGGTGATAGCATTAGCAAAGGAGCTAACATTAGCAAAGCAGTTGGTGTTAACAAAGGAGCTGGCGTTAGCAAAGCAGCTAGCATTACCAAAGGAGCTGGCGTTAGCAAAGCAGCTAGCATTACCAAAGGAGCTGGCGTTAGTGTAACGGATGGTATTGACGAGTCTGAGATATCAGTCACGTTTCATCGGAGTCCTTTATTCTGGAGAAGAGTAAAAACAATAAATGAACCTCCTCTTCTCTCCCTGAACTTCAGCCCACAGCAGCGCAGAATGACGCTGTGTTTTTTTTTTTTTCCCATTCAACAATAATCAAGAACAACAAAAAGGGATAACTTAAAATAAAAACACATACCTGGAGAAGAGTAAAAACAATAAATGAACCTCCTCTTCTCTCCCTGAACTTCAGCCTAAATATAAGAATAAAAACAACATTCAACCGAACTGTGCTAGATTAGCGCTGATTTTTCGCGCCAAAATAAAAGAAAATCATAAAACCAGTTATAAAAATCCACAATGATGGTTAAAAACTGCAAAATAATACATTAACAAACAATGATAAACATCAGATGATAAACCTTCAACATAACCAACAACATCCATACAGAAAACAAAGTATATCACTGTGGTAAGCTTCCCCCTGACTTACCCACAGCAGCGCAGAATGACGCTGTGAGGGAAAAGGGGAAGCGGAGGTGTTATGAGGGCTGGACCGAGCTACGGAAGCCCAGAAAACCCAAACGAGACAAAGTGCAGAGGCGAGCCCCGCAGGCAAGAACAACAAATAATAACTAAATAAGATAAAATTCACAAATTCTCAGTATAAAATTAATTGGAAATTATAATTTTTTTTTCTTTTAAAAAAGACATTTGTAACTCTGTTACACTCACCCCCACTGAATTTTATCAAATACGAGCATCAACCACACAGCATACATAACACAACTCACAGATCACCTGGGGTTGACATTGAGAACACAGACAACTAATGTATCCCATAAGGATGAAGTGGTATGAGGGTAGCACTTATCCCCCAATCCATCAACTGCCTACAGGGTGCCTTGTACACCCCACAAGACCCCAACACACAGTGTAGTACAGGCTCATTACACAATACAAAATGAAAACATCGCGCCCAGACAAAAAAACATCAAACCCAAAAGATTATAGGCTAGCCGGTGAAGAAATTAATCAGTAAGGGCGTGGAACATTGATTTGCAACCAGCTCAAACATCGAACTTGTTCTGGACATCTTGCCTGGACATAGTCTGTATGAGTCTGTTCACAGGTTTGACTAGGCGACCGAATCGAGACCTAACTTCCATCCGTGCAGTATAGTCATCATAGTGCACAGTTGAGGTCCGGTCAACAGTATGCAGAATAGCAGAAGCGCCACCTGTATGGCCCACATTACTAAGGCTGGGGACTGGGGCCCTTACGTCCACCGGGACGTCCACAACGGTCATAACAGCAGAGTCACTTCCCACAGATTGGCTCGTTGTGTAGCCCACGAGCGAAACTGAACAGTGTTCAGGACTGGAGATCATGCTCTTCAAATCCGCTACATCCCCCACTGATGAAGTTGGCTCAGACAGCTGTGTTATCCATTCAATGGTTCTCCTCTCAGAATCCACAGGCTCCGGATCAGGCAAAGGGTTCACCATCCCTTCCAGAACTCCAGGTAAGTCCCCAACACCGCCACAATCAAAACCAGCACTTGTCTCATGCAAGGTTCTGTTGTCACTCTCAAGCGACATTTTCTCATCTCCTCTAAAGCCATCTGCTTCCAGGACTGAGGATGCAGTAGCAGAGAGTGAGCCGGCGGAAGCAGAATCAGATACTTCATATGACGGATCCACTGGGAGGAAACTGACCTGCATCAGCATGTTCCTGTGAACTACCTTTTTCTGTCCAGTGACTGTGTCACTGATCTTGTACGTATGTGTTGTTGGATTAATATCCATCACAGTGTAGATGGTCGATTCCCACCTGTCAGCAAGCTTCCTCTTACCCCTCTCTTTTCTGTTAGCTAAGAGCACTCTGTCACCGACAGCAATGCTAGTGCCTTTAACTTTCCGGTTGTACAACCGAGCATGTCGTCTCTGTTCCTTTGAAGCATGGTCCTGGGCAATTGTCATTGCCTCCTTCAAGTCATTGGTAAGACCTGCCACATACTTGTCATAGTTCCCCACAGCAGAGTCATCAAGGACTGCATGAAAGACGACATCGACAGGCAGGCGAGGAACCCGGCCAAACATGAGGTAAAAGGGGGATAACCCGTTGTCTCATGAACCGCACAGTTATACATAAACGCCAGTGTCTGTAAACGTCGTGGCCAGTCAGCTTTCTCTTCAGGGGACAGTGCACGGATCATTCCACCTAAAGTTCGATTGAACCGCTCCACACTTCCGTTCCCCATCGGATGATATGGTGTTGTGTGTGTCTTTCTAACACCTGACACTCTGAGGAGCTCACCTATCAGCTGACTTTCAAAATTAGCCCCTTGATCACTATGAATCCTCTCAGGAAAGCCAAAGACACAGAAATATCGGTCCCAGAGAACCCTTGCCACCTGCTTAGCTGTCTGGTCTCTGCATGGAAATGCTTGAGCCATTTTTGTAAAATGGTCAGTAATCACCAAGACGTCAACAGATCTGTTTCTGGAATCTTCGGCTGACCAAAAATCAATACATACAAGTTCAAGCGGTCTGGTTGATGTTATAGTTTCCAATGGAGCTTTGCCCTCGGGTTCAATGGTCTTACTGACAATGCATCGCTGACAATGTCGAACATGGTCTCTGACATCCCTGTCTAGAGTCAGCCAGAAAAATCTCTGCCTTGTCAAGCCGAGACTCCTGAACTGAGCTTGATGGCCTGCTCTGTCATGAACTCCATGAAGTACGTCAGTCTTGAGCGAGTCAGGTACAATATACTGGAATCGTTTCGCTTTGGTTTTCTGGTCCCGAGAAATCCTGTATAGCACACCGTTTCGTACAGTCAGTTTATCCCAATGCTTTAGGTACCTTGTCACAGAGACGGACTCTGTAAACCTCTCTCTTCTAGAGGGCCTTCTATGCCTTTCAACAAAGTGTAGAACACGAGAGAGAGTTCTGTCTTCCAACTGTCTGTCACGGAGTTCACATTCGGTGTAGGCGGGTAAGGTATCTTGACCAGATAGAATGAGCTGAGGCAGATGATGGACCATTTCAACAGCACGGGTTCTTGTACCAGTATCCCACTCCACTTGTGAATGTAACGCAGCAGACACATCCTCCATTGCAACAGACTGAGGGAGCAGTTGTAGCGGGCTGCATGTCGACTGACTGTTAACACTCACTGAGGAAGATTCTTTCTGATGACCGGTCGATCGAAAGGCAGTCTGGATTGAGGAGTTTGACACATCTTTAACTTCAGCGAGAAGACTGGCATAGGGTTCAGTGAGCAGCCTGTTGCCAACAGTCTCTCGAACAAATGGCTCACGACTCAGAGCATCTGCCACAATATTCTGTGGGCCTGGGATGTACTTGATGTCGAAGTTGTAACTTGCCAATTTAGCCACCCAACGTTGCTCACAACAGTCCAGTTTAGGCTTAGTCAGGATATGAGTTAACGGATTGTTATCGGTCCAAACTGTGAATGTATGGCCCTTCAACCAGTGGCTGAACTTGTCACAGATGGACCATTTCAATGCCAGAAACTCCAACCTGTGAGCCGGATAGTTCTTTTGTGACCGGGACAGAGACTTGCTGGCAAAAGCAATGGGCCTGGCTCGTGTCTCACCCTGCTGAACCTGAGACAGAACAGCACCTATGCCATCCAGGGATGCATCGGTGGATAACACGAAAGGACAGGTGAAATCTGGGTGAGCCAAGACAACACTTTGTGTCAGTGAGGACTTCAGTTGTTCAAAGGCTTGTTCCTGTGTTGTAGTCCAGTCAGAGGCTTCCAACTTTCTGGATGGCAGTGTACTCCGATGACGTTTGCCTTTCCTTTTGTCACCCTTTAGCAGGTCAAACAGCGGCTTGGCAATGGCAGAGTACCTGGGCACAAAATGTTGATAGTAGTTTATCATCCCCAAAAAGGATCTTATTCGCTTCTGAGAAGGAGTCACACCATCTGATTCCATGAGTTGAGCAGTTGTCATGTTGGTAATGACCTCGACTTTACTTGGATCTGTTGAAACACCAGCTTCACCAACAATGTGGCCAAGAAACTTGACAGATCTCCTCAGAAAGAAACACTTCTTGGGAGCCAGTTTCAAATTGTGGCTATGCAACCTAGCAAACACCATCTCCAGGCGCCGCAGGGCAGATTCCTCATCAGGTGCAAAAACCAACAAATCGTCCAAATAGCACAGTAAGCTCAGATAGTTCTGGTCTCCGAATATGCTGGTCATCATGCGCATAAAGCTACCAGGGCTATTGCATAGACCCTGTGGCAGACGGTTGTATTCATATAAGCCCATAGGAGTGGTAAAGGCTGAATACTTCCTGTCATCCTCATGAAGTGGCATGTTATAAAACCCAGAGGTCAAATCCATGGTGCTGAACAGACTGTTTCCCCCCAATGCTGCCAGACAGTCTGCCTGATGGGGAAGGGGATGGGCATCCCTCAGGGTTCTCTTGTTCAACCATCGAAAGTCTGTGCAGATACGAAGATCTCCATTCTTCTTCCACACTAGCACTAGAGGCGATGCATATTCGCTTGTGGATTTTCTGATGATCTCTTTCTCTTCCATCTCACTCAGGACTTGCCGCAGCTTCTGATACTGGCCAGGGGGTACTCGCCTGTATGGGAGCCGGAAGGGTCTGGTGTCGGAAAGGTTAATACGATGCACAAACCCCTTTGCTTCCCCACAGTCAAGATGGTGGCGGGAAAATAAACTCTCATACTGCAAAAGAAGATTAGCCATTCTTGTCCTGCAGTCCTCAGAAACTTCACAAGACTCAATATCAACATCACTGAGCCCAACTGATCTGAGCATCTCTTTGACCAAACCGGCATCCGCAGTTGATGGCGCGACAGATTGTCCAAGACTAGCAAGTTGAATCTTCGTGCACTCTGCACCATCCAAATCCTCCAATGCTACAATGGGGTAAACATCAGCTAGCTTTGTGTTGCGTCTCAATAACACAGGTCTTTCAGACATGTTGATGAGCTTCAATGGAACCCACCTGTCTCCCCACAATGAAGTCACAAGCTTAGCAACCAGAACACCCCGGGGTGCCGAACGGGATGACGTGGGCTCTGTCATGATGGTGCTGCCTGGAGAAACGGAAGTGTTTCTGGGTAGTTTTCCCCACACGAGATACTCTCGCCCAGGCTCAAGGTAGGTAGCTGAGTTACACTTTACAGTACCGACCTTATCAGGAGAATTTCCAACCCTCCATGGATTAAGACCAGACAGCATGGACAGGAAACGTTCAGTTTCTGGATCCCCAGGAGGACACGGGGTGAACACCGTCTTCCAGTAGGACTCACACTGCTTTGATTGATGCAGGATGTGTTTTATGACATTGGTGCCTATTATCAAGTCATCATGCTGACCTGGAACAACGAGTGTTGGAACCACCATTTTGCAGCCATATGCTTCCATCTCCACATCAAAAGCGCCTTTAGGCTTAACTCGAAGTCCGCCACATCCAACAAGAACCACATCTACATCAGCTATGTTTTGGTCGGTTATCACTCCAGCCTCTTTCAGTTTCATTTCAGCTGCCTCACTGATGCTGCAGGCCATTGAACCACTGTCCAGCATTCCACCCATTTTAAATGTCCCACCCATGTTCACAGAGGTGTAGAAAAGACTGTCACTGCTGCTAACTCTGTGAACATTCTGATAGACAACAACTCCTGAGCTACTACATGAACTCTTCTCTGAAGTGTATACAGTCTCAGCATCTGACATGTCATCATTTTGGGAGTTGGTAGTGTGACCTGCACTGCCTCCCTCCGAATACAGGTCCACTAGTTTCCCTCCAACTGGGACTGGGAAGGATTCTTCATGGGGCAGTTCAGTTTGGTGTGACCAGGGGCAAAACAAACAAAACACAGTCTCTCAGACATGCAGTGCGAAGTGGTGGTGTGACTTGAGTCATTACAGACTTTGCAACCTGCCTCTCTGCTGCGTTGTTCACGAGGCACATGCTGAAACCTCCCACCCCGGGTAGGGCGAAAAGTATTGTGTTGCTGCATCCTCTCCATCATCTGCTGAAACATGTCAACCATTCGATTAAGGAACCTCTCCTCTGATTGCTGAAGATGTTGTGTAACAAGGGGGACTGAGTCTGTGCTTCTAGTGTCCTGAGGACCACCCTGACAGGAAGCTGTTGGAGACTGGCATGAAGAGTGATGTTGAGAGTGGAGAAAGGGGGGTGAAGGTAATGAGCTTGGAGGATAACAACGCTCATAAGCTGTCAGGCCAGGTGCCACTGAGACAGGCTGCTCTGCGTTGATGGCAGCAACCTGGCTTCTGAGCTGTGGAGCACCAGTTGCTCTGCTAGCTGCCCTTAACTCTCTCTGGTAGTCATCAATCCTTAACTGAACATCACGTGAAGTCCACTCACGGGCTGGCTTGCATTTCAAAATGCTGGATAACTCTGGGTCAGGACAGTGTTTGACGAACATGAGAGCCACTTCATCATTCATGTTTTCCGTCTGTTTCCCACGTTTACGCTGACCCTCAAGAGCTAAGTCTGCTGCCTTGTTTAGTCTTATCCAATAATCAACAGGATTCTCCCTGTGTCTGGGCAGAGTAGCATAGAAATCGGCGAGAGGGAGACATGATGGGGTTTCACTGAAGTAATGGAGAAGAACATCATATATTAGTGCAGGATTCTTTTTAACATCAAGTGAAGGATCACTGCGCAATGCAATCTGCACCACATCCTTTGCCTTGCCCATCAAGTGGCACATGATCTCTTCTCCTTGACCACAGGTAGGTATTTCTTGTTTTCTGAGGTGTATTTTAGTCAAGTCAATCCAGTCACGGATTGAACATTTGTCAGTATGGTCACCTCGATATGTCTGAAGCACTCTATCAGGTTTAACATGGACTGTCACATGAGATAATTCGTGTCTGTCACTGTCACAGCATGAGTTCTGAGTGACACAAGAAGGCTGAGGTTCACTGTTCATATGTACAACACCAGCTGACATTAGCTTAGAAACAATTGATTCACCAATTTGTGCACCTAACTGCCCAACCATGTCTGTAAGGTGATGAAGGGCATCAACATCACTGCAGGGTGTGGAAGTCGGGGGATTCTCCCTCATGAACCCATCAGTAGCAGTACAGCCTTGGCTCCTTCCTAGCCCTGATTCTGCACTACCATCATATGCGGGTTTTGAATGTCCTACCACTTCACTATCAGCAGTACGGCTAAACCACACTCCTCGACCTTTAGGCAATTTAGGAGTAGTAAACTGATCCATTGCTAACACACCAGCTACATTTAACCATAAAATGTACCACAATATTGTTTACAGTCAAAGAAAAAAAAACAGAATCACTTTTAATTGGATAAAAAAATAAATAAATAAATTAGCACACCAATATATATATATATATAAGTATATATATATATATATATTTTTTTTTTTTTTTTGATTGTTTTTCACTCAGTGATCGTAAAAGAAAAGTATGGTAATTCAGAGTCTCTTATTGACCTGACCACAAAAAGATCCCGAACAGCAGAACAGATCAGGTGCACAGCAACCACGGCGAAGAGCGTCGAGCTGATCTGTAGATCCAAAGGGTCACGGCACCAGTGTAACGGATGGTATTGACGAGTCTGAGATATCAGTCACGTTTCATCGGAGTCCTTTATTCTGGAGAAGAGTAAAAACAATAAATGAACCTCCTCTTCTCTCCCTGAACTTCAGCCCACAGCAGCGCAGAATGACGCTGTGTCTTTTTTTTTTTCCCATTCAACAATAATCAAGAACAACAAAAAGGGATAACTTAAAATAAAAACACATACCTGGAGAAGAGTAAAAACAATAAATGAACCTCCTCTTCTCTCCCTGAACTTCAGCCTAAATATAAGAATAAAAACAACATTCAACCGAACTGTGCTAGATTAGCGCTGATTTTTCGCGCCAAAATAAAAGAAAATCATAAAACCAGTTATAAAAATCCACAATGATGGTTAAAAACTGCAAAATAATACATTAACAAACAATGATAAACATCAGATGATAAACCTTCAACATAACCAACAACATCCATACAGAAAACAAAGTATATCACTGTGGTAAGCTTCCCCCTGACTTACCCACAGCAGCGCAGAATGACGCTGTGAGGGAAAAGGGGAAGCGGAGGTGTTATGAGGGCTGGACCGAGCTACGGAAGCCCAGAAAACCCAAACGAGACAAAGTGCAGAGGCGAGCCCCGCAGGCAAGAACAACAAATAATAACTAAATAAGATAAAATTCACAAATTCTCAGTATAAAATTAATTGGAAATTATAATTTTTTTTTCTTTTAAAAAAGACATTTGTAACTCTGTTACACTAGCAAAGCAGCTAGCATTACCAAAGGAGCTAACGTTAGCAAAGGAGCTGGCGTTAGCAAAGCAGCTAGCATTACCAAAGCAGCTGGTGTTAGCAAAGCAGCTAGCATTACCAAAGCAGCTAGTGTTAGCAAAGCAGCTAGCATTACCAAAGCAGCTGGTGTTAGCAAAGCAGCTAGCATTACCAAAGCAGCTAGTGTTAGCAAAGCAGCTAGCATTACCAAAGCAGCTGGTGTTAGCAAAGCAGCTAGCATTACCAAAGCAGCTGGTGTTAGCAAAGCAGCTAGCAATACCAAAGCAGCTGGCTTTGCAAAGCAGCTAATCCAAAAGCACCATTCTGTCCACTGATTGGCTCTTGATGCTAGCCTGTTTTCAGTATTAATACATATTCAGGAACATCTGGTGTTTTAACAGCTATTGCTAGCAGTAGTTAGCTTTCAGAGGAAGAATATCTGGTGTTGGAACAGCTACTCCTAGCAACTGTTAGCGCTCAGAGGAAGTCAGAGGAGCCTTCAGGGTTTGTGGCGTTTCTGTCCTGAATTGAGCTGCTAAAGGTTCTGATGATGCTAAGCTGCTCAGCCTCTCCATCAGCTCCCACCTAAAGAGAGAAACTCACGTAACATCTGCTTATAGATCGGACCCCTGCTGACCCGCAGCGGCCCAGAATGCAACAGGTGTCGGCTAATAATAAAGACAGTCTGCGCCTTTAAGAGGCTGATGGCTCAGACTAATATCTGCTGAACTTTGAGGTGATTAAGGAGCAGAGTTTGGAACCTGCTGCCTCTCTTTTACACACACACACACACACACCACACACACACACACACACACACACACACACACACACACACACACACACACACACACACACACACACACACACACGCACAGGTCGGATTAAATTACGCCCTTCGCCTTTAAGAAGCAGTCGGGAGGATTAGAGTTACTGTCCGAGTCGCGCACCGCAGCGCTTTTGCCGCAGCAAGCAGCGCCGTTTGTCCGCTGGTTCTCCTGCGTGGGTCGGGTCCACTCCACGCTGCGACATGGCCGAGCTGGGGAAGGGCGTGACGGCCGGGAAGCTGGCCCTAAACGTCCAGAAGAGGCTGAACCGGGCCCAAGAGAAGGTAGGAGGCGACCCGGGGTCAGGGAGACACTGGATCCCTGGTCCTGTCCTGTCCGGTTCGGTTCGGTCAGACTGCAGCTGGGTCTGAGGCGGACCAGGACCAGAACCAGAACCAGGGTCCATGATGGGAACATTTTGGGTTCATCTAAGATTAAAAGTTTATTTCTGATGAAACGTTAAATATTTTAAATAAAGTTTTACCTGTTGAAACCGAAATTATTAAAAGCTTCTTAATAAAATACATCAAATTATTCCATCCATTAGTTCCTACACTTATGTGTGAAACACGGTGTTGGCAGCATCATGCTGTGGGGAAGATGGATGAGGAAAAGCTGCAGCAGATTCATGGCATGGAATGGCCTAGTCAAAGCCCAGATGGTGGGATTGAAGTGGGATGTCTTCTGACTCTTTCCAGAGTTTGAGGGATGAAAACGATTTGGTTTATCTTGGTGCGATGTGATTGTGATGTGATGCGATGCGATGCGATGGATGCGATGTGCGGTGCGATGCGGATGCGATGCGATGCGATGCGATGCGATGCGATGCGGGTGGCTCAGGTGGAAAATGTTCGGAGATGAGGTCAGCTGAGCCTCGTCTGGGAAAACGGCCTAGTCAAAGTCAGTGAATACTGGGTTTTTTCTGTTCATTTTGCTATGGAGATCCAACCAGGTCAGAGGTCAACAGAGCTGAACGCTCCAGCGTCAGATCAGAGATAACCAATAATTACCAATTAATCGATTATCTAATGATTAACTTTCTGCAGATTTTTAAACATTTCTATAATTTCACAAATGAATAAAAATAAAAATAAACTGGAACCGTTTTATTTTCTGATGAATCTGTGGATGGTTATTGATTATTGATTAGATAATTGATAACTGGATGGGATCAATAGCAGATATTAGCAGAAGCTAAAGCTAGCAGAGTTCTGTTGAACAGATTTATTGATCTGCTCCAGTTAATAATCAATTATGAACCGGTTATTTAATAATCTATAAATGTTTCCTCTGCAGTTTTGATGGTTCTGATCCGTCTGAACATCAGCAGGAATAATTATCTGAATTTTTCTCCTTTTTATTATTTTTAAGGTGAATTTTAGAAACTCTTCATTCTGTCGTTAAATTTACGTTTTTAAAATGTTGAGACTTTTTAACGACATTTAAATAAATAAGAAAAGTTTTGTTTCCATTTGTCATAATTTTCAACATATTTTCAGTTTTTATGACAAAATGAACTTTGAGTTTTTCTTTAAAATGATTTTAGCTCTGAAACTTCAGCAGCATAAAGAGGAATCTGAGCATTACTTTATAAATGTAATAAATCATTCATGTGAATATTAATAAACAGTGGTTATAATAACAATAATAATAAAATCATTTTGTTTCATTACCAATGAAAATGTTTCTCTGGCTGCTAGCTTACCATCAATGCTAACAAAGCGGAAAGTTTAGTGGAAGGAAAACGTTTCTCTTCCTTAAACGCTGACCTGATTTCTGAAACGTGAAGCTAATGCTAACAGGTCTGTGGATTAAGATCATCTAACATTATTCCAGATTATTTCAGTCCTTCTGGATTAAAACATTTCCAACAGTTTATCATTTTTTTTAATTTTCACTTTAATTCAGTTAATTCAAATTAGAGACATCAAATATGAACAGGTTCACGTTTAGATAAGATCAATGAGTCAAAACTTTTTTAATAAATGAAACTAAAGAGAAACATTTATGATTCTGGTCTGGGAGCTGAAAGCAACAGGCTTCACTTGTCATTCACTTATTAAAAAGAAAGTTCTCAGGATTGTGAATGAAGGAAATGCTGGTTAGCGTTAGCATTAGCGTTAGCTTCCGGTTCTTGGACTGAAGCTGTTTTTTCATGCTGAACTTGAACTAGATGACAGGAATGAGACATTTAAACCTGAAGTGTTCCCAGACTGAACTCGGTTCTTAAAGCGGCGGTTTTCCCTCAGGGTGAGCTCCTGCTGACTGCTGTGCAGCCACATTCAGGCTGCTGACCTTTGAACTCTTTCAGATTGATCTCCAGATTTCAGGGTTTTCTGTTGTACGTTTGTCCTTCCAGCAGATTTTCCTTTCAGCTGATGGTTGTAATTGTTATTAGTTATTGATTGGTTAATGGAGCGGCTCTGAGCAGAGGAGCTGCTCTCACATGGACGCCGTCCTGCAGCTGTCCTAACCCCTCGCCGGGTGGGGCAGCTATATTTACCCCTTAATGCCCCGGCCTGCCTGTAAATATGCCGGGGGTATTTGTGGGGTGAAACCCGACCCGGGGCAGATGCCGGTTTGTTCTCCCGTCTTTGTGGAAGCAGGAAATGTAGACTCAGGTCTGACCTGACGAGCAGGAGGCCTCACCTGAGTGGAGGGGTCAAAGGTCGTCCTCCCGTCCCACTGTCCCCGGGCGTCCAGCGGAGGGACTTCCCGCCGTCCCCCAGCGGATTGCGGCGCCAGCTGGTGGAGGCCATCCATGTGCAAACACTCAGGCATCTGACGGGATTATCCGCTGAGCCCGTTGCCACGGTGACGGCACAGCAACACGCCGAGGCGTCGGCCTCGCTGCGACCCGACGGGGGGGAAAGAGACGGAAAACCAGCTGGATTCAGAAAAATTTTAAATTTTTACTAAAATCAAAAACTTTCATCACAAGAAAAACTAGTTTAAAATAGAAATAAATGGTTGAATAAAAAAGATTATAAATAAACAAACTACAGAGGTGGAAAATAAACCAGCCTGACATAAAACATTTTATTATTAAATATTGATTAAAAGTTTTAAGTTCTGCGTTTTTATTTGATTTAATTTCTCACCTGTGACAAAACGCAGACCAAAACTCTGATTGGTCCAGCGTTGATTCCTGTTCCTCCCTAAAAAAACAAACAATAATAGTTTTAACTAATTGTTTGTTTCATTTTGTTCCATGAACACTAAAAAATTCACTTAATCTTTAAACGTTCAGTAAAACCGAAACTGGATCAAATAAAACAAGTGAAGCTCCTCATGTATGGATTTCTCTCCCGGACTATTTGAGAGCTCCGCAATTATTGTCCGATTTTAAAACCGACGTGAAAACGTTTCTTTTTAGACAAGCCTACTCCACTTTTAAATGACTGTCTGTTTTGGATTGTTGATTTCATCTGTTTTTAGCACTTTGAGATTTTTATTAATGAAAAGTGCGTTATAAATTAAATTGATTATTATTATTATTAAGCTGAAACGAGGTGACCTTTGACCTGTGAATGCCTGATATCGCTGTTGCTTCACTTCTGGTTGTTTCCTGGCTGGGCGGCCATTTTGGATTCCTCCATCTTGTTTTGCTAGCTGAGTAGCTTAGCATCCTATTTTTGGTCAGCCTCTGTTAGAGTCGATGTTATTTATTTTATTTTATTTATTGTTGTAGGTCTCTAGTTCAGGATTCGTTGGTTCCTATTTTAAATATTTAGCCTGAAGTTGATCTGAATCTTTTACAAACTAAAGACATTTTTATTTTCACTTCAGATTAATAAAACTCAAACGTTTCATGAAAAAATAAAATCCCAGTGTGTTGCTCAGTGTCTCGGTGTCTCCGCCTGCAGGTCCTCCAGAAGCTCGGTAAAGCCGATGAGACGCGGGACTCGGCCTTCGAGGAGCTGGTGGTCAACTTCAACAAGCAGATGGTGAGCAGCAGCCAACTGCTGGCCCGGCCCTTCCTCCTGCTCCTCTTCCTCACTACCTCTGCTTCCCGTTTCAGACAGGGGGCAGCAAGGTGCAGCGAGACCTGAAGGCCTACCTGGCAGCGGTCAAAGGTCAGTGTGAAGCAGACAATCAGACGCAGGAGCCAGTCAGACGCAGCGTTGCTTTGCATGACGGTTCCTGTCTCTGTTCTAGCGATGCACGAGGCGTCGCGGCGGCTACAGGACTGTCTGGCTGACATGTATGAACCCGACTGGTTTGGAAAGGAGGAGCTGGACGCTCTGGTGGAGGTGAGACACCTGCTGAGGTTCCTTGCCGTCCTGCATGTCCCTGTGTGTCCCTGCATGTCCCTGTGTGTCCCTGTGTGTCCCTGTGTGTCCCTGCGTGTCTCTGCGTGTCCCTGCAGCGTCTCTCCTGCTGTTTCTTCTTCTGCTGCTGATTCTCTGTCTCCTCTAACTGCATGCTGCTCTCCTGCTCCACCTGAAGGAGATGATAGAGAAGGAGCTGGACAACAACCTGGAGGTACTAACTTCCTGTTGTTTGCTGCTGTTTCCTGTTTCTGAGCTCAAACTGGAGCAGGACTGAGAGACCGAATCACGTCCAGACTAGACCATCACCATCATCATCATGTTTTCACTGAGCCAGACCCGAACCATGACACTGACTGGACCAACACTACGACATGAAACACCACAAACGACAGCAGAGACTCGCACAGAAACGTCCCGGCAGAGAGAAAAGGTTTTCCTCAGAATGTCTTCATCAGCCTGTTGTCTCCTCCAGGACACGGACACACTGTGGTTGGACTACCACCAGAACCTGACGGACAAATCCCTGCTGGGCCTCGACACGTACCTGGCCCAGTTCCCAGAGATCAAGGTGAGTCTGGAGATCCGACACAGGAAATAACAGGAAGAAACTGAAAGAGACAGGAAGTGAGACAGTGACAAGTGTCTGTGTGTCCAACAGGCTCGCGTAGCGAAGCGCGAGAGGAAGCTGGTGGACTTCGACAGCGCCCGCCATCACTTCGCCTCTTTGCAGAAAGGGAAGAAGAAAGACGAAGCCAAGATCGCCAAGGTAACGGCCAGGAAGCCATTTAAGGTGGAACAGGAGATGCTGTTGATTCCACCTTAAATCAGTCAGACTCTGATTCTTGTGTGAAGCTGAGAATGTTGACTTGATCTGTTGCTGCTCTTCCTGGCGGCGCTGCATGCTGTGTGCCGTTAGCCCGCCGCCCTGCTGGAGATGGCCGCCCCCAGCTGGGCGCAGGGCCTCATCTCCGCCCACCAGGTGGCGCAGACTAACCTCTCCTACAACCAGGTGAAGCTCGGGGTCACCTGATGACATCACAACGTTCATGACATCACTCTGGCCTCTTTAAATTGGCACAAACTGATCTGATCTGATCGTCAAGTTTAAATTAAAAATCAGTCGGCTTGCTGCTTAACTTTAGGAGAAACTGATTAATGAGGTCACTTCTACAATACCAACTACAAAAACTAAATTAATGTTAATGAACTGAGTGATCACCAAATTTACTAATTATTAAACCATTAACTCATTTACTAACTAACACAAAGACTAACTCATTAAACATTAACTCATTTTAAACCAACTAAATATTCAGGATTAAACTAAACATAAAATAAAAACAACATGAAAACCATCAACCTGTTGCTTTAATAAGCTAACTAACCAGCTGACATGTTAGTGACTAGTTAACAGACTAACCATCACTAGTTAGCGACGAACCGTCTGAGCTGCTTGGTTCTGCTCTGCATGCTGCATGTCTCAGCTGGTTCTGTTGGACCTGCCTGGTACTGGTTCTGATTCTTCACTGTGCGTGCGTGTATGTGTGTGTGTGTGTGTGTGTGTGTGTGTGTGTGTGTGTGCAGGCGGAAGAGGAACTGGGCCGAGCTCAGAGGATCTTTGAGGAGCTGAATGTGGAGCTGCAGGACGAGCTCCCGGTTCTGTGGGACAGGTGAGAGCCGGTCCAGTCCGGTCCAGGTGGTTCCGACCCACAGAACCCACACCCTGACCTGTGTGTGTGTTTCAGTCGTGTTGGCGTCTATGTTGACACATTCCAGAGCCTGGCAGGACATCAGGAGAAGTTCCACAGAGAGATGAGCAAGGTGAGTCAGCCTGCTGCTCTCCACCAATCAGAGCGCAGCGTTCGGTCAGCTGACCCGCCTCTCCTGTGAGCAGCTGAGCCACAACCTGAACGACATCATGACCAAACTGGAGGAGCAGCGGCAGCTCAAGTAAGTTCCTCCTTCATCAGCCTCCAAGTGCAACATGACAGCACTAACTCACAGCGCCCTCTGGTGCAGAAAAGACGCGACTGCAGTCGCAAAGAAAGGCGGCGGAAAGAGGTAAAAATGCTGCATGAAGCTGCATGGTCCTCCTGCTGCATGCATGCATGTCAGGGAACAGTATCTAGCCCGGGATAAACTTTAATGAAGCTGAACGTCTGCAGCTGTCGACGTTAATCTGTGAGGAGTTATAATTTGGAGCATGTTGGCGCCCTCGTGTGGACAAAGCATGGAACAGCTGTGCTGATGGTTTTGCGCATGTTCCTGTTACGATTTCCTCTCCTGTTCTCATCGTCTTCCTCTCTCTCCTCCTCGTCCTCGTCCAGTGAGGAAGCCAACCACAGCCAGGCCAGCAGCCCGGCTCCAAAGGTACCAGGCTGCAGTTCTAGCTCTGCTAGTCTGAAGGGTTCTGGCTTTAGATAACAGAGTGATGTGAGTGTTCCTAACTGCATCTGTGTGCTTGCTGCCGCGACGGCTGCGTGTTTCCACCTGGTGGCGCTGCTGAAGCCCGGCCCGCCGCCCAGCCGGCCTCCTCCCAGACTCTCACCGTCTCCAGACCCAAAGCAGCAGATCGCCGCCCTGCTGGAGGACGAGGCTGCTGCTCCAGACTCTGACTCAGACACAACCAGCACAACGCAGCAGGTCAGACGTTCTTCATCAGGCGGACCTGCTCACACACCCAGAACCACACGGTCACATTAACCTGAACACATCTGATGGCTCCAACTGTTGACTGACTCAAACATTTTCAACTTTGGATCAGAATCTGGTTTAACAGAAGAAACACAACGACTCGACCCTGAGGGAGTCCTGACCTCTACACTGATAACTGACAGAGAGACTGACGCTGACATGAAGGTGTTCTGCTTACATCAAGGGGTTAAAATGTGTGTGTATGTGTGTGAAGCTTCCTGACTTCAGGTATTCCTGGTATCTGAAGTGATTTTGCATGAACAGCCTCTGGTCTCACTTCTTCCTCCTGGCTGTTTTAGTTTCTCAGGTTTAAGTTTGGATTAAAAACTAATAATTGTGTCAGAATCACTGAAACACATAAACATCCAAATAAACCGAACCTGTTGGTGCATGAAGGAGTTTTTCCATCAGCCTGGAATTCAGACTCAACGTCTGGTCAATAACTGTTAACTTCAGAACATTCTGATCCAGTCGGTCCAGTTCTGGTTGCCATGTTGAGCCGTAGTTTGTGGTGAGGTTGGAGTTGAGGATCAGGGACGTGTCTAAGTGAAAACAGGAAGTGAGTGATGACCGATCCGTCTCCATGTTTTGCTCACTGCTCCGCCTCAGACGCCATCTTGGGACTCGTGGGTAAGAAGAACGTCTTAGATCCTCTACCAGCTCTGTTTCTACTTCCTTTTGCTTTTTGAAACCCTGCACCTCCCTCTGTTGTGGTTGTTATGGCAACATTAAACTCAAACGCTCCTCTGGCGTTTCCTTCACCATCCTTTGACCTTTGACCCCTGGCTTCGCTGCCCAACCCCTGTTGCCGTAGCGAGACGAGCGCGGCGCCGAGCCGCTGTCCCAGCAGGATGCAGAGCAAGAGGCCCAGAGCGGCTGGGACTACAGCAGCTATCAGAGCCACGACCAGCCCAGCTGGGACGACACCGACCCGGCTGAAAGTCAGGACGGCGGCGCCGCGGAGCGGGGACGGGCAGCTCAGGCGTTCAGCGAGCCGGACTGGGACGAGGGCGGAGCCGGCGAGGGGCCGGGCGGCTGGGGCGAGGAGGACGAGGAGGAGGTAGAGTTGGGAAAGTAGATGAACCTCAGAAGACCCTGATCGGCCCCAGACCTCCTGACCTCAGTCCCTCACCGGTTCCGTTTCCTGCTCTGAACTCTTTCCACCTTCATGCTTTCCAGACGTCTGTCCGTCTGTAACACCCGGCCTTTTTTTCCTCCAGAGCTCTGTGACCAACGGCGCCGATGCTGACCTTCCTCCAGGGTTCCTCTACAAGGTGAGTCCACCGGCCGCTGAGCGCTCCCTGGCTGCTGCCCGACTGAACCAGGGTTGGTTCTCGTCCTCCAGGTGAAGGCGGTGCATGAGTACACGGCAACGGACAACGACGAGCTGGAGCTGAAGGTCGGAGACGCCGTCCTGGTTTTGGCTTTTGATAACCCTGAGGAACAGGTGAGCATCATGGGCGAGAGTCTGACCTCAGCGCCACACAGACGGACCGATCTGTCCAAACACGGACTGTCTCTGCTGGGTCTAGTCAAAGAAAGAATCATCTGTTTACAACACTCTGCCAGGCTCAGGGTCCTGGAGAAGAACACAACTCCAAATTCTGCCCAGTCAGACAACTCAAGTTGCTGAGTGTCATAGAAAAGCATCGTCCTCACATTAACCAATGAGGAGGAAGGATGAGAACCAGCAGAGATCCGTCAGCTGCTGTGGACGGGTTTGGGATCAGGTCTCCAAAATAAAAGCCTGCTAAGCGTTATTTAGCATCTTTTTATTGTTGGGCGTCAACAGGAAGATTTTTCTGTAGGTCTGGTTAGGAGGTCATGACCCGACCTGGGAAGAGACAGAAGGAGTCAATCTTCCTCCAACGGGGTCAGAACTTAGAATGCCATCCAGCAGAGTAAAATAACTATTACCATGACGACCGGTCCCGGTTGGTCTAGTTCTGGCCAATCAGAGACAGCTATTCATCACAGAGGATTTTATTTAAATGAGCCTCCCGCTGAAACGAAGTCTGCCGGGGTCTGAGGTGAAGTGGCGAAAAGTCTGAGCCAGGAGTTTCTCCAGGCCTTGGCATTGCTGGTTGTGCAAACGATTTAAAGACAATACCACAGAAGAAGAAATAAAAGGGAGGGGCTTCTGATCTTAAAGTAACACGGTTAAAATAATGAGAGTTTCAGTTAGGTAAGGAACAATACAAATAACCAAAAGACAAGACATGTTGTGTAATTATAACAAAAGAGAAATACAACCAGGTTACATTTGCAGGACGACGGCTGGCTGCTGGGCGTCAAGGAGTCTCACTGGTTCCTCAAGAAAGATATTCAGCCAAAGGGGTTTTCCCTGAGAACTTCACCCAGAAGGTCTGATGGTGGCGCTGCAGCTCATCCCCAACCTGAAGCTCCTCTTCATCCCTGATGACGGCGGTTAGCTCTGAAAGCTAACGTCATGGCAAACAGCGATGGAGACCAGTGCCTGTCCACACGGTTCTGTAACCATCTAGTTCTTCTTCTGCAAGTTTCAACGACTTTTTAGTAAATAAAAATAAACGGATGTAATAAAGAAGGGTTTGGGATTTTATTCTTTAAATTCTGGATAAAAGTTCAAGATTTCATGTTTAATTATGAAATTTAAGAGAACATAAAAACTATTTGGATGGATGGATGGATGGATGGATGGATGGATGTTGGATGCTGCAGTGAGCCTCTGCTAAGGTCCCATTGGTCTTGAAGTGTTTTCCAGTGTTGAACACCAGGGAGCGCCGTCCAGTCGTCCTGCATAATGTCTGCAGTCAGTTGTTTCCATTAGGACACGATTACTCACCATATTCCAGATTTTATTTTCATTTCTCATTAGAACAACAGTCATAAATTAGGTTGTGTTTATTTCACACTGGAACTCATAGAAAAGAGAATGACATATTTAAGAGTTCAGTAAAGTTTTTATATTTTAAAAGGTCAGTTATTACTTTACATTATTAGGCACATAACTTTCCCATAAACATCTGGCATCAGGTTTATGTCTTTCTGGATCAAATCAATGTCAGTAAAGATAAATGAAGCACATTGTATCCGTTTTGGTTAATCTAACAACATAAACGGGTTTAGACAGAACGGGTTAAGTATTCAGTATTTGATCTGGTTAGTGACCTGCTGTGACCCCCAGGCTAATGAATGTTAAGGTGTTTACGTTGTTCCCATGGAGACCGAGCAGCACCAGAATGACCTTCAGTGTTTCTATTAGAAACCAGTGACCAAACATGTGGACAGCAAACACTGCCAGGCCCCAGCTGGGCGCCGGGCCCCACAGGGATGGGACAGACACTTCCTGTCCTCCAGCAACCAGGAAGAGATTCGGCCATGTTGGGAAAACATTACCTGTTTACAGTCACTCAGGTTGAACTTCACAGAAAGTAAAAGCTGTGAATCTGCTGAGTCCCAAAGGCAGCAATAAACTGTAGCTGCAGTCCAAAAGGGCCGGCTGGTTCTGGTTCTGATGGGACCCTGACCCTTTGGGAATCCTCCACAGGACCAGTTACAGGCGGGTTTCTAGGTGCATTAACTGGAACAAGGGGTCAGTGAAACCATAGCATCCACACCAACCATGTTTATGTTGAGTCTTTGTGTTGGTTCCTCCTTCATCAGTTTGTTGAACTGGACCAGCTCTGATGTTCAGAACCAGTTCTGATAGGAGGTCTGGTACCTGCAGACTTCTCTAAAAATTAAATATAAAAGGTGTTAAACTGCTGACCAGAACCCGTTCATCTCCAAGTGGTAGCCATGGAAACTGTCCGTCTGTTCAGCCACTAACCAACTGGAAGACCTGAATGTTTAACTGGTTTTAATGGAGCAGCTGGTTGAGTTGGAGCAGTCAGCCTTTGCAATGCAAATGAATCCATCAGTGAAGTGATGAGGGATTCATTACCAATGGCAGTTGCCTCACCTGGTTGCAGATGTCGGCTTTCTACAGACTCAGGCTGGAAATGCTAAACATTTAGCAGCTAAAGGCTGCCTAGCACTCCAGAACCAGTTTGAACCATTTGGATTGTCCAGTTTCAATCAGACAGCCAATCAGCAGGCAGCCATTCAACAGGCAGCCAGTCACCAGGCAGCACCAACCTGGGAACCAGAAGTTTCTGATGATGAACAAATGAAGAAAAGCTTTAAACAGCTGACTTCAGAACGCTCTACGGCAACAACTGAGGGACAAAAAGAGTCTCATCTGATTCATCTACTGTATAATCATTGTTTTTCCAGTGTTCCCAGTGATCCCAGTGGACCGACTTGTCTGTCCTGGAACACTAACCTATCTTCTGTTCTTCTACATATGCTCAGCTCAGCTCGTTCATGTTGCTCTTAGTCCAAAATAGTGTAAAGTTTTACAGAAACACGTTGAGATTCCCCTGCAGCGGCAGAAGAAGCTGATTAACATTTTTAAATGTTAATTTAAAAATGTCCTCAGTAATTCAGCATCTGAATGATGCTGAATTACTGAGGACTCTGAGAAACAATGAATCATTATGTTTTGACCTACATCACTTGGATTAGCACTGCTCTTTAATTTAACCCACACTAAATCTCATTCCTGCCATTCCTGAGCCGGTTTCTCAGAAATCGCTTCCCTGCTTTAAAATATCGTCTTAAACCAAACAAATGAGATATTATACCAAATAATAATCTGATGTTGTTTTATTTAGACATCCAAAAAGCTTCAAAATATATTGTTTTTGTTTTAAACTACGCATTTAAATAAAGATTGTTATTGTATGAAATTTTGCATCCGCTCTGGGATAACTTGCTTTAAACAGACTGGCTTCTTTTATTATAGGGTTGTTGACAATATTTTGACTTTAGAGGAATCTCTGATATTTAAAGATGTTCTAATAAAGAGTAGAATCCATGAAAATCCATAAAACTTTCCTACTGCAAGACTTTTTCTGATCATACTGTCATGTTTGACAGTATGAACAGATAGTCTGTGTGATTCAAGTGAGACTTTCAATACTTTGTCAAAGTTAGAAATCATATGAATTGATTTAAAATGTTAAGTTAAATATTTATTTTACTATTAAGTGAGCAAATAAGTTTAAAAACTCCAAGACAAACCAATTTATTCTGTACAGCGGAGTATTGGGCCTACGCTAAGAAAAAAATATTCTCAGAATTTTTAAAATAAAGTCACATTACATAAAAAAGTCGAAATTATTCCAAGAAAGTCATAATATTATGGCTTTATTCTCATATATTAGTATGACTTTATTCTTAAAATACAGTGACTTATCATATTATTACGACTTTATTGTTGTAATATTATAACTTTAGTCTTTATTCTTGAAATATTACGACTCTATCTCGTCATTTTAGTTTGACCGTAGTACTTATAACGTTAGTTTATCTGCTTCCGGTAATCTCCCGCCTTCAGCAGGTTCAAACCGCTCGTAGCCCCGCCCCCTGTGAGCCTTTATAAGCGAGCGGCTCTCCTGCTGCGTCACACACTGCTTCCAACTGCCGATCCTTGAACGTCGGAGAGAAGGAGACAGACATCTCAAAATGGTGAGTAAACCGCTTAAAACTCGCATTTATATCGTAAAAGACGCATCTAAAGAGAGAAAAAGTTGTTGGATTTTTTTTTAAAACAAATGTATATGTCGCACTTCATCCGTGTTCTTTGCAACATTTTTTTCCATTAATTGGCGTCGAACAAGGCCATGTTGGCGCAGATTAAAGTGATCAAAAATAAAGTTTCACAGTTTTACACTTAAGCTTTCTAATCCATTAGCCAGCCAGTGTTTTCACATATTTAGTTCAGTTATATTAAATAAACTTGGACCATTTTTAAACATACTTTGGCTAAAGGAGTTCTGGGCGGTAACTTTTAAAAGTGAGGCGGACGGATGACGCCCTGCAGGTCCGTGAACGTTACATGGCGGGTGGTGGTGGGGCGGGAGCGCGGCTTCCTGCCTGTGTCGGTGGGGTTTTTCTCCATGACGTGAGGGGTAATGAACACTCATGTGACCCGGTTGGATCAAGATCCAACAGGTCTGCACTGAGACACCTGAGGGCGGAAATTACGTCACTGCTCCTGGGGTGGTGCGTTCATGAGCCACCCGGAAATTTGATGATTAAACGGAGAAGTTAAAGCTTTGAAAGGACGGAGAAAATCTAGAAAATGGTCTGGATAAGTATTTAAGTTTGTAGGTGTAGGAAGTGACTTTGTAATCTAGTTTCCTGATTAGGAAATATGGCTGAACTTTGCTAAAAACTCTAATGAGTTCACAATGCAGCGTCTGCTAACGCTATACGTTTACTGATAGTTCCTCTTAAAGGGCCGGTGTGCTGCTCAGCTATTTATCATGCCTAAAGTCAGAAACTATTAAGCCTGATCAAATTTCTCCTCTTCTCCACAGCGTGAGTGTATTTCTATGCATGTAGGCCAGGCTGGCGCCCAGATGGGCAATGCATGCTGGGAGCTCTACTGCCTGGAGCACGGCATCCAGCCAGACGGCCAGATGCCCAGCGACAAGACGATCGGCGGGGGAGACGACTCCTTCAACACGTTCTTCAGTGAGACGGGGTCTGGGAAGCACGTCCCCAGAGCCATCTTTGTGGATCTGGAGCCCACTGTGATTGGTCAGTGCTGCCTGGAAACGCAGCGTCTTAAACATGGAAGCATGTTCAGAAAACATGGCTGACACTGAAGGTTTTCCCTCCAACAGATGAAGTCCGTACAGGAACGTACCGGCAGCTCTTCCATCCTGAACAGCTGATCACCGGCAAGGAGGACGCAGCCAACAATTACGCCAGGGGCCACTACACGGTCGGCAAGGAGATCATCGACCTGGTTCTGGACAGGACGCGCAAACTGGTGGGTCAAGGTCTCGTTGGGTTGAGGTCTGGCCGTTTTGCGGTCCTGTTGCGTGGCATCGGAGCGCCTCCTCCTGACGTTCTGGGTGTGTTCTGCTTTCAGGCCGACCAGTGCACCGGTCTGCAGGGCTTCCTGATCTTCCACTCGTTCGGTGGTGGAACCGGATCCGGCTTCACCTCTCTGCTGATGGAGCGTCTCTCTGTGGACTACGGAAAGAAGTCCAAGCTGGAGTTTGCCGTGTACCCGGCTCCTCAGGTGTCCACGGCGGTGGTTGAGCCATACAACTCCATCCTGACCACCCACACCACCCTGGAGCACTCGGACTGCGCCTTCATGGTGGACAACGAGGCCATCTACGACATCTGCCGCCGCAACCTGGACATCGAGCGCCCCTCCTACACCAACCTGAACCGCCTCATCGGCCAGATCGTGTCATCCATCACGGCGTCGCTGCGCTTCGACGGCGCGCTCAACGTGGACCTGACGGAGTTCCAGACCAACCTGGTTCCGTACCCGCGCATCCACTTCCCCCTGGCCACCTACGCGCCCGTCATCTCGGCCGAGAAGGCCTACCACGAGCAGCTGTCCGTGGCCGACATCACCAACGCCTGCTTCGAGCCCGCCAACCAGATGGTGAAGTGCGACCCGCGCCACGGCAAGTACATGGCCTGCTGCCTGCTGTACCGTGGCGACGTGGTGCCCAAAGACGTCAACTCGGCCATCGCCACCATCAAGACCAAGCGCAGCATCCAGTTCGTGGACTGGTGCCCCACCGGCTTCAAGGTGGGCATCAACTACCAGCCGCCCACCGTGGTGCCGGGCGGAGACCTGGCCAAGGTGCAGCGCGCCGTCTGCATGCTCAGCAACACCACGGCCATCGCCGAGGCCTGGGCGCGACTCGACCACAAGTTCGACCTGATGTACGCCAAGCGGGCCTTCGTCCACTGGTACGTGGGCGAGGGCATGGAGGAGGGAGAGTTCTCTGAGGCACGGGAGGACATGGCCGCCCTGGAGAAGGACTACGAGGAGGTGGGGACCGACAGCGTTGGCGACGAAGACGAGGGCGAAGAGTACTGAGCGCACTGACTCCATTTATCATGTTTGTGCCTGAAAGTCAATAAAGCTGATCTGAAACCTGATTGGTCGAGTCGTTTACTCAGGAAGTCACACAGCTGCTGCAGCACACAGATTTATTTAAGGTCACACTTACAAAATCAGATTTATTTTTATAGTTTTCTCTTGCTGGAGGTTAACACTACATAGACAGGAAATGCACAGAGGGATGGGGGGGGGGGGGTCCATGAGCAGCAGAGAGAACCTGGAGCGGATCCAGATCCGGCTCTGCAGGTTCAGCTACAACACAACACCAGCTGTCTGGGTGGGTAAAGCTCGTGGTGCATTCACATGCACGTTTCACACAGGTTCTCCTGAATGCTCCTGGACACATCGCCTAGATCATCCTGAGTCGGTGCCGGGGTCACTGGGGCCTTCCAGGGGTCACTGGGGCAGCGCCTTGAGAATGGCGTTCACCTCCTCTGCAACCGCTGTCAGAGCAAACTCAAACTGGTCCTGGAGAGGAAGACAAGATGGCAGCACTCATGTCCCAACAAACTTCTAGCTTCAGGGACAAAACTGTCGGTACAAACTAATGAAGGGCCATGAAACATCTCACTTATGCATGACATTAAAATGAGTATAGATCTAAAATAAACTAGGATTATTTCTGTAAACATCCTCCAGTTTGTGTTTGAGCAGAATTTGGGTCACTCATTCAAGCTTTATTTAATGAGTTCACTTTGACACTTTGTTTTGTACTTAAAGTATTCAGAATATTTTAATTTTTTTTTTTTTTTTTTTTGAAAGGCAGTGAAAATGCTAAGGTTTTTTGTGACTGAACCGGCAACCTTGAGCTGAAAAATAAGTTAGTTTTTTAGTGTGTGGGGCCACAAGGGGCCCCGGGCGGCTCCTTGCACTGGGTCAGTTCCATCTGCCACCAGCAGGTGGCAGCGTGGCTCAGCTTTACACCTTTCACAGCAGAGAAGCGTTAGAAACCAGATCTGATCTAGAAACTTTTAGTTTTAAGTTCTGGGGGTTTAAAGCGTGGTTAGTAAAACAGTTTGGCGTATCAGGGTGGTCGGGTTCGGGTCCGGTCCGGACTCACCTTGGTGCGGACCATCCCGGGCCGCTGGTCCCGCACGTGCTCCAGCGTAGCGGCGATGTCGATCTCCTTGACGCCTGCGGGGAACCAGAATCAGTCGGTCAGTGTCTGGAGCAGCAGCGGCCGCTTCACCCCGCATCTACTGCACCTTTAGCCATGCGGTTCAGAACCATGTCGATCAGGATGTACGTCCCGGTCCGCCCAGTGCCGTCGCTATGGAAACACAGGAGGACCCAATCAGAATCAGCACCTTGGTTGTAACACCTGGGATCAGCTGATTGTACCTGCAGTGGACGATGATGGGGCAGGAGCGTCCGCGGTAGCATTTATTCACCTTCCTGACAGAGAAACGGGACTCGTTAGGGATTCACACCCAGGATTGTCTCTGTAGCCATGACAACAAGTCCAATAATCCATAAAGATCTCAGGTTGACGCCAAAGCAGACCGGAAGCTGCAGTACCTGCGGAAGTCCAGCAGGGGGCGCGTGGAGGTGGGGATTCCCTGCGCCAAGGCGCGAGCCAAGATGGCGTCCTGTGAAAAGCTTTTAATCTTGTAATATCATTTAATCCCAGGAATAACAAGAGATCACAACAAGTTGACAAACTAAATCAATAAAACAAACAAAAGCGCAGCAGCTGGTCGAGACAAATGTCCGCCGTTCTTCACTCCTCAACCCGAGCTGATGACGTAAAGGATTTCCCGCCACTTCCGGTGGTGACACTGGAGCAACGCGCGACCTGCGGATGGAGGCCTTAGTGCTCGTGGTCGCAGGTTCGATTCCCGGCCCCTCCTCCCTGGCTGCTGTCCGATAAAGGACCCCAGCAGCCCAAACCCCGGTGGTGCTAATGCTATGCTAGCTACAGATTTATAAAACCTTTAGCAGCAGAGAAACAAACGACCAACCCTAAGCCTAAACCCCTAACCCCTGACCTTTACCCCATGTCAATGAAACACGGAGTGAAAGTAAGTTCTCAGCTCAACATTTAGGCTCCTGTGACCTTTGACCCGAGTCCTAGTGGTTCTGGACGTGCCTGTAACTGTTGACTGAAAAACGTTTAGGAACATTTCATGTTTGGGCTTCAACAAAATGAATCTGAAGCTTTTATTTATCAATTCATTCCAACAAAAACTGATTTTGGAAGAGGAAACCAGATGTTGAGCCATAGTTGCCTCCAGTTGGACATAAAGGACATCATGGACATTTTCTCCTCTGACATAGTTGATTATTAAATATTTTTATGAGGCTCCATAATGTTAGTTTGTACGATTGTTTTCCTTTTGTTCTGATTTGTTAATTGCTGATGTGTTTTTGTTCTTCACCAACATGATGTATCCATATTGTCCCTCTTCCTCTTGCCCATATATGGAAGACGCAGCTTGTTAGGGACTCAGGTAAAGCAGCATTTACATTTAAAAGCAGCATTTACAGAGGAAAAAACTCATTTACTCAAAAATGACTAGGAGAGGCAACAAAACTAAACTGATAGAGCAACATTAACTGGTCCTGCAATGCAATCAGAGAAACAAAATGTTTTGTGTGGACTGTCCCTTTATGCTGCGGCGCTCAGAGGAAACAGGAGATTAGGGTTAGGGTTAGGTGTAACCCTAACCAAAGGTACAAAAATAAATAAGGTGAGATTAAACATAAAATTATGTGGCTGATCTGCTTGGTGCATCATCCTTGTCTCTGATTCAAATGTAAAACAAAATTGTTAGATGTTAAATATTTTCCTTATGAATAAAACCAGCGTGACGAGGTCATGTTTGAGGGGATCCTCCTCACTGACGTTCAAAATAGATCCAGCAGAAGGTTTAGAGACAGTTTCTAAATGTGACTGATGTGTTTAACTTCTGGAAAATACTCTATAAAACACTTGTACTAATTTGTTTGTTTATAGGTTTATTGTCAACGGTAAAATCTTTGATTTTTACATGCATGAGTTGAAAAACAGGACAATTTCAAAACTTAAATTTATGCACATTTATTGACTTGCATTCACAGATTTAGATGTCTATGCATTCATTTTTATTGACAGTAGTCCCACCTTACACATAACTCCTTGTGTTTCCATAGCAACCAAAAAAAGAACCTGACACATAATGTATGACATCATTATGACATCATCATGTTCTCATCTATGATGTCATAAAGGTTCATAGGATTATTATCATTTGGAATAAAGAATCTTCAGTTCGCCCTTCAGCTGCCTTGGAGATTCTTTTCAGAGACGACATTTAAAACCATTTCTACAAAATTATGCTTTCGATTGGATGGAGCCTGAGCTTCTTAGCTTCTAAAGGAGCGGAGACCCTGTTTGGACATCGTAACGAGGAAGCCGTAGAAAACCGGGACGAGGATATTAGGTGGAGATATTTTGGGTTCGAGGAGATGATTCCAGAGGACCAAAGTAACACGGACATTTCAACCAACATCGTCGCCAGCGCAATTTCAGGGGTCGTGACGAGGTTAACAACGTTCACCCCTCAGGACACCGTGACTTTGGAGAGCATCTGTGCTCTGCATTGGGAAACTGGCTCTGAGGACACAGATGATGAAGAGCAAAATGACATGGACGCTTCCACCAACCATGTCAGGGCCACTTCAGGGGAATCGACACTTTCAACAGATTTGACCCCTGAACATACATGTGGACTGGACTTGGAACCAGGCCTTGAGGACGCAGATGAAGACCAGAGCGACATGGACGCTTCTGCCAGCCTCATCAGTGGCACGTCAAGTGACTTGATGAGTTTGGCAACTTTTACTGATGAAGATCCTGTGGCTTTGGACATTATCTGTGGACTCCTCTTGGAAACTTGTCCAGGGGACACAGACACTGATGGTTGCGACAGTGCTGATGTTTCCCTGGAAATAATGGATCTGGCCGTTGAAACGAGCTGCGACGGCCAGGAAGACGCGATAAATTTTGAACCCGTCTATGAGTTTCCATCAGCAGAAGAGGCGTCATCTGCTGATGGAAACTCAGAAGCTGGAGTTCAAGATTACGCTGACCGTTTTGACGGCATGGACGCTGCAGATGTGGACGTTTCCTCTAAGGAAATCCCTTCTGAAACAACTGCTGACGATGTTGTGGAATATTCTGAAGAGGTTTCTGAGCATTCTTCAGAAAACCAATCTTCTTTAGAAATTCTCACAGAAGATGATATTGATTTCTCTGAAGAAGATAACCGGAGGGATTTTTCCTCTACGGAATCGTCCACCCTCGGTTATTTGAATTTGGAGAAATACGTGTCACCTTTTGACAGGATTTCTAAGGTTTCCACCTCAGAAGAAATGTTTTCAGAGGACAGCTCAGAACATCTTCAGATTGAACCACAACAGGACAGCAATGATGTTGAAGAAGTGGAAGTTTCCATTGAGGAAGTCCCATCTGAAAGCAGAAATGCCGGAAACTTAAGGTCACGAGTTTCCGAGTGGCTTCGCCAGCAAGGCAGGAGGTTGGCTAATCTCCTGCCAAGGAGAAAACGCTAACCAGCCCCAACCAGGTCACACTGGGCTCCTCTTCTGGAGTCGTTGGAGGGAAGCTGGAGAGCGTCCCTCCAAGAGACGTCCTCGTTCTGCTGGGGGATTCAACACTCACATGGGCATCACAGGGAGACCAGGAGGCTTGTGGTCGGAGGATCGGCCAGCCTGATCTGAACCTGAGTCGTGTACATTATGAGACTTCTGTGTTTATCACAGACTGTCCATAATGTCCACCTGGTTCAAGCATAAGGCTGTCCATGTGTGCTCATAGCACAAGGACACCTTGGCCACAGTTCTATGGGAGACCTTTTGGTTTCCCATCTGATCTGTGGCTGCATGTCTTGGACTCTTGGGTGATGACGGGCAGAGCTGAACACTGACCAGTCAGTCCCAGTCAAACCAGAGAGGCCCAAAAGTGTTGAGGATCCTGGCAGAGTCATCTGTGAAACAGCGCTTCAAATTTCACCTCTGGAAGAACTTTGAACCCATTTTGGAGGAAATGGATAGAACATCGTCCCCAACTCATTGTCAATGCGGCTTATCGGAGATGTGGCCAAAAGATTTTCTGTGCCTGTTTTGGGGACAACCCTAAAATCAGCTCGTAGGCACCAGAAGGGAGGGATGGTCTCAAACCAAAGATAGAGAACCATCAGGTCTTTGTGGACTGACACCCTGGAAGCAGCTGATGGAAGAAGCTCGGGTGGAGAAGTAGTTCCCAGAGCCCATGGAGAACGACTTGGACAGATCGTCATAAATTGAGGATTGTCTGTCATGAGGTTGACATAGTGACCCACAGCAAAAACACAAAATCCAGGAAGCAAAGATGAACAGCGACGGACGAGCGGCGCGGATGACGTGGGCGACGGAGGTGATGGACGACACGACGGATGGAGGCGACGGACGGAGGCGACGGACGGAGGCGGCGGACGGGAGGCGGCGGACGGAGGCGACGGACGGAGGCGACGGACGGAGGCGACGGACGGAGGCGACGGACGGAAGCGACGGACGGAGAGCGGCGGACGGAGGCGACGGACGGAGGCGGCGGACGGAGGCGACGGACGGAGGCGACGGACGATGCGGCGGACGGAGGCGACGGACGGAGGCGACGGACGGAGGCGACGGACGGAAGCGACGGACGGAGGCGGCGGACGGAGCGACGGACGGAAGCGACGGACGGAGGCGGCGGACGGAGGTGATGGATGAGGCGACGGACAGAGGGGAGAAGACTGAAAAGACTGCCATCATGTATATATCATGTATTTTCTTCTTTAATTTAGATATTTATCTGTTATTATTATGTTGTGTGTGTATATATGTGATAAGTAATTAAAGCATAAATACATATTTATAGATATATTCTTTTATTTATATATTTATCTATTATTTTTAAGTTGTGTGTGTATATATTTGATAAGAAATTAAAGCATAAATACATATTTTGATAAGAAATATATTATTGATATATTTATTATTTTATTTATATATTTACTATCTTTTATTGTTATGTTGTGTGTGTATATATGTATTTTGATAAGAAATAAAAGCATAAATACATATTTTGATAAGAAATATATTATTTTATATATTTTAGTCTTTTATCTATATATTTATCTTTTAGTATTATGTTGTGTGTATATATATATTTTGATAAGAAATACAAGCATAAATACATATTTTGATAAGAAATATATTATTTATATATTTAGTCTTTTATTTCTTCGCAGCTCTAGTATGGAGGACCAAAACTGACATAATAATAAATAAAATGAGAAATATACAAATAAAAGAATAAATATATATCCGACATATATAAATAAAAGAATAAATATATCAATAAAATAATTTAAAAAATAATCAATATAAAAATAAAAGTATAAATAAATAAAAAATGAAATAATAAAAATAAAAGTAGAAATATATAAATAAAAGAATCAATATAAAAATAAAAGTAGAAATATAAAAAAGAATCAATATAAAAATAAAAGTAGAAAATATAAATTAAAGAATAAATATATCAATAAAATAATTAATAAAATAATCAATATAAAAATAAAAGTAGAAATAAAGAATCAATATAAAAATAAAAGTAGAAATATATAAATAAAAGAATCAATATAAAAATAAAAGTAGAAATATAAAAAGAATCAATATAAAAATAAAAGTAGAAATAAATAAAAGAATAAATATAAAAATAAAAGTAGAAAAATATAATTAAAGAATAAATATATCAATAAAATAATTAATAAAATAATCAATATAAAAATAAAAGTAGAAATAAAAGAATCAATATAAAAATAAAAGTAGAAATATATAAAAAAAGAATCAATATACAAATAAAAGTAGAAATATAAATAAAATATATATTTTGATAAGAAATAAAAGCATAAATATATGCTTAGATTTTTTTGTTTCTCCTTTTTCTGTTTGCTGTATTTATTGCTGTATTTATTCCTGTATTATTTTCTCGCTGTATTCCCGCTGCATCATTATGTTAATGAGGTGGGCTGCCTTCTATGTCCAGCTCTCTATTGGTCAATAAACAGGAAAGAGAACGATCTGTGAGCAGATCGATTGTGAATGTCTGCCTACTTGGCGCTTTCAGCCTCAGTTTAAAAGTCCTCGGGAAACCTGACTGAAAAATTCACAAATACTCATTATCTTAAGAATACAATAACAGGTAAGGATAATAACAGCATTTATGTGTTAGATAACCGTTATTACTTATTGTCAATCCACCATTCTCTGACTGTATAAAATAAACAGCCTCCGATCAGAGAGTAAAGCA
The DNA here is from genome assembly GCA_033032245.1 of Poecilia picta. Lineage (NCBI taxonomy): Eukaryota > Metazoa > Chordata > Actinopteri > Cyprinodontiformes > Poeciliidae > Poecilia > Poecilia picta. The sequence goes on along the minus strand of CM065354.1, from coordinate 14,784,184 downwards.
GCTAGCAGCAGCTTTAGCCACAGTTAGGAAACATACACACCCCTGCCTGTCAGTGCTGTAATGTTAAAAGGTTCACTTTCTGTATTAACTGTAATAAAACAGTATTTACATGTTAGCCTTCATCAGTCATTATCAATCCACCATTCTCTGACTGTATAAAATAAACAGCCTCCGATCAGAGAGTAAAGCAGCTAGCAGCAGCTTTAGCCACAGTTAGGAAACATACACACCGCTGCCTGTCAGTGCTGTAACGTTAAAAGGTTCACTTTCTGTATTAACTGTAATAAAACAGTATTTACATGTTAGCCTTCATCAGTCATTGTCAATCCACCATTCTCTGACTGTATAAAATAAACAGCCTCTGATCAGAGAGTAAAGCAGCTAGCAGCAGCTTTAGCCACAGTTGGGGAAATATATACTAAATATATATACTGTATATACTGTAATTCCATGTATTTTCTACGGTAACAAAATGTTTTGGATTTTACAGTCAGAAGCTGTTGGTATTTTACCACTTTTAACTGTAAATTTACTGACTTTTTTACAGTGCACTTTCATTTACTGATCTGGAAATGACTAGATGTTTAGCATTGTTGGTTTAATTGAACTGAGTTGTGTTTATTTGACACTTAGCCATCAGTAAGTCGTTAGAACGGAGCTAGGGTTAGGGTTAGGGTTAGGGTAGGGTTAGGGTAGGGTTAGGGTTAGGGTGGTAGGGTTAGGGTTGCGCCTTTGAGCACACTGACTCCATTTATCATGTCAGTGCCTGAAAGTCAATAAAGCTGATCTGAAACCTGATTGGTCGAGTCGTTTACTCAGGAAGTCACACAGCTGCTGCAGCACACAGATTTATTTAAGGTCACACTTACAAAATCAGATTTATTTTTATAGTTTTCTCTTGCTGGAGGTTAACACTACATAGACAGGAAATGCACAGAGGGATGGGGGGGGGGGTCCATGAGCAGCAGAGAGAACCTGGAGCGGATCCAGATCCGGCTCTGCAGGTTCAGCTACAACACAACACCAGCTGTCTGGGTGGGTAAAGCTCGTGGTGCATTCACATGCACGTTTCACACAGGTTCTCCTGAATGCTCCTGGACACATCGCCTAGATCATCCTGAGTCGGTGCCGGGGGTCACTGGGGCCTTCCAGGGGTCACTGGGGCAGCGCCTTGAGAATGGCGTTCACCTCCTCTGCAACCGCTGTCAGAGCAAACTCAAACTGGTCCTGGAGAGGAAGACAAGATGGCAGCACTCATGTCCCAACAAACTTCTAGCTTCAGGGACAAAACTGTCGGTACAAACTAATGAAGGGCCATGAAACATCTCACTTATGCATGACATTAAAATGAGTATAGATCTAAAATAAACTAGGATTATTTCTGTAAACATCCTCCAGTTTGTGTTTGAGCAGAATTTGGGTCACTCATTCAAGCTTTATTTAATGAGTTCACTTTGACACTTTGTTTTGTACTTAAAGTATTCAGAATATTTTAATTTTTTTTTTTTTTTTTTTTTGAAAGGCAGTGAAAATGCTAAGGTTTTTTGTGACTGAACCGGCAACCTTGAGCTGAAAAATAAGTTAGTTTTTTAGTGTGTGGGGCCACAAGGGGCCCCGGGCGGCTCCTTGCACTGGGTCAGTTCCATCTGCCACCAGCAGGTGGCAGCGTGGCTCAGCTTTACACCTTTCACAGCAGAGAAGCGTTAGAAACCAGATCTGATCTAGAAACTTTTAGTTTTAAGTTCTGGGGGTTTAAAGCGTGGTTAGTAAAACAGTTTGGCGTATCAGGGTGGTCGGGTTCGGGTCCGGTCCGGACTCACCTTGGTGCGGACCATCCCGGGCCGCTGGTCCCGCACGTGCTCCAGCGTAGCGGCGATGTCGATCTCCTTGACGCCTGCGGGGAACCAGAATCAGTCGGTCAGTGTCTGGAGCAGCAGCGGCCGCTTCACCCCGCATCTACTGCACCTTTAGCCATGCGGTTCAGAACCATGTCGATCAGGATGTACGTCCCGGTCCGCCCAGTGCCGTCGCTATGGAAACACAGGAGGACCCAATCAGAATCAGCACCTTGGTTGTAACACCTGGGATCAGCTGATTGTACCTGCAGTGGACGATGATGGGGCAGGAGCGTCCGCGGTAGCATTTATTCACCTTCCTGACAGAGAAACGGGACTCGTTAGGGATTCACACCCAGGATTGTCTCTGTAGCCATGACAACAAGTCCAATAATCCATAAAGATCTCAGGTTGACGCCAAAGCAGACCGGAAGCTGCAGTACCTGCGGAAGTCCAGCAGGGGGCGCGTGGAGGTGGGGATTCCCTGCGCCAAGGCGCGAGCCAAGATGGCGTCCTGTGAAAAGCTTTTAATCTTGTAATATCATTTAATCCCAGGAATAACAAGAGATCACAACAAGTTGACAAACTAAATCAATAAAACAAACAAAAGCGCAGCAGCTGGTCGAGACAAATGTCCGCCGTTCTTCACTCCTCAACCCGAGCTGATGACGTAAAGGATTTCCCGCCACTTCCGGTGGTGACACTGGAGCAACGCGCGACCTGCGGATGGAGGCCTTAGTGCTCGTGGTCGCAGGTTCGATTCCCGGCCCCTCCTCCCTGGCTGCTGTCCGATAAAGGACCCCAGCAGCCCAAACCCCGGTGGTGCTAATGCTATGCTAGCTACAGATTTATAAAACCTTTAGCAGCAGAGAAACAAACGACCAACCCTAAGCCTAAACCCCTAACCCCTGACCTTTACCCCATGTCAATGAAACACGGAGTGAAAGTAAGTTCTCAGCTCAACATTTAGGCTCCTGTGACCTTTGACCCGAGTCCTAGTGGTTCTGGACGTGCCTGTAACTGTTGACTGAAAAACGTTTAGGAACATTTCATGTTTGGGCTTCAACAAAATGAATCTGAAGCTTTTATTTATCAATTCATTCCAACAAAAACTGATTTTGGAAGAGGAAACCAGATGTTGAGCCATAGTTGCCTCCAGTTGGACATAAAGGACATCATGGACATTTTCTCCTCTGACATAGTTGATTATTAAATATTTTTATGAGGCTCCATAATGTTAGTTTGTACGATTGTTTTCCTTTTGTTCTGATTTGTTAATTGCTGATGTGTTTTTGTTCTTCACCAACATGATGTATCCATATTGTCCCTCTTCCTCTTGCCCATATATGGAAGACGCAGCTTGTTAGGGACTCAGGTAAAGCAGCATTTACATTTAAAAGCAGCATTTACAGAGGAAAAAACTCATTTACTCAAAAATGACTAGGAGAGGCAACAAAACTAAACTGATAGAGCAACATTAACTGGTCCTGCAATGCAATCAGAGAAACAAAATGTTTTGTGTGGACTGTCCCTTTATGCTGCGGCGCTCAGAGGAAACAGGAGATTAGGGTTAGGGTTAGGTGTAACCCTAACCAAAGGTACAAAAATAAATAAGGTGAGATTAAACATAAAATTATGTGGCTGATCTGCTTGGTGCATCATCCTTGTCTCTGATTCAAATGTAAAACAAAATTGTTAGATGTTAAATATTTTCCTTATGAATAAAACCAGCGTGACGAGGTCATGTTTGAGGGGATCCTCCTCACTGACGTTCAAAATAGATCCAGCAGAAGGTTTAGAGACAGTTTCTAAATGTGACTGATGTGTTTAACTTCTGGAAAATACTCTATAAAACACTTGTACTAATTTGTTTGTTTATAGGTTTATTGTCAACGGTAAAATCTTTGATTTTTACATGCATGAGTTGAAAAACAGGACAATTTCAAAACTTAAATTTATGCACATTTATTGACTTGCATTCACAGATTTAGATGTCTATGCATTCATTTTTATTGACAGTAGTCCCACCTTACACATAACTCCTTGTGTTTCCATAGCAACCAAAAAAAGAACCTGACACATAATGTATGACATCATTATGACATCATCATGTTCTCATCTATGATGTCATAAAGGTTCATAGGATTATTATCATTTGGAATAAAGAATCTTCAGTTCGCCCTTCAGCTGCCTTGGAGATTCTTTTCAGAGACGACATTTAAAACCATTTCTACAAAATTATGCTTTCGATTGGATGGAGCCTGAGCTTCTTAGCTTCTAAAGGAGCGGAGACCCTGTTTGGACATCGTAACGAGGAAGCCGTAGAAAACCGGGACGAGGATATTAGGTGGAGATATTTTGGGTTCGAGGAGATGATTCCAGAGGACCAAAGTAACACGGACATTTCAACCAACATCGTCGCCAGCGCAATTTCAGGGGTCGTGACGAGGTTAACAACGTTCACCCCTCAGGACACCGTGACTTTGGAGAGCATCTGTGCTCTGCATTGGGAAACTGGCTCTGAGGACACAGATGATGAAGAGCAAAATGACATGGACGCTTCCACCAACCATGTCAGGGCCACTTCAGGGGAATCGACACTTTCAACAGATTTGACCCCTGAACATACATGTGGACTGGACTTGGAACCAGGCCTTGAGGACGCAGATGAAGACCAGAGCGACATGGACGCTTCTGCCAGCCTCATCAGTGGCACGTCAAGTGACTTGATGAGTTTGGCAACTTTTACTGATGAAGATCCTGTGGCTTTGGACATTATCTGTGGACTCCTCTTGGAAACTTGTCCAGGGGACACAGACACTGATGGTTGCGACAGTGCTGATGTTTCCCTGGAAATAATGGATCTGGCCGTTGAAACGAGCTGCGACGGCCAGGAAGACGCGATAAATTTTGAACCCGTCTATGAGTTTCCATCAGCAGAAGAGGCGTCATCTGCTGATGGAAACTCAGAAGCTGGAGTTCAAGATTACGCTGACCGTTTTGACGGCATGGACGCTGCAGATGTGGACGTTTCCTCTAAGGAAATCCCTTCTGAAACAACTGCTGACGATGTTGTGGAATATTCTGAAGAGGTTTCTGAGCATTCTTCAGAAAACCAATCTTCTTTAGAAATTCTCACAGAAGATGATATTGATTTCTCTGAAGAAGATAACCGGAGGGATTTTTCCTCTACGGAATCGTCCACCCTCGGTTATTTGAATTTGGAGAAATACGTGTCACCTTTTGACAGGATTTCTAAGGTTTCCACCTCAGAAGAAATGTTTTCAGAGGACAGCTCAGAACATCTTCAGATTGAACCACAACAGGACAGCAATGATGTTGAAGAAGTGGAAGTTTCCATTGAGGAAGTCCCATCTGAAAGCAGAAATGCCGGAAACTTAAGGTCACGAGTTTCCGAGTGGCTTCGCCAGCAAGGCAGGAGGTTGGCTAATCTCCTGCCAAGGAGAAAACGCTAACCAGCCCCAACCAGGTCACACTGGGCTCCTCTTCTGGAGTCGTTGGAGGGAAGCTGGAGAGCGTCCCTCCAAGAGACGTCCTCGTTCTGCTGGGGGATTCAACACTCACATGGGCATCACAGGGAGACCAGGAGGCTTGTGGTCGGAGGATCGGCCAGCCTGATCTGAACCTGAGTCGTGTACATTATGAGACTTCTGTGTTTATCACAGACTGTCCATAATGTCCACCTGGTTCAAGCATAAGGCTGTCCATGTGTGCTCATAGCACAAGGACACCTTGGCCACAGTTCTATGGGAGACCTTTTGGTTTCCCATCTGATCTGTGGCTGCATGTCTTGGACTCTTGGGTGATGACGGGCAGAGCTGAACACTGACCAGTCAGTCCCAGTCAAACCAGAGAGGCCCAAAAGTGTTGAGGATCCTGGCAGAGTCATCTGTGAAACAGCGCTTCAAATTTCACCTCTGGAAGAACTTTGAACCCATTTTGGAGGAAATGGATAGAACATCGTCCCCAACTCATTGTCAATGCGGCTTATCGGAGATGTGGCCAAAAGATTTTCTGTGCCTGTTTTGGGGACAACCCTAAAATCAGCTCGTAGGCACCAGAAGGGAGGGATGGTCTCAAACCAAAGATAGAGAACCATCAGGTCTTTGTGGACTGACACCCTGGAAGCAGCTGATGGAAGAAGCTCGGGTGGAGAAGTAGTTCCCAGAGCCCATGGAGAACGACTTGGACAGATCGTCATAAATTGAGGATTGTCTGTCATGAGGTTGACATAGTGACCCACAGCAAAAACACAAAATCCAGGAAGCAAAGATGAACAGCGACGGACGAGGCGGCGGATGACGTGGCGGACGGAGGTGATGGACGACACGACGGATGGAGGCGACGGACGGAGGCGACGGACGGAGGCGGCGGACGGAGGCGGCGGACGGAGGCGACGGACGGAGGCGACGGACGACGCGGCGGACGGAGGCGACGGACGGAGGCGACGGGACGGAGGCGACGGACGGAGGCGACGGACGACGCGGCGGACGGAGGCGACGGACGGAGGCGACGGACGGAGGCGACGGACGGAAGCGACGGACGGAGGCGGCGGACGGAGGCGACGGACGGAGGTGATGGATGAGGCGACGGACAGAGGGGAGAAGACTGAAAAGACTGCCATCATGTATATATCATGTATTTTTCTTCTTTAATTTAGATATTTATCTGTTATTATTATGTTGTGTGTGTATATATGTGATAAGTAATTAAAGCATAAATACATATTTATAGATATATTCTTTTATTTATATATTTATCTATTATTTTTAAGTTGTGTGTGTATATATTTGATAAGAAATTAAAGCATAAATACATATTTTGATAAGAAATATATTATTGATATATTTATTATTTTATTTATATATTTACTATCTTTTATTGTTATGTTGTGTGTGTATATATGTATTTTGATAAGAAATAAAAGCATAAATACATATTTTGATAAGAAATATATTATTTATATATTTAGTCTTTTATCTATATATTTATCTTTTAGTATTATGTTGTGTGTATATATATATTTTGATAAGAAATACAAGCATAAATACATATTTTGATAAGAAATATATTATTTATATATTTAGTCTTTTATTTCTTCCGCAGCTCTAGTATGGAGGACCAAAACTGACATAATAATAAATAAAATGAGAAATATACAAATAAAAGAATAAATATATATCCGACATATATAAATAAAAGAATAAATATATCAATAAAATAATTTAAAAAATAATCAATATAAAAATAAAAGTATAAATAAATAAAAATGAAATAATAAAAATAAAAGTAGAAATATATAAATAAAAGAATCAATATAAAAATAAAAGTAGAAATATAAAAAAGAATCAATATAAAAATAAAAGTAGAAAAATATAAATTAAAGAATAAATATATCAATAAAATAATTAATAAAATAATCAATATAAAAATAAAAGTAGAAATAAAAGAATCAATATAAAAATAAAAGTAGAAATATATAAATAAAAGAATCAATATAAAAATAAAAGTAGAAATATAAAAAGAATCAATATAAAAATAAAAGTAGAAATAAATAAAAGAATAAATATAAAAATAAAAGTAGAAAAATATAAATTAAAGAATAAATATATCAATAAAATAATTAATAAAATAATCAATATAAAAATAAAAGTAGAAATAAAAGAATCAATATAAAAATAAAAGTAGAAATATATAAATAAAAGAATCAATATACAAATAAAAGTAGAAATATATAAATAAAATATATATTTTGATAAGAAATAAAAGCATAAATATATGCTTAGATTTTTTTGTTTCTCCTTTTTCTGTTTGCTGTATTTATTGCTGTATTTATTCCTGTATTATTTTCTCGCTGTATTCCCGCTGCATCATTATGTTAATGAGGTGGGCTGCCTTCTATGTCCAGCTCTCTATTGGTCAATAAACAGGAAAGAGAACGAATGTCTGCCTACTTGGCGCTTTCAGCCTCAGTTTAAAAGTCCTCGGGAAACCTGACTGAAAAATTCACAAATACTCATTATCTTAAGAATACAATAACAGGTAAGGATAATAACAGCATTTATGTGTTAGATAACCGTTATTACTTATTGTCAATCCACCATTCTCTGACTGTATAAAATAAACAGCCTCCGATCAGAGAGTAAAGCAGCTAGCAGCAGCTTTAGCCACAGTTAGGAAACATACACACCCCTGCCTGTCAGTGCTGTAATGTTAAAAGGTTCACTTTCTGTATTAACTGTAATAAAACAGTATTTACATGTTAGCCTTCATCAGTCATTATCAATCCACCATTCTCTGACTGTATAAAATAAACAGCCTCCGATCAGAGAGTAAAGCAGCTAGCAGCAGCTTTAGCCACAGTTAGGAAACATACACACCGCTGCCTGTCAGTGCTGTAACGTTAAAAGGTTCACTTTCTGTATTAACTGTAATAAAACAGTATTTACATGTTAGCCTTCATCAGTCATTGTCAATCCACCATTCTCTGACTGTATAAAATAAACAGCCTCCGATCAGAGAGTAAAGCAGCTAGCAGCAGCTTTAGCCACAGTTAGGAAACATACACACCGCTGCCTGTCAGTGCTGTAACGTTAAAAGGTTCACTTTCTGTATTAACTGTATATAAAACAGTATTTACATGTTAGCCTTCATCAGTCATTGTCAATCCACCATTCTCTGACTGTATAAAATAAACAGCCTCCGATCAGAGAGTAAAGCAGCTAGCAGCAGCTTTAGCCACAGTTAGGAAACATACACACCGCTGCCTGTCAGTGCTGTAACGTTAAAAGGTTCACTTTCTGTATTAACTGTAATAAAACAGTATTTACATGTTAGCCTTCATCAGTCATTGTCAATCCACCATTCTCTGACTGTATAAAATAAACAGCCTCCGATCAGAGAGTATAAGCAGCTAGCAGCAGCTTTAGCCACAGTTAGGAAACATACACACCGCTGCCTGTCAGTGCTGTAACGTTAAAAGGTTCACTTTCTGTATTAACTGTAATAAAACAGTATTTACATGTTAGCCTTCATCAGTCATTGTCAATCCCCATTCTCTGACTGTATAAAATAAACAGCCTCCGATCAGAGAGTAAAGCAGCTAGCAGCAGCTTTAGCCACAGTTAGGAAACATACACACCGCTGCCTGTCAGTGCTGTAACGTTAAAAGGTTCACTTTCTGTATTAACTGTATAAAAACAGTATTTACATGTTAGCCTTCATCAGTCATTGTCAATCCACCATTCTCTGACTGTATAAAATAAACAGCCTCTGATCAGAGAGTAAAGCAGCTAGCAGCAGCTTTAGCCACAGTTGGGGAAATATATACTAAATATATATACTGTATATACTGTAATTCCATGTATTTTCTACGGTAACAAAATGTTTTGGATTTTACAGTCAGAAGCTGTTGGTATTTTACCACTTTTAACTGTAAATTTACTGACTTTTTTACAGTGCACTTTCATTTACTGATCTGGAAATGACTAGATGTTTAGCATTGTTGGTTTAATTGAACTGAGTTGTGTTTATTTGACACTTAGCCATCAGTAAGTCGTTAGAACGGAGCTAGGGTTAGGGTTAGGGTTAGGGTAGGGTTAGGGTAGGGTTAGGGTTAGGGTGGTAGGGTTAGGGTTGCGCCTTTGAGCACCTGACTCCATTTATCATGTCAGTGCCTGAAAGTCAATAAAGCTGATCTGAAACCTGATTGGTCGAGTCGTTTACTCAGGAAGTCACACAGCTGCTGCAGCACACAGATTTATTTAAGGTCACACTTACAAAATCAGATTTATTTTTATAGTTTTCTCTTGCTGGAGGTTAACACTACATAGACAGGAAATGCACAGAGGGATGGGGGGGGGGGGGTCCATGAGCAGCAGAGAGAACCTGGAGCGGATCCAGATCCGGCTCTGCAGGTTCAGCTACAACACAACACCAGCTGTCTGGGTGGGTAAAGCTCGTGGTGCATTCACATGCACGTTTCACACAGGTTCTCCTGAATGCTCCTGGACACATCGCCTAGATCATCCTGAGTCGGTGCCGGGGGTCACTGGGGCCTTCCAGGGGTCACTGGGGCAGCGCCTTGAGAATGGCGTTCACCTCCTCTGCAACCGCTGTCAGAGCAAACTCAAACTGGTCCTGGAGAGGAAGACAAGATGGCAGCACTCATGTCCCAACAAACTTCTAGCTTCAGGGACAAAACTGTCGGTACAAACTAATGAAGGGCCATGAAACATCTCACTTATGCATGACATTAAAATGAGTATAGATCTAAAATAAACTAGGATTATTTCTGTAAACATCCTCCAGTTTGTGTTTGAGCAGAATTTGGGTCACTCATTCAAGCTTTATTTAATGAGTTCACTTTGACACTTTGTTTTGTACTTAAAGTATTCAGAATATTTTAATTTTTTTTTTTTTTTTTTTTTGAAAGGCAGTGAAAATGCTAAGGTTTTTTGTGACTGAACCGGCAACCTTGAGCTGAAAAATAAGTTAGTTTTTTAGTGTGTGGGGCCACAAGGGGCCCCGGGCGGCTCCTTGCACTGGGTCAGTTCCATCTGCCACCAGCAGGTGGCAGCGTGGCTCAGCTTTACACCTTTCACAGCAGAGAAGCGTTAGAAACCAGATCTGATCTAGAAACTTTTAGTTTTAAGTTCTGGGGGTTTAAAGCGTGGTTAGTAAAACAGTTTGGCGTATCAGGGTGGTCGGGTTCGGGTCCGGTCCGGACTCACCTTGGTGCGGACCATCCCGGGCCGCTGGTCCCGCACGTGCTCCAGCGTAGCGGCGATGTCGATCTCCTTGACGCCTGCGGGGAACCAGAATCAGTCGGTCAGTGTCTGGAGCAGCAGCGGCCGCTTCACCCCGCATCTACTGCACCTTTAGCCATGCGGTTCAGAACCATGTCGATCAGGATGTACGTCCCGGTCCGCCCAGTGCCGTCGCTATGGAAACACAGGAGGACCCAATCAGAATCAGCACCTTGGTTGTAACACCTGGGATCAGCTGATTGTACCTGCAGTGGACGATGATGGGGCAGGAGCGTCCGCGGTAGCATTTATTCACCTTCCTGACAGAGAAACGGGACTCGTTAGGGATTCACACCCAGGATTGTCTCTGTAGCCATGACAACAAGTCCAATAATCCATAAAGATCTCAGGTTGACGCCAAAGCAGACCGGAAGCTGCAGTACCTGCGGAAGTCCAGCAGGGGGCGCGTGGAGGTGGGGATTCCCTGCGCCGGCCAGCTGAGGAAGTGGAACTGCGTGAGCGTGCGCGTCTCCTGCGTCTGCACGTTCTTCAGGTAGAAGCTGCGCACCAGGAAGTCATTACACCAGATGTGCTCTGACACCAGGTTCACCTGGGGCGGGACCAAAAGGGGCCGGTCACACCAGGACACCTGTCCAACCTGGGACACCTGTCACACCAGGACACCTGTCACACCTGGACACCTGTCCAACCTGGACACCTGTCACACCAGGACACCTGTCCAACCTGGACACCTGTCACACCAGGACACCTGTCACACCAGGACACCTGTCCAACCTGGACACCTGTCCAACCTGGACACCTGTCACACCAGGACACCTGTCCAACCTGGACACCTGTCACACCAGGACACCTGTCAACACCAAGGACACCTGTCCAACCTGGACACCTGTCACACCAGGACACCTGTCCAACCTGGACACCTGTCACACCAGGACACCTGTCACACCAGGACACCTGTCCAACCTGGACACCTGTCACACCAGGACACTGTCCAACCTGGACACCTGTCACACCAGGACACCTGTCACACCAGGACACCTGTCCAACCTGGACACCTGTCACACCTGGACACCTGTCCACCAGGACACTGTCCAACTGGACACCTGTCCAACCTGGACACCTGTCACACCAGGACACCTGTCCAACCTGGACACCTGTCACACCGGAACCTGTCCACCTGGACACCTGTCACACCTGGACACCTGTCACACCAGACACTGTCCAACCTGGACACCTGTCACACCTGGACACCTGTCAACCAGGACACCTGTCCAACCTGGACACCTGTCCACCTGGACACCTGTCATACCAGACACCTGTCCAACCTGGACACCTGTCACACCTGACACCTGTCCAACCTCCACCCACCTCGTAGATGTGGTAGAGGGAGGAGCCTTCATCTGGCCAGTAGCGGTCACACTGCTTCTCTCGTCCTCCACCAGAGCTGTCATCATCACGATCACGGTGCAGCCGTTCTCCAGACCATCTGCACACACACACACACACGCCGCCATGTTTGTTACTGACGAAGCGGACGGCCGCCATGACACCTGCTTCCGCTCTGAACTCACCTGCCAGAAGTCAGAGATGGTGTGTGGCAGGGGGCCCTGGGTGGCGATGTAGGCCGGCATCCTGGGGTCGTGTTCAATCTGCAGGTCGCAAGGAGGTCAGGAAGAGGTCAAGCAGAGGTCAGCTCCCCGACCAGAACCATCAGAACCAGGCTGTGGGTCTGAGCGGACTTACGATGGTGCTGGCGTTGACGTAGTCGGAGCGAGACGGGTTGCTGTCGGCCTTCAGCTTCACCCTGGAGTGGTCATCTGCAGAACATGTGACCGTTAGGTTCTGGTTCTACCGGGCCGGTGTCAGTGTGTGGAGTAACTCACAGGGCACCGAGTCGGGGCAGCGGTTCTTCTTGGCGTTGACGTCGCTCTGGGCCACGGAGACGGCGCTGGGTTCTGCCTGGTAGGAGCAGAGAGCGGCCCACTCCTTCAGCAGCCGGTCCTTGTTCCGCAGGTGGTCCTCCATGTAGGCCTGGGGATCCAGAGGGACCGGGTCAGACTGGGTCACACCGGGTCACGCAGGGTCAGACTGGGTCACACCGGGTCACGCAGGGTCAGACTGGGTCACACCGGGTCAGACTGGGTCACACCGGGTCACGCAGGGTCACACCAGGTCAGACTGGGTCACACAGGGTCAGACTGGGTCACACCGGGTCACGCAGGGTCAGACTGGGTCAGACTGGGTCACACCGGGTCACGCAGGGTCACACAGGCTCAGACTGGGTCACACCGGGTCACGCAGGGTCAGACTGGGTCAGACTGGGTCACACCGGGTCACGCAGGGTCACACAGGGTCACGCAGGGTCACACCGGGTCAGACTGGGTCACACAGGCTCAGACTGGGTCACACGGGTCACGCAGGGTCACACAGGGTCACGCAGGGTCAGACTGGGTCACACAGGCTCAGACTGGGTCACACCGGGTCACGCAGGGTCAGACTGGGTCACACAGGGTCAGACTGGGTCACACCGGGTCACGCAGGGTCACGCAGGGTCAGACTGGGTCATACCGGGTCAGACAGGGTCACACCGGGTCACGCAGGGTCACACAGGGTCAGACTGGGTCACACAGGGTCAGACTGGGTCACACTGGGTCACGCAGGGTCAGACTGGGTCACACCGGGTCACGCAGGGTCACACCGGGTCACGCAGGGTCATACAGGGTCACGCAGGGTCACACAGGGTCAGACTGGGTCACACCGGGTCACGCAGGGTCACACAGGGTCAGACTGGGTCACACCGGGTCACGCAGGGTCACACAGGGTCAGACTGGGTCACACCGGGTCAGACTGGGTCACACAGGGTCACACCGGGTCACACAGGGTTAGACTGGGTCACATAGGGTCACACCGGGTCAGACTGGGTCACACAGGGTCACGCAGGGTCAGACTGGGTCAGACTGGGTCACACCGGGTCAGGCAGGGTCAGACTGGGTCACACCGGGTCGGACTGGGTCACACCGAGTCAGACTGGGTCACACAGGGTCACACCGGGTCACACAGGTTCAGACTGGGTCACACCGGGTCACGCAGGGTCACACAGGGTCAGACTGGGTCACATAGGGTCACACAGGGTCGGGCTGGGTCACACCGGGTCAGACTGGGTCACACCGGGTCACGCAGGGTCAGACTGGGTCACACCGGGTCACGCAGGGTCAGACTGGGTCACACCGGGTCAGACTGGGTCACACCGGGTCACGCAGGGTCACACCAGGTCAGACTGGGTCACACAGGGTCAGACTGGGTCACACCGGGTCACGCAGGGTCAGACTGGGTCAGACTGGGTCACACCGGGTCACGCAGGGTCACACAGGCTCAGACTGGGTCACACCGGGTCACGCAGGGTCAGACTGGGTCAGACTGGGTCACACCGGGTCACGCAGGGTCACACAGGGTCACGCAGGGTCACACCGGGTCAGACTGGGTCACACAGGCTCAGACTGGGTCACACCGGGTCACGCAGGGTCACACAGGGTCACGCAGGGTCAGACTGGGTCACACAGGCTCAGACTGGGTCACACCGGGTCACGCAGGGTCAGACTGGGTCACACAGGGTCAGACTGGGTCACACCGGGTCACGCAGGGTCACGCAGGGTCAGACTGGGTCATACCGGGTCAGACAGGGTCACACCGGGTCACGCAGGGTCACACAGGGTCAGACTGGGTCACACAGGGTCAGACTGGGTCACGCAGGGTCACACAGGGTCAGACTGGGTCACACAGGGTCAGACTGGGTCACACTGGGTCACGCAGGGTCAGACTGGGTCACACCGGGTCACGCAGGGTCACACCGGGTCACGCAGGGTCATACAGGGTCACGCAGGGTCACACAGGGTCAGACTGGGTCACACCGGGTCACGCAGGGTCACACAGGGTCAGACTGGGTCACACCGGGTCACGCAGGGTCACACAGGGTCAGACTGGGTCACACGGGTCAGACTGGGTCACACAGGGTCACACCGGGTCACACAGGGTTAGACTGGGTCACATAGGGTCACACCGGGTCAGACTGGGTCACACAGGGTCACGCAGGGTCAGACTGGGTCAGACTGGGTCACACCGGGTCAGGCAGGGTCAGACTGGGTCACACCGGGTCGGACTGGGTCACACCGAGTCAGACTGGGTCACACAGGGTCACACCGGGTCACACAGGTTCAGACTGGGTCACACCGGGTCACGCAGGGTCACACAGGGTCAGACTGGGTCACATAGGGTCACACAGGGTCGGGCTGGGTCACACCGGGTCAGACTGGGTCACACAGGGTCACACCGGGTCACACAGGGTTAGACTGGGTCACACAGGGTCACGCAGGGTCACACCGGGTCACACAGGGTCAGACTGGGTCACGCAGGGTCAGACTGGGTCGGGCTGAGTCGCACCGGGTCGGACTGGGTCAGACAGGGTCACATAGGGTCGGACTGGGTCACACAGGGTCACACAGGGTCACACAGGGTCTGGCTGGGTCACACCGGGTCACACAGGGTCAGACTGGGTCACATAGGGTCACACAGGGTCGGGCTGGGTCACACCGGGTCAGACTGGGTCACACAGGGTCACACCGGGTCACACAGGGTCACACAGGGTCAGACTGGGTCACACAGGGTCAGACTGGGTCACGCAGGGTCAGACTGGGTCGGGCTGAGTCGCACCGGATCGGACTGGGTCAGACAGGGTCACATAGGGTCGGACTGGGTCACACAGGGTCGGACTGGGTCATACCGGGTCAGACAGGGTCACGCAGGGTCAGACTGGGTCATACCGGGTCAGACAGGGTCACACCGGGTCACGCAGGGTCACACAGGGTCAGACTGGGTCACACAGGGTCAGACTGGGTCACGCAGGGTCACACAGGGTCAGACTGGGTCACACAGGGTCAGACTGGGTCACACTGGGTCACGCAGGGTCAGACTGGGTCACACCGGGTCACGCAGGGTCACACCGGGTCACGCAGGGTCATACAGGGTCACGCAGGGTCACACAGGGTCAGACTGGGTCACACCGGGTCACGCAGGGTCACACAGGGTCAGACTGGGTCACACCGGGTCACGCAGGGTCACACAGGGTCAGACTGGGTCACACCGGGTCAGACTGGGTCACACAGGGTCACACCGGGTCACACAGGGTTAGACTGGGTCACATAGGGTCACACCGGGTCAGACTGGGTCACACAGGGTCACGCAGGGTCAGACTGGGTCAGACTGGGTCACACCGGGTCAGGCAGGGTCAGACTGGGTCACACCGGGTCGACTGGGTCACACCGAGTCAGACTGGGTCACACAGGGTCACACCGGGTCACACAGGTTCAGACTGGGTCACACCGGGTCACGCAGGGTCACACAGGGTCAGACTGGGTCACATAGGGTCACACAGGGTCGGCTGGGTCACACCGGGTCAGACTGGGTCACACAGGGTCACACCGGGTCACACAGGTTAGACTGGGTCACACAGGGTCACGCAGGGTCACACAGGGTCTGGCTGGGTCACACCGGGTCACACAGGGTCAGACTGGGTCACGCAGGGTCAGACTGGGTCGGGCTGAGTCGCACCGGGTCGGACTGGGTCAGACAGGGTCACATAGGGTCGGACTGGGTCACACAGGGTCACACAGGGTCACACAGGGTTGCTGGGTCACACCGGGTCACACAGGGTCAGACTGGGTCACATAGGGTCACACAGGGTCGGGCTGGGTCACACGGGTCAGACTGGGTCACACAGGGTCACACCGGGTCACACAGGGTCACACAGGGTCAGCTGGGTCACACAGGGTCAGACTGGGTCACGCAGGGTCAGACTGGGTCGGGCTGAGTCGCACCGGGTCGGACTGGGTCAGACAGGGTCACATAGGGTCGGACTGGGTCACACAGGGTCGGACTGGGTCACACACGGGTCAGACTGGGTCACACAGGGTCAGACTGGGTCGGGCTGAGTCGCACCGGGTCGGACTGGGTCAGACAGGGTCACATAGGGTCGGACTGGGTCACACAGGGTCGGGCTGGGTCGCACCGGGTCGGACTGGGTCAGACAGGGTCAGCACTAGGGTCGGACTGGGTCACACCGGGTCGGACTGGGTCACACAGGGTCGGACTGGGTCACACCGGGTCAGACTGGGTCACACAGGGTCAGACTGGGTCGGGCTGAGTCGCACCGTTTCGGACTGGGTCAGACAGGGTCACATAGGGTCGGACTGGGTCACACCGGGTCAGACTGGGTCACACAGGGTCGGACTGGGTCACACAGGGTCGGGCCAGATGATTTACTGTTTCTCTTCTATAACTGATTCCTCATGGAGTTCATGAGGAATCAGTTTTTAGTTTTTAAACTTTTGTTCAAAGCTAATCTGTTAATTCCTCCATAATCCCAGTTTTATTGCTTTAGATTCAGGCAGATAAAATAATAATGTCATTCACTGGCATTGACGTTACCATGACGCCCACAGCTCCAGTTAACAAACCTTCATCTATTGTAGCTGGATGTGGGCGGAGCCTAAAGGCGGAGCTGCAGCACAGCAGAAAGGAAGGGGGCGGAGCCTGACTAAAGCCGCTACATGTCCTCCCATTGAACGTTATGTTTGTGTTTGACCTTCCGACCCAGTCTGCTGTGATTTGACTAGGACACAGTGTGGTGTTGTGCGGCCCTGACCAGGATCATGTGACCCGTTGAGATGTCCATGTTGGCCTGCGCCGGCTCCTCGCACCAGGACGGCGTGCTGCTGTGGGAGCTGGGGCTGGGCTGGGCGCCGTCGCTGAACTGGGACGACACGCTGCTCACCCTGGAGTCCGGCCCGACTCCGCCCGCCACGCCGGCCCCGCCCCCCGCCGCGCCGCCCACCGCGCCCAGGGCGGCGGCCTCCAGCCGGCCGAAGGCGCCTTTGGAGGCCATGTGCTGCCGACACAGATCCTGGTGACAACGTTAGCTTGTTAGAATGATACATTAAGCAATACATCTGGAGCAATAATGACCAATAATCTCCCATTAATCAACTTATCAACTGCGGTGGTCAGAGGTTCAAATCCCAGCCTGGTGACATTTGCCTCATGTCTTCCCCCTCTCTCATAACCCTGCTTCCTGTCAAACTACTTTCAAATAAAGGCCACTAGAGCCAACAGAACCTTAAAAAAAAACAAATAAAACTTATCATCTAATTCAGTAATCGATTAATCACTAAAAACGTAGAAACTCCAAACTTCCTGATATGAATCTTTCCCTTCTGAATCCAGCTGGTTCTCCCAGGATCCCTCAGGACCACATCACCTGCAGGTGGGCGGAGCCTCACCTGGTACTCCTGGTGGGTGAAGCCGCCGCTGTCCGGGCCCAGGCCCAGCTTCTTGGCTGCCAGGCGATGGGCGTGGCGCCGCAGGCAGGCGATGGTCATGGCCGCCACCAGGATGCCGCCGATGCATGCCATGGACACCAGCATGGCGAACACCCAGCGGGAGCCGGGCTGGACTCTGGTCGCCAGGGGCAACGACGACTTCCTCTCTTCCGTCTGCACAAAACCCAGAATCCTCAGTGTTCATCATCAGAACCAGAACAGGACCAGGTTTCAGGTCTCACCTGTTCGGCGCCGCTCTGGAGAACCTTTAGACCCGTCTCAGGCTCCAGAAAGTTCTGCCCTGCAACTGAAGACATCATCCAGGTGTCAACAGAAAGAACAGCACTGATTGGCTGACCGGCTCAGAAGGAGGATCTGCCTCCTGTCTCTAAGTCCCGCCTCTTTTCTGACAGTAAGCCCCTCCTCCTCTCACCTGGTTGGTGTGCAGCTGTCAGGTTCCTGGAGTTGGGTCTGGTTCTGAAGGTGACGACTGGACCGACCGTGCTGCATAGAAGAACCGGGTCAGAATCCCCAGATCATAGTCATGTTGATCTGTTGTTATTATTAGGACTGACGGGTTTTTGCACAGGGCGGCAGGGCAGGTTGGGCGTCCAGAGGAAGAACGCTCTAGTTGTCATGACGAACACACTCTGACATGTGATTGGCTGATGCGACAGGGAGTAGAAGCTGCCTACCTCTGATTGGTGTGTCCGGACAGCTTGGCGACGCCTCCTCCATCCTGATTGGCTGGCTCCTTCTGTCCTCCAAGTGGCCTGGCGGTTGGGGGCGGAGCCTCCTGCAGAGCCGCTTTATATGCCATTAAGGCCTCTGTGAGCTGATTGGTGGAGAGAGACGCATCACCTTCCACTGGTTGCCATGGTGATGTCCTCTGTGAGGCTGGCCTCCGTGCCATGCTGCACCGACGCAGTAACTAAAACTAAAGGAGCCCAGACCCGGTTCTGATTGGACAAGCAGGACTCACCTTCTGCTTGGCTGCTGCGCCGTCTCCCAGGCGATCTGCTGGAGGACAGCAGACATTAATGACCTCTGACCCCCGATCCCTGGCCTCTGACTGCAGGCTGCTCACTGACCTGCACTCTGCTGAGGGACAGAGGACGAGTCCAGCTGCTGGTCCTGCTGCGCTGCAGACGGGTCCAAACCGTCCAGCAGCAGAGACAGTCTGTGCAGGGAGCGGCCTGGAGACACAGAGACAGGAAACTACAGGAAACTACAGACTGATTAGAAAAAAACTACTGATAAGCTACAGGAAAACTGTGGGTAGAACTGCAGACTGAACTACAGAAATATTAAAAACTCCAGATAAACTCCAGACTGGTGTGAGAGTCAGTCTATCGGCAGACCGTCCAGTCCTGACAGGACGTCCAGCTCCTGCTTCCTGAGCTGAGGATCCTGGGAGTTGTAGTCCTGGCTGTAGTCCAGAGGGAAGTCCAGGTCAGGCAGCAGGTAGGAGTCGGCGGCCGGCGCCCCCCGGTGGCGAGGCAGTGCCGGTGAGGAGGACAGGTAGAGGGACAGCAGGTCCTGCAGCAGCAGCCGGTCCCGGTCCAGTGCGTCGCCCCGCTGGAAGGTCGGGTTCTGGTCCAGGGAGTTGAGGGAGCGCTGCTCCTGGTTCTGGTTCTGCAGCACCGACAGTGGGTCAGTTCCTGCTACTGCCACCAGGGGGCGAGGCGAGCCTGCTCCTACCTGATGGTACGGGTCCAGAACCAGGTAGTCCAGGTACTGCTGCATCGGCTCGGGCTTTGCTGGACCTGCAGGCTCTGGTTCTTTGTGAGGGGCCGGGCCCAGCAGCCTGGAGGACCTGGGGAACCAAACAGACCTGGGTTGACTCGTTAACGGCCCTCCTATCGGTTCTGACTTGTAATCAGACTTATTAACAGGTTCTCCTTACGGTTTGGGCGGGTTCTCCTCTGGGTCCGGGTCCAGATCCAGGTCGGTGATAGGAACCTGGCTCAGCTCCCGGCTGATGATGGACTGGGTCAGCTCATCCTTCCAGGTCAGACCTGGAGGTCACATGACACCGTGTAACCCTGGTGGGCGGGGCCTAACTCCTCCGCAGTGGGCGGGGCCTTCAGTCAGACTCACCCTGAACCATCAGGTCCTTCAGGACCGCCTGCAGCTGCAGCAGAACCGGGCCAGAGACTTGGTACCGGACCGGCTTCTGGTCTGGAGTGTGGCACCGGCCGAACAGGCCATCTGGATGGGACAACACACAAGGTCAGCCAGGTTCTGAAGGACAACCCAGAGGAAGCCCACAGCATGATGCTGCCACCTCCTTGCTCTCTGTTTGGTGCTGAACTGCAGCTGCAGTTCAGCTAATCGCTGCAGAAACCGTAAACGATTCACCAGCATCTCAAACTGTCGCCATGGTTACATGCTGACACTAAGACACAGGTTTACATTTAGCATGAACCCATTTGCGCTGATCATTAGCTTTGTACCCATAGCAACAGCAGAGTCAGGCCTGCTGCAGGCCGAGCTGACTCACCACCACCAACATGAGGGAGACTCCGACTGCTGATGTCACTGTTGTCATGGAGACGGACAGGCACAACAGCGATCAGCTGAGACCTTGTTTACTTTGCTGAGACTTCAGTCATCTGCTCTGCTTTGTTAAACATTAGCTTCGTTAGCTACTAGCTTCATTAGCGTCTAGATTCATTAGCAACTAGTTTCCTTAGCTTACAGCTTCATTAGCTTCTAGATTCATTAGCAACTAGTTTCCTTAGCTTACAGCTTCATTAGCTTCTAGCTTCATTAACTACTAGCTTCATTAACTACGAGCTTCATTATTTTCACTAGCTACTAGCTTCATTAGCTATTATCTTTAACTTAATTAGCTACTAACTTTATTAGGAACTAGCTTCATTAGCAACTAGCTTCCTTAACTTCATTAGTTTCTAGTTCCATTAGTTTCATTAGCAACTAGCTTGCTTAGCTTCTAGCTTCATAAGCTACAAGCTTCAATAGCTACCAGCTTCATTAGCTTCATTAGCTACTGGCTTCCTACAGAGAAGAGCAAAAACCTGAAAACAATCAACAATATAATATATATCAAATTGTCATCTTTCTTCCAGTCAGGAAAAGTTTTCGTTGTGTTTTTTTTTCTTGCTGACTAAATGTTTATGAATTAACATTTGAGTTTTCTAAATGCAGTAAATGATTTTAAATTAGCAGAGGGGTTTCTCTCTGGAATGCTCTCCTGTGTTTCCCCTTTTGAAGAGTTGCTAACAGAAGCTGGCCTCGGTCTGCCGGAGTCCACAAAAGTAATCAATATCTTCCTGTAATCTGCGGATTGGTCTGGATTTAATCTGTTATATTTCAGTATTTATTGATATTAATTTAAACTGACCGTCGCTGCAGAGCTGACCTCTGGGACAGATCTTCTTCTCAAACAGACAACCTGCAAAAAACAGTAAAACATTCAAATAAAGTTTGGGTTTCATTTTCCTCTCATAAACATCACCATGGAAACCAGGTGAGGCCACATTTCACCACGACCTGCTGATGTATGACGTCACAGCGATGACGTAATCTCAATGTTTTTTTTTCTATTGGAATCATCAGAGCAGAAACGCCCCCGGTCTCCATGGCAACCCGCTATCCGCTTCTGTCTGGGAATCTCCCCAGCGGGTCGCCATGGCAACGTCCGTTTCCAGCAGTTCCAGTTGGACTCAATCAGCGCTCTGTTATCGACTAATCGAGCCTGATGAAGTCCGGAGGGACTGATCAGCTTTAAGTGCTGTCAGTGACATTTATTCTGAAAGTCCAGATAAAAGCTCTTCCTGTTTCTGTTCTCAGGTTTTAAAACCATAAAGTTATGATGGCCGCCATCATACAAACAGGAACAACCTGACACTGACAAGTGCTGAGTCGGTGGTTGCTATGGCAACTCCCGCCTCGCTGGACACTTAGCCTGAAACAAACAGTAGCTGCATTAAAACCAGAATAAATCTGAATATTTATCCCAGAATGAGAGGAAGGACGTTCAGATGAGACACATGGACGTTTTACCTACAGGTCCTTCATCAGTTAGAGACAAATAAACTGGAAAATAAACAGAAATACATCAAAATAAAAGATCAGAGCGGGAAACTGCAGTTTCCCGTGAGCGGCTCAACATGAAGGCAGGTCCGCTTCTCCTGCTGTCTATTCTGATTTAAATCTGCAGTTCATTAAACACTTCGTCATCATATCAATCAATGTAGTCACCAGGAAATGAGTTGGATAACCTGAAGAGAAAACACTGTGCTTTAATAAACAATGTGTTTATAATCAAACCCAGATAGTTTATTTAATTTAATTTAGTAAATTAAAAGCTCTGGATTTAGCTGAACCTAACCACTAACCTATCTAAAAGTTTTGATTAATAAGCATTAACACATAATCAGATAATCTGCGATTGATTAATGTTTACATAAAGAAATGAGAAACAATCTAAAACACTGGAGATACTGATCTGAAAATAGAACCGGAAATGTGTCTGATTGGAAACTAAAGATAGTATGTTGGGATGGTTCACTCTGACTAGTATTTAGGATCTCAGTTTACTCCTCATGATCATTAATATAAACGCCAACATGTCGCTTCAGCTCCACATGTCATTTTATGGAATAAACTAGAGAATAACTATAGATGTTTTCTCATGTTTAACAGGAGCTGAAGGTCAGAATCATTAATCAATAACCAATCATCGGGTCTGGCCTGACGCTGTCCGTGGTGCTGAAACATCATCAGCTATGACTCATAACTGCGTGACGTATGTTTCACCAACCCGCAACACAAACACGCATTTCAAAGCTGCTGCGGGATCTAAAGCTGCGGGAAGACGAGGATTTCCTGGAATCAGAAACTGGAACCGGTTCAGATCTGGCTTCAGTTTCCAGCAGCTCCGGGAAATCCCTCTGATTTTATAGAAATGATCCATTCAGTCAGTCAGAGATGGTTTCCATTTAATAATAATAATAATAATAATAATAATAATAATAATAATAATAATAATAATAATAATAATAATAATAATAATGTTTTCTGGGAGCAACTTCTGTTCTTCAATCCGTCCAACTCTCTGAGTTTCTGCTTCCCCTCGGATCCTCATAAACAGATCGAGATGCTGGTCAGTGATGGCGCCACAGCAGAGCAGGAAACGCAGAACAGACTGGGCTTCATGCCGGGTCCAGTTCTGGTTCCGACTGACATTAATCCAGTTTCATCCAGAATAAAAGCAAACAACTTCCAGAGAAACAAAGTGTCACGTTTCATGAGTCCAACTCTCTCCAGGCGGCCAGTCCTTCTCATCACGGACCGAACCGGCGCCTGTCCGGGTCTTACCGTGTCGGGCGGCCGAGCAGAGGCGGCAGGAGGCGGTGAGGAGGAGGCAGAGGGCGGCGCAGAGCCGCGGAGACATCATGGCAGCTCCGGTAGACCCGGTAGATCCGGGAGGAGGAAGCAGCTGCGCTTAGCGGCTCCACATGTCTGTGGATGAGGAGGAGGAAGAGCAGCCAGTAGGGGGCGCAACAGCTACAGCTAAAGACACTGATTGATTCCTAAAAGGAATTATTTTAGTATCAGTAAGGCAGAAAAATTATAATATGACCGATTTAACACTCAGGTTTATATTTACATCCTTTATTTCAGTGATGATGCATTTGATCCTCCTGATCCACCAGCAGGTCATACACCACACACACACACACACACACACACCACACAACACACACAGCTGCTCCTCCCTTCAACCTCATAGTAAAAACTTCAGAACAAAATGAAATCATCTGAATCCCTTTTGGAGCAGCGTCAACATCATAACTGAAAACACGGTGGTGGCAGCGTCATGCTGTGGGATCCTGTGATTGTTTGCAAATATTGATTTCAAATCTAACTGGGAAAATATCTGAACTAACCAGCTGTCATTGGTAACTATGGGAGCTGTGAAGGGACATTCAGTTTCCAGGATCAAGTGGATTATTGCAGGAGCTGCAGGTCTCTGTCCCCCCTCCCCCACCCGATGCTGCAGCCTTGGCAGCCTGCTGCATGTCTCTGAGCCAGCAAACCACTGGCTGCAGCAGCTCACTGGTATAGAGGAATTTAAAGGTGGCTAATTTAAGAAATGCAATAAGAAAAGACACACAGGACTCTGATCCTTCATTTGCTCATGGACCAAACGAGAGAGATTTTAATGCACATCTGCGAAACCAGAACATCACATTTACATTGTTACAGAAATCCAAAATCTCTCTCCTTCTATTTCTGACATCAGTTTTTTATACAGTTCCAGCTCTACTGGTGTGTATTGGGAAGCTTTGACCAATAGTGTTACTGGACTTCATCGAGTAGCAATTCTGATTCTGTTCACACTAGACGTGTATTTGGAAAATCCAAGAAGTAGAGGCTGAACTCCTGAAATCAAATCTGCTCCATCAGAAGAGCTACTAGTCAAGTTGTTTGTTCCTCATCTGTGCAAACAGAGATTCTTCCCCAAGTCTCGGACTTCGGCCCTGTTCCTTTGGAGGCGATCAAGGGAAAAGACGGGTGCCAGAACTTTCTTGCCCAACAGCACAAACTAACATCTTTCCTCTGATTGTTACTGCACGTCTCTCCAAATCTGAATTCCTTCCTGACTTCTAGGTCAAATTGACCCAGTCCATTTGACACAGTACATTTCTTTTAGGTTACAACATATTTTTAACTATTTATATAATTATATTCCTCTACACTGGCTGCAGCGTCACCTCAACCTGCAGCTGATAACAAGGAAGAAACAGACGCAACTAAAGTAAAAACAAACCAGACTTTTATACACATTAAATCAACTTTATTTCTCAAGCTGATCAATAAAATCTTTCAGAGTGACTTCCTGTCATCAACAGGAAGTGGAGAGCTGAGGTCGTCCTGTCCTCAGTCGACGACCAGCGAGTTCCTGATGGACGGAAACAGCTCAAAGAAACCCTGGGGACCAAGTAGACAGGAAGTGGAGGTCAAACCACAGGAAGTGGAGGTAAGTCACAGAAAAACAACAGGAAGTGGATGTAAAACAACAGGAAGAAAAGGTAAACAACAGGAAGTGGATATAAAAGCCACAGGAAGTGGAGATGAAGCCCCATCAGGAAACTCAGTGACTCAGAGCTGAGTAAGGATCTCCATCTGCCGAGAGATGAGTAGTAAATGGGAGGCCATGGTTGTTTTCGTCTGTTTCCCAGACGACGGCTGGTTGTTTAACACAGGCTGACTGCAGGTCATGTGATCATCAGCGGTTCAGCTAAACCAGCTGCTCCGAGTCTGAACCTCCTTCATCCTCCGACTAACTACCAGACAGTCAGTGGCAGGAAAACATCCAGAAGACAAAACACAGTCAGGAGTAAAAACTCTGAAATACTCCTGCAGCCATGAGAGGCACGAAAACATCTATGAGACTGCAGGGGGTTTATTTGGGAGACTAGACATCTCTCAAATATTAGATTAGACATCCTTAGTAAAGGTTATTTACTATGGCAACACCATCAGGTCAAAATAGCTGCTGAGCTTTCAGCTGCTTAGCCCAGAGACTGGTCACCTTGGACAGGTTGGCGTTACCTTGAACAGGACGGTGCTCTGCAGCACGCTGGAGGTGCAGCACATCTCCCGGATGGAGTGCATGGCCAGCTGCGGCGCTCCGATGTCGGCCACGGGAACGCCGAGCCGCGCCGCCAGGATGGGGCCGATGGTGGTCCCACAGGGGCTGTCATTACGCACCATCACATCCTGCAGGGGCCACACGGACAGGAAGTCTTATTTGAAAGGACTCCAGGGATTTAATATGGGTTAGTTTGTCCTCTAGTGGTCGTTATGGTGAACTGCAGGCGGATGTTGGCCTGAGCTGAATGATTTAGTTTACCGTTTCAGTCGGCACCATCTTTGCTTCTATGTCTACTTTACTTTATTTAGACCATTCTGGACGCCTGTAGAAAGTGTTAATGAAGTGAATTCTGTGCAGATACAGAGCCATGATGTTAGCATGACTGTTAGCTCCGGCTAGCTCCATCCTGGCTCAGATGTTTCAGGATGTTCAGACCAACTGATGTAGATCTGATATAGATGTGACCTGTGATCCATCAGGTTTGAGGTTAACAGGAAGTGGGTGTGGCTAACATGAAGTGGGTGTGGCTAACAGGAAGTGGGTGTGGCTACCATGAAGTGGGTGTGGCTAACAGGAAGTGGGTGTGGCTAACAGGAAGTGGTCCTACCTGCAGTGGCACGCCGACGCGGCTCGCCACCTCCCGGACCACGCAGGCGGTGACGGCGGTGGTGGCGTAGCGCTGGTTGCTGTTGAACTTGATGACGGGGCCCTGAAAGCAGAGAGTGCTTCAGTAAAAGCTGCTCCTATTGGACGGTGAGACGGCCAATCAGGAGGCAGGCTGACCTTATGGAAAGCTGGCCGGTGGTTCTCTTCATGCTTCTCCCTGAGGAAACAAGCACAGCTCCAGGTTAGCAGCTGGCTGGTCCACTTTTACCTAGCCAACAACAAAGACTGGATCCAGCAGCCCGCAGCATGATGCTGCCTCCGTCAGCAGGTTGCTGCCTGAAAGCCTGGTCTGAGCAGAGTGGATCCAGCCGTTGCCGTTGATTCATGAGCGGACTGACGTGTAGTTGGGGTGAACGGCGTGCGCCATGTCGGCGCTGATCATGAAGGAGCGCGGCGCCGCCTGCTGGAAGGCGCTGGGGTTGCTGGCGGAGGTGGCCAGCCGGCTGAGGATCAGCTCCGTCAGGTTGGACTGCGCTCCCTGGGCGCTCTCTGACCCCACCTACAGCAGATGCAGAGGTCACCAAGGGGCCAGGGGCTGGGTCAGAGGTCAAAGGTCGGGTGAACTCACCTCCTCATTGTCGAACAGAGTGATCATCCTGATATTGGGGTCAGAGGTCAGAGAGTCGGCGCTGCAGGACTCCAGCAGGCCCTGGAAGACGGAGCAGATGGAGGAAACGCTCTGCAGCAGGTGGAGCTGCAGCTGCAGTACCGGCTCTGACCTGCAGGGCGCAGTAGCAGCTGTGCAGGTTGTCCAGACGGGGAGAGAAGATGAACTCCTCGTAGACTCCTCCTAGAGCCTGCAGGGAAACATGGAGGTCAGAACCTGCTGGGTCACCCGACCAGGACTGGCCGGCCCAAAGCAACGCAGCAACGCAGCGCCATGATGACTTTCATTTAAATTCTGCTCTAATTCAGCTGCAGAGCAAAAATATATTAAATAAAACGTCTAAGATTAATACTAGTAGTAATAATAGCAGTAATAATAATATGCTTTGTTCCTGCAGACAACTGAGATACATTCCTGCTGCTTTAGTTATGTGGCAGCATGTAGCATAGCCGCTAGCACAGCTACTCAATATGTAGCTTAGCCATTGCTTTCATTCAGCTGAACCTTCAGCGGCCTAATCAAAGGCCGTCCTGCTCACAGTGACATTTAATTTGGCTGTTTCACTCAAAACATTTCAAATATGAAGCAGAACCAACAGCAGGCGCCAACATGGCGGCCGGCCCGTTTCTGATGGCGCCAACATGGCGGGTTGTGAATGTTTGATCTCCATGGTAACCGACAGGAAGTGCAGACTCACCGCCGGCTGCGTGTCGACCAGACAGAGCTCGAAGTCCAGCAGAGAGTCTGGCTGAACGCCAATCTCCGAACACAGAACCTTGACCAGGGCGGGGTGGTGCTTGTCGGCCTGGACCCAAACAGAACCGGGATCAGAACCAGGATCAGAAGCAGAACCGGGCCGGACGTCGTGAGGGAACTGGCTTCACCGTGTTGGCGGCAGAGGAAGTGTCTCCAGACGAAGACGACCCGGTCTCCAGCTCCTCCTGGACCGCCGTGCCGAGGATGGGAACCCTGAAACAGACACGGTGCGTTCAGTGCAGCTGGGAAACCACAGACTCCTCCATGTTCTGGCCCAAGATCTGTCCCTGGTGCTCACAGGTGGTTCTCCTTGTTGGGGCCGAAGGCGTCGTTCACGTCGCGCTGCAGGTGGATGGCCAGGTGAGGCACCCGGAGCAGAGGGCGAGGCACGTGGACCAGCCGCTGGACCAGCCGCCCCTCGCTCTGCAGAGGAAGAGGAGGAGGAGGAAGAGCGAGTCAGCATGGAGGGAAACACTCAACATCTTCACTCTGCAGGAAAAAACTAAGGTTTTACTTTATTTTTTCATTCCTGCAGCATTAAGAGAAAAAAACAGGATGATGAAAAGATTTTTTATTTTAATAAAATGAAATAGTTTTAATTATTTTTTATTATTAAAAATACTTTATTTTTAATAATTACTTTTTATTTCTTTTATAGTTACTTTATTATTATTATTATTATTATTATTAAGATAAAATATTTGTATTTATTGTTTTCATAATAACAGAAAATGTAGTTTTCTGCCCTGTGACAGACTGGTGACCTGTCCAGGTGACTCCGCCTCTCGCCTGGACCGTTAGCTGGAGATGCACCAGCACCTCCTGACCCACTAAGGGACAAAGATGTTAGAAAATGGATGGATGGATGGAGAAAATATACTTTCTTTTTTGCTTACTCGTGATTATTTTATGTAATAATACAAAATCTCTGGACCAGCTCTACACCCTCAGCAGGGTCCTGGAGGGTGCATGGGAGTTCGCCCAACCAGTCTACATGTGTTTTGTGGACTTGGAGAAGGCGTTCGACCGTGTCCCTCGGGGGCCTTGTGGGGGGTTCTCCGGGAGTATGGGGTACCGGGCCCTTTGATACAGGCTGTCAGGTCCCTGTATGACCGGTGTCAGAGTCTGGTCCGCATTGCCGGCAGTAAGTCGGGCTCGTTTCCGGTGAGAGTTGGACTCCGCCAAGGCTGCCCTTTGTCACCGATTCTGTTCATTACTTTCATGGACAGAATTTCTAGGCGCAGCCGAGGTGTTGAGGGGATCGTTTTGGTGGCCTTAGGATCGCATCTCTGCTTTTTGCGGATGATGTGGTCCTGATGGCTTCATCAGATCGTGATCTGCGGCTCTCGCTGAAACGGTTCGCGGCCGAGTGTGAAGCGGCCGGGATGAGGCTCAGTGCCTCCAAATCCGAGGCCATGGTCTTGAGCCGAGAAAAGGGTAGAGTGCCTTCTCCGGGTCAGGGGGGTCGTTCTGCCTCAAGTGGAGGAGTTAAGTATCTGGGGATCTTGTTCACGAATGAGGGAAGAAGGGAGCGGGAGATCGACAGGCGGATTGGGGCGGCGTCTGCCGTGAAGCGGGCGCTGTACCGGTCCGTCGTGGTGAAGAGAGAGCTGAGTCAAAAGGCGAAGCTCTCGATTTACCGGTCGATCTACGTTCCCACCCTCATCTATGGTCATGAGCTTTGGGTCATGACCGAAAGAACGAGATCACGGATACAAGCGGCCGAAATGGGTTTCCTCCGCAGGGTGGCTGGTCTCTCCCTTAGAGATAGGGTGAGAAGTCTCGGTCATCCGGGAGGGACTCAAAGTAGAGCCGCTGCTCCTCCACGTCGAGAGGAGCCAGTTGAGGCTCGGGCATCTGGTCAGGATGCCTCCTGGACGCCTCCCTGGTGAGGTGTTCGGGCACGTCCCACCGGGAGGAGGCCCCGAGGAGACCCAGGACACGCTGGAGGGACTATGTCTCTCGGCTGGCCTGGGAACGCCTTGGGGTTCCCCCGGAGGAGCTGGAAGAAGTGGCTGGGGAGAGGGAAGTCTGGGCCTCCCTTCTGAAGCTGCTGCCCCGCGACCCGATCCCAGATAAGCGGAAGAAAATGGCTGGATGGATGGAAAATCTCCTTTACATTTACTTTTTGTTTCTATATAATTGTTTTAATAACATTTCTCCTTTCAGTCATTCACAGTGCAGCAGACCGGAGCTCTGGTGCCCCCTGCTGCTCTCAGGCTGAACTACCTTCACCATGACGCGGCCGGCCACCGTCAGGTCTCGGTCGAACCAGGTGTTCCAGATGCCGCCGCCGTAGCACTCCACGCCCACCTGCAGCACGCCCTGCTTCGTCCTCTTGGAGCGTGGCTTCACCTGCAACAGAAGCAGCTGCAGCACCTGGTGGAGCTGATTGGCTGGGCGGGGTCGGAGGTCTTACCCTGAGGCAGGGGCTGTCGGTGTGCGCGCCGATCATGGAGAAGCCGTTTCCTGGAAGGTACTTTCCTCCCACTGCGAAAGCGATCAGGCTGGAGAAATTCCTCGTCACAAAATACTGCAGAGGAGATCCTGGTTAGCTTCCTGCTGCTAGCTCCCCTTGACCTTTGACCTTGACCCACCTTGCTGGCTGGCTTGATGTCCCACTGCTCCGTCTCCTTCAGCTCGGTGAAGCCGGCCTCCAGGAGGCGCCGCCTGCACTCCTCCACCACTGCAGGAACCACAGAAGAAGAAGCAGCTGTTGCTATGGCGATTTATACGGTGTACAGAGAGAGGGTCAAAGTGCAAAAACACTGGGACCCATCTGTTCCATCGTTATCTCATCCATCCATTTTCTATACACCCTTGTCCCTTAATGGGGTCTGGAGGTGCTGGTGCCTCTCCAGCTGATGTTCAGGGTGAGAGGCCGGTCACCTGGACAGGTGGACAGTCTGTCGCAGGGCAACACAGAGACACACAGGACAGACAACCATGCACACACACTGACACCTAGGGGCAATTTGGAGAGGCCAATTAACCTGACAGTCGTGTTTTTGGACTGTGGGAGGAAACCGGAGTACCTGGAGAAACCCACCATGCACAGGGAGAACATGCAAGCTCCATGCAGAAAGGCCGGGAATCGAACTAGCAAAGCAGAAAGGCAACAGCTCTACCAACTGCAGCACATTTGTTATCTTATCTTGAGCTCAAAGTCACGGCGACCAGAGCCAGGTTGGTTTCCTGCTGGCTCAACAGAACCGCTGGTACAGCTACCAGAATCTGGAGCCAGGTCAGAGCAGAACCACAACCAGACTGGACCAGAAAAAGTCAGATTAAACAGAAGCAAACATTTATATTTATAGCCCTAATGTTTACGTTAGAGAACTCTAATAACTCTCAGAAACCCGTCAGCTGGACCTAAACTCCAACAGAACACTGGTATGAAACGGGTTCTTCTCCTTTGGAAACAGAATCTAGAAATGTTTTTCTATATCGGTCCAAAACGCTGCCTGCAGAAGGCGCCAGACATGGAGTCAGTCCTAAACACTATGAGTTTATACATCTGAAATTAGAGCCACGTTAAGATGGCAGCACTCCATTAATACTGGGCCCACTCTGACTAGCAGTTAGCATTAGCCTCTGCGGCTCTGCTGCAGCCGCAACCAGAAGCTCCAGTCTGCAGTTGCTGCTGTTTGGGGTTAAAGGTCGGGTTACTGCTGTTGCCATGGATACGAGAGAAACTTGTTTTAATAAATAAACGTTTCAGTCTCCTCAAACGGCGTTTCCATGTGGAGGTGGAGCAAAACGGTTAAAAAATGTTCTGGACTGACATCAACTGGAGACTCATGTTCAGAAACCATGGCAACTGATTTAACAAACATCATCATCACCATCATCATATAAATCTGTATGTGGGGGAACCAAAGGGAAGCTAAATGTCTCTGTAGATGGTGATGCTGTGGGCCGGTTGGCTCTCCAGTAGCAGCCAGCGTTCCAACTCATCTGCAGAGGCTTCTGACTGAAGACTTCTGCTGTATGATGGTCTTATGATGATTATAACACGCTAACCTGTCTCCATGGTCGTATGATTACAGAGACGTTAGAGAACAGGTTTGGATAAAACGTCTCTGCATAAAAGTCTCATGTTCAGGTATTATTTTAGATTTTGAGCTGATAATCCATTAGCAGAGTCTGGCAGCTTCTTGTGAATTAATTACTCTAAAAGGTTTGCCGAGTTCAAAAAGCAGCTATAACGAGTTAGGAAAGTGACAATGACAATAATTATTGATTTTAAAACGCGCTGAGAATTAAGAAGTGTTTAAATTCAGACATTTCTAAATGGGGTTCAGTGCGACGCTTCTCGGGTTATTCCAAAGAAGCGTCGCACTTCTCTGGAATCATCGCAGTTTCGTCAGACCTCACCATGATACGGAGAGACTCCTCTGTTGACAAACTGCAGAAACTCCTTGGCTGCTGCCTGCACGGCTTCTTTCTTCATGATTAAAGTCTGAAAAACACAATAAAGAGCAATAAAAGTAAAAATCAAAGCTGTAATCGATCATCACATCCGAGTCACGAGCCTCAACTCCGGGGAGATGAGACAGCTTGCAAAACTTACTTTTTAGGGGTAAAATATACAAACTTCCACGTGCAGGACACAACCAGTGAATATAAAGTGGATTAAAACGCTAAAAAAAAATCAATTTGAGGCTTAAGATAAAAGGAAAAGTGGCGTGCGTCCGATAAAGGAATCACCGGTTAGCTGAGCTGAAAAACAAAGCGACTCTCTCCGACTTTCCTGCTTTTCTTGTTCTGCCGACCAGTCAACTCAACTTTCAGCGAGGAAATAACACCTCCCACATAGCCCACACGTTAGGCAATCATTTTTATAACGCTTACCAGCATGAATTACACTTTCAAAGTCTAAACTCCACCGCAGCGACAGAGGAAAGACTTAAACGACGTTTGCAACCACAGACCGTCAGCGCCGCCCAGCGGCCAGGAGGTGACATGGCACTTTGTCAGGAGACAAAAACAGATTTCTGATGTTTTTGATTTTTTAATTACACTTAATGTTTTAGATCATAAACAAAATTAAAAATTCAAAACAAAGATAACTAAATTAAATAAAAAGGCTAGTTTAAAAATGTATTATACAATTTATTAACAGAATAATCTGTCCAAACAAACCAAGCCGCATATGAAGCATTTAATTTTCCTCCATGCTGAATCATGAATTAAATGTGATCAGAGTATTTTGGGGGCAAGTTGAAATCTTTTCCCCAGTGTGGTGGAACACACCCGGAAGTGCATCTTTAAATGGATTAAAATCAAGCAAACAAATAAAAGAAAAAGATTTTAAAATGTCAAATCAAAACCTTCATTTTGAAAGTTTGCTCATTATTAGGAATCGTCCTGCTTTGAACATTTCTGTTTATCCTCAGACGATTCTCACTTCACCATCACAGGAAGCTGCCTTATATGGGCAGGAAGAGGAGGAGGAAGAGGAGGAAGAGGAAGGCTCAAGCGGAGAGGAGGTGATGTTTACCTCAGCTGTCAGTTCGCATCTTCTCTGCAGCTCTAAAGAAAACCAGAGGGATGAATACACACACACACACACACACACACACACACACACACACACACACACACACACACACACCACACACACACACACACACACACAGAGACTCTATTAATAGATGTGAGAGCAGCAGGATGGAGCGCTGAACCCAATCAGATCAGATCAGATCAACATGTTGGAGCAAAATAAAACACAAAGCAGATTTTAAAGAATAAAACTGAGATTAAAAATGTATCAGGACTCTGAACAGTTCCTCTGAATCCACCTGGAGTTTGAAAAGGTGAAACAAACAGTGAGGCGGTGACCTTTGACCTGCCTCCAAACGATTTCTGGACAAATGAATCATAACGACTCAGTTAATCACTTATATCATTTGATTTATTTAAACTCAGAACTAAAAATGTTCTAGAAACACAGAAGGTCCTAGATTTTATTTTTCCTTCTCTTGTCTGACAGGTTCTGGTTCAAACTGGATCAAATCTTCAAACCCAGAAACAAAATGGAGTTTAAAATAAATACATTTTGGTAATACGATTGTATTTCACTGGAAATACTTTCAAGTGATGTTTGATGGTTAAAATCCAAAAACCCTTTAAGAATTATCATCATTGTCGTTATTATTATTAATAATAATAGATCCACATGGTTTCTGTTGTATGGGAGGAAAATATTTTTCCATGTTTTTAACTTTAATAAAAATCTGTTTGGTTTTGATCTGAAACGATAAACTTTACCATTTAAACATGTGTTATGGTCACGTTGCTCCATGTTCTGTGTGAGCAAACAGAATAAAACTCCCAGAGTTCCCTGCAGCGGCGCCAGGCTTTACCTTTATAAGGCAGCGCAGAGCGAGAGAAGACGCATCTTCACATTGGTATGTCCTGACGACAGGGAGGACTGGAGACACTCAGGACGGCTGGAAACCACCAGAGAGACTCAGAGAGCGCTAACCCCGTTAGCTTCCTTCAACGATTTATTGATCATTAAATGGAAACTATTCAGTATCTGATCAGCCGTTAATCTGAAGCATGAAGATGGAAAAAACCCCTGAAATTCTGCTATAATTTGGAAAAATGGGAGGATTTCTGTAGGAAGTGACGAGTAGTTTGGTGGTTTAATGGTTACATGAAAAAACCTGCTGTGATGTGCCTCATATCATCTGGTTCATGTTTCCCTCTGGAGTCTTTCGGACTGCCTCCAGTTTGGCCCCCGGGCCTCCAGTTTGGCCCCCGGGCCTCCAGTTTGGCCTGAATGTGAGGAAGAGGAGAGGTGATGAAGAGCTGATGTCATCAGGAGGCTGGAGGCGGGGCAGAGGGGTAAGTAGAAATACCCCGGGGCGGTTGGTCCGTCTCAGACCTCCAGCTGCAGCGCCTCCATCATGGCCTCCTTCTCCTCCTCCGCCCGCTCCGCCTCCTCCTACCGCCGCACCTTCGGCCAAGGCTCCTACGCCTCACCGTCCCTCAACCGCTCCTTCCTGGGCCCCTCCGCCGGAGGGGCCCACGTGACCTCCAGGGTGTACGAGGTGACCCGCAGCACCGCCGCGCCGGCCTATCGCCTGTCCACCGGGTCGCTGGGGGCCGCGGGGCCCCTGGGGGCCACCCGGGTGTCGGCGGGGCGCTACGGCGGCCTGGGGGAGACGCTGGACTTCAGCCTGGCGGACGCCCTGAACCAGGAGTTCCTCGCCACACGGACCAACGAGAAGGCGGAGCTGCAGCACCTGAACGACCGCTTCGCCAGCTACATCGAGAAGGTCCGCTTCCTGGAGACGCAGAACCAGACGCTGGTTCTGGAGGTCCAGCGGCTCCGGGACCGGGAGACGCCACGCATCGCCGACCTCTACCAGGAAGAGATGAACGAGCTGAGACGGCAGGTGGAGGTCCTGACCAATCACAGAGCCCGGCTGGAAGTGGAGAGGGACAACCTGGCCGACGACCTGGACAAGGTCAAGATGAGGTAGGACCAGGGGTCAGGGAAAAGGACCAGGGGTCAGAGGCCAGAGAGGAGGACCAGGGGTTAGAGGTCAGAGAGGAGGAC
Organism: Poecilia picta; assembly: GCA_033032245.1. Lineage (NCBI taxonomy): Eukaryota > Metazoa > Chordata > Actinopteri > Cyprinodontiformes > Poeciliidae > Poecilia > Poecilia picta. The sequence continues at coordinate 14,748,958 of CM065354.1, read as the reverse complement.
CAGGGGTCAGAGGTCAGAGAGGAGGACCAGGGGTCAGAGGTCAGAGAGGAGGACCAGGGGTTAGAGGTCAGAGAGGAGGACCAGGAGCCAGGGAGGGGAACCACTGGTCAGGGAGCACCTGGGGTCAGAGAGGAGGACCAGGGGTCAGGGAGGGAAACCAGGGGTCAGGGAGGAGGACCAGGGGTCAGAGGTCAGGGAGGACCAGGGGTCAGAGGTCAGGGAGGACCAGTGGTTAGAGGTCAGAGAGGAGGACCAGGGGCCAGGGAGAACCAGGGGTCAGAGGTCAGGGAGGACCAGGGGTCAGAGGTCAGGGAGGACCAAGGGTCAGAGGGAGGATAAATTCTGAACTAATTTCAATCTCGTCTCGCCGCTCTGAAGGTTATTTTATTTTATTTATATAAATTAATCCAGAAAACCATCAAGTAAATATTAAACATGTTTATTATGTTTATTATTCAGTTATTTTTTAGTTAAATTGTCCTGATGATATTTTACAACGTTCCACCAAAACATACAGATACAAAAATTAATTTGAAAGGTTATCAATAAATTAAAGTAAGTCCATTTAATATGTTTTCAATATTAATAATGTTAGAACTTTTAACCTGGAAGTTTATTAACGAGAGCAGCCATTTTGATTATTTTACCATCTGTATGTTTAATTATTAATCAATTAAAAAGAAGCTGCAGTAAAATAAAGCCTGTGACATCAGCAGAGCTGCAGCTGGGCGCAGAGAGCAGACCTGCAAATAATCAGAATAAAATGTTACTGTTTTCATATCTCTGCTTAATAACTGACAGTTTGTTTCTCTGAGGCTTTAAACTGCTGCTCAAACAGTTTGTTTGGTGATATTCTTGTTCAGTTAAACCAAATGAAAAATGCTCTTCAGTAAGTTAGATTTCAGCATTAGCTAGCTGCCTAGGAAATGCCCCACATAATTTTTAGTTAATATTTATGTTATTCTTGTTAATCCCACATCAGACTGAGTTTATAGGAAAGTTTCTAAAATAAAGCTGAAACTTTTCCTGCTGAACCAGCAGCTTTAGTTTTGGCCTGGCTAAATGTTTGTTGTTAAATTATAAATGAAAAGGTTTTAGTTTAGACTGTGTTACAGATTACAGGTTAGTGCTGCTTCAATATGACCAGAGCTCATCATGTTTTCTTCTATAAAAGGAGAGAAAGACTCTGCAGCGAAACGAAGCCGCCAGAGAGACACAGAGTTTGAGTCCAACGTTTAGATTAAACTAATTCACAGGAGCTGCAGCACCAAGAAGGAGCTGCATCATTTTTAATAAAATACATTTATTTAATTTCTTAGAGAATGTGTCAGGTAGTTTGGTTTTGTTTCTAAAGATGACATGACTCAAATCTCTCTCTCTGTGTCTGTCTCTGTCTCTGTGTCTCTGTCTCTCCTCTCTCTTCTGTGTCTCTCTCTCTCTCTGTCTCCTCTCTGTCTCTCTTGTGTCTCTGTCTCTTCTCTGTCTCTTCTTGTGTCTCTGTCTCTCTCTCTGCTCTGTCCTCTCTCTCTGTCTGTCTCTCTCTCTCTGTCTCTCTCTCTCTGTGTCTCTGTCTCTCTCTCTCTGTCTCTGTCTCTCTCTCTCTGTCTCTGTCTCTCTCTCTCTGTCTCTCTCTCTCTGTCTCTGTCTCTCTCTCTGTCTCTCTCTCTCTTGTCTCTGTCTGTCTCTCTCTGTCTCTGTCTCTCTCTCTCTGTCTCTGTCTCTCTCTCTGTCTCTCTCTCTGTTCTCTCTCTCTGTGTCTCTCTCTCTGTCTCTCCTCTGTCTCTCTGTCTCTTTGTCTCTCTCTCTGTCTCTCTGTTCTCTCTTTCTGTGTCTCTGTCTCTCTCTTCTCTGTCTCTCTCCTGTCTCTGTCTCTCTCTCTCTCTGTCTCTCTCTCTGTTCTGTCTCTGTCTCTCTCTCTGTCTCTTGTTCTCTCTTCGTGTCTCTGTCTCTCTTTTCTCTGTCTCTCTCTTCTCTCTCTTCTCTGTCTCTCTCTCTCTGTCTCTGTCTCTCTCTTCTCTGTCTCTCTCTCTCTGTCTCTGTCTCTCTCTCTGTCTCTCTGCTCTCTCTGTCTCTTTCCTGTCTCTCTCTCTCTCTCTGCTCTCTCTCTCTCTCTGTCTCTCTCTCTTCTCTCTGCTCTCTCTTCTCTTCTGTCTCTCTCTTCTCTCTCTCCTTCTCTGTCTCTCTCTCTCTGTCTCTCTCTCTCTCTCTGTCTCTGTCTCTCTCTCTGTCTCTCTCTCTCTGTCTCTCTGTCTCTCTCTCTCTCTCTCGTCTCTCTCTGTCTCTGTCTCTCTCTCTGTCTCTCTCTCTGTCTCTCTGTCTCTCTCTCTCTCTCTGTCTCTCTCTGTCTCTGTCTCTGTCTGTCTCTCTCTGTCCCAGGCTGCAGGAGGAGATCCTCCAGAGGGAAGAAGCTGAGAACAGCCTCGCTGCATTCAGAGCTGTGAGTCTTGAACAGATTCGATAATAAACTGATTTTCTGCTGTTGCTGTTTTTATTGTTACTTATTATTGTACAGAAACAAAACACTATTCTATTAATATTTTTATTTCAAAATGGTTTATAACTGATAGAATTAGGTTGTTTACATTTCTTTAGTCAACATGTTTTTGTTATTATGAGGCTTTTATTTTGGTTGTATTTCTCCATGGGGGCTCGTCCGGGATCCTTTTTTATTCCATTTTAATCCTGAAACAATAAAATCCTCCCATAATAACTATCAGATAACATTTTAATTTTACAGAAAAGTTTCTTTTTCCTTGAATATTTGAAAGGAAGTGAATAGAAAGGAAGCAGTTTTCTCTTGCATGGATTCCTAGCATCCTTTTTCTGTTTTTGACTAGTTAAAGTTTGACTTCCTTTTTCTCCTGTTTGACTTCCTGTGTGACTTCCAGTTTAAACGTGTCGCTCAGAGAATGTGTGATTTGTCCTGCAGGACGTGGACGCTGCCACCCTGGCCCGCCTGGACCTGGAGAGACGCATCGAGACGCTGCAGGAGGAGATCGCCTTCCTCAAGAGGATCCACGAAGAGGTTCTTGTTCCTCCATCTCCTCCTCCTCAAACCTGCCCAGTCCGAGCCACAGACTCACTGTCTCCCCCTGCAGGAGATCCGGGAGCTTCAGAACCAGATGCAGGAGACGCAGGTCCAGGTCCAGATGGACATGTCCAAGCCGGACCTGACGGCGGCGCTGAGGGACATCCGGGCCCAGTATGAGGGCATCGCCGCCAAGAACATCGCAGAGGCTGAAGAGTGGTACAAGTCCAAGGTCACCCACTTCCTGCTGCTTCCTGTTTATCTGCATGTGTATCTGACCACTAGAGGGCAGCACAGATGGAGCAGATGAAGACAGAGTTCTGTCCCTGCAGGTTTCGGACCTGAACCAGGCCGTCAGTAAGAACAACCAGGCGCTGCAGCAGGCCCGCCAGGAGACCCTGGAGTTCAGGCACCAGATCCAGGCCTACACCTGCGAGATCGACTCCCTTAAAGGGACGGTATGTAGAACCAGAACCTCACAGGTCCTCAGGACCTCCTGATGGTTTTGATGGTCCGATTCTGATGCTGGTTCTGTTAATAACTGGTTCTGTGTGTTTAACTTGCCATGTGTTTGTACCTGGTTGGTTCTGGTCCAGAACGAGTCCCTGCTGAGGCAGATGCGGGACATGGAGGACCGCCACGGGCGCGAGGCGGGCGGCTTCCAGGACACGGTGGCCCGGCTGGAGGCTGAGATCGCCACCATGAAGGACGAGATGGCGCGCCACCTGAGGGAGTACCAGGACCTGCTGAATGTCAAGATGGCGCTGGATGTGGAGATCGCCACCTACAGGAAGCTGCTGGAAGGCGAAGAGAGCAGGTCAGAACCCGCACAGAACCTCCAGAACCTCCAGAACCGCCCGGCTCTAACCACTGTCTCTTCCAGGATCGCCTTGCCCATGCAGAGCTTCTCCACCCTGAGCTTCAGAGGTACAAACCGCCCCGATGGTCCCTAAACGCACCGCCAATCCCTGAACGCACCATCTCTCTTGATTCTGACTCTCCTGTTTGGTTGAGCAGAAACCAACCCAGAATCGCCGCAGCGCTCCGCAGAGACCCATTCCAAGAAAACGGTTCTGATCAAGACCATCGAGACCCGAGACGGAGAGGTAGCGCCAATACACACGATACACACCTGACGTCACACACACATTTCACACATCGACATGACCTGTGGCCTATTCAAAACACTGGCTACATTTTAGCACAGAATCTACAGTTGGGTTTCTGTTGGTTGGCCATCAGTAAACTGGCTGTTGGCCAATCACAGGCTGATAATGATGAAGTGGGCGGGGCTTGGGTTGCTAGATATCGTCTGAAAGGTTTGTTTTGCAAACACCAACATAAATTAAATCAATGTTTAGTTTTTTTAGTGCTCAGGTTGGAGGATCATCAGGAACTTAAAGAAAAGTTGAATTTTTGTCACAGATTCTCTTTCACTGATGAGTTGATCAGCTTTTAAACTGATCATCTGTATCGATCTGCACTGGAAGCAGGTCAGGTTGATTTTCTGTTAGTTCTGCTCTAAATGTCTAAATGACGTTTTTCCTCCCTGGTCTCACTTCTTCATCTGGATTCAGGATTTAAAGTTTCCCTCGGTTACACTGACGAGCGCCGCAGAAAAAAACAAAAACTAAACGAAACGTGAAAAGTGCGTGCAGAAAATCCCTCCCTGTTGCCGTAGTTTTTCTCTTAGAATCTGAATCCTGGTGGATGTTTTCTGTGGGGCCATAACGCCCATACAGAGTGGACCCAACCGGCTTTATCTTTATCTTTAGAGTTAACTTTGGCTTTAGCATTAGCAGTGCTGCTCCTGACTTGAGATTCTGTCTCCAGGTGGTCAGCGAGTCGACGCAGCACCAGCAGGACATCATGTGAGGATCTGCAGGAAGAGACGAAGCGACGCTCTGCAGCGCTATGACCAACTCAATCTAATAAAGCTGAACTAAGCACAGCGCTACCATTAGCATTAGCCTGCGCTGATTTCATCCTGCAGTGAAACGATTCATTTATCTCTGGTGAATTTACATAAAAACCCTCAGATGATCGGAGAAACTGCAGCAATTAAACTTCACAAGAACATCGGTTCTGCACTTTTGTTTCATCACAGATTATAATCAGAAAGTTATTTACTAATATGAGATTCAAATATGTAATATAAAGATTATTATAGGAAAAGGCTGAAATGATTGATGGAGAAGATATTAGTATTTTAAGGATATTAGGCTCAGATAATAATTCATCCTAACTACTTTAAAACAATAATTTGATTTTATTTCATAAACCTCAGTCAGTTTATGCCTCCTGCTCATGTTTCTTACATTTCTCCATCAATCATTCTGCAAATATGCTTCTTTTGCCCCTTTACGCTTTTTGTTTTGTTATGTTTCACTTTAACTATTTCTGGTTTTGTACTAATTTCTGCTTCTGCTAATTTATGATTTTTGCTGTTTCACTGTTCAACAATTTAAACTATTTCTATTTCTTCTGCTTTCTTCTACTTCTTAAGCTTTTCTCTACTTTTTCTTGCATTTCTGCAGCAGTCATTCTGCTAATATGCATTTGCACGCCTGATTTGCTAGAACAGCTATTTTTCTAGTTTGATTTTATGTCATAAACATCAGTCAGTTTATGCCTCCTGTTAGATTAATAATGGACGGAAATCGGTTCATTAAACTAAAATTTAGTCGTTAAGCTGACAACTAAACATGATCAATCTTTGGAACACCAAAAGTGCCACAATCCATTCAGTTCTGAAAATATGTGATCTTATCTGTGATCTTTTAAAAACAATTATAAAAATTGAAAATGAGGAAATTTTCACAAGTGTCCATGTTTTTAAAACACCATTATTTAATATTTCATGAAATAGATAAACCTGACACTAACGTCTGATTGGTAGACCTGAACAGCAACACAACCACGGACCAATCACCATTCACAGAGCAGTTGGCCCTGCTCACTGACTGTGCCGACAAATTAAACTCTTGATTTATGACAAGAAATAATTATGTGGAAAAATAACTGAAGCAATTATTTATTTTTTTAACATGTAACAAACCTTATAAATTATTATCCTATTTTACAAATAAGTGATAAATATAGATAAGTGTGAGTCGTTTTTTTAAATTGATCACAAAATTTTTATGTTTAAATGATCGCTGTACTAATATTACAGGATATTAACGAGCCGAAGAGCAGATACAAATCAGAAAAGATGATTTTATGATGCTGACGATAAAATGATTTACATGTTTTTATTGTTTTAACAGAGCAGGAACACATGCTTTAATTATGATCAGTCTTTAAAAACAAGATCACTTTAAACTGCTGAGCAAAATAAATAAAATACCAAATAAATAAATACAGCATGTCTTCATTCCTGTTGGACATTAAAATAAGTGCAGAGTGTTTCTGTACAGGTTTCCTGTTGGAGTTGATCACAGCAGGAAGCTAACCAGTTCATCTCATGCAGTTCAGCTCCTCACACTAAACGCATCACTTCCTGTACACAGTTCTCCTAAAAACACGTCAAAGTTTCACATTTTACCAGACAGATGTTACATCATCCTAAATAAAGAAAAACACGATGGAGAAATCAGACGGCTGCTGGTCCAATTCATCCGTTTACACCGGCACCTCAGTCTGGATCAGAACCCAAAGAGGCTAATGCTAGCTTTATGCTAGCTTCTTATTAGCAGAAGGTAGAGGTCGATACCTCTACGCTAATGGGCTAATCAACTAATTGGATAACAGAGGGAACTAATGTTTAATGTAGCGAGTCAGCATTTTGCTAACTTTGAAAACATTTAGCACACTTGGCTTCCAAAGTTTAAATTTACTTGGTTGTTTTGTAAACTTAATTAAATAAAATGTGGCATCTGTGATAAAGTTTTGTTTACATAAATCAACTCTACCTGACAATTTTAAGTTAGAACGTAAGTAGCTTCAAAATTCAAAATGGCTGCCATGATGGCTGCTGCAGTGGAGCCCGTTAGCGGTTAAAATATTCTAAAATATTCCAAAGAAAATCCAGTTCAGAAGCTGAAACACCGAGAGAAAAGAAGAGGAAGACTGCAGACGTTAGCTTCTGCTAACACTGTTCCACTTGCACACCTGTTGAGGTGAGTTTTGTGTTTGTATGATGAAATAAGAAGCTAAACGTGTTTTTAGAAGGACGTTAGCCGTTTGAAATGGCTGCGGTCCCGGACCAAACATCATTGAAACCAGTTTCCAGGTGTTTGGGAGGTGCCAGTGTAAACAGAGCTCTCTCTATGGGAAACAACACAACCTGACTTGGTGTTGCCATGGCTACCGAAGGGAAGTGTCCCACTGAGCGTTTTGGATGGCTGACGTGGCAGTCCAAGGAGAGGTGAGGCAGTTTGACAGGACAGCAGAGTTCTGTCCAGCACCAAGGGATACAAAGGGTGTCCCCTCTATTACAGAGAAAACGTCTCTTCGCGTTCCACAGAAGGTCGTTGTGGTCTGGATGGCACAGAAAGAAAAAGACGTCCAGTTAGTGTTTAGCTGTCCCTTCCTGGTGAACCTCAAGGATTTGTTTGAGCCCAAGCAGTTGAGGAGCTGGTTGCTTCTGCAATACTGGTTGACAAGTTGGACGATGATCCAGAGTTGGACGATGACCCAGAGATGAACAATGACTCAAAGTTGGACAATCAAATAGAGTTGGTCAATGACCAAGAGTTGGATGATGACCCAGAGTGGGACGATGATCAAGAGTTGGACGATGACCCAGAGTTGGACGATGACCCAGAGTTGGACGATGACCCAGAGTTGGACGATGACCCAGAGATGAACAATGACTCAAAGTTGGACAATCAAATAGAGTTGGTCAATGACCAAGAGTTGGATGATGACCCAGAGTTGGTCAATGACCAAGAGTTGGATGATGACCCAGAGTGGGACGATGATCAAGAGTTGGACGATGACCCAGAGTTGGACGATGACCCAGAATTGGACAATGACCCAGAGTTGGACGATGACCCAGAGTTGGACGATAACCCAGAGTTGGACGATGACCCAGAGTTGGACGATGACCCAGAGTTTAATGGTGACCCAGATTTTTGACTGATCTGGCGATAGAACCTGAGCTGGCTTCACAGTGGAACCACTGGAGTCGATGTTTGACTAAAGATGGAGGCAGAGAGCTCAGAACCGGGTCAGTGGGTTCCTTCAGGGTTGGCGCTGTGGTGTGTGTGTTTAGTGTCTGCATGCGTGTAATGTCACAAAACCAGTGGCTAGCATAGCTCATTAGCCACAGCTAGCTTAGCTCATGTGTCAAGACTTTGTAAAGAGTTTAAAGGTGGGTAGACTGTCCCTGCTGGGTCAAAGGTCAACACCAGAAGGTTGCCTGTCAATCCGGTGGTGAGTGTAGTGGCTCTAGACAGTTCCTCCTGCTCAGTCCTGTGAAGATCAAGGGTCAGAGGTCAGGCCCGTAGAGGTGGGCCTGCGGCCGCGGTGAGGGGCGTCGTGGAGCCGCAGTCGTAGCCCATCTCCACCACAGCATGAGCGCCTCCTACCAGCCGGCCGGGGAACGGCTGTGCCTGAACCTGCCGGTCCCGGAAACTCTGGATGTAACTCTGCAAGACAACACAGAGACAGCTGAGACATGGAGACCCTCCACCCGCTGGGACACAGACGGCGTGTGATGCTGGCTACCGGCGACAGGACGTCGGTGTCGTAGCGGCGGATGGGGTTGGGCTTGCGGCGGTAGGCGGGCTCGGCGTTGAGCTGCTTGGCCTGGTGATGGTGGGAGGAGCCATGTTGCTGCTTCTTCTTTTTCTTGTTGCGGTAGCGGTCGTCTCGCTGACGAATCCGCATCACCTGCATCCTTCGCTGCTGGCGGCTGATGATCACTGAGGAACCAGAGACAGACAGAAACTTTACAAACACCAGGGTGTGACAACCTGCAGCATGAGGTTGGGAGGTTGTTTCCTCACCTTTGGTGTGGGAGTATCCCTCGGCGGTCACCTTCCACTGAACTATGACCCCCAGCAGGGTGAGGGACGGCCACACCCCCAGCACCAGCCAGGTCATCCAGCACACTGGCTTCCCCGGCTCCACCTTGATCCGCTCGTAGATGTACACCAGGAGCGCAAACAGTTCCAGGAAGTAGTCCAGGGCCACGGTGATGACGGCGGCGCCGAACACGGCGGTGGACAGCGTGGTGAAGAGGCGCTGCCACTGCAGCGTCAGCACGGCGAAGAGCATGCCGAGGCCCAGCAGCACGCCCAGCGGCACCCAGACAGAGCGCGACGGGGCCTGGGACAGCTCCGCCATGCCCACCAGCGTGGCCACGCCCACCAGCAGCCCCAGCAGCAGCCCCACCATGAACAGCCCCACGCTGCGCACCAGCATGGTGACCAGGCCGCACAGCGTGCCGATGCCCAGCCCGATGCCCACCGAGGCCTCCACGCTCAGCTGGGTGTCCAGGACGCGCTCCTTGTAGCACAGCATGAAGATGACCACAGAGCCGAACATCAGCCCGGTCAGGAACATCACTGCCTTGAAGCAGCGGTAGCCTGGAGGAACGCAGCAGGGTCAGGGTCAGAACCAAGATGGAGATCAGACCGCAGGAACCGTAACCAGCCGGCAGGATTCGGTCAGGTTACAGTTCCATCAGCAGCCGGTTGAATCCATCAGAACTCACCGAAGAAGCAGTAGATGATGCCGAAGAGGCAGCACATGGAGCAGACCACAGAGGGGACCACCGAGTAGCGGCCTCCGGGGTCCAGGCAGGCGTCTGGCCACCCCGGGCGCGGCTCCTGGTCCGGCGGCATCAGTATTGTCTCCAGGGTGGTCGCCATAGCAATGAGGAGATCAGGAGGTTAGAGAGCGGCGCTCAGGTGAAAGGTTTCACCTGCAGAGACAGACGAGGGAAATCAAAGGAGTCAGATTAAAAAAACAGAAACAAAACTCAGAAAGACATCGACTGGGAAGTTCTGGAGAGATCCAGAAAGATCCCGGCCCACATCAGGTACTGACAGATGGAAAAACTGTCAGGATCCAGCCCATCATTCGGTTCCAAAGCTGGTTCCTCCTTCAGTCCGGTTGACCCGGTTCTATTGAAACCAAAACTGCAACTTTTGATCCATTTCCAGCTGCTGCATATCTTTCTGCTGGAAAACCTGCAGAGCTGGAGGCTCATCAGCATCCATGAAAACAGATATGAGCAGCCCTGAAATGACTGCACACACACACACACACACACCACACACACACACACACACACACACACACACACACACACACACACACACACACACACACACACACACACACACACACACACAGAGCCCGCTACAGAGCGCCAGTTAAACGCTCTGAGCCCTTTTTCTATCCAAACATCATTTTAGTAATCATCCTGGAGTCAGAGATTAGCAGGCCGAGGCCGACTGACCCGCTGTATGTGTGTCGATGTGTGTGTGTGTGTGTCGATGTGTGTGTGTGTGTGTGCTGGCTTTGTGTTGGCAGACGGATCGCCCCCCTGATGTAAAAATAAAAACACAAGTTTTTTTTTCTTCTGCTGCTGCAACAATAACACCACCAGGCCCCGCCTCCTGCTTCCTGTCTGTTGTCATGACAACACAGAGATGCTGACTGACAGGAGAACCACCTCTGAGTCAGCAGCCGGACCAATAGGAGGTGCGGCTGCTGCTCCCATAGCAACAGCATAAGCCAATCAGGGAGAGTGTTTGTGTGGGTCCTGCTGACTGTGAGGACGACGTGCAGGATGCCACAAAATTACATTTATTTATAGTTGTCAAATTATTATCAATATTTACTGAAATTAGGACTTTAGATATGATTACTGAGTAGTTTTTACTTCTATATAAAAAATTGTTTATTTTCTCCTAAACATACAAATATTTTTGTTTACATTTTTAAAAGAGGAAAACAGAAAAATATCCACATAAAAACAAATAAAACTCAAAAAATTACTAATATTTGAACTTTATGAATCATATGGACACTTTGTTATTGACAGATTTTCTACTTTCTGTTAGTGTGAATCATATTTAGTTTGTTTATTCTGATCACCTGAATCCTGGCCAATCAGGAGCAGCGTGTCAGTAACCATGGCAACGTTAATCAGAATTATGGTGACGATGCTCTGTGTGTATAATTTCCCAAATTGGAAGAAATCAACTGGAATCTTTTGACATGAAAAGTTTTAGCAACAGAACCCTGAATCCAAGATGGCTGCCGCATAGAAACATGTGAAGCTGTTGGAATAATATCAATCAAAATGTTCATCTGATGTTCCATTCAAAGATTAGCTGCTAGCTAGTCTGGCTACTTAGCACTTAGCATTTAAACTGTTAGTATCAATAAACGGCCATAACACCAGCAGAGAGTCAATATTTCAGCAGAATTTGATCTGTTGGATCATTTTTACTCTGCAGTGAAAATTATGAACCAGGCTGAAATAAATAAATTTCTAAAGTTCTAAAGTTCTAGATTTTGAAACATTTCTGAGGCTGAATCCTTTTGGATCTCCATGTTCCTGAATTATTGTAAAAATATTCCATGTTTTCAGAAGCACTGAAAGATTTACAATCTGCTAAATGTTGCTGCTTCAGTCTCTAATACAGGGGTGGGCAACTCCAGGCCTCCAGGGCTGGTCATGTGCAACTCCAACACACCTGACGACCTGCTAATGAGGTCGTTAGCAGGACTCTGGAGAACCTGACTGCACTGACTGCAGCTTGAAGTGAGTTGGACCAGACAGACATCTAAGAGCTGCGGGACATCGGCCCTCCAGGACCAGGATGGCCCACCCCTGGTCTAATATCTGGATTAAAATGTCATTTTATCACGATGTGTAATCCTGCTAACAGCTGGACTATTAATTCAGATTATAATCTGTACATGCTGCTATTGATCTGATTTATTTTACAGTTGAAGAAGAAACTGAAATATATTTAACAAAAAAAAATATTCCTGCTTTACAGAAATAATGTCTTTAAATCTGAAGGAAAAGATGCAAAATTATTTAATCTTTGTATAATGTGAGTTACAGAACAAAAATCAGATTCAAGAATAAAACCGTAGCAGAAAGCAGCCAGGAAACGTCTGAACCAGGTTGACCTTTGACCTCTGTGAGGACTCCAGGCCTGCAGATTCACTCAGATATGATCCAGAATAATTCATTTCACATTACTGACTAATAAATCGATCCGAACAGAAACAGACCCGGTTCTGTTCTGATCAATCAGCTGAGGTGCTCTCCTCATTTCATGAACTCCACACCAGTGAAACCAGTGAGAACAAACCAGTGAAACCAGCTTCACAAACAACCTGTTAATGTAGAAAATGTTTTACTGAACCAGCAGCTTCACTTTGACCTGAAATGTTCAAAATGAGAGAAAATATCTGAAAACATTCTGGAAGAAAAAACTGAACACAGATTTAGAAATAAAACAGGAGATCAGAACATGAGCAACAGCAACCAGCAACCAGCAACAGCAACCAGCAACAGCAACAGCAACCAGCAACAGCAACAGCAACCAGCAACAGCAACCAGCAACCAGCAACAGCAACAGCAACCAGCAAACAGCAACCAGCAACAGCAACCAGCAACAGCAACCAGCAACAGCAACCAGCAACAGCAACCAGCAACTCCTGGTTGCTGCTTCCAGCAACGTGAAACGCTTCATGCTGAGCAGCAACTGTTGATGCCTCAGAGAACAGATTTCACCGACAGCCTGAACGCAGTGAGTGAGGGTGTGTGTGAGTCAGTGAGTGAGGGTGTGTGTGAGTCAGTGTGTGTGTGTCAGTGTGTGTGTCAGTGTGTGAGTGTGTGTGTGTGTGAGTCAGTGTTCCTGCGTAGCATCCAGAGACCTGCTGCCGTCTGACTTCATCCTGATCCTCAGCTGGACGCCGAGCAGAACGACAAAGTTTACAGAAAGTCGATTTCTGAATCATTTCATGAAATAAAAATAAAACTAACCCAGATCAGACTTTATTTAGGATCTATAAAGTTTTATGAAGTAGAAAAAACATTTTTAATCTTCACCTTTATCTAAAGTCTGACTGAAGTTCTAGACGTCCAGCGAACTGAACCAGAACTGAACCGTACCAGATGTTAACTTCCTCAATCAGCTTAGGTCCTCTCCTCTGATTGGTCCTCAATCAACCAATCAGCTCAGGGTCAAAGTGTTGAGGAAGGAATCGTCAGGAGGCTATAAACAGCCAATCAGATACAAAGAAACATTTGATGAGTCAATCATGGATCAATAAAGTTCTTCTTGTGGCACAAATTACACGAGTCAGTCCTGACAGTTTGTTGTGGTTCTGTGTTCATGGAAACTCAAGTTTCCATGAACACAGCGCCGCGTTTTTAAGGCTGATGCATCAATGTGAGATTTACTGAAATATTTCCTGAAAAATGCTGAAAGTGATGCTAACTCCCACCAGCAGGTGGCAGTAAGTTTATTCATGTCCTATTCTTCTGCTGCCTCAGCCTGACCTGATGTCCAGTTACTATCAGCTAATATCCATTATTATTAGTTATTATCAGTTATTATCTGTGATCGATACGGCGAGGAACAAAAAGTCACATTTACTGGCAGAAATAATATCAAATATTACAAATATTTCAGAATTTGCTCCACAAAATCAGAGATTTTAACTGTAAAAGGAAAAAAAGTTAATAAAACAAACAAAAACCCAGTGAATTCTGGAGGATCAGATGATCAGATGTTGAAAATTTTTTAATAGGAATTAATGCAGAGAGTCCTATTAATATTTGAACAGTTTATTAATGGGTTTTATTGATTGTGGTGCCGCCGGCCCTTTAAGAGCGTTCATGTTGTTGAGTGTAATCCTGATTTAATCTGAAGATGAGTTAAAAATAAAAATAAAACTAACCCAGATCAACTCTTCATCAGCTGAATAAAGTCCATCAGTCACTAAAATCCAAAATGAAGCGAGTTCCAGATTACAAACTCAGATTAGGATTATCTGAACAATACCAATTATTACTGCAGGTTTACTGATCAACTGATCAGTGATTTATTGAGTCAGTCTGCAGATATTTCATTTAAGTCTTTTTTGTAAAAGTATGTTAGATTACAGTGTCGTGCAGCAGAAAGTTTCTGACCCGCTCCGATGCTCCTGAACGGCGCCACAGGTCAGATCAGCAGCCGGGCCGGCTGACCTCCATCGGCTGGATCATCAATATGAGCCGCCGGGGCTGATGGGAAAACGTGACAGAGACACCGCTGGCAGCAGACGTCCCATCACAGGGACGGAGACAGACTGTCCTCCGGTGCTGATGCTCCACTGGGAGCTCAGGATTAGGAGACACGACCCAGAAAGACCTTCGTGACCTTCATGACCTCGGCATCACCAGGCAACAGAAACACCAACATGTGAGGTCATTGGTTTACCAGGGGACAGAAAGATTTTCAAAATAAAGGATCAGAACGATCACCTGATAACCAACTGAGCCCACATCAATAAATATGATTCCCTGAACACCTGGAGCTCCACAGACCAGCTGAGCCACCAGCTCTGACCTTTGACCTCATGTGGAGGCAGGTGAGTCACTCTTCATGACTCGCTCTGCGGCTCATGCTGATCATTCTGGCGCTGTCGCCCACCACCGCCATGACTTGGCGAGGCGATCTCACGCCTCCTCAGCAGGTTACATAAAGACGCAGAGGAGCTGGCGAGTGATGTCACTTCCTGTCAGGTGGAAACCTGGAGGCAGAGGAGCCGCCATCAGCTCAGGTTCATCTGCTGATGTCACTTCCTGTCTGATGAGACCAATCAGCTGCTGAGGATCAAACTGATCCAACTGGATGAAGTGAACCAGAACCAGAACTGCAGCACTCCATTATCCAGGCCTGATTTCTCAAACTGTAAAGTTTCAGAGATGTATTTATTCTGATTAACAATCTGCTGTAACCTCTGACCCCTGCTGTAGCCTAATGCTTTGACCCAATGCTTTAAGATGAGGAATCACGTGAGGCGTTCAGGTTCCGGTCCAAATGCAGGAAAATGCATCAGCGCTTCTGTCTGTTGACTTTCTGAAAACATGTCAACGTGACGTCACAAAAATTACCAGGTTTTAGCGAAGAAGAACCGGAAGTGTTGCATTTCTGTCGGATTCTTTCACGACCCCTTCACGGACCGTGGGGCAGCTCACACACAGAAACACAACATGCATTAATCCGTTGGGTCCAACGAGTCAGAAACGATTCCGGACCGGGTCAGAACCGGACCGTGGAAGCGCTCACCATGTTCCCCGCGGCGGGTCGCGGTTCCTCCGCCTTCACTGCGGCCCCCGCACCGACCGACTCCATGGCTCCCCGGGTCCGCAGCAGTGGGCAGGGCGGTGGGCTAACCATCCATCAGAACCGGGACCGGGACCGGGCTGGGAGGACGGAGGCCCGGTTCTCAGCTACACGGACTGCTGGAGCATCCAGGCTGCGGTCTGGTCCGGGTGATGAAGGCGGTGCGTCAGGAGGAGGAGGCAGCAGGCCTGTGCGGCGACCCCTGCTGGCCGAGTTTATAAATGCACCTTTAGCTGTAGCAGCACCGCTAGCTTGATGCTAACTCGGTTTAAAGAGGTTAGCCTTACAGCAGAAACACCCGGAACCAAGGAGACAATTATAGACGAAAAACTCTGAGAATTTAGGAAAAAAATTACTGAGATTATTTTCACAATTTATGAGTTTATTTATTTCGACTTTTGAAATTCAGAAATTTCCTGTTTTTTTCTAAAAAATAAAAAAAGTCTAAGATTAATCTGAATATTAATCTGAGTTTTTCAGCAAACATTTTTTTTTCTATCTGTAAAGATTCTAATACTCAGTCATAGAAACCCATTAAATAAAAACTAAAAATAGATTTTTATAAGTGAAATAAATGCCGAATCTCTAAAATGCAGTCATAAATCTGGACGTTTCTCCCATCCGGATGAAGATAGATCCTGGAGGGAATAATTTATCAGAGGATCTGACAAGTTTTCCTCAATTCTGAGGAAACGTCGGCTCTCTGGGACCATCAGTCATCTCCTCATCATTACTGGAGCAGATCTAAGATTTCTGTAACATCACATCTTGATTCATCGAAACAGGAAACTAGATTATCAGCCCTGAAAATGACTAAAGAAAATCACAGGGAAACACGGTGGCGGCAGCATCATGATGTGGAGCTTTAAGTCTCCAGTCAGTCCGGAACAGAAAAGTTTCTGCATGATTTAGAATTTTCTGGATGAAACTAAAAATAAAACAGGAAGTCAAGATGATGGAGGCTGCCGGACGTCCCAGTGCAGACTGGGAGCTGCAACTGGACCAGCAGGTGGTGACTGGTTTACAGAGCAGCGTTCACTGGTTTATAGTCACATTAGGAATGGAAAATGTTTTAAAGTAGTTTAACTCTGAATTCATCAACTAGCTGGTTAAAGCTGGGCGACAGGTCAAAACTGGTTCTGAACTGGGTTGGATCAGATAACAAACACCAGACGTGTTACCTGACCAGTGGATGTCCTGAATGTTTGTACTGGAACCAGTTTGAGTCCATCTGGATCAGAGTGTTTGGTCATAAAGCTGCAGTTGGACTCCTGCTGGTGTAAGAAACTCCTGCAGCTTTGAAACTTTCACAGAACAAAAACATTTAAATAAATAGTTTATTCAACTTTATGGAAATAGAGAAACAGAAATATGAATAAAAGCATCAAAAAGGATCAACATCCAGAATTTAAATGGTTTATAAATGTTTCTGTTAAATTCAAAATATGTTTTTTCCAAGTAACAAATCAGAAATACAAAGTTCAAAATTTTAAAGATGGTTTTACAGTAAAATAATTGCCCTGTTGTAACAATAAATATATTTCAGGAAGGCACAGGTCAGGTACATTCAAACACATGAAGAAGACAGTCAGGCCGCAGCAAGCTAAATGCTAACCACATATTAGCAGCAAGCTAAATGCTAATCACATATTAGCAGTAAGCTAAATGCTAACCAAACTGATCTTCTCCGTCTGCAGGTCAAAGGTCAGAAAGTTGACAGAACTACAACACGGTGTCAGGCCCGGTGGTGGAGGTATCATGATGTGGGCCATCTGTTCCACAGCAGCTGGAGCTCAGAAACGGCCTAGTCAAAGCCCAGACTTTAAAAGTGGTGAGGACAGAAACCGACAGAGGCAGAAAATCATCTTCAGCTTCAATAAACTGAATATTAATTAAAATGTTTCTGTTAAAGCATCTCCTCTGGTGAAGAATCCAACCCTGAATGAGGCGTCGCCCCCTGCTGGTGGCTCTGAGAAACACACAGACAAAGAGCATGAGCTGAAGGCAGATGATCCTGATGAACACATTAATAAAACTGATACAAATATTAAGAATTCAGACAAAAACAGCATTAATGGAGATAAAAACATAAAAATGTATCAGAAATGCTGTTGAGTCAGAAATCTTTTATTTATTAGTTTATATTACTATATTTAAAATCTGTTTTTTTATTATTAAAAATGTGCTGCAATTATCACCAGCAGGTAAATCTGGTGATGTTTGGCCTTCAGGGGGCGCTACAACAATTAACACACCAAGTTAAAGTATTCGCACCCTGAATAAACGATCCAAAAACAAATCAATGTTTTTATCTTCATTTCAGTGATTTTCTACTTCCTGTTGGTCAGAACTGAGTTTCAGTGAGACTGATGACTGTGGAGGACATGAAGAAGCTGTAAAAGGTTTCAGAAAGAGAGCGAGTGCTGCCACCTTCAGGCTCTGGGCAGGAAGCGCAGGTTGATGGGTCTGGACGGGATCAGAAGAGTTCTGGTTTTAGGCTCAACGAGAGGAGAGCCGACTTCAGGGTGAACGTCGTAGTGCTGCATCAGCTGGAGGACACACAGGAAACACACACAGGAAAACAGATTCATTAAATGAATCAAAAACACACTGGTCTCTTTTCTCCGTGTGTCTCTCCTCCCTCCCTCACCCTGGACAGAGCCAGGTGCATCTCCATCTCTGCCAGCCTCTTGCCCACACAGGCTCTCACTCCGACTCCAAACGGGATGGAGCTGTAGGGATGATGGCGGTAGAAACCGGGTGTGGCTCTGCCGCAATGGCTGCTGGGAGATTCCAGCTTCAGCCAGCGCTGTGGCATGAACTCCTCTGGCGCCTCGAACTCCTCCTCGTCGTGGGACGCAGCGTAGTGACACAGGTGGAACTGAGTCTGCAGGGGGACAGAGAGACAGGATGAGGACAGACAGGATGAGGACAGACAGATGCAGCTCCTCTTACTTGCTTGGGGAACAAGAACTCGTCCACCACCACCTCGTTCTCTGACACCAGCCGTCCGTTTCCATGCACCACCGGATACAAGCTGCAACACACACACACACACACACACACCACACACACACACACACACACACACACACACACACACACACACACACACACACACACACACACACACACACACACACACACACACACACACACACACAGATCAGGACCTTCCTGTCTCTGCAGGCTGTAAGACGCTGAAGCTCAGACTGAAACTTTCTGAACACGGTGATGGTAGCATTATGGCTGTAGCCATGGAAACGCTCAGCGATCAGACGAAGCGCTGAGGACAAGGAACTGAAAAAACTTTGTTTTAAAACTTTATTTCAGTGACTTTATCCTGCAGGCAGGAGAGAAAGAGGCTGGATTAAACTAATTTAAATTCATTTAAATTAGTTTAAATTCTGGTTTTCCGTCTTTAAGCTCAAGATTTTAATTTAAATTTGTTTCCATCTGAATACAAGCCTCCATCTGGAGGATTTTTCTGTTTTTATTAAAACTGAAAACGTGACAGGAGAACATGGATGATTTAGAGCGGGCTTTGACTAGGCCAACAGGAAGGAGGAAAAGGTTCTGTTCATGCTTTGACTAGGCCCTTCTGATCAGAACCAGGTTCTGTTGTGACCCGTCGGGTTTGATGAGGTTCTGTGAAACTAAACGGGTCAGAAAAAGAAAAACCTAAAAGTCTGAGGATGTTTTTACCTTAAAATTATGATTTAGTCTCAAATTTCAGCTCAACTATGACAGAATGTGAAAACAGTCTGAGAAAAACTTTGATGCGAGACAAAATTCTGGAATATTCTGATGATATTCCATGTATTTTCTTTATTTTCCATCACTTCCTGCTTCCTGTCAGGTTGTGGGTGGGGCGTCTCACCGCAGCGTCTCCTTGACGACAGCCCTCAGGTAGGGCATCCTGCCCAGCTGCTCGGTGCTGGGCGGCCGGCGGTCGGGGCAGACGGAGTCCACCTCGGCCTGCAGGCGGTTCTGGGCGGGTCGGTCCCGGGCCAGATGGTACAGAGCCCAAGACAGAGTGTTGGACGTCTGGAGGAGGAAACATTCAGTTATAGATTTATTATTTACAGGTTTGAGCTCTGAAATGATCAGAACCGATCACCTCAGAACCCAGATTAGGAGGATAACCCCAGATAATCAGGTTATTAAACTGCTTATCAAAAATCCACAGAGGAAGAAATTATCAAGAAAAATGTGTCATTTATTGAGAATATTGTCATTATTTCATATTTTATTTGTTCTAAACATTTTTATTCATACCTAGAAAATATTTCATCTGATTTTTATCTGTATTTAATTAGCTTTCATATTTTGAAACATTTTGGTTCATTTAAATTCTAATTTATGAGATTATTGAGATTAGGATTAAATAAGTGATTCATCTGAGGTTTATGAATTCATCACTTTTGCTTTATATTATATAAATAATATAAATATTAAATCAAACCAGGATTTAGTTTGTTACGTTAATCTGGAGATAAAAACTGAGTCAATCTAAAGGAGCAGAAACAAAAAAGTTATTAATAACTAATAAAATGTTATTAATATTAAGTAATAAGTAGCAGCTCCGGTTCATCCGTCTTCATGACGTTTCAGATTTTCTGATCAGAAAAACGCCAACGCAGCAAAAAGTTTCCTGAAGCTCCAGCCGAACCGAAAGTTCAAAGGTCAAACAGGAAATATTAAGATGATCTGCTGATCGTTGCTCCTGCAGAGACTCAGAGGAATGAACTCTTTATTCTGTTCAGGTCTGAACCTGTTCAGGTACGACCTGAATGTTTCAGCTCTGACTCATCCAGAACCGAGCGGCGCCGAGGCACAATGGGTCGGGTCAGGTCTCCGTTATCGATCCGCTTCATCTAAGAACTTCATAAAAACATCTGAAAACAACGACTCGCTGTAAAAACATCTCCAGGTTTCAGAGGAAAAACAAGAAGTGGTTTAACACTTAAAAGAGAAACTAATTATTACATAAAATGTGTTTTTGTGAACTTCCTGTTGGCAGCAGAGGAACAGAAACAGTTTGAAGAAACGACAGAAACATGACAACATTTTCCTGAACAAAACAAAACTATGACTGGAAATGTTAGTTTTACTGTTTTCTGGTCTATTTGTCCCAAAGAGCCTCAATAAAGTTCAGTAAATTGAAATTATATTTAAATGTTACTGTGTGAAACTTATTGATTCACTTCTTTAACTGAGAGGAGAAACGAAACCGATGGGGAAGTTTGCTAAAATAGTTCAACATTTTAATTGTTTTTATAAATCGGTGCATTGAGGCTGGAAGAAAAGAAAAACATGATATTTCAAAGCTTAATCTCTGTTAACCTGAGTTTCTGGTGTTTTGGCTCCAATCAGTGTTTCCATCTAAACATGGCGTCACATCGATGCCTCATGGCGTTCCTCACCGTGTCGACGCCGCCCAGCATCAGCTCCGTCACGCTGATGTAAACCTCGGCTCTGCTTAGCCTATCAGACGACAGCAGTATGTCAGGTACATCCCCTCACCGCCGCCGCCAGGCTGCGCCGCCAGCTCCGCCATCCGCCGGTCCACGAGCTTCTGAGCTGAGGAAACGAAACCGGTTACTGGCACCAGTTACTGGGTCCGGTTCAGTGTTTCGGGAAGTCTAGCCGCTGACCTACCTACGCCGTATAGGTCGTCCCAGGCCTGGACGAAGCGTCTCCAGTAGGGGAGGAGCCTGTGGCTCCATCGCGGCAGCAGCATCACCAGGTCGGACAGCGTCAGCATGTTGTTTACGGCGGTGATGAAGCGCAGCGTGTCGGCAGGGATTTCCTCCTGCAGGCATCCGAGCCGAGTCTCAAACAGGACGGCAGAAATGCCTGCAGGAAGGCAGGTCATCAGCTGATTAGAAGTGAGCACACCCCAACATGAGACACCCCCAAACATGAAGACACACCCCCAAATGAAGACACCCCTGCAGACACACCCCCAAAACATAAGACACACCCCCAAACATGAAGACACACCCCCAAACATGCAGACACACCCCCAAAACATGAAGACACACCCCCAAACATGAAGAACACACCCCCAAACATGCAGACACACCCAACATGCAACACACCCCCAAAACATGAAGACACACCCCCAAACATGAAGACCACCCCCAAACATGCAGACACACCCCCAAACATGCAGACACACCCCCAAAACATTAAGACACACCCCCAAACATGAGACACACCCCAAAACATGCAGACACACCCCCAAAACATAAGACACACCCCAAACATGCAGACCACCCCAAAACATGAAGACACACCCAAGAGCACACCCAAACATGCAGACACACCCCAAACATGAAGACACGCCAAGTACACCCCCAAAACATTAAGACACCCACACTAACACCCCCAAACATAAGACAGAACAGAAGACACGCCCCCAAACATGAAGACACCCCCAAACATAAGACACACCCCAAACATTAAGACAACCCAAAACATGAAGACACGCCACAAACATGAAGACAACCCCAAACATGGAAAAACCCCCAAACATGAAGAAACGCCCCAAACATGAAGACACCCCCAAACATGGAAAAACCCAACAGACGCCCAAACATGAAGACAGGCCAACTAAGCGCCACAAACATGAAGAACCCCCAAACATGAAGACACGCCCAAACATGAAGAAACGCCACAAACATGAAACCCCAAACATGAAGAAACGCCACAAACATGAAGACAACGCCCAAACATGAAGACACGCCCCAACATGGAAAAACGCCCAAACATAAGAAACGCCCAAACATGAAGACACGCCACAAACATGAAGACACGCCCCAAACATGAAGAAACGCCCAAACATGAAGACATGCCCCAAACATGAAGACACACCCCAAACATGAAGACACACCCCAAACATTAAGAACACCCAACATGAAGAAACGCCCAAACATGAAGAAACGCCACAAACATGAAGAAACACCCAAACATGAAGAAACGCCCAAACATGAAGACACGCCACAAACATGAAGAAACGCCCAAACATGAAGACAGGCCACAAACATGAAGAAACGCCCAAACATGAAGACATGCCCCAAACATGAAGACACACCCCAAACATTAAGACACACCCAAACATGAAGAAACGCCCAAACATGAAGAAACGCCACAAACATGAAGAAACGCCCAAACATGAAGACACGCCACAAACATGAGGAAACGCCCAAACATGAAGACAGGCCACAAACATGAAGAAACGCCCAAACATGAAGACATGCCCCAAACATGAAGACACACCCCAAACATGAAGACACACCCCAAACATTAAGACACACCCAAACATGAAGAAACGCCACAAACATGAAGAAACACCCAAACATGAAGAAACGCCCAAACATGAAGACACGCCACAAACATGAAGAAACGCCCAAACATGAAGACAGGCCACAAACATGAAGAAACGCCCAAACATGAAGACATGCCCCAAACATGAAGACACACCACAAACATGAGGAAACGCCCAAACATGAAGAAACGCCCAAACATGAAGAAACGCCACAAACATGAAGAAACACCCAAACATGAAGACAACGCCACAAACATGAAGAAACCCCAAACATGAAGACATGCCCCAAACATGAAGAAACGCCCAAACATGAAGACATGCCCCAAACATGAAGACAGGCCACAAACATGAAGACACGCCCCCAAAACACGAAGACACACCCCCAAAACATCAAGACACAACCCAAACATGAAGACACGCCCCCAAACATCAAGACACGCCCCAAAGATGAAGACACGCCCCAAACATGAAGACACACCCCCAAACATGAAGACATACCCCAAACATGAAGACACAGCCCCATAGTCCACTGAAGGCCACATCTCCAAATCCCTCAATCTGTTAAAGGTCACACAGCTGTTGGAAATCACATCCCCAGCCTGATGCCCCGCCCCCAGACTGATGCCCCGCCCACCTTCAAAGCCAAACTTGTAGAGCTCGGTGGCCATGTCGGGCACGGTGGCGCCGTCAGGGCTGCGGCGCCGCAGCAGCTCCAGCCGGGCCAGCAGGTCGTCCACCACGGACTGGACCACAGGGGCGAAGGCCGACACCTCTTTGGGTCGCAGCATCTTGGGGTTCAGGACGCTGCGGATCCGGTGCCACTCCGGTCCAGGCCTGCAGAACCACAGCGAGACCTGATCAGCAATCAGAGAGTCAGACTGCTGGAAAATCATGAGACTTTAAACGTTTATGAAGACACTTTATGAAAAACCAGACATTTCTATTCAGCCACACGTTGTCATGACAACAGATTAGAGTCATAATTGAGGTATTAATAATCAGCCAGATCTGGTTCTGATCTGGTTCAGCAGATGGACTCTGGACTCACGCCACATGCAGGCCGTACGCCTGCCCCCTCAGCTCCCGGTACTCCTTCCAGTGCGGCAGCTCGACCCGGACCGGGTACCGGCCCTCCTGTTGGATCACCTGGGCGATGAGCCGCGGAGACGCCACGTTCACCAGCTGGATCGGACCGAACCGGGACCGCCACATGGGGCCGTACCGCTGCTTCTGCAGGCACTGAGGGGAGACGGAGGGGTCAGGGTGGCGGAACACACACACACTGTAACACACACAATGTAACACACACTTTAACACACACACACTGTAATGCACACACTGTAACACACACACTGTAACACACACACACTGTAACATACACCGTAACACACACACACTGAAACACACACACTGTAACACACACACACACACACACCGTAACACACACTTTAACACACACTCATCTAGCCAAAAGGTTCTGGAAGCTCAGACTGGTAAACGGATCGTCTCTCAGGATTATTTTGGCTTCAGAAGCTAAATTAAAACATTTTGGATTATTTTATTTAAAGGTTTCTTCTGAAGAAGTTCCAGGAATGTTTCATCTCTGCTGAAGCACAAAATCTAAATATTTTAGTTAAAAAAGGCAAAACATTTAAATTTACAAGTAAAATAAAGAAAATCACTTTTGGTCATATTTTTCATCTTCATTTAAAACTTTTTGGTGTAAAATATTATTTGCATAACAGCAGAGAAATAAATTCATGTTAATAATCACATCTACATCTATAAAATCACATCTATAAAATCACATCTATATAAAATCACATCTATATCTACCCATGTCGATCTGAAAGATGCAGACGAAAGAAAATATTTAGAATATTTCATAATAAAAACAAATAAAAAGGAAATAAACCTCAAGGGGAAAGAGACTCGGAGAGAAAGAGAAATACCTGTAACAGTGTGTGTTACCTGTAGCAGTGTGTGTTTGTTACTTGTAGCAGTGTGTGTGTTATCTGCAGCATGTGTGGTTACTGCAGTGTGTTACTGCAGCAGTGTGTGTGTTATCTGCAGCATGTGTGTGTTATCTGCAGTGTGTGTTATCTGTAGCAGTGTGTGTTTGTTACTTGTACTATGTGTGTGTGTTATCTGCAGCATGTGTGTGTTACCTGCAGTGTGTGTTACCTGCAGCAGTGTGTGTTATCTGTAGCAGTGTGTGTGTTACCTGTAGCAGTGTGTGTGTGTGTGTGTGTGTGTGTGTTATCTGTAGCAGTGTGTGTGTTACCTGTAGCAGTGTTGTGTGGTGTGTGTGTGTGTTATCTGTAGCAGTGCTGTGTGTTACCTGCAGCAGCGTATGTTACCCGCAGCAGTGTGTGGTGTGTGGTGTACCTGCAGCAGTCTGTGTGTTACCTGCAGTAGTGTGTGTGTGTTACCTGCAGCAGTCTGTGTGTTACCTGCAGTAGTGGTGTGTGTTACCTGTAGCAGTGTGTGTGTGTGTGAGTGTGTGTGTTTACCTGCAGCAGTCTGTGTGTTACCTGCAGTAGTGTGTGTGCGTGTGTGTGTTACCTGTAGCGGTGTGTGTGTGTTACTTGCAGCAGTGTGTGTGTGTTACCTGCAGCAGTGTGTGTGTGTGTGTTACCTGCAGCAGTCTTGTGTTTCGTGTGTGTGTGTGTGTGTGTGTGTGTGTGTGTGTGTGTGTGTGTGTGTGTGTGTGTGTGTGTGTGTGTGTGTGTGTTACCTGCAGCAGGTGTCCTCTAGCTCCGTAGCCTCTGATGAACAGCCAGTACAGGGTGGTGAACCAACTGGGCCCCGGAAGCTCCGCGGCGCTCTTCAGCCTCCTCTGCGGCTCTAAGGCCGCCGCTTCGCTCAGGTTCCTCCGGGTCCAGGCCGAGGCTCCGGTTCCGGCTCCGGTTCCGGGCCTCAGCGGCCTCGGTCTCCGGGTGCAGAGCGCTGCGAGGCGGAGAGCCCCGGCTGCAGCCGCCCGGCAGCCGCCCATGGTGCTGCCTGTTTGTCTGATACCTCGATGCTGATGCTTGGCTTTGACACTTTGTGTGGCGCCCCCTGCAGGCGGACGGGATACCGAACAATGACGGTACTGTAGGTCGCTGAGTGGAAACTTTAGTTCATTATGAGATCAGATCAGACCTGATGATCAACTAACATTAAAGAGAACAAAAGATTTATTCACTAATAAATAGAGAAATACTTGATGTTCACAAACTTCGTTCTAATATTTAAACAGTCTCTGTCTATCACGAAGGAAACAGTTTTTCTGTTTAAACTAAATAAAATCCTGCAGTGACTCTTATTTACCAATTGTAATGTCAGCTGACTTTATCTGACTTGATTAAAGTGAAAATTACAACAAAGAAAGATAAACAATACTTCCGGTTAACAATAAGAATAAAATCTGTAGTTTCGATAGTTCACCACCAGAGGGCAGTGAGAACTGATAATCAAACAGAAAACTGGTGAACTTTGTAGTTTTTACTAAATAGTTTCTAATGAAGAGATATATTGACTTAATGCTGTGAATAAAATTATAATTTTACTTGTATATTGGTAGAGATGGAGTTTATTAAAACAATCACACACCACAAAATAATATAATTACTTGGAAATATAAATAATTTCATCCATCCATCCATCCATTTTCCTACACCCTTGTCCCTTAATGGGGTCGGGAGGTGCTGGTGCCCATCTCCAGCTAGCGTTCCGGGCGAGAGGCGGGGTACGCCCTGGACAGGTCGCCAGTCTGTCGCAGGGCAACACAGAGACACACAGGACAAACAACCATGCACACACACACTCACACCTAGGGGCAATTTAGACAGACCAATTAATAAATAATTTCATTTGAAATGGAAATGTAGCAAATGAAAAAAAAATTACAATTTACTTAAGTGAAAATATTAACTGTAATTGTGTATTTTTGAGAGAGAGAGACATATGGACACCCATATGACAAAATTTAATCGATAGAGTGATTTATGACCCTAATCATTAATTGCCCCCCTCCCACCTCACTCCTGTTAATCTAAAAATACATAAGTGCATTCATAAGCATTCCTTTCACACCTGTTAACTAAAAATAAACATTTCCATCTTTAAAGTACAACCCATCCACAAAGGGGAGGCTGGATGGCCCTGGTGCTCAGTGTGCGAACATTAGCGTCTCTCTGCAGATCAATGAGCTCCAGCTGCAAATGGTCTGAGTCACACGGGCTGCTGCCCTCTAGTGGGTAAATGAGGAACAGCACGTAGTGTGTGAGCTGCGCAGGTAGCAATACCTGGCCAATGTAATTCTACATGCGGGCCAGACAGGGGCGGATCTAGAAAAATATTTATGGGGTGGCAAGAGGGTGGCAGGGACTTTTTCAGGGGTGGCAATATATATATATATATATATATATATATATATATATATATATATATATATATATATATATATATATATATATATATATATATATATATATATATATATATATATATATACACAGTCCAGTCACATTAATGTGACCATCTGTCAAAAGCCAGAATAACCACCTTTCGCAGAGCGAACTGCTACGAGACGTGCAGGAAGAGAGTCACTTAGGTCCCTGAAGGTCTTCTCTGGGATGTTGAGCCATGCCGACTCTAATGCCGTGGCCAGCTGCGCTAGATTACGCGGTTGAGGATCCATGGCGCGAACAACTCGATCGAGATGGTCCCACAGATGCTCGATTGGGTTTAAGTCAGGTGAGTTTGCTGGCCAGGGGAGGACGGTAAACTCATCCTGGTGCTCTTCGAACCACGCACGTACACTGGCAGCTGTATGGCACCTCGCATTGTCCTGCTGGAAGATGCCATCATCCTGAGGAAAAACAATGCGCATGTAGGGGTGGACATGGTCCGCAAGGACAGATGCGTACTTGTATTGATCCATCGTGCCTTCCACAATAATCAGTGAACCCAGAGAATGCCAGGAAAACATTCCCCAGACCATAATGCTCCCGCCTCCAGCTTGGACCGTTCCTGCAATGGTTGCAGGGTGGTTCCTTTCAGAGGTTTCACGCCTTATACGCCAACGTCCATCTGTCCGATGGAGCATAAAACGCGATTCATCTGAAAACGCTACCTGTCGCCACTCAGTGGACGTCCAGCTGCTGTACTGGCGTGCAAATTCTAGCCTTCGTCGTCGATGAACACCAGTCAGCATAGGTGCACGAACCAGGCGTCCGCTTCGGAGGCCCAGACGCAGCAATGTTCGCTGAATAGTGGTTTGGGAGACACTTGTGGTAGCCCCTTGGTTCATTTTAGTGGTCAGTTGCTCAACGGTAGCCCGTCTATCTGCCCGAACGCATCTCCGCAACCGTCGTTCGCCTCTGTCATCTATGGCCCGTGGTGCACCACATTTGCCACGTCGTTGATTTTGGACAGTCCCATTTTGCCATGCACGGTACACTTTTACCACGGCGGCACGCGAACAGTTCACAAACTCAGCCGTTTCGGAAATGCTTCCACCCTTGGCCCGAAAGCCAATGATCATGCCCTTTTGGACGTCGGATAAATCGCTTCGTTTCTGCATTACGCCAACGATTGAAATGTTTTCCGAAGCCCACACACACCCTTTATATACGCTCAACTGCACTGTGCTGCCACCTGCCTTCTGTGATTGGTTATTTAACTCTGAAGTGGAAAGTACGTGGTGGTCACATTAATGTGACTGGACTGTGTATATATATATATATATATATATATATATATATATAAACAATACAAAATATTGTTTTTAACTTGCTTTGTTTCAAAATCAGCTTCATGTAGCACTGAGGCTTAAATACAATTTCTTAATGTAGTATAGTTAATTATTTTCACGTCTTTCATACTCCTGCTAATTGATACGCATTACTGATACGCATATCAATTGACACGCATTGTGTCCAGAAAACCATTTTATCCCAATACAGGACAAGGAGAAATCTGTCACAAAAATATTAGTAGCGCCATCATTTGTTATTAGATATATCTATTAAATATGACTTAAAATAAAGATTAGAAAACTGATGTTTGATAAATTCTCCATGATATAAATCTATAAACAGTTTAGTTTCTGTTAGTTCTGTCAAGATACAAGAAAGGGCCAATATCTACTTATATTGGTCAATCGTTTTATTTTAAATATGCTGTAGGAGCCGCAGTTTGACGACTGTTATAAATATCACCATGTTTTGAGAACACAGGAGATTAGCTCAGTTTTTGTCACTTGTTTTTAGGAATTGCAGCAGCTGCAATGAGCCACAATAAAGGAACAATAAAGCTGATAAACAGGTGAAGAACCAAACTAGACTGAATCACTTCTGACTGTTTGCCAAGCCAAATATCCAATTAAAGTTCCACCAAGCCACTACTAAGGCACTGGGGTCAAGTTTCTAGACACGGGCAAAACATGGTTCAATGTTCAAACTTATTAATGGATCTTGGTGGTTTATTTTCCTCTTTCACCAAACAATTACAGAGATAAAAACTTTCATTTGATCTCTGTTTTTTACCACTCTTGCTCTGGTAAAAACCATCGGCTGAAACCCAAATGCCTGCTGGTCCTTCAGGCCCCTGGACTTATAGAAAGTGGACTGACCCACATTACTTCCTGTCTAAATTTAGAAAATAAACAAGAAAATAATTAAATAATTAAATAAATAAATAAATAAAATCAACAATTATCAACCTATATAAACTCTGTAAATAATATAAAAAATAGAAATTTAAGAATAAATTAACAAAATTCAAATGGATAAAGAAATAAAGAAAAAATAGCTCCAACCACTTTTATTCCGCCTTTTCTCGCTCTGTGTGAGTATCGCGGCTTTACGGCGGACAGGTTGCCATGGCAACCGACAAACAACAGCTCAAGGAGCAGATAGAGCAGAAATTACCGATCAGGGGAATCAACACCAAAAAACAAACATTTCCCACACAAAAAAGTATCAAAAACACTAAAACAGAACATTCAGTCTGTTACGCTTAATGTCTATATTGTGATTATTAATAAGTTTCGCCTGAGCACAGCGGCGGTTGATTAGCTGATTTAACCAGCTGCTCTACTGATGACTTGGTGGCGGGTTGACCTGGTTTAGTGCCAACGGAACCAAAACACACCGAACTGCGCAGCTCATGCTAAGGTTATCAAAGTCAATACCAGGCCAGCAACAGTTAGTATAACTGACCCACTGCTCACTTGTTCAATGTTTTCTTTAAATTAAAACTTTTTCCTCACCTGTTGAATATGAAGCCGTTATTACCATCATCTATGGTTGAATTAACTGCTAAACATCGCGTCCGTTGTTCTGATTCTTTGCGTGATTGTAGTATTTTCCTGACCACCGATATTAATGACTCAATTTACAGAAATGTCGCATGTGTGACTTACGATAAATCACATAAAGTCCAGTCCAGTAACATAAACATCCATCAATGCTGCTGGTCTCGCTCTGTTCTTCTCTCGCACTTCCCGCTACTCACCAGTAGGTGTCAGGTTACATTGTGTTGCATTCAATGTTGTCCGGAAAAAAGAGTTTCATGCGCTTAATGTCCGATTTGCCATAACTATTTATTGAATTCATTGTCTAGCTGGGGTGGCAACAGGGGTGGCAAGGCTCTCGTTTGGGGTGGCAGGTTGCCACCCCTGCCACCCCGCTAGATCCGCCCCTGGGGCCAGACGTTATTGATTTTATGACAGAGGCTGCGGGCCGGATGAAATCTGACCAAGGGCCGCATTTGGCCCCCGGGCCGGACTTTGGACATGCCTGGGTTAATCCATTCAGCAGATTTTCACATCTATTCCTAACAGATTCATATATACAAGCAATGTTACTTATTTTCTCTATCTCAGTTTCAACAGTAACTTTCCATCAGATCATCTAAAGCAAGTGATTTAATTTTTTACATCTCAAATAACAGCTAACATGCTGCAACATCCACCTTTGTTCTTCACTCGATTTAATGAGATTTTAGCTTCCAATTCCAAATCTATAGATTTGTCATTTAACCAGGTCACAGAAAATGTTATTACTTTAAAGTTACTTATAAATGATTTCAAATATTCACTGATATTGTCAAAATTTGTCTGAAGAATAAAATGAATAAGTGAAAAAAAGTTCACAGCTGTTTATCTGTACAATATTTACAATTGTTAGGTCAATATAATCCATCACTGTCTGGATCAATGTTATTTTCATAATCAGATGCATTTTGTTCGGTATCATTTCTTTTCAAACTTGATTCACTTACTAATTTTTCCATAAACTAATTACCAAGACATAATGAACTGTAAAAATGAAAGAAAAACTAAAGTTGTTACGTTGAGACATGATGAGATTTGGTTAAGTATAAAACAAGCTTTAATTCTGAAAATGATCAAATGTTACAATTTATTTCACTGTCATTTGTGAATGTTGGCTCCTCATTTTCCCAGTGGAGCCATAAAGGCTGAAAAAGGTCATTTTGGAGAAAGTTTCAAGATCAATAAGAGACAAAAATAAACAGTTTGATAGAAAAACATGAAGGAAAAGCCTCTCAGACTCTGAGCTCAAAGCAAACTGATGCATATTTTATTTAATTTCACATCATGTTTGTGGGAGAAGTCATTTGTTAAATACAATGAAATTCATTTGTTGATGTTTGTTGTGACGTAAACTAACGAGGTAATTAGTCCAAGTCTGTGGTTTATTGAACTGTGATGAGCCACAGCAAAGGTAAAATAACCTGAACAGGTGATCAACTCTAAACTAGTCTACCCGTTTACTGCCAGCTCAGCACACACGTTGCCATGACAACCGGCTGAGCTCTGCATGCCGACTCAGCAGAGATTAAAAACAAAACATTCAGTTGTGATTATTGATTAACTCTCCCTGATCACAGCTGGTTGATGGTCTGATTTAAACTCCTGCTCTGATGCTGATGATGTCACAGAGTCGGACTTTTCTAATGGAAACTGTTGAATCAATAATGACTGAGATTATTATTATTAATATTGGTCAGTCATTAATTTGAACACGTTTTGTTGAATTGTTTTATTCTTTAATAAAGTTACAGATGTTTGTATCTTAGTGAATATCTTGACCAGCGGTCAGTGGAGGACCTGATGGTTTCAGTTTGTCTCCTACTGATGAAATCAACTGGCTGATCACCATCAATGTATCGATCACCTCTACACTAAATGGAGCCCAGTTTGAATTGGATCTTTATTGATCCAAAGAGACAAACAATATTAGACACTAAATGACAGACATGAGAAAATAAACAGGAGGAAAATCTTTGAGGTCAGAGGTCATCATCATGATCCAGTCAGAGTCTCTTTAGACTCAAACTGCTGCAGCTTCAACCTCTGAGGATCAGCAGGACACAGAGACGGTTCTCTACTTTACAGAGATCATCACCTCCACCTGCAGAGAGAAGAAGGACAGAGATCAGATCAGAGAGTGTTTCCAGCCTCTCCAGCAGCAGTCAGTGACGCAGCACATCCAGTAGATGGTTTCCAGGCTGCAGTCAGACTGATCTCAGAGCTGTGACCAAGATGAACCTGATCAGTTGTTTCCTGTTGAACTGAGAGAACAAGCAGATCTGAGATCAGATCTGCTGCCACAGTTTGATGAATGAGGACCACTGTCTCTAGACATGTTGGACGGCTGGACGCTGGAGTCCAGCTGGACGTCCTGGAGACATGGACACAGCGACACAAACACAGGAACACAGCAAGCTGCTGCTCCTCTGATTGGCTGATTGCTGTCTCTGTGTCCAATCAGGAAGCCTGAACCATCTCCTCCCACTGAGAAGCTGCAGCTTTACTGGGAACACTGGAGCTTTGCTTTGATGCTAACTGGGTTTAGTTCAATATGCTGACAGCAGCTGGACTCACTACAAACATTTACTTACTTTAGAGTCTCTACAAGATCCTCCAGCTGATGAACATCTGACTCCTCCAGGTTGTTTCCAAACAGGTCCAGTTCTGTCAGATGGAGGTTGTTGGACTTCAGAGCTGAGGCCAGAAAATCACAGCTGATCTTTGACAACTTGCAGTCCATCAACCTGAATAAAGAATAAAAGATGAGCTGAAGCCAACAGGATGCAGGTGAACCAGTCCAACAGAACCAGTTAAAGATTTTCATGAATATTAAAGCCAACAAGCTGCTGCTTCAATAAAGACCTGCTGACTTCAGAACCAGAACCAGAACCTGGTACTGGGTCATGTGTGTTGGAGGATTTTAGTCAGTAAAATCATTCCAGGTTCTGATCAAATTGTTGAAGCATCATTCATTGGTTATTGATTTGTTCCTGTCAGATTCCAGGAATTCACTTTTCTAGACTGGGTTGAATGACCTTTGACCTGCTTCCCATGAGGGGGATTTATACACACTGGGGGTCGAATGTTGTCCTGTTCTGACCTCAGATCAGCAGGTCCAACTCAGTTACACAGAGGGACTAAATTAAACTCTGGATCCAAGTCCAGGACAAACTCAGAAAATATTTATTAGATCAGAAGATATGAACTTTGATTTGTGATCAATTATATATAATTATTCACAGAAATATCAATAATTATATAATTATAAACCTCAGTCTATCCAGTCTGCAGCCTTCAGTCTGTAGAAAACCACAGAGCTCCTTCACTTCAGAATCTCCAAGGTTGCTCAGGTCCAGTCCTGTCAGATGGGTCGGGTTGGACTTCAGAGCTGAGAACAGAGACGTCCAGTTGGTCTCTGACAAACTGCAGTCCAATCTGAATAAAGAATAAAAGATGAGCTGAAGCCACCAGGATGCAGTTAAAACTGAAATATGAATAAATAAATAATAAAATGTAGAAAATTAATTTCCCTGAATGTAAAAGAAACTTGATGAACTGATTCTAACATCTGATCCAGTCAAACTGGTTTAAAGAGTCCAAACCAGCAGAACCAGAACATTTTATCAAAAAGAAACTCAAAGTTTCAAAAGAAACTCAGTTGTATGTTTTTTCTCTCTCCATGTTTCCTTCCAGCCTCTGTATCAGCTGACTAATCTGTACCTTCATTTATCATCAGATATTTTATGTCTCTAGTTTTTGTTCATTAATCTGTTAATTATGTTTTATTGCTGGTTGTAATTTAACTGCAGCTCATTGCTAAGTGTGACAGATGTAAACGGTTTATTTCAGTCCGTCTAATTCAGTTTTACAACATTAATTACAGCTCAGATTCTGAAAGTTGATCATTTTCTCATTTTGTGGTGATTCAGTTTCTGAACTATCAACTAGGAAATATTGAGTCTTTTCTCTGTCAGATTGATTTGGGTCATTTAGTTCAAGTTCTGAATCCTTCATCAGAGACGCTGCAGAAATGAGAACATTATCATAAAGAACAACCTGATGGTGAAGATGAATCATTTTTAAATCTATTTTCCAGATGAACCACATGAGAATGATTTCAGTAACTGCTGAAGCTTGTTGCACACAAAGCTTTACAAAGGCAAGATCTCATTTCCTGTCCTACAAAATAAAAGCTGAATCAAGTGTTTTAGAGGACGACTGACTTGTAATCTGCTCCATTAGTGGAATTGACACTAAAATGGAAACTCATCACCTGCTTCCATGTTGTTTTGCTTCCTGCCAACATCAAACTCCTGCATGAGCTGCAGCTCCATATGAGCAGGAAGTCAAGTCTCCAGAAAGCTTCCCTGTTTCTAGGAACCATTTTTTTTTTTACTTATTTTTCATTGAACATTTCTGAACACACATAGTGGAGAGGCATCCATACATTCACCTTCATATACAATGATAGACAACTATGTCCATATTTAACTCGATACAAAAATGGCATCTTTCTTATATCTATAGTCGCTCCATTTTTCCCATTTAACAACAAACTTGTCCTCCTGCAATCTCAGTCTGTGTGTGATTTTCTCCATCAAAAAGATCTCGTCCACAATACTCAGCCACTGCTCCACTGCAGGAGGGTCTTGTCTGTACCATAATTTTGTAATTGTCTTTCTTGTTGCTGAAAGTAATATTTTTAACAGATATTCATCATCCTTTTGAATTACCTCGTGTGTGAGGCATCCAAGATATAGTGTTTTACATGAACTGGGTATTCCATATCCCAATATATTTTTCAAAATAAGACAAACATTATGCCAGTATGTGTATAGTTTTTGACAAGACCAGAATATGTGTGTATGGCCTACATCCATCTGGCCACAGAGTCTCCAGCATGGTTGTGAATTGGAAACCATCCTGGTCCTGATCTTTGGTGTTATAAAAAATCTAATCATGTTTTTCCAATTAAATTCCCTCCACACACGAGAGCAGGTGGCCGTGCACTGCATTTTACAAATCTTAAACCATTCCTCCTCGCTTATATGTTCATTCAGTTCCTCTTCCCATTTTTCTTTAATATACATAGTAGATGTATTCCTGCCTGCCATCAGTCCCTGGTACAGTGCTGAGATTACTCGAAATTTATTTCCTTCATAGGCCTTATGATATATCTCTATTATGTTACTTATGTTGGTTTTTATCTCTTTCTCATAATAATCTTTTATTTGTAGATATCTATACTGGTCTTTGTCCTCCAATTCATATTTTTCCTTTAGGCTATTAAAACTCATCAGTTTGCCCTTTTCAGTTAATTTACAAATTGCTGTAGCACCTTTATTTGCCCATTGCTTGAAACCTGTGTCATAAATACCCGGTTTAAACCTCGGATCCCAAGCAAACCAGCTCAAACTCCTTGTTTCTTTCTCTAACTTGTAAATATAAATTATTGTGTTCCATATTTCAATCGTAGTTTTAGTTATTAAATCTAGCTTATTGCTTAGTTTGCCTAAGAGTATTTTATGTGCTATTAAATTTTTAACTTCTATATCTTT
This sequence comes from Poecilia picta, assembly GCA_033032245.1. Classification (NCBI taxonomy): domain Eukaryota; kingdom Metazoa; phylum Chordata; class Actinopteri; order Cyprinodontiformes; family Poeciliidae; genus Poecilia; species Poecilia picta. The sequence goes on along the minus strand of CM065354.1, from coordinate 14,713,398 downwards.
CCTACCCGTTTCCATATTTTTCCATTTTGAAACATAATCATCATTGCACCAACATACCAGGGGTCTAATCTGTGCGGCCCAGAAATATTCTTTTAAGGCTGGTAAACCCAGACCTCCTCTATCTTTTGGGAGCTGAAGTGTTTTATATAGTATGAAGTATGAAGTATTGAGGTTTGGTCTACAATCGACCAACCATTTCATCCATAGTTGGTCGACTTTCTCTGTCCATCTCTGTCAGACTGTGAACCTTTAGTCTGAGCATGTGCAGAACCTCTCCTAACACATCTGGTCCAGATTCATGTGCTGGTTCTGATGTCTGGACCAGAAAACTCATGTCCTGAAGAACCTGCAGCCTGTTGAGCTCAGAGAAAAACTCAGTGGTCTGGATTTTTTAAATGAAGCTGAAGTTGGTTTCTGATTGAAGCTTCTGATAAAGGGCGATTCCACCTAATTATTCACTACAACCAGCATCTTTAATCTGCTCTAGTTAAACATTTAAACACCCAAAACTCTTTAAACCTGGGCTGGATGATTATCTACTAATATAATATTTAAAACTAAGTGTGAGATTAATGGATCTTCAATGAAGGGAGATTTTCATTCTCTCTCTTTTTGCATCTTGACCTTTGACCTGCTTGACCTAAGGGGATTTCTACACACTGGGGGTCGAATCCTGTCCTGTTCTGACCTCAGACCAGCAGGTCCAACTCAGTTACACAGAGGGACTAAATTAAACTCTGGATCCAAGTCCAGGAACAAACTCAGAAAATATTTATTAGAACAGAAGATATGAACTTTGATTTATGATCAATTATATATAATTATTCACTGAAATATCAATAATTATATAATTACAAACCTCAATGTTTCCAATCTGCCGCCTTCAGTCTGTAGAAAACCACAGAGCTCCTTCAGTCCAGAACCTTCCAGGTTGGTTCCGCTCAGGTTCAGTTCCTTCAGATGTGTCGGGTTGGACTTCAGAGCTGAGAACAGAGACGTCCAGCTGGTCTCTAACAACCTGCAGCTCCACAATCTGAATAAAGAATAAAAGATGAGCTGAAGCCAACAGGATGCAGTTAAAACTGAAATATGAACAAATAAATAATAAAATGCAGAAAATTAATTTCCCTGAATGTAAAGAAACTTGATGAACTGATTCTAACATCTGATCCAGTCCAACTGGTTTAAAGAGTCCAAACCAGCAGAACCAGAACATTTTATCAACAAAGAAACTCAAAGTTTTCTATGAGCAGCAGCCTGGATGAGTGAGATATTTCTGCTGGTTCCTGATCATCAGCTGGAGACCTGACTTGGTAACTGGGTCAGAACCACTCAGTTTATTCATTAATGGCTTTGGGTTCTTCTTAAAGCTGCTGAAAGCCAATGGAGGCCATTATTTCCTAAGGAGACGTGACCTGATGAAGCTTCATCACAGAGACGAGGCTCCAACCGACTGACAGCTGTCAGACTGAAGAGGACGTTCCTCTCTGACCCGACCCAACAGAACCACAGCTTCAGGACACAGTGAGGAACCTGCTGCTGCTGCAAACCTCACTGTCATTCAGTTCATCTAGATTTGTTTTTCTACAATCAGTCACTTTTGATTGAACTGGTCAGTGTTTGTGGCTCGACTCTGGAGGATCAACATTTCATTCTGGATGTAAAGATGAGAATCAGAAATAAAACAATCTGAATCTTTAAAACCAAACTGAAACATCTCCATCATTAATTAACTTCATTTGAATTATTTACTATTTAATTATTTACTCATTTTGTTCATCAGTCAAAAACATTTTAAAAACTGAAAAGTTAAATAATCTCAAAGTCTGAAATAAGAAAATAGTTCATTTATAAAGTAAAGTGTTTTAGAGATTTTAATCTGACTTTTAAACAGATTTTAAAATATTAAAATTAAATTATTAATTAAATTAAGGATTAAAGTATTAATTAATGATTTTATTGTATAAATATTGAAAACAAACCCCAGATTCTTCACTTTACTGACTGAACTCTCCAGGATCTCAGACACATTCTTCATATCAGAGTCTCCACCTCTCACTATGTAGATCTGATTTATTTCCAGTTCAGTCAGATCTGGGTTGGACTTCAGAGCTGAGGCCACAACTTCACATTCAGCTTTTTGGATCCTACAGCCACCAAGTCTGTGTTGAGAGAAGAAATAAATTCAGTTCTAATGAAATCAATATGGATCATAAACAGATAAAATATGATATCAGTGATGTCATCATGATGTCATCATCTGATCTTCAGTTTACTGAGTTTGACCCGACAGAGAGTCTGTGCAGTTCCTGACTAAAGTCCAGGTTCTGGTTTGGTCAGGCTTCATGTCCTCAGACCTTCAGCTCAGTCAGATGTTGAAGATCTTCTATCATCTGTGAAGGAAAGTTCAGTTTCTCTGCAGCATCAGAGCCTCAAAGGAGCAGCAGCAGCTGATGAAGAGGCTGACGGAGCTGAATGAAGGAAACTACTGGAGATGATGGAGAGGAGGAGGAACTGCTCACAGCTCTGACTCACACTGACTTGGACTAGACCGTTTGGCTCCTTGAGATCTTCCACCAAGCAGGAAGTGAGTTATAAATGAAGTGAGCAGAGCAGGAAGTCCAGCCTGCTGTGGACCTCTGGCATCTCTGGGTTTGTTTAGCCCATATCTGCTGCTGCAGCATCTAGAATCCTCCTCATCATTAATAGTAGTAGATTCTATAGAACTGGCTCCAGCAGCAGATCATTAAATGCTGCCACAGAGGAAACTGGGAGCAGATCAGACACATGATGCTCCTAGTTGTGTTTCCGTTCATCTGCTGGATTTGATGCTTTAACAAAGTAGGAAGTGGACAGTCGTCAACCTGCTTCAGCTAAAAGCTTCAGATTGTTCTGGTCGTCCTGCAGAGCAGCATCAGAACCAGTCAGGTCTGGTCCTTCAGGTTTGGACTGTCCTCTGTTGGTCTGAGAGGAACTGGGACAAACTGTTGGAAGAGGGACACATGTCTCTGCAGTGTCTGTCCATCGTCTCAGAGGAACAAAGGTTTGGATGTCTGAAGAAATTGTTGCTAAACTCCTAAAGAGCTGAAGAGCAAAACCCCTGGAGGAGACGGAGCGTTTGGGTCCAGCAGCATCTTCATGGTGAAGCAGTGAAAGTTCTCCAGGAACTAAAGAGGCTGGATGTCTAAAGAGGTGAAGCTCATGTCTCTGCAGGTCTTCATGGAGGACAACTAACAGCTTCAACAAAGGCTGCAGGTGAAGAGTTGATGAGGAAAATGGTTCCAGCTCTGGAAGCAGATTCTCAGAGCTTTGGGAGGATCTGACAGAAACTAGGACTTTTTCTGGAACCAGACAACAACCAGCACATTTTGGTCTCAGTTACTACCTCAGAGGAAACTAGTGGGAAGAGGAAATGTTGGTTCACAAAGTTTTGAATTATGTTTCATTGCAACAACAACAATGCTGGGGTTTATTTTAAAGTTTCCATCAAACCTAAACAATTATTTTATAAAAACAGTCAAAGATCCTAAAAGGTGAATTATGGAGCAGCAGCTCAATGAGTGAAGAGGAGTTTAAAGTTTAAAAAGTCTCTCTGGCTGTTTGGATCTTAGAAAAAATAGACATCTTCTAGAGTTCAGGGTTTTCTATTTATTTCAACCTGAAAACTGATAAAAAGTTAAACATTTTAAATGATCAAAATGTCTAAAAACCAGAAGCTGCAGCTGTCCTGGATGAACTGAATGTTTAGATGTTTGAATGGCTGAAATCATCCAGAGGATGAAGGATGTAGTTAAAGGCGAAAAACATCCAGAAAGAAAGAAGAAGAAACAGTAGGAATCATTGTGTGAATCAGCATCACACAATGAAAACACTTGGACTCACCGAGCCTTTCTGCAGTTCCTCACAGCTGGAACCAGTCTCTGTCGTCCTGGTTCTGATGTGTTGTACTTCTCCAGGTCCAACTCATCCAGAACCTCTGACATCTGCAGCATGAAGGCCAGAGCTGAACAGTCAGACTCTGAGAGTTTCTTCCCTGAATCCAGCAGCCGTTGGATCTCCTGATAAAATGAGACGTCGTTCATCTCCACCAGACAGTAGAAGATGTTGATGCTCTGTCATGAGAGATTCTTCAGTGTTCATCATACAGGGTCAGGAGAGTTATAATAAGTGTTCATCTCCTTCAGGTTGGTGATGATTCTCTGGATGGTTTCTGGACGGTTCTCTGTCTGACCCATCAGATCCTCTAAGAGTCTCTGGTTGGACTCCACAGTGAGACCATGAAGGAAGCGGACAAACAGGTCCAGGTGGCCATTTTCACTGCTGAGGGATTTCTCCATGACTTTCTTCATGAAGTCATCTAGAGATGTTTCATTGTTCTCTTCTCCCAGGAACGTCTTGATCACCTCTGAGTTCCTGCTGGTGAAGCAGTGGAGCATGTAGATGGCAGCCAGAAACTCCTGGATGCTCAGATGAACAAAGGAATAGATGGAGATGTCACGCGTTCTCTCTCTTTTTTAAACATCTGAGTGAAAACTCCTGAGAACAACGCAGCATCTGTGATGTCGATGCCACAACGTTTGAGGTCTTTGTCATAGAAGATCAGGTTTCCCTTCAGCAGCTGCTCAAAAGCCAGTTTTCCTAGAGACTCAATCAGCTTCTTGTTCTCTGGACTCCAGATAGATTTTGTCTTTTGTTGTCCATCAAACTTTTTCTTCTTGATTGTGAGTTGAACCAGCAGGAACTCTATGTACATCTCAGTCAGGGTCTTGGGCAGCTCTCCTCCCTCTCTGCTCTCCATCATTTCCTCTAGAACATTAGCAGTGATCCAGCAGAAAACTGGGATGTGACACATGATGTGGAGACTTTTTGATTTCTTGATGTGGGAGATGATCCTGCTGACCTTCTTCATCCTTTCTGAATCTCTTCCTGAAGTACTCCTCCTTCTGGGGGTCATTGAACCCTCTGACCTCTGTTACCATGCCAACAAACTCAGCAGGGATCTGATTGGCTGCTGCAGGTCGTGTGGTTATCCAGAGGAGAGCAGAAGGAAGCAGTTTCCCCCTGATGAGGTTTGTCAGCAGAACATCCACTGAGCTGGACTCTGTAGCATCAGTCAGGACCAGATTATCATCAAAGTCCAGAGGAAGTCGACTCTCATCCAAACCATCAAAGATGAACAGAACCTGGAACTGTTCAAAGTTACTGATTCCTTTGGTTTCAGTAAATAATTTATGAATCAGTCCTAATAAGCTGAACTTTTCTTCTTTCAGCACATTCAGCTCTCTGAAAGTGAATGGAAATATGAAATCAATGTTCTGGTTGGTTCTGCCTTCAGCCCAGTCCAGAGTGAACTTCTGTGTTAAGACTGTTTTCCCAATGCCAGCCACTCCCTTGGTCATCACTGTTCTGATTGGTTGATCACTTCCAGGTGGGACTTTAAAGATGTCTTCTCGTCTGATTGTTGTTTCTTGTTTCCTGGATGCTGTTTCAATCTGTCTGACCTCATGTTCCTGGTTGACCTCTCTAGTTAACCCCTCTGTGATGTGAAGCTCTGTGTAGATCTGGTTCAGGGCGGTTTGATTTCCAGGTTCAGCAACGCCTTCAGAGAGACTCTGGAACTTTATCCTTAAAAACGTTTTAAGGTCAGGCTGATAGAGACCAACAATATCTGAAGAAAGAAAGACAAAAAACAATTTTCAATATTCTAACAAGTAACTGGACTAAAAAAGTGGCCAGTTTGGTTCTTCTTCATAAACATAATTCAATATTTAGAGAAAACTAATGAAAGTCATTCCAACGTCAGTCGACAAAGACTGTAGTCTGTAGTCTAGACTGTCGTCTTCTTTTGTAAACCAACACAACATTCACCATGCAGCCCCACTGAGTGAATTGAAACTCAGTCCCTATCAGACTGTAAAGTTTCTGCAGTATCTAGCAGGTCATATTGGGATGAAGGTTAAAAGCAGAGATTCATGGTTTCATGCTGGTCCAGGATCTGGAGCAGTCAGTCCAGACAGGTGAAGAACCTCTGCCTGTTTTTTACTTTGTGCTCACCCTGATTGGGTGATTTTACCTGAACACTGTCTGGTAATAGTTTATTTCCACAACAACTTTAAGAGCTTCATGACAGTCAGATAAATGATGCTGTCCAACCTTTTGTCATCCATTCATCATCTGAGGGAGACGACCATCAAGATGAGAGACGGTTCAGTTGCTTCGTGCTCAAAATGATAAAACAGTGGGAGAAACTGAAGATGATGTCCTGTACAGAGTTTACAAAGATCCATTTACAGAGAGAAAGTGACATCAGTACATGATGCTTTGACCAAAGAGGAGGGAGTTCAGTGAAGTAACAGTTATTTGGTTGACAATTTGAGAACATAGATGGAGCATCATTTTGCTAAGTGGACATTAAAAGTCTCTCCAACTCCTTAAAGTCACTTTCTATTGAAACATAAAATCCTTTAGTTGCACAATGATTGTTAGGAAAACACAGCTGAGTTTAACTAATGTTACCTTGTATGTCGCTTCTGACCCGTTATTGTTTTCAGAAGTTCAGGGGGGAGAAAGTAGGAGAGTTCAATTTATTTACTTTTTAATATTATTTTTTAATTGTTTGGTTCCCAGGTATTGCACCAGTAGGACCTTTATTGATGTTGCACAAGGCATGTTTCAGTAGCTGCAGCAGCTGGTAAGATGTTTGCTAATATCTGTCCCTCAGTAACATTTATAACATTAAAATACTTTTAACTGTTTTTGTGCTGCATACAAACATAATGTTAACTGTTACTAAGTTGTTTTAAAGACTTTGGGTTTGATTAGAGTGAAACGTTGTTGATTCTAAGAAGTTTGTATGAAACTTTCTCTCCAAAAGGTTTTTAGGAGGTTCTGCCTACATCATGTCCTCTGGCTGCTGTGAGACTCGTTCTCTGGTTCAACATGTCAATTTAACTCAAACTGCTTCATTTCACCTCAAGGTTTGTTTGTCAACTATCAACTTTAAACAGTTTCATCCACATGATCATCAACAAACATTTACAATTAAGATTTAATAATATACATGCTAAAATAATGCAGTCATGAACCTCCAGGGTTACAGTTTTGCAGTTTCTTTAGTTGAAATGAGAAAGAGGAAGAAATCTGAAAGGAAGTTTTTCATTTCTTATATGAGAAAGAAAGCTTGTCCTAATCAAAGCCCGTCCAATATATTCTGTTTTTCACTGTAAAAATGAGAAAGTATCTCAGTTGAGATTAAATACATTATACATATGAATATTTTCATAAGTTTAACAACTTTTGACATGTTTTATTGTCAGTATATTTGAGCCTCGTCTGACTTTATCTAAATTAATACCAAGTTCACTTTTTATTATGATTATTTTTGATAAATGATCAGGATTAATCTGTCAAAATAATCTTTGATCTTCTGTGGTTCCAAAAACCAATAAATGCTGATTTGTTGTTTATTGGAAAACTTTTTCCAACATGTCGACATCAAAGTGTTCAGTCAGACCAAAATCACCTCCTGATGTCCAGGAGCAGCAGAGTTTCCTGCCAGAGGCAAAAAGACCAAGACTCTGGAGTCTCTGAGGTCCTGGAACAACCAAGTACCATCTATCCAAACCTCTTCCACCTTCCTTTATAATCTCTTTGCTCTCCAGTCTCATGAGTGAGCAGCTGTTTTCTGTAGCTGGAGAATTTTATCAAAAAAGTAACAGACTCAATGTCAAAATGTTGGAAAACCTATTTTTAAATGAAGATAAAATCCCAGTCCACCTGCATCCTCATTCTCAACATGTTTGCTGCTTCCAGGCTGCAGGAACTTTTGTTCTGATGGTTCTGACTGGTGTCACCAGCAGGGGCACTGTCCTAGTCAAAACCTCCAGCTGCTCCTTCAGGTCTCCGTCTGTCCTGAACCTCTTCCTCCTGATCCGCTTCCTCTTCCTCACTCATTACATCACATTGACCTTCTGATCGGTCAATCATCACTATTGATCACCACCAATCATCTGATTGGAAGAATCCAACATTTAACCACTGACCTTTGACCTGGAGATGAACCCGTTTCATCACCAGGACGACTCGTTTCCAGATGGAGACTCTGCAGGTGTAGATCCCGCTGTCTCTAACTGAGGGACGTTCCAGAGTCAGACTGAGGTCTCCAGTCTTCAGTGGGTCGACATTCATCCTGGTTCTGTTGGTCAGGTTCTGTTCTTCAGGATCATCAGAACCTTTCTGATACACATGGACCGTCCTGTTCTCTCCGTCCCTCCACTCCACTCTAGCACCTCCAGGCAGGTAGACTTTGGTTCTGCAGGGCAGCAGGACAGACTTCATCCCTGAATCCACCTTCACCTGTGGAGCTGAGAGACAACAGAGGACAAGATGAGCTGGACGGACAGACAGACGAACAAACAGTAGTAGCTGATGAGAGAGAAGTGGAGCAGATGATGATCAGCTGATATCGTCTGAGTTCCTCCTGGACCTGGATGGACCCATCAGGTCAGAGACCATGAAGGTTTTTCTGGTAGAAATGTTTCCTTGTAACTGAGACGTTCAAGTCAGAGAGAAAAATCCTCCATCAGAGTTAAATCACCAAGGCAACATGAGGGGATGTAACTGTTCTGAAGGCAGGACTGAACTGTAGTTTCTAGCTTCTCCACCAGGGGGCGCAGCCAGTACCGTTTTGTTCAGATGTGAAATAATGTTCAGGAATTAGAGCAGATCAGCAGAAGTTGTTTGTAGTTTATGTGTATTTATGTCCATCAGACTGGTAAAATAAGGTCTATTTGTGTTTATTATTATTATTATTTATTTGTGTTTATTAAGAATAATACTTTAGACATTTTCTGTTTGCTCATTTTGCCCAGAAGAAGCTGAGTTTTACTGTAAAATGGTGAATTATATTATGTTTAGTTGCTCTCTTTACTTTATTAAACTTTATTAGTAAATGAAAAATAAGACTGGAGTAACAAGAAGAATGTTTTATTTTATTTTCCAAATATAGCTAAGCTATAAGGACTTATATTAAGACTTAAAAGGCAATATGACTATGTTTGTGGCTTAGAAAATGATTATTGGTGTTCATGGTGGATTGTAAGTTATATTTATCTGATCCTTTGTAGAACCACATAGACCCACATCCATCCACCTAAACCCTGAATCTGCCGATTAAAGAACCAGAGAATCATCACCTCATTTGATTGAGGATCAATGAGGCTTTTAATCGATGAACATTCTGCGATCACCACCTCAGTGATCCAAACCCAATTCTTACGATCTGAATCGTAACTAATTGGTCTTTCGATCCGGATCCAGGTGATTACAGAGTGAATATGGATGATGACCCTCAGTCAGCAGGTTGGGTCCACTGAGTTCTACAGTTCTATACCTCCTAGTTCTACAATCAGAGAATACTAACTATGTAGCAGCCAGTTTATCATTATGGGGAAACATACTGGAAACCTGACTGACCCCTAAATATCTGGAGCAGAATATCAAACCCTGGGGTCAAAGTGCATGACTCTGATCTGATCCCTCGTTTCAGAAACGACTAATTAACAGATATTTGGTTACTTAATATTACTAGGGGTTACTACAGGTTACTATCACCGATGAGGCTGATCATTGATCTCTGCTGATCACCTGGATTGACTGCTAATATTTAGCTTTAGGTATAAATGCTACTATGTGATCTGACAAAATTAAAAAAAATGATCTGGCAATAAATTATATGAATAAATATAAATAATATAAATGGCTCTGATTGTCTAGCTGATCAATTCTAGCTCTGTTTGGCTAGGTGATAAACGCTAGCTGTTATTGGCTATCTAATTGACGCTCTGATTGTCTAGCTTTTCAATGCTGGCTATGATACAGGTTTTTTTCTGGTTGGCTAGCTGATTAATGCTCGCTTTGATTGGCTAGCTGATTTACACGAGCTCTGATTGTCTAGCTGATTAATGCTGGTTCTGTTTTGCTAGCTGATTAATGCTTTTTTTCATTGGCTAGATGAATAACGCTAGCTCTGATTGGCTAGCTGATTAATGCTTTCTGATTGTCTAGCTGATTAATGCTGGTTCTCTTTTGCTAGCCGATTAATCTTGGCTCGAAATGGCTAGCAGGTTAATAGTTGTTCTGATTGGCTAGCTGATTCATGCTCGCTCTTATTGGCTAGCTTATCAAAGCTGGTTCTGATTGACTAGCTTATCAATGCTGGTTCTGATTGGCTAGCTGTTTAACGCTAGCTCTGATTGTCCAGCTGATTAATGCTGGTTTTGTTTTGCTAGCTAATTAGTTTTGGTTCTAACTGGCTATCTGGTTAATAGTTGTTCTGACTGTCTAGCTGATTAATTCTAGCTCTGATTGGATAATTGATAAACGCTAGCTGTTATTGGCTATCTGATTGACGCTCTGATTGTGTAGCTTTTCAATGCCGGCTATGATAAAGGTTTTTTTGGGTTAATTAATGCTCGCTCTGATTGGCTAGCTGATTAACACGAACTCTGATTGGCTAGCTGATTAATGCTGGTTCTGATTGGCTAGCTGATTAATTCGATCTCTGATTGGCTAGTTGATTAATGCTCGCTCTAATTGGCTAGCTGATTAACACTAGCGCTGATTGGCTAGCTGATTAATGTTAGCTCTGATTGGCTAGCTGATTAATGCTGGTTCTGTTTTGCTAGCTGATTAATTTTGGCTCTAACTGGCTAGCTGGTTAATAGTTGTTCTGATTGGCTAGCTGATTAATTCGAGTTCTGATTGGCTAGCTGATTAATGCTCGCTCTAATTGCCTAGATGAATAACACTAGCTCTGATTGGCTAGCTGAGTAATGTTTTAATCAGCTCTGATTGGCTAGCTGATTAATGCTGGTTATGTTTTGCTAGCTGATTAATTTTAGCTCTAACTGGCTAGCTGGTTAATAGTTGTTCTGATTGGCTAGCTGATTAATTCGAGCTCTGATTGGCTAGCTGATTAATGCTCGCTCTAATTGCCTAGATGAATAACGCTAGCTCTGATTGGCTAGCTGATTAATGTTTTTTATGATTGGCTAGATGAATAACGCTAGCTCTGATTGGCTAGCTTATTAATGCTTCTTCTGATTGCCTAGCTGATTAATGCTAGCTCTGATTGGCTAGCTGATTGATGCTTTTTTGATTGGCTTGCTGATTAATGCTAGCTCTGATTGGCTATCTGATTAACACTGGTTCTGATTGGCTAGCTGATTAATGCTGGTTCTGTTTTGCTAGCCGATTAATGTTGGCTTGAAATGGCTAGCAGGTTAATAGTTGTTCTGATTAGCTAGCTGAATCATGCTCACTCTTAATGACTAGCTTATCAAAGTTGGTTCTGATTGGCTAGCTTATCAATGCTAGTTCTGATTGGCTAGCTGATTAATGCTAGCTCTGATTGGCTAGCTGATTAATGCTAGCTATGATAAAAAAATTTTCTGATTGTCTAGCTTAGCGGTTCTCAACGTGGGCGGTACCGCCCCCCAGGGGCCGTTCAGAGGACGGCAGGGAGCGCTGGCGGACATTTTTACAAAAGGGGGGCGCTGGGATGCCTTTGGGGGGGCGTTTGGTTGAAGGTAAACTTTACACCTTAAATGCACAACAATACCAGTTTAGACTTTGAGCAACTTGGTAAAACTGTATTGTGTAACATTAAAACATGCTTGGCTGCAACTGTATAGATGGCAGCTCTTCTTCTATTCAGTGTTTGTAGCTTCTGTTAGCTTCTTGGCGCAGCTCCTCTCCTGCTAGTAGCTTCACCGGCGCATCAGTTCAGCGTTAAACTGGCTGATGACATTGCTGTGATTCACTTTGTCTGGTATTTCTGTACAAATGTTTTGGCAGTTCTGTGATCATGTCAAAGCAGCAACTTATATTAAAAGGTGTTTTAATATAAGTCAAGGCTGCACGCTTCCATGGAAAGACAACAGAAAATCGCTCTTATAAACATGTAATTACTAAAATCACAATACCCTCACTGTTTCTCCCTCTGAAAAATGAGCTCATTTAAATAAAGAAATCCCTCCATGGGTGATACCACGATAGAGAGCGATCATTTTATAGCGTTAACACCGGAGCTGTAAGCGGTCCGGTATGAAACGGGGGTGATAGAACAACACAGAACTATTTCAATAATCAGAATGCAGAAATTGTTTCTGTTGTTTTAAAAGGCTTACGTCAGACTGTCTTTTCCCCATCGACCCCATCCCGACCGCTGCAAACCATAAGGGGTAAAAAAAAAAAAAAAAAAAAAAGAGGCACGCACATCGCGCAAAACTCTGAAACAGGAGAAGTGGGACATAAAACGGAGCAACGAACTAGATGTGAATTATGGCATAAAAACAGAGAATCTGATGCTGAACAGTGAAAAAAATCAACACATGATGTGAAACATGATGATTAGGATTTGGATCAGGTGATGAGTGAAGATTACTGATGGTCAATAAATGTAGCAACAGGAAAGAAACTAAAGTGGACCAATAAACCAAGAGAGGATAATACTAATCAAATGAAACTAAATGGAAATGAATGAAGAACAAAATGCAAGAATAAACTAAGAAACTAAAGTAAATACAGAGGAATAAACTGGTCTGGTGGCGCTGGTTGGTTCTGGTGGTAAAGAGAGATTTTACTGGAAACTCCAACCTGATATTTATCTCCATGAGATCCAACCAGCAGAGCAGATTCTACTTTCTGATGAAACATTCTAAGAGTTGAATACAATATTTTCTCCATAAAACTGAATCTGGAATAAAACGTGTCACTGAATATTCTGAGGATTAATCTGGGGATAAGAGCTAAAGCTGCTCCAGAGAGGGTCAGAGGTCAGACTGTGTTGCCATGGTGATCTATCTGCTCTCATTTGGATCCTCCTTCCTGGTTCTGGACGTCCAGCTTTCAGTTTGTAGTTCAGTCGTCTGGAGTCCAACAGTCACCAAGAACCAGAGATCAGAAAAGATCCAGAGAGCAGAGAGACGCTGCTGGTTCTGGTTCTGGTTAAAGATCCAGAGAGATGCTGCTGACTCTGGTTCTGGTTATGATGTTCCTATTTGCTGCATTTGATCTGAACATGAATGAACAGAAAGATCTGAACAGATGACAAGAGGAACCGTTGACCTCTGACCCCCAGGTAAGGTCACATGATCTCTAACATTCTGGGTCAGAAACATTCAGAGACTCACCTGGCAGGAAATAATCTTTAAAATGATTTAAAAGACCCGCAGAGACGATGAGAACCAGAACCAGCAGAACCAGCAGAGCTGAGGCCCAGGATGGAAACGGTTCTGTGGAAAAACAGAGAAATATTGACCTCAGTCTGACCTTTGACCTTTATCAGCAGCTCTGACCTGATGCTCTGACCTTTCTGTACATATTTCAGAACCACAGTGTGTCTCAGGACGTCCTTGTCTCTGTGGACGGTGCAGACGTAGCGTCCATTGTCTCTGTCTCTGGCGTTCCTCAGGGTCAGGCTCACGTCTCCGGTCATCAGAAAGTCTTTGCTGATCTCTGTTCGGTCTCGGTAAAAACTGTCCTGGTTTCTTTGGTTGCTGCTTGAGTGAACCAACATAAATTCTGGTTCTGACCGGGTCCATTCCACTGATGTGCCATCAGGAAGGTCGGCTGATGTTGTGCAGGGCAGGAGGACAGAATCTGACCCTTTAGTGACCTCGACCTCCTGCTGACCAACTGAGAGGAAATAAAGAACAAAATGAGCAGAAACAGTTTGGATCATTATTCTGGTTTGTCGTCATCATTCAGTTTCTGTCTGCAGGAGAAAAATAATTTATTTAATAATCAACATAAAATCAGAAACTTTGATCCATCAGTGGTTCATGTGACAGTTATTGATGCATCAGAGGGTTTGATCTATACACAGCAGATCTACAAAACCTGCTTTGTAGATCTGTAGATCTACCTGGAGGCTGAAGATGAAAAACACTAATGTTATTGTTATTAGGGAGAATTATTATTTCTGGAGATTCATCCTGTCAGATGGTCACTTTATACAGCTGGTCAATGATCAGCATAAAATAAATAAATAGTGTAAAAAGAGAAGAAGTCATGTTAAAACCTGTTTTATAATATTAATAAATATAAAGTATTTTTAAGAAAGTCATTAATGATGCTGAATATTTATCTCATTCATGTTGTATTTTATTGTCTGAAATTTACACGAATGTGTCATTTCTATAATGAAGTAATTATTTCATTCTACGAAGAAATTATTGTATTAATAATAATTTCAATATAGAAATAATTCATTCATCCATTCTTTAGTTATTCTGGGCCTGATCTCCATGGTTACAGAAACTATGAACAATTATTCATCTTCTCATTTCAATAAATTCATTCATAAAACTTTAAAATAGGAAGTGCTGCGTGTTTATCTGACCTTTGACCTTCAGATGAATCCGTTTCACTGGCCGTTCTTCTCTTCCATCAAAGATGCTGCAGCTGTAATTTCCTCCATCATCCTGCTCAGGTTTCCTCAGAGTCAGGCTGAAGTCTCCAGTATTCAGAGCGTCACGATTCATGGAGGTCCGTCCTCTGAAACGCTGGTTCTGGTTTTTAAGGTTGTCACCGTTTTCTCTCCGTAGATGGACGAGTCAGGACTGAGATCACTGCGAGTCCAGATGAGTAACGGATCTTCAGGTTGAATACCAGAGTAAATGCAGGGCAGCAGGACAGACTCTGCCCCCTCATTGACCTCCACCACTCCACCCAGTGCATGCTGGGAAACTGAGGACACAAGATGAGGGTTTAGTGTAGAAATAATGACCAATTATTCACTAGTGATAAAAGATTTCAGTCTGTCTGCTAAACAGCTCAGAGATACTTAACTCTTATTGGGCAGCAGTGATCTCTGTCCATGTAATATGTAACTCACATTAAGCAATATGTCATAAAGACTGATAAAAGTGCATTAAAATAACATTTAAAAATGTAAAAAATGAAGGACTGAAACCTATGGAAGCACATTTCTGCCATGAAAGAAAAAAAAAAAACCAACCGGAAGTCATAATTTTGACTTTGAAAGTCAAAATTATGACTTCCGGTTGGTTTTATTTTTTACAGCTGCAGCATCTCTGATGGCCGTTCTTCTCTTCCATCAGAGATGCTGCAGCTGTAATTTCCTCCATCATCCTGCTCAGGTTTCCTCAGAGTCAGGCTGAAGTCTCCAGTATTCAGAGCGTCACGATTCATGGAGGTCCGTCCTCTGAAACGCTGGTTCTGGTTTTTAAGGTCGTTAACGTTTTCTTTCAAAGTCATAATTTTGACTTTGAAAGTCAAAATTATGACTTCCTGTTGGTTTTATTTTTTTCTTTCATGGCAGAAATGGGTTTCCATATGAAACAGTTGAAACTCTAAAAAAGCATTAATGTGTTTTTCTAAGAGTCTGTTTGGCAGCCAGTAGGGTGAGAGCTTCAGGTAACCTCAGCCAATAAAGTGAGAGCTTCAGGTAACCTCAGCCAATAGAGTGAGAGCTTCAGGTAACCTCAGCCAATAGAGTGAGAGCTTCAGGTAACCTCAGCCAATAGAGTGAGAGCTCAGTAACTCAGCCAATAGGTAGAGCTCATACCTCAGCCAATAGAGTGAGAGCTTCAGGTAACCTCAGCCAATAGAGTGAGAGCTTCAGGTAACCTCAGCCAATAAAGTGAGAGCTTCAGGTAACCTCAGCCAATAAGTGAGAGCTTCAGGTAACCTCAGCCAATAGAGTGAGAGCTTCAGGTAACCTCAGCCAATAGAGTGAGAGCTTCAGGTAACCTCAGCCAATAGAGTGAGAGCTTCAGGTAACCTCAGCCAATAGAGTGAGAGCTTCAGGTAACCTCAGCCAGTCTGATTAGTTGTCCACTACTAAAAGTCAAAGTCGGTTGTTGTTTTTTTATTTTTTATTTTGTGCATCTCAAGGTTCAATAATTATATTTTAAGCAGTAGCTGTTTTTAATGCTGACTTTGCCTTTATTTATTATTATGAAAGTCTTTTCTGAAAACCCACTGAAGTCGATTCTGTTTCATTTTACTTTGTTCTAAGGAAGATTTGATTCATGTCTTGTTGTAAACTCAGCGCCTTGTGAAAATATTCATCCTCCTTGAACTTTTCAACCTTTTGTCTCTTTTTAGGCTTCAAACATAAAGATCTAACATTTTTATCACTTTGTGAAAAAAACAACAAGTGGGACACAATCGAGACTTGGAACAAAATTTATTGGATATTTTAAAATGTTTTCACAAATAAAAAACTGGAAACTCGGGCCTGCATATTATTGGGCCCCTTTACTGTCAGTACAGCAAACTCAGTGCATCTCTGAATGATCCAGTGTTTCCTAAATGACTGATGGTGATTAATAGAATCCACCTGTGTGTAATCAGGTATAAATCCACTGCTTTGTGTGTAATCAAGTATAATCCACCTGCTCTGTGATCGTCTCAGGGTTTGAGCTGCTTTTCTTCAGCAGGGAAGATGGTTAAACTGATGGGAAGATGGACGGAGCCGAATACGGAACAATTAGACCTGAGACTGAGAGTCATCTTCCAACAAGACAAAGATCCCAAACATGAAGCAAAATTTACAAAGGAATGATTCACAAATAAAGGTATCCAGGTGTTAGAATGGCCTAGTCAAAGTCCAGACCTGAAGCAAAATGAGAATCTGTGGAAAGAGCTGAAAGCTGCTGTTCACAAGCTACGCTCTCCATCCAACCTCACTGAGCTCCAGCTGCTTTAAGGAAGAACAAGCAAAACTGATGGAGACAAAACTAAGAGACTTGCAGCTGCAATCACAGCACAAGGTGGCGCTATAGAGCATAAACACCAGGGGGCAGAATAATACTGCAGGCCACACTTTACAATTTATTTGTTAAAGTTTAAAATATACAATAAATTTAGTTCCATCTCTTGATTGTGTTGCACTTGTTGTTGATTCTTCACAAAATGATAAAAATTTTAGATCTTTGATCGAAGCCTGAAAAGTGACAAAAGGTTGAAAAGTTCAAGGAGGATGAATATTTTCACAAGGCGCTGTGTGTGTATAGTAGAATCATTTAGTCCTTTTTAAATATTTTGTCTTGGTAGTCTTTAATGTGAATACTGTAAAGTTAAATAAATTCAAGTGTTTTAACTGGTTGTAATTAATTTTCCAATATGTTGCCAGGTTGGATTAATCTCCACAGAAAGTGGAAGAGATCTGTTTCACAGGAAAACCTTGCATTACCATTTTGAAAGGCCTGTGGAAATGCCAACATGGTATTTTCACAGGCCTTTCAAAATTACACGATTTTTTATAATAATGCATTTAATTTGATAGAGCCTTTTAAAACACCTAAGGACACTTTACAACATCAAAGACACAAATTAAACAGTAAAGAACTGGCAACAAGACACAAAACCACTAAACAGCTTGAACAGATGAGTTTTGATCTCTGAAGGTCAAAGAGAGTCGATATTATGATGTCAGGAGGAAGAGCGTTCCAGGAAGAGAAGGCTCTTTTCCCCACGGTGCTGAGACAGACAAGAAGCTCACTGAGGATGATGAAGAGGAAGAACAAAGGGAACGTGAATGGGTGGCGATATGGAGACCATCAGATGGATAAGAAGGGGAAAGATTATGAACTGCCTTGAATAGAAACAGGATTTTTAACTGAGTTCAGTGAAGCTGCTGTAAAATTGGAGTGATGTGGTATGTTAGGACTGGCTCAGTCAAAACAAAACGGGAGACCATGCAGGGGTTAAAGTGCATAAAAAAGAATATTAACAAAAACAACAATGGATAGTGGATATCAGTATCAGTGGTGTAATGCAAATGCTTGAATGTGTTGTATGAGTCTATATGGAAGTGTTGAGGTGCCAAAACAAAGACATTCATGACATTTCATGATAAAAACGCATGTTTAGGGGAAAATGAAAAAGAAAATATGTACATTACTTGATGGGTAAGAAAAAGGAAAAACTAAATATATATTTATGCTTTTATTTCTTTAGTCACTTTTGGTCCTCCATAGTGTCACTGGCTGAAATTAAAAACAAGCAGTGAGGTGAATCTGGATCGATTCCCACACACAAAAGAAGAGCACAGTGGCAGCCAGAGCCCAACACAACTTCTGAAGGACCAACATTTCTTCCCTCAACATTTATCTCCAGAAGTCTTTGAGTCATTTGTATGAGCAAAACTGAGGAAGGATCTAACAGGTTATCATTAGCTTAATGAGCTAAAAACAAATGCTGTGCTGACAGTTTTTAATCCACAAAACACCTAAACCCCTCTGCCGCTGGAGCAGAAAATGCTGGGAGGATACAGCATTTTCTGTAATTATTACTGTATTGCTTTTATATATAAAAATAAATATTTCTCAAAGTCTATTGTTACAATCAATCATAGATCCCTTTAAACCCATGCTATTACAGATGTGTATCCTATCAGATGACAGATTCTGTGACATTATTTCAGATATTTGACTGTCAAAATGTTATTGAAGGCATCTCGAATTATTATTCTCACTGGTCCGAATGTTAATCCAGGTATCTTGAACTACCATGAGTGTCACATGACTTGGAAGCTATTGAATTTTTTTTAATATTAATTTTTTTTAAATACTAAATGTAATGGAATCTATGTAATAGAATGAATTACTACTTTTTGTGTCAGTTGGTCACAAAGCAAGTCATCTATTAACATTTGTTTGACGGGAGTGTTTGATTCTGAAATTTGTTGATGGTCCCTAAATGAACCTCCAAGCTTTTGAGTAGGGAGCTGGAGAACGGCTAGCCAACATTAGCGTTCATAAATCGGATCAACCTTCAGCTAAACGTTGCTTTCTCCGCGAAACAAACATCCAATATCCAACTTGAAACTAATTTAAACCCAGATAAACTATTTCCTCATCCGTCTAGCAACCTCTCACCTGCCCAAAGGTTCCACATTTACTACTGAACCACAGCGACACCCAGTGGCAACACCAAGGTACTGAGAATATTTTATGGGTCGTTCAGTCATGCTTTAAATTCTGACTATCATCCATAGATCAGGTTTGTTTTTTATAAAACTGGAGAACCAGAGAAGAACTGGACCCACCAGAACCTGATTCTCCATTAATGGTCAGAACACCATTAAGCAACAGGACATTATGACCACCAACCTGTGAGACCGAGGTAAATTCGGGAGAAATAAAATACAAACTTCAACCACCCAGTCAGCCATCTTGGATTCAAATGAACATGAAAAACTGAAGACAAGAAGGAAAACCAGAACCTTCGACAGCTGCAAACATTTCTCACTGGTTTTTGAGGTTAATTTTTCTGGGAGATCATATCCAGATTACTGGTTTGTTTGGGTCTGAGTGGTTCTGATGCTGACAGAACTACAACCTGATAGAAAATATCAGAACCAGATCAGCTGCTGAACCCAAACCAGAGAAATGAAATCCAGACAGGAAACGGCAAAGTGGAGCCACTGGGTGGATGGAAGAGACCAGAATCCAACAACAAACCAGTGAGATCTACTGGGAGGACTGGAGAGAGACCAGTTGCTGGAACCAAAACCAACGACCAGCTGAGGTCACCAGGGGTCAGTTAGAGAGAAGAACGAACCAGAACCAAGAAGCTCTGAGGCTGATCAGCAACTTCCAGAGAGACTGGAGAGGAAGAGGAGCAGAGAGAGGAAGAGGAGCAGAGAGAGGAAGAGGAGCAGAGAGAGGAACATGATCTTACTGAGCAGGAGGGTCAATATAATCATCATCGTCATCTTCATCTCAGATCAAACAGAGAGGCTGATCATCTCTGACATCAGATCAGTGTTTCTACTGGAACCAGCAGAGGTCTGGTAAACTGGTAAATGGACCTGGGTGGAGCACAGAGAGGAAAATGGATGAACTACAACACAGGGAAACTCGTTTACAACTGTTTTTGTTCTGGTTTTTAGGTTAAGCACCAGAGGAGTCACAGACAGAGTCCCTGCTGCAAATATGCTGATGCTCATCTTGATGTTGTATTTTTGGAATTGGAGCAATTTTAATGTGGTCAAGATCCAAAAAATGTCAGAAATTGCTTTTTACTGAAGTTTCACAAGTTAGATAAATGTTTCACAAATCACAAGCTTGGTTTGATCTATTCTGTTATTAGTAATCAGTAATCTAGGCCAGGTTTGAAGTGTCTATGTGTTGTAGTTTTAAAACTAGAGTAGATTAAAGATGCTGAAGGTAACAAAACATTTGGTGGACTCGCCTTTTAGCCATTTCCTTAATAGGAAGCTGCAATCAGAATCCAACTTCAGCTTCGTGGACTTAAATAAATTTAAATACTAAATTTAGACTAAAAATATAGCTAAAAAAAGAGCTATGATTTAATAAAAATTTGTGTGCCTCATCTACAGTCTAGAAGAACAATTTCACACTGATTTTGAGTCAATACGTCACGTGACTTTGAAGATATTGAAGAAAACATTACATTATTTAATGTTAAAATTACTTAAAATATTGAATACGACTTAAATATTTAATAGAGAATAATGTGTCTCGTGTAACAGCATGAATTAACACGTTTTTGTGTCAGTTGGTAGCAAGACAAGGACATTTATTGACGGTCCCTAAGTGAAACTCCGAGCGCTTGAGGAGGGAGCGGCAGAAAACGGCTGGCCGACATTAGCGTTCATAAATCGGATCAATGTTAAACCAAACGCCAATTACTCCGCGGATAATTGGAGTAATTGGAGAAATATAATATATAAATAATGAAACTAACTTCGCTGCGGTCTTCAGCTGCTGGGACCCCACCCCATGAGAGCCGAGCGACCCAGACCGAGGTGGCCGAGGCCCCGGGAGCCTCGGTGGGCTCATCAGTCAGAAAGGCTCCAGAGAGCCGAGAGAGACCCGGAGGGACCCGGAGCGGCACCTTTACCTCTGTTAACAAGTCAACACGTTATTTCCATCCTCAACTCAAAATGGAGGCTGATCTGAAGAAGGAAACCAAAGTTAGTTTCAGTTTCTATTTGCACAGGAAGTCACGTGACTTCTTCAAAGTTAGCAATTAAAGTTTTATTCATCTGAATAAATATTAACTGTTCAGAAAGATTTTACAGAGTGAAAGAAAACTAGAAGAAAGCTAGAAAACCTTTAGTATTTCTGTTTTAAATGCTGCTCTAGTCAGAGGAGTTTGACTACAGTTCCCATGAGCCTCTACAGGAAGTCACAAAGACTGATGGGAAACGTAGTTTCTCTAAACAGGAGAAACGCCAAAGCGACCTGCTCAGATTTTCCTGCCTTGTTTAGTCAGAAATCTTGTTTAAACAGAAATAGAAAAATTAAAATACAAAAGAAAATAAGATTAAAGTAGTGAAAACCCTAAACTACAGTGAAACAGTGCAGGAAAAAAACTACAGAATCTTATTTACTAATGAAAGACATTAACAGGACAACATAATGATCATCCAGATTCTGACCTCATCACATTATTATCAGGTTTAAAAACAGCAAAGTGGAGCCACTAGTTGGATGGAAGAGACCAGAATCCAACAATAAACCAGTGAGATCTACTGGGAGGACTGGAGAGAGACCAGTTGCTGTAACCAGAACCTCAGGTTCTGATCCAGAACCAACGACCAGCTGAGGTCACCAGAGGTCAGTTAGAGAGAAGAACGGACCAGAACCAAGAAGCTCTGAGGCTGATCAGCAGCTTCCAGAGAGACTGGAGAGGAAGAGGAGCAGAGAGAGGAAGAGGAGCAGAGAGAGGAAGAGGAGCAGAGAGAGGAAGAGGAGCAGAGAGAGGAAGAGGAGCAGAGAGAGGAAGAGGAGCAGAGAGAGGAAGAGGAGCAGAGAGAGGAAGGTGATCTTACCTAGCAGGAGGATCAGAACATTTTTCTGCTGGCGGTTTGTTTTCAAAACGTCTGACTGCAAAACTCGATTGTTGGTCACCTGATTCTGGCCTCCAGATTGTGACCATATGAAGGGAGACGTTCACTTCTTGGGTTTCCCCACTTTCTGTTTCCTACTGACACAAAGAAGCCCCAGTTCTTCAGGTCAGACTGGAACCAGTCCAGAACTGGACCAGAGTCTGACCAGATCTCCAGTCGATTCTGTAAAATGTCATGATGCTGCACTGAGGTCCAACAGAACCAAGAACCTTCATGTTGCTCCACATGTAGATATGAGCAGCTGATATGTTAATTGATAACTTAACAGCTATTTTTATTAGTTTATTCCATTTAATCTTGTTGTTTAATGTTGATATGAAGGAAACTTTCTTTAAACTTTGGGCTCTTTTATCCTGGGGAGGTTTCCAGTCAAGCTAAAACCTGCCGAGTCACAAACAGGTTTTAACTTCTCGTTTTCTGTGAGATGTTCATCAGTTTGTGTCTCTGCTGTGCAGGAATGTTTCCTCGTTCTTCACTGCAATGTTTCCTCGTTGCCTCGGTTTGGGTCGAGGTTAAGCCGTCACACAGTCAGCCTCACATTTAACTCGATAGAGGAGAATAAGTGGCTCTATAGAGGAGATGCACAGTGTCATGTAGCTGTAAATAAGGTCAGCAGCCTCAGTCAGGAGGCCCAGACTTCCCTCTCCCAGCCTCCTGGTCCAGCTCCTCCTGCTGAATCCCAGACATTCCCAGACCAGCAGGGAAACATCATGTCTCCAGTGTCTCCTGTTTTTCCTGGGTCTTCCTGTGGTCCTCCACCTGATGGGACATGAACACCTCAGCAGGACGCTTCACACTTGGCTGGAAACCACCGCAGTGAAAGCTAGAGTGGTCCTGCTGATGAAGCCAACACATCATTCACAAAAAGCAGAGATGTGATCCCTAGAGATTGGAGAGCCTGACCCAGAGTCCCCAGGCTCAGGTTGTTGGTGGGATTGAGGAGGTGTTCAAAGTGTCCTGCCCACCGACCCACAACATCCTGACTCCAGGTCAGCAGCTCGATAGCAGCTCATCATCCCCACTAAACAGTGATGGTGCTGCTTCTCCCTCCTGAGGCACCGGATGGTGGACCAGAGTCCTGGTTTCTCATGTGAATCCTGGTTTCTCATGTGAATCCTGGTTTCTTGTGTGAATCCTGGTTTCACATGTGAATCCTGGTTTCTCATGTGAATCCTGGTTTCTTGTGTGAATCCTGGTTTCAACTGTGAATCTCTGTATGGTTTTCTCGTGTGAATCCTGGTTTCTCATGTGAATCCTGGTTTCTTGTGTGAATCCTGGTTTCTGTGTGAATCCTGGTTTCTTGTGTGAATCCTGGTTTCTTGTGTGAATCCTGGTTTCTTGTGTGAATCCTGGTTTCTCATGTGAATCCTGGTTTCTCATGTGAATCCTGGTTTCTCATATGAATCCTGGTTTCTTGTTGAATCCGGTTCTGTAAGTTTCCCTCCTCATTGCTCCCTGGGTTCCAGAATCCGGTTTCCTCTGTTCCTGTCTCTTGATTATCCTGTTCTCTGTTAATCCTTTTCTAATCCTCAAACTCAGAATCACTTTTCTCCCATAACCTGGTTCTCATGTGATCCGTTCTTGTGTGAATCCTGGTTTCTTGTGTGAATCCTGGTTTCTTGTGTGAATCCTGGTTTCTTGTGTGAATCCTGGTTTCTCATGTGAATCCTGGTTTCTCATATGAATCCTGGTTTCTTGTGTGAATCCTGGTTTCTTGTGTGAATCCTGGTTTCTTGTGTGAATCCTGGTTTCTTGTGTGAATCCTGGTTTCTCATGTGAATCCTGGTTTCTCATATGAATCCTGGTTTCTTGTGTGAATCCTGGTTTCTTGTGTGAATCCTGGTTTCTTGTGTGAATCCTGGTTTCTTGTGTGAATCCTGGTTTCTTGTGTGAATCCTGGTTTCTCATGTGAATCCTGGTTTCTCATGTGAATCCTGGTTTCTCATATGAATCCTGGTTTCTGACTGAAGACCCAACAGCTCAGAGTTTTCCCTCCTCATTTGCTCCCTGCAGGTCCGACTCCAGCGTTTCCTCCCTTCCTGCTCTCCAGAGATTACTCTGTGTCACCCAGACTATCAATCCTTATAATCTAATCCCTCCAAACTCAGAACTCAGCTTTTCCTCCCACACTAACACGCTGCCATTGAACCGAAACCAATCAATCGATTCAATCCTCTGAGAATCTACCTGAAAATCTACCAGAGAATAAATCTTCTTCTTTTCAGCTGAATCCAGTTGAACAAATATTCTCCTCCGGTCCTGAATGAGGAACTAAGTTGTTAATTAGAAAAGTCACAAAATGTGCATCACGTCACTTTGAGCAATAAAAATTATTACTATATTATATATAATCTAATATTATTATTTACAATAAAATCTGTGACATAACAGAGTTGTGCCAACACAAGAAGGAACATGAATATATGATCCTTGATCATCAAAACCATGAAAAATATAAACGTTAATAAACATATTTATTAGTGAAAACTTTAGCCAGCTAAAACCAGAACATCAAGTTGGATTAAAGTACATCAATAAGAACAATTAAGTAAAAAGGTTATTAAATTTTTCCATTTTTTTAATTAAAATTAGACAACTGTGATAAACATTATTTTATAATGATTTTTTTTTACAAAAGAATATCTCTCTCCCGACCTTGTTGTCACAATCTGTACTTAGATTAAGTTTAATGAGGAATTAGGTTAATAATAAAACTATAACTGATTATATGAGTTTGAGGTTGTTTTGTGCAGAACTTAAATGGAAGTAGCCAATTTTGTTTTTTGATGAAACTACAGAACATTTCTGATGTAATCCTACCAAAAAGTTCAGGCACAAACCACCGTGCCAACCAAGAACCCAACAACTCAAATTTCTACAAATACCTCAAGGTGGTTTTCACATAAAATAATAAAAAACATGCTTAACACTTTTGGGTTTTAAAACGGTGCATTTATAAAACTAGCAAAAATTCATTTTCTCTCAGTTTTTTTATATTTTTATGTCTCCTTTGTCCAAAAAGCTTTATTTTTTTGAAAGACAAAAATTCACAAACCAAAACAAAAAACCCTCTAAAGTAGAAAATGTTTTGATGTGGGTGTTTAGCAGTGACGACGTAGAAAATTAATAACATTGATTTTTATGCATTAATATTTTTGGAGTAATGAAAGATAAAAGCAAAAACCAACACTTTTAACTCTCGTGACCCAACATGGTACATCTTTTCAAGCGGTTTTGTCATGTAAAGCACTTTGAACTCCCTTGTTGCTGCTACATACATAAACTTGTCTTCTTGTCCATTCAGTCTAAAGCTGATTCTGACCATCCAGAAGACCTGGAGTCAAGATATGAGGAGAAAAGTGTGGAAGAGCCTTTTCATGTGTGGAAGACCACAGGATCTTTATTAAATCTCCATGGCGATTTCCCATCTGCCATTGCTTCCTCTAAAGAATATAGCTATAGACTTCATCCAGTGAATAACAATCTGAGTATTTTAGAGTTTCTTCAATCATACAGACCATAAGTTAAACAACATCTACTTAGAAATTTTGATTTATATGACTAGATAGAAATGTAGCAGCTGATAGAAACCTTTACAATTAAAAATAATAAAATTTTAATTTTGAGAATGAACTTTAGACATTAATAAAAACATTTTATTAGTAAACTTCAACCAGCTGGAATCAGAGCAGCTATCAGAATAAAACCACCTAAATAATAACAATAAAATAATCTATGAAGCTTTTAAAAATATTTCACCACGCAGTGTTGAAAAGAATAAATATTGTCGGATTATTTTTTCGACAGAAACTCTCTACTGCCATCCTGTGGTCAGAGCCTGTAGTTACACACTTCCGAATTGTTTAATGATGAATTAGATTAATGGTTAATCTATAAGCGATACTTGTTTAGCAAAGGACAAAATAATAATTAAAAAAAACAATTAAACTTTTTTAAAAATAAATAAATAAATAAAATAAACCAAAGATCATTTTCATACCAGAATGTCTCTTTACCGCCCTCATGTGGTCGCAGTCGATAATGGCCCAGATAGAAAGAGAATGAGTTACATCACCGACATTGAGAAGAATGACGGATCAATCAATTAATCAATCAAATTTAATTTGTATAGCACATTCAGCAGCAAGGCATTTCAAAGTGCTTTACATCACTAAAATAAAAACAACATGTGACATTGAATAAACAGTGAGAAAGAGATTTTAAAAAAACAGCGAGAAAGAGAAATAAAAAGAGGTTAAAAAGTAAAAATAAAAACTTTAACATTTAAAACTTTTTAGTCAAACCGCCATTTGACGGATGGAAAAAAAGACAAATGTGGGCACAAATTTAAGAAATTATTTAACACACAAACTTCTTGTTCCTGTATAGAAACAAGAAGTTGTGATAGAAATTTAAAATGCATTTCTATCAATAATAAATAATTTTATTTTACATAAGTTCTAAATGAATCAAACTGATGAATGCAGAATGCAGCGTCATTCTTTAGTCACTGCTGCTTTCGTCACGGCGTGAGACGGAAACGTCATCACTGTGCGCCGCAGCCCGGCTGGAATCAGCGTGTCGCCGTAAATAAAGCCATCAGAAGCGGCTGATGGTGTCTCGGTGAAATATGTCGGTGTTTCATGATGAGGTGGAGATTGAGGACTTTGAGTTTGACGAGGAGACGGAGGCCTATTACTTCCCTTGTCCCTGTGGAGACCGTTTCTGTATAACCAAGGTGAGCCAAACTCCATATACAACCTGCTGATTTTAACATTAACTGACCTGCAGGACACAAACACTGACCTGCTCACAGAAATATGGCATATTATTGTTAAGTAAACTGTTCGGCTTGATTCGGCTTCAGCTATTGAAACATTTCTCCACTTATGTGGAAGTTATGTTATTATTTTTGCTTTAAGTTATTGTTATAAAACCTTTTTAGCCGAATTTGAAATGAATCCTCTTATTTTAGTTCATTTTCCACGTTAATTATTTCTGTTCTTTACATCCCATTGAACATCTCATCCTCCTCTATACCTCATGCTGGATCCATCTATGTTGTGGCATTTATTGTAATATGTTGACCTTTGACCTGCTGGTTGATGTTGAGACCCTGTTTTGTTTTTAAAGGAGGACCTGGAGAACGGAGAGGAGGAGGCCACATGTCCCAGCTGCTCGCTCATCGTTAAAGTCATCTATGATAAGGTAGCTGACTGGAACAAACTCGACCTTTGACCTTTCCAGGGGGAGGTTATGACAGATACTCTGAGCTGAAGTCAGTGGTGAAATCTGGAGCAGATAACTGAACCCAGACTTCCTGAGGAAACTCAAGAATTTGCTGAACTTCGTTTCTGTTCTGAAATGTTTTTTGTTCTTCAGGAACTTTTCATGTGTGGAGAAACCGTTGAAGCTCCATCAGAACCTAAACTGCAGCGAGTTCAGACCTGAACCAGAACCGGGACTCGACTCAAACAAGCGCCAAGTGTAAACCTCACCCTCCATGTCTGCTGCTAACATGGAACATGTGTTCATGTTCCACGGGAAACGCCAGACCCTCTGAGAACATGAAGAGTTTCTCCAGGATCCCTGAACCCGTTTGTTCAGACCAGAACTGTGTCATGTTGACACCGAGTGCTGCATTAGACAGCAGACAGATAAAATACTTTATCTTTAAATAATTGTAGTTAATGTGTTTCTGCTCCACTGGGGTCGATATTTACACTTTCTAAACTTGTTGGGAGTTTTTCTGCTCTTCCAGCTTCAATTCGCTTTCTTGAACTTTGTAGATAAAATTTCCTCATATTTAAAAGCGAATCGTGTCGAATTTAGAGCTTCAGGATCACTTATAGAAGTGAAGATTTATCTTTCATTTGAAAATGAGAAAATAATGGAAGCAGAAACAAGATAAAAAACGCAGAAGTGCAAAAAACAAACAGTCCTTAAAAGCATCACGTGGACCCAGAATCTACCTGTCTGGTTACAGGATGTCTCCCTCTTGTGGAGGAACCTTGAACTGCAGCATGAATTTATCAGAGGAAAGTGACATTCCTGCAACTTCAGCATCAAAATATATCGGAGAGTGTATGAAATGGACTAAATTATAATAAAAGTCATTTTTAATGGTTAAGTAGCTCTAATTTGCAGCTGAGCTGAATTTCTGACTAAAAGTCATTTATCTAGTTTCTGATCATAATACTCAGATCTTTGTTTTGTTTTAAAGTTCTGGTTCTCCAGACCAGCTCATCTGCAGAACCTCTTAGCTTTACATTTCCTCTGGGTTTGAACAAAATGAATTTTTACGTGAAAACCTTTAAGTTGATTTATTATTCAGAATCCATATTTTGCATCTTCTTTGTGTTTAAAGTGACGGAGCTTTAAAACATCCTGAAACTCGTTTCTGTCAGGATGATTTTAACCTTCAAACGTTGAAATATCCTGACAGGTTTCGTCTCGTCTTCAGGTGAAAACATGAATAATTAGAGGAAATGAGGAAACAGATGGAAACGTTTGAGACGATTAAACCAGACCAACAGGAAACAGTTCAGCACTGAACAGTTCAGAACTGAACAGTTCCTTTGGTTCATTTTTGGTTCAAATGGAGATAAAACCCAGTAAATGTTTGTGTTCGTTAACAGATCAGATTATTTAGTTTTAAAGTTGAATTTAATGACCGTACTTTGACTAGGCCACTGACCTGTTTTTAAAGAAACGGAACAAAAGACAAACACGTTTTTCCTTTTGCTTGCAAATAACTCATATAATAAATACAGTTATTTACATGGAGCCATAAATATGAAATCCCTGGCAGCGTCTCATTGGCTGAACCCTCGGCGTGTTGCAGCGTCTCATTGGCTACATCTGCTCCTCCTTGTTGATGATGTTCTTTAGCAGCGTGACCAGCGGTTTCTGCCTCCCCTCCTCCCAGCTCTTCATGAATCCTCCGTAGCGTTTCCCCGCCGGCGGCCCGCTCCAGCGGAAGTGTTTCATCTTGTAGGATCCGTCCTTCTTCTCCTGCAGCAGCTGCTCCTCCTCCTCCTCCTCTTCGTCGCTGCGCCTCCTCATCTCGGCGGGAAACGCCTCGGCCGACTCCTCCTGCACGCCGTTGGACGTGTAGACCTTGACGGGGCGGCGTTTGCGGCCGACCGGCTTCCCCCAGCGGAAATGCTCCATGGAGTAGGAGCGCTTGGCCTGCGGGGCGGCGGAGTCGGGGGGCGGCGACAGGTGGGCGTCACCTGGGACCAGGGGCGTCTCGGCCGTCAGGTCGGAGCGGCAGGCGTGGAGACAGTCCTACCAACCCACAGGGTCAGATTTACTGACTTTATCCAACTAAACCTTGATACTGATCTAAAGTTATATTACAGTAACTACAAAATAAAATTAAACTTTTAATATTAATAAACATTTAACTGGACCTCATCTGAAATATTGAGTCTGGTCAATACAGATCAATAATAATATGGCAACCGCACAGCATTCTGGGGGATGTAGGCAGAGTAATCAAAAAACAATAAAATAAAATTTAAAAAGATTTTTTTACCAAAGATTAATAAAAAAAGATTAAACTTGGGAACTGGGAAATGTCAACAATGGGACAATGATCATCTGTTAAACTTTATGGAACTACATTGTTCTCAACAATCTAGATTAGGTATTATAAGCAAAACTCATTTTTCAATTATTATTTTTTATTTTGTTTTTCAGAAAAAATCATATAAAATCAAAAATAAGCCACTTTTTTCACACTAATGCATCATTTTGAGTTTATGGTGATGCTACCTCCCACCTGCAGGTGGCAGCATTTATTTTACTCCTCTGCTGCCTCATTTACCATCATAAATTTGGAGGAACGGATCAGATTATTTTATTTTAATACTATTTTAACTTTGACTTATTGAAAACAAATGAATATTGATCAATATTTAACAGTTCAAAGTGATTCTGCTGTTAGTTTAGATTAAATAATGTTGTAAATATGTTCCTGGATGGTTTAATATTCATGGATCATTTTACCATCATGCTGCTCTCGCTGTTCAGATCCTGGCAGCTCAGACTCTCCCAGCATTGGCTGGCTGCTCCTCTGGCTCCGCCCACAACCACCACGGCCACCAATAGCCATGCAGGACTCATGATCCTGTCCACCAATCAGAAACCAGAACATTTCGTCTCATTTTTATCCACTTTGTGTTACAAAATGAGATGAATATTAAACAGAAATAAAACACTGAACATTTTATAACTGTAATTAATAATTTAGCTGATATCATTAATTAAAATAAAACATTTCAGGTGAGATTTTTTAAAAAGTTAATTTTAAGGTTTTAGCTAAAAACTAACTTTTCTGTTTTATTGAATCAAAACATTTTAATTTCTGATGAACAGAGTGAAAGATTAAAACTCACTGCAGTTTGATGTTTCTTCTTCTGCTGCTTATTGCTGGTGGATTCTGGGAGGTGAAGACTTCTTCTTCTTCTTGGTTGCTCCTGTTCTCTGCAGCTCAGAGCGGCTCGTTTATATCCTGCCTGTCAAGGACACACACACACACACACACACACACACACACACACACACAACACACACACACACACACACACACACACACAGAGCGTAGCGTCATTCATGGTGGTCAAACACACACACTACCGATCAATGCAGCATCTTCCTCTCTCCTCTTCCTCCCATCACAAAAACATTTTTCCCTCTCAGTTTTTATTTCTTTATTCTTAAATGTCTGATGATGTTTTTCCATTTTCAGGGCTTAATAATAATCTAAGCATATCATGTGTGAAAGGCCACAGGCCGGTTTGTCGGATTAGCGCCCAGGTGTGATGCGGTAACCGCGGCAGGCTGGGATTCAAACCAGCAGCTGCTGCTTTTGTTCTTCCTCAGCGGCGCTAATCACCGATTAGCTGATTTTTCAGGACGTTCAGCTGCTCTTCACTCAGCAGGTTTTCCATCAAAGACTTTAATAAAAACACCAGGAGTCTCATCATAACATTCACAGTTCATGAGCCAAGGAAACGCTCTGCTAATTCGCTAACTATTAGCTTAGCACTGCAGCGTTTTACTGACCTGGAAGCATTTAGCTTCCTGTAATGACTTGACTGGTTTCTAAACTTTCTCAATGAATAAAGGTTTATCAACACTTAAGATTCAACAACTAATCAGATTTATCAGTTATTAAAACAATCGCCCACTAATTTAGTAATCAATTAATCGTTACCTGGACTCTGAAAAATAATCTGAACTTTCACCTTTTAATCCCTTAAATCCAATATTTAGCTGATATTTTACTGCTACTGGTAAACCAGTTGTTTGCACTGAATTAGCATCAAAGTTAGCATGTGGCGACAGTGGGAGGGAATAACTGGCCTTAAACAGGAGGAGCTTCCAGCTGACCAGAGCTGCTGTGAGCGCCACCATGAGGAGAGAAGGAGAAGTTTCTATAAAAGATGAGGGAAACATTTTAAAGAAACCAGATGGTTAAACTTCTCACTTCCTTTATTTATTCATTTTCCTCCAGTTTGAATCTAAATAATACTCTAAATAATTTTACAGAATAATTTGCATCCAGTCAACTTTTCTGTGGATGTAAAATGAATATTCAGAAGCTGAAACGCCGACGCGGTAGCGGCTAGCTCTTAGCATACCAGCCAATCAGGAACGCCTTTAATTTTTGTTGCTGCCGATTGGCTGACCCCCAAACAGGGAATCTGAGGAAGGCTGTTAGCTTTAGCATTAGCATTAGCTGCTCTCATTAGCAGACCTGAGGAGATATTTGGAGTCTGAAGCGATAAATCAGCAGCTGCTGAGATTTCAGAGCAAAACTTCTAAAATATTCAGAATTTAACATTAAAATCCCAGTTCAGACAAAACATCTGGAATTAATCTGATTTATTCATTATCAGGTCTGAATTTCCTCCAGCAGCAGAACGTTTTCCTAATGCAGATCTCTGATCTTTATTTGTTTTTATGAAACAGAAATTCAGTTTTTGTTTTTCTGAACGTTTGAAGTTTCGCTACTTAAAGTCGTTCAGACGGAGAATCATTAATGGACGGATGGATGTAGAACCCATTAGGGCCTCAGCCTTGAACATTCAGTCCATTAGAGAGAGAGAGAGACACACACACACACACACACACTGATGTCCTGGAAAGAAAAAAACAAAACAGGAAGCAATGAAGTCAGAGCAGAAAAACTTTTCCTGTTTTTAACTTTAGTTTTCTTACCATTTTAACTCACATATTAAATTTTTTCCACTTCCTGATTCTGAGGAAAATTCTGAGTTTTATTAATTGTTAAAGATAAAATTCAACTTTAACTCACTTTATTCTTTATTTAAAGGATTTTAAATTAATTATGTTAGCAATGTTGATAATTGATCTAAAACATCCAAACAACATAATTTATGAGATTTGGTTGTGAGGCTGAAGCAATTATTTTTTTTAAATCATATTTTATATAAAATGTTTCCAGATGTTCAACAAACTGAACATCAACAGCTGTTAGATTTTTGGTTTTATTTTCTGATTTTATTCCCAACAATAGAAATAAATATTAGAGATAATTAATCTTCAAATGTTTCAAACCAACAGAGTTCAGGTCATAAACTCTGTAAATACTGAAGTCTCTTACATTTGTTATCTTTTAATAAAATGAAGTATCAACGGCGCAGTACCGCAGGACTCCAGCAGGTGGCAGCAGCGCACTGAGCGCTCAGCTTCCTGTCAACCTGAAGCTGAAGTTTCAGGAAAACTCCAAACATTTATATTGTAAAAACCATAGACATGATATAAGAGCAGACCCCGCATTGGCTGCTCCGGCGCAGGAAATACGGCGGCCATCTTGGAGCGGTGGTCCCTCCTACTTTGCCAATCAAAACAACAGAGATATTGTTGTTCAGATCGATGGATTATTGATGTCAGGCTCCACAAACAACATTTCACAAGACAGACATATATATATCAGTAGGAGCTATTCTTCCCATTGTTTTGTTAAATCTTAGAATTTAAATTGTTTAGTTTATTCTTAGCATTTGTTTTTTTCCTAGTTGATTTATCATTAGAATTTTTATTTTATTTGTTGTTTAGAATAAGTTTTTTGTTTAGTAATTCACTTAATTAGTTAATTAATTTCAGATTGGAATGTGGGTATTTCACGGTATAAGTAGGTGGGTCTTAAGTAGCTTATTATGCATGTGGTGGTCACAAGGTTTTTTACCAGCTAATCAGTCACATCGGTTTTCATTTTGTCAGTCAGTGAACAGGTACAGGAGTGGGAGCAGAAACCTGTAACCTTTTGCCTGATCTGCAAATAAAACCAAAGAACCATATTTTGACTTTTGATTTCTTTTTGCTGCATAAACAAGAATCCATGTGCATCAGGTGACTATTTGAGTTTGATTCACCTTTTGTTTTGATCACCTTTGAGTTTTGAGTTTTTTGATTTTAAGTTTTTTGGACAAATGGTCACTACAATACCAGTATATGTGTGTATATATATATGGCTGTGTGTGTAATTTATTATAATACATATTTATGTAACTATACAAACACAAATAAATAATGATTAATTAATAATGGCACAAATAAATAATGATTAATACTGAATAATATATATTGGATGCATGTTTATATGTATGTATATATACATATATTTTTTTAATGAAATTTGTGCAAATTAATTTGTATTTAAGTGTAATTCTATAAAACAAATTAGATGTTGATTGACAGTTGTGGAGTGAAATATTTGTCTTGATCTTTGTTTACAATCTAAGAATTTTTTTAATATAGGCTATATATATATATATATATATATATATATATATATATATATATGCATCCAATATATATTATTCAGTATTAATCATTATTTATTTGTGATTGTATAGTTGTATAACTATATATTATTGTAATAAATTATACACACAGCCGTTCACAATAAATTATTCACGGCTGTGTGCTTTGTAATAAGCTCATCATACATGATATCAGAATATTCCATTCCTATTTTATTGTTATAGCCACTAATCATATTTAAATATGCTGAACTATGTATTAAAAACATACTTAAATAATATAATTGTTTATAAATGTAACTTAGATGTTTGAATATAGTTCCCAGTAACAAAAAAAGCGTGTTATGATCGATTAAATGCGCTGATATGTCATTTTGCTGCTAAACACATAATGGTGAGTGGAGTGGTGGACCGATCCAAGATGGCCGCCCTAAATCTCCTCAGCGACAATGAGGCGCATGAGGCGTCTATCCTTATGTCTACGGTAAAAACTGTTTATGATCAATTAAACTGTTTATGATCAATTAAACCTGCAGTTCCTCACCGTCACCAGCAGGAGGCGCTGTTTCCCTTCAGGACTTGATCAATACTCTTCCTGCTGTGGCTGACGTCACTTTGCGGCAAACATTTTAATTCATATTTTAATTTTCTTTTCTTCTTATGTTTGTTTACAATGTCAATGTTTCAAAGATTGCTAATAAAATAAAACAAAAATTAAAAAATAAAGTTTCTATGATGCAATTCCTTTGTGTGGCCGCCAGAGGGCGCTCTGACCACAGAAATTAACAAATGGAATAAAAATGATCTTTTTTTTAAGTAAACAAATTTTTCTGAACATTATAGAAACTTCACATGCAGATATGAATTATTAATTAATGACATATTGCTAAGTGAACCAGAATTTTTACTAAAATATTATTTTATCAGCTGGATAATAAATATTAAATCATTTAACACATAAATAAAATACAGAAAATAAATATAAACCTTCCAACTCAGTTAAAATGAATAATAATAAATAAATGTAACATAATTTCCTGCATTTTATCCTCCAGATTGATCCCAGACCATAATTATTCATACCCCGCTCTGATGGATTTATAATGAAATTCAAGAAATCAGAAGGGGAAAGAAATGAAAGCGAAGGTGTGTGTGTGTGTGTGTGTGTGTGTGTGTGTGTGTTGTGTGTGTGTGTGTGTGTGTGTGTGTGTGTTTCCACCTCACTGAGCCGTTGACCCAGTTCATGACTGAAGTCCCTGAGGATCAGCCTGTCAGTGGGCGGAGCCTCAGGAGGTCACATGACCCAGATCAGGACTTTGATTAGACCAGATTAGACGATCTGTGGAATCAAATTAGAATCAGGTTTTATTATTATTAATAAATGATCTCTAATATTTACATTTAAATCAGTTTGCAAATAGCAGGAAATGTTAGAAATATTTTGAACCAGATTATGATTTTATTTATCATTTATTTAATCTTCTTTTGGAATTATTAAAATATATTTAATTTTAATTTATTGTTTTACCAAAAATTCATATTAAATAAGCTGAACATTTTTATTATTGTTTCTTATGTCACTTTTGATGCTGATCAATAAGTTCCAATGATGATCTGCAGCTTTCAGGTTAAAGACCAGAGAACAATTAGGAGACAACAGGGGTTCAAACTGTGGTCCAGGGGCCATTTGAGGGCCTCGAAGGAACTTTAAATGGCCCGTAGTCATAATTCAAAAATTAGCAAAAGTTTCTTCAGAAAACATACAATTAAAATCTTAACATGGAAAATATAAGATGCAACAGAGAGTTTAAATTTAATGTAATTTATTAGTAATAAAAACCAAAACTGACTTTAATAAATCTAATAAAATGAAGCGGATCTAAGATGAAGAACTAGAAATGTTTTTTTAAACCTGGAGTCATTTTTCTGTTTAAACTGTAGAATAATTTATATTTCTCGTTTAGAGAAATCTGTATATTTTATTAAAATATTGAGTTTATTGTTTATTTACAGATAAATGAAGAAATAATAGATTCTGTAACTTTAATGAAAAAGAAAAATACTGGAGACGCTGGAATAGTTTCAACTTGACTGATACAGACCAGTAAAACCAGTAGAACCATAAGACCAGTAGAACCATTAGAACCAATAGAAGTAGAACCAGTATACCCATTAGAACCAGTGGTACCTCTGATGTTCTGTCTGATTGCCTCTCGGCGTCTCGGTCCAGCTGGGCTCACGGAGCGGAACAAACGGCGCCACCTTAATCCAATTATCCACCGTGTGAACGATGTTTCCTGAGACGAGCAAAGATGGCCGCCAGCATCAAGACGGCGCCACGC
The DNA here is from genome assembly GCA_033032245.1 of Poecilia picta. Lineage (NCBI taxonomy): Eukaryota > Metazoa > Chordata > Actinopteri > Cyprinodontiformes > Poeciliidae > Poecilia > Poecilia picta. The sequence continues at coordinate 14,677,345 of CM065354.1, read as the reverse complement.
TGCCTTGGCTCCAGTCGTGGTCCCAGCGGGACCGGCGGCCCAGAAGCTCCAGATGATGATCCAGGTTCTGTTCGGTTCTGTGGATAATTCCTGTTTCTGCTCAAACTGAGCCGAGACGCTGATGATAATGATGATGATGATGATGACCTCACTGAACGCTATGGCAGCCGCATGGAGACGTCCGCTTCTTCTAAGGCCGCTGACCCGTTCTGCTTCCTTAAACCGGACCGGACCGGACCGGTCTGTGGCCTAAACAAAACCTTCATCACATTTCATCACTAAACCTTAGAGACCCTGTCCTTTCCAATCCAAATAACCTTTACACAAACAGAAGCACAGATATGCAGCCAAACAGCTTTGAAAAGCAGAAGTGGAGCCTTCTGTACAGCCAACCAGAAGCAGCAAGAGGTTTCTGGATGATGCGGTTGCTAGGTAACGGGCAGGTCTTTGATCAGTGAGCTCAGTATTTATCAGTTTGTTGGAGTTTAACAATATGTTCTTGTGCTACCGGCCCTTTAAGACTCACGATGTGGATCAGGCTGAAATCTTCATGATGAAAACTGAAGAATTTAGAGGATTTTGTTCCACAATGTTTTGATAAAACTAATAAATACCCTTCCTTTGCTTCCAGTGAGAATTTATTTAAATTAAATAGTATGAAACATATTTTTATATTATAACAACTGTTATGATTAAGGTTTTATTAATTTGGTCCAGGCAGCCACAGAAAGACTTATGGAGGGCCAGATTTGGCCCCCAGACCTCAAGTTTGACAGAGATGTCTTAACCTTATCAGATTGTTTTTACACACAGAAGAGGAGAAAATCTGCAGCGTTTGACTTTTAACTTCCATTTCCTGCTATTTGTTTTCTTGTTTTTTTTATATTTGGTTCTTTTAAGCGTTTCCTGCATGTTTGTACTTCCAGGCCACCAACTTTAACCACTTTTCCACATTCCTCTTCTGGCTGCTCGGTCAGCTTATCTACAGTTTTATAATTTCTGCTGTAACTGATTTATTGAGCCAACTTTCCACAGAAATGTTATAAATATGTCAATATTTATTGCTAATAAACTTAGTTATCGTTTTAATTTATTTGTTTTTCTTGATTTGTATAAATTTCTTTTAGATTTTTCTTATGTTTTCTTAGGCAATATTTACTATTTTATGTTGCATTAGGTGTTACATTTTATATTTAAATGAGAAAAAACTGCCATTTTTAGATTTACTTTATATATTCAGTTCCTCCATTTGTCTAGGTGTTTATTTCCTGTATATTTTATATTTTATTTGCTGTATATTTAATATCTCTGCCCAGCAGCAGATTGTTGTTTCTGCATCATAATCTGTTTAAATCAGATAAATTCCCCTGCAGGAGGATTAATTCATCAGAATTTCAACGCTGAGAGAAAAAGTTTAATACTTTTACAGTAATAGCTGCTGACAGCAGCGTTAAGTCAGCCGGCCTGATGGTGGCGCCGTCAGCTCCAGATGTTGATGCCCAGGAGTTTGTAGAGACCCAGATTTGTCGGATCAATCCGCCGCGGCAGTAATTACCCGGTGATTAGCCGATGATGTGGAATCGCTGTGAATCTGACTTATTAACGAAACATTAATTGCTGTGTTTCATAACAGCCAGCTGGCTAATTGTCCTGTAATTGGTTCAGACTCTGACGGCGTCTGTGTGCCGCCGCCTGAAGGCTCGTTGTGGTGAAAACACGACGAGCTGAAACGCTCCGCTGCCTTCAGCCGGGAAATCACTGAGATGCTGGGAGAGACTCTGACAGGAAAACGGAAACAACTCCAGACCCGGGATAAATCACAACCTGGCAACACAGACCAGCACCGTCCGCTAACTGGGCTAACGGCTGTGAAGCATGGTGGTGGCAGAGTCATGACATCCTCTGATCAGACGTTACCAACCGTTTGTCCTAAACCTTCTAAATAAATACAGTAAACACATCTAATAACGTTAACATTAGATAAAATATGGAAGAACATTAGGAAAAAAGTCTGATAAAATATCTAAATTCTCATTTTGGCACTAATCCTTTCTGTAGAAAAAAATTAAGTTAAATAAAATAAATGCTGTCATTTAGTGAGTTTTTATGGTTCATAACTGAGAAAGAAAGAAATCATGATGTAAAAATCCTTAATTACACAACAGATGATAAAAATGATAGAGATAAATAATAATAATAATCTAATTGTAATAGTCTTTCTTTCAGATCATCACTCCACCACCACCGTGTTTTCCTCCAGCTCTAACACACACACACACACACACACACACACACACACACACACCTGACCTGATGAGGATGATTCTGCCTCTTCATCCACCTTGACCTCTGACCTTGAAGGATGCGGCCTAACGTCACACATCAAACCCAGATGACACCTGGCCACGCCCCGTCACGGCACCTCGAGCCTTCAGACGCCATAACGCTGACCTCTGACCCCAGCCGCTGCGCTCATCAGCTGATGAACTGTTGAGCAGAGAAGCTGCTCCGTCCGGCTCCAACTGGGCCGTGATGTTCCGCCATGTTGGCTCCATTAGCGGGTCGAGGAGCCCCGCGCCGCCCCGCGCCGAGCCCGCTGCTAATTAAGGAGTGAGCGATGGCGGCCGCGGCTCGTTACGGCCGCAGCAGAGCGTCTCTCTCCCGGCTAATGATGCCGGTTCCGCGGCGTTTCATCGGCGGGTTAACGCGGCTGTTGACTCCGGAGCCCAACCCGCCGCAGACTCATTACCGGCCAGGCAACATCACTCAGCCCGCCGCGGCAGACTACGGAAGCCCAGGAGTCTGGATCAGAACCAGTGTAATGAGATCACTCTGCGGAACATCATCAGTTCTCCGCATTTAGAGAAAACATGCAAACTGTTTGACTCAATACTGACAGAGAAACGAAACATGAGCCGAGGTTGATTTAATAAATCTAAATCTAATTGATGAATTATCTTATTGTTAAGAATAAAGAGAACATAAACTGAAAAATACAAAAATAGTGATTATGCTATGAGGGGAAAAAATGTAATCCAACTGCATTTGCCTCAGGTTTTTGTGTCGTTTCCTTCAGTGGTTGTTGGAGCAGCGCCCCCACAGGCCAGGAGGGGAACAGGCTGTTCAGATCCTTAATACGCAGAAGCGTAAAAGTGACTCAACCGGCTAGCAGATGGTGATTTCATCAGATGGTGGCACCATGCCTGGCTTTAATTATAGATAATAAAATAATGTTGGAGAATTTATACTGAAAGTGAAGATTTTTATTGTTTTTTTAATATTTGAAACTCCTGAAATTTTGCGCTTTGATTTTGTTTGGTGTTTTAAGGTATTTCATTATATCTTTTATTTGTAATGTTTGTAGAAATATGATTTTATTGTTTGGACAGCAGGAAGAGGCGTCTGTTCTGTCAGGGATCCTTAACAGGAAGTAGCCACTAGCATTTTTAGCTCTGGTGCCTCTGGTAAGGCGTTCAGCTAATCTGTTTCTGTCTTCTCTTTCCCAAAGGAAACATTTCAATGTTTTCTAAAACCAGCTAAATTTAGTCCAGTTTTCCTCCTTTTCCAGCAGCTATTCACGTTTATGTAGTGTAACTTTAAAGATTTAAACAACCTGAGATTCATTTTAAATTTTAACTCTTAACGGAGAAAACGTTTCAGGTTTTCAGAGAACTGGAGCCTCGTTTGTCTTCCTCTGCTGAACCTGCCAGCTATGACCAAAACATTTGAGTAAAATGACAAATTGTCCCTTTAATCTGCGGCTGGACAGGAAGTGAGTGTCTTCAGTTCCTGTCCATCTCTCAGCTCTCATTAGGCCTCTTAGCCGAGACGCTGAAGCAGAACTAAACGCCGCTGATGTTCAGCCAGCAATCTGTCACAGCTTCATCGGCTCAGAGCAGAAACCCGACGACCGACTGACTGACTGCTGCTCCACAAACACAGATATACTAAATACTGACACCATTTAAACACAACTAAATGAACTAATAAATCTGTTATTATATTAATCTTTAATTTTTTAGACTGTCAGAGACAAAATGGAGGTTCAGTTTCCAGTCTCATTTTCTTCATGTTAGTCATTTATTAAAGCAACAGTTCAAACTACAGTATTTAACAGACTAAATATTAACTATCTAAAAATATTATGCATGACGTATGTGGTTTACAAACTAAATGTTGGAAATTAGGTATTTAGGCAATATAAATATCACTTAATGTCATTGTTTGTTTTTCCACAATTCAGATTTAGGAGTCAGTCTGAACCCAGCTTTTATTTTGATAGTCCATTTCTTCTTATTAAATTTAATTAGCTAAACATTTAATTTGTAAATTCAGTTTTTAGTTAATTCAGTTGTAAATATTTGATTTGTAGATCAATTATTAGCTTGCTTACTAAATATTAAAGAATTAAGTTTGTTTCTTCATATTTAGGTTGGAGCTAAATGTTTATTTTACGACAGTGTTTCTCAACCCTGGTTCTCACCGACCGCCTGTCCTGCATGTTTTAGGTGCTTCCCTTCTGCCACACAACTGAATTGCATCTCTGGGTGATTAACAGGCTTCTGCAGTACTTGATGGTCATGCAATCATTTGAATCAGCTGTTCTGGACGAGAGGCACATCTGGAATAGAGGTTTCTCAACCCTGGTGAGGACTAAGGTTGAGAAACACTGATCTAGAATAAAGTGAAATTTACAAATGAATAACATGATAAAACCAGGAGTGAAAACTGATCCCGTGTTTTCAAGGTTAAAAACTCAAATTATTTCCAAACAGCTCCGATCAGAACAGATGTGGCTGTGAAGATTCATGAGACTCACCTGGAATCATCAGTGAAGGTCAGTGAAGCCTGGTCTGGTTGGCTGGGAGAACGAGGCGGCAGACAGGAAGCACCAGGTGCTAACGACGTTATGGCGGCGGAGCGTTTCCTGTGAGAACGCTTGGAGCAGACAAGGCTGTCATTCATGCTGCTGGTGTCGAATGGGACCAGGTTCAGGTCAGACGGGCCTGTAATAGGAGGCCACTCAGTCCACTCACAGGAAACCCAAATTTAGCCGCCTTCTCGTCTCATCCAGACGCTGCAGCAGCGACTGAAGCTGCAGTAATTCAATCACTGCATTCTGGAGGCTTTGAGGTAAAAACGGCCTGATCTAATTAGCGCCTGATCTTCCTCATCTGTGAACGCAGCATAATCCGTTTGTCCTCACTGCTGCTGCAGGGTGAGGTCAGAGGTCACGCCTGAAGACGGGGTAAAGGCACCTGATGCAGAGACGATCCAGTTCATCTGCTGAAACGTTCAGGAGGAAAAACGACGAGACGATTCATCCCAAAGAACAGGAAGTGTTGACAGAGACGGTAGAAACATGAACGATTGTCACTCTGAACATTTACAGGAAGAACATTTTCTTCCTGCACTTCAAATTGCCTTATTGCTGAAAACGTTCTATATAAATAAAATTAGCTTACCTCTTCTGTAGCTCAGAAATTTCTGAGATTCATCAGACCATTTCAGAGTTTCTGGTGGAAATGTTATCCAGATTTCTATAATTTCACACGTTGCTGTGGGAACGTCATCCTGCTGCAGAGCGTCTCCTCTGACCATCACAGGTTTTTATGCTTTCACATTGAACTCTGACCTGATTCCAGCTCCGTTTCCCTCAGGCCTCCTTCTCTCCTCCATCTCGGCGCTGAGCGTCTCGGTTCTGCTAACGAGTGGAAACGAGGCGTTGAGCTGCTGCTGGGGGCCGAAAGGATGGGGACACAGAGGGCCAAACAGGAAGTCCTGATCCACCGCCACGCCGTCACCGAGCCGCCGGCCGGATTCATTTAATCCTATCAGCTGCAGTTAATACAAAATGATGCCACAACATGGAAATCAACTATAATAATAATAATAATCCTTAAGATTATTCAAAATTAGTAATCTGTAAAGATTTAATTATTTACAATGTCAAAAATAAACAAATTAAAATAATTTGAATATTTAACTGTTAAAATTATCATGTAACCATCTGATTATTGATGGATATAATGTCTCAATTTATTACTGAATTATTGTTATATTGACGCTGGTTTTTTTTTTATAAAATTGAAGGAAATAAAAATTATTTATCATGAATATAATTAAATTTAAATGCTATATTGAAGAGCTAAGTACTAAACACAGCCTTACTTTGTTTATGTAAAGAATATTAAGTTTATATTTTCATTTATTTAATTAAATAAGTAGAACTGAATTTTTGTCAGGTTAGTTTAAAGCTGCAGTTCCCGCCGCGGCCTGCAGGGGGCGCAGCAGCAGCATGTCGCCCGGTGTGTCTGAGATGAGTTGGAGCTGCTGCCTCCATGTTGAGGCGGTTTATGACGTATGATGACTTTAACGAGGCTGTAAATCCCGCCGTCCATTACCAGCTTTTATTCTGAAGGGCTCAAATTAAAAGTTTATCTGGAGCCTCGTAAAGCCGCGACCTCACAAAGACACAAACCTCCGGTTAGTTCAGACACGTTTAACATTCAGCCTGATGCTCAGAGTCACTGCAAAAATAATTCCGACTTTTCTCAGGAAATTCAGGAACAAATTATACAAAACACTTTTTATTTATTTATTTATTGTTTTCCAGTTCCAGTTCTTCCTCTTTTAGTGTCACTAATCACAAATCAACGTTTTATTACAGATAATCTGACTGAACTAGTCGCTGAGAGTCTTTATGTTTCTGTGTAATTTGTGACATTTTCATATAAAACTTGTTTAATTTAAGCTGAACCCGCCTCGGTGCTGCCCCCTCCAGGCCGAACGGTGGGAACTGCAGTTTGAACCTGAACAGTTCAGGAATCAAACCGTTAGCTCGCTTAGCTTCATGCCAACCCGATCGGCTCGGTTCTGGTTCTGAGAAGCTTTGGGCTGGAATTTTGGGTTCGATTAAAGTTTAATGAAGTTAATTGCTGGAGCCGTAAATAATTTGAATTAAAAACCATAAAAAAATAAACAAAATTAGAAACATTTTCAGTTCAAAAAGTTTTTTTTCTTGCCAAATTTTTAACAGAAAATTTATAGTTTCTAATCTCTTTGTGAACCGTCAGACTGGAGCAAAGTGCTATGTAACATTAGCTTTAGCGGCTACATATTAGCATTGAGATGCTATGTTAGGTTAGCGTAGCTTCTCTGATATGCTAACTACTTTTAGCTCGTTCCCGTCGTCCAATCTGTGCAACAGATTTATGGTCCTACCAGAAACATGTGAACATAAATGTTCCCCACTAAAAACTGATTGTTAAAATTAAATTAGTTGATTAAAATGAACTTGTTAAAGTTTAAATCTGCTGCTTTATTGTGATCTAAACTCAGACTCAAAAACATGAAACAGATAAAAGTTAAACTCCAGATTAAAATCTGGATTTCCTCAGTAGATTAACCCGGATCATCCCCATCATGGCCGCTTGTTGCATCCTGCTGATCTCCCAGGTGAGCAGCTCATGTCAGACCTTCATCATCACCTTCATCACCCCATAATGGATGGCAGCGCCTCGCCCTGCATGCAGGAAAGGTTTAATTAAATCAGAATCCAATCATAATCCATGTTGTTAATTAAACTGGATAATTTATAAGTACAAAAGAGGGTATTTATTAGCTGCTGGTGGCAGCGCGGCGCCGTGCGCGCGCCTCGTGCACGGCGGCCCCACGCACACAGCCGCTGCCTCCAACCTTTTACTATTGATGCCTCGGCATGATTGATAATGAGACGGAGAGCGCTGCACTATTTGTCTAATGGCGGTGCAATTAAAGCCCTTGTAAATGACCCGCGCCTCGTTTCATCCTAATCTATGGAATTTTGATTGAATTTGTCGGCGCTAATTGAAAAATACTGCTATTTAATGTCTGCACTGATCAGGCTGCGTAATGACACGGCGTCCCGGTGACCCCCGGGGGCGGGGCCGCTCATGCATGTCCTTGACTCAGAAGGGGGGGGGCTGCTCGGGGTCAGAGGTCACATGTGTCCCCTCTGATGCGTTTCGACGCCGCTGGCATTAATGAGCTGCTGCTGAATTGATGAGGAGGTCGGTCCTCCGTCCGTCAGCTCGCAGTTTGGAGGCGAGCAGGAGCAACACTGGGATTTACAGCGAGAAATGGCCGTACGCGTGAGTCCATCAGCGGGCCGGACTGATTCCGTCCGCAAACGCAAACCCAGCAGGGAGCGGAACCTGGAGGCGCTGCGACACGAGTCTCTTCTTGTTTTCATTAATGGTAGAAATGATCTCAAATGGCTAAAGTATCAAAATTTTATCTGAGATTTGATTTTATTGACATGAGACATTAATATTTCAAAATCGAGTTTCACATCTCCATGGAGATGTAGAAACATCTGGGTTACTGTTCTTATTTTAAATATTACTTTATCAAATCAAAGATGGTTTTAGATGTTTGCTGCTAAATTACATCAAAGGTTTTCAAAAAGTCTCAGTTTAAGTGATGCTGCCTCCCGCCTCCAGGGGGCAGCATGTCTCACCGCTACTGCCTGACAAGTTATAGGTTATGATTAATGTGGCGAATAACAAAAAGTCACGTTTACTGTCATATGACCACAAATACAGCAAAATTCACTACAAATGTTTCTAAATAATTTCTACAAAATCACTCATTTTATTAAAAAAATCATGAAATCCTGGACGGACTCATCAAAATGTTCAACATTATTTAATTTTAATGCAGAAAGATATTTATTAATATTTCAACAGTTTGTTCATGGATTCTGGAGCAACTGGTCCTTTAAGGACATTGATCATGTTGATGTGTCCTGTATAAAAATAAGTTTCATAAACTTCTCCAGGTTACCAAACCTCTGACCTGGTCAACTAAATCATTTAAATCTGAAATGATTTAGTCTGCGTTGAATGTTTAACAGCTAAAGTTTAGATCTAAAGCAGATTTTAATTTTAAGGGGTTCAGATTCAGATTTGGACCCATCCTGCTGTTAGAAGAATAAAATGTTCATTATTATGTTTTTAAATCAGAACCAACTGATGTTAAACCTCTGTAGACAATGTGAGCCTTTACTTCAGGACCGATTCGTCTTTACGTTGATGATCTGCTAGTTTCCTTCAGACAGTTCTGGTTTCTAACAAACCAAATGTTTTCTGCTGAAAACTCCTGAAAACACATAAAGTATTTGGATCAGTGAAACAGTGTAGATATGAAGCTTTACTTTAAAACTTTTATTTGATTTATGATTGATCAAATTAACAACATGATGAAGATCAGGAAAATAAAACAAAGGTTTTCTCAGTTTTAAAGATTCAGATAAAAACAGAGTTGAATCGTTTTTACTTTAATGTTTAGAAAGTCACAGAGAAAAAAAAAGCCTGAATTATTTTATTTTTGGCCCTAATCTTCCTCCGTACTTCAGTTTCCGTTCATCGGAACCAGAACTTCTGGAAGCCGGGATGAAACTCGGAGCGTTTTCAGATGATGAAGTTAAACTGTTTCACTTTCACTCCGGCTGGCCCCACGCTGCGGCCCCACGCTGAGTGGATCCGGATCGTTCACGAGCTGCGGCTCGTCACCTGACATCCGCCAATCAGCGGCCGAGGGAGGCGGCGTCCTGGCGCTAAAGGCAGCTCAATTAACCAGAGGGGAGCGCAATTTAAATCCAAAACAGTTGCGGAGGCGCGCAGCGGCAGGAAACACACACCGACACACTCCGGCTGCCGTAGCGGGTCAGAGAGCAGCGCGGTCCGGAGCCTCAGGTCCGGGTCACCTCGGAGCGGAGCCGCGTCCTCCCAGTTTGCGCTTTTTTCCCCCCTCCCCTCCCCCGGAAGCGGCGCATCTCCTGCGGACTTGAGGGAGGAATGCTGATCTCTGCGCGGATCGCCCTCAGCTCCCGGTGACTCCCGGCGGGGCTCCGCGCCCTCCGCGGCCGCCCGCAGCGGCTCCCCCCCCCCCCCCGGCCTCTCTCGGCTCCAGCGGCCGGTCTTATGAGCGCGGCGTTCGGTCCGTCCTTCATGGTGATGCAGCGGCCACTCGGAAGCACCACCGCCTTCAGCATCGACTCCCTGATCGGCGGGCCCCCGCAGCCCAGCCCGGGACACTTCGTCTACACCGGGTACCCGATGTTCATGCCGTACCGCTCCGTGGTGCTGCAGCCGCCGCCGCCGCCCGCCCTGCAGCAGGCGCTGCCCGGCGGACACCACCCGCAGATCCCCGGGATGCAGAGCGGCTTCTGCTCCAGCCTGGCGCAGGGTTTGACGCAGGGTTTGACGCAGGGCATGGCGCTCACCTCCACCCTCATGGCCTCGCTGCCCGGCGGCTTCTCCCCGTCCCAGCAGCACCAGGAGGCCGCCAGGAAGTTCGGCTCGCAGGCGCTGCGGCTGGAGGCGGAGGACGGGAAGAGCTTCCTGTCCGGGAAAGAGTCCGCGCTGCCGGCCTTCCACGACGCGGACGCGCCGCTGCAGACTTCCACAGGTTGGTCCACGCGTGGCTCAGACCCGAGTTCAAGTGGAGCGGGATCAACTAAATCATCTAAAACACTTTGATTAGTTTCATCTCCTGGTTGCCAAAGTTCAACCATTTAATTATGTCATTTTGATTCAGTTTAATTTAAATATTTGATTTAAAACTGAAAATAAAATTCACTAAATTATGACTAAAACATTTAAATCTACTTTATAAAGGTAAATAACGTGTTTATATGAAATGTTGCAAGTTATTATTATAATTATTATATTTCTAAGGAGTCATTAATTATTTTGCTGTTTTTTGCCGCGGGCCTCTGTTAAAACGGATCAAATGAAAAATCTGATTCATTCAGTCAAATTGGCCCACATGTCTCAAATTTAAACATTCATTTTATTTCTTTATTTGTTTGATCTATTATTTAGTTCTAAACAACAAAAATAAAAAAACAAAAACCATCCAGAAAATCCGGAATTTCGCTGCTGAAAACGTGAAAGCTGCGCGAGCTTCAGGTTTACTGGCTCGTGACAGATTTGTGTTTTATTTGTCATCACCTCTGACATCACACACACACACACACACACACACACACACACACACACACACACACACACACACACACAGAAGGCCGCGTGGAGACATCAGTGCGTAATTACGCGTGAAAGCGGAACGTCCCGCAGCGCGTCCTGGTCCGATCCGGGCTGATGATGGATACCCGCATCTTCATCTCCTCCTCCTCTTCCTCACCTTAAATCCCACAGCGGCTCTGATCAATCAGAATATTTAAATGATTAATCTGGGAAATAAATGTTGTTTAAATTGCTTTTTATTTGGAACGTAAACCAAATTAAAGTTTTGTTCCCTCTTGTGATTGATATGTATCGATTTAATTTCCGGATAATCAGATTATGGTTAATCCCGCAGCCAGAGTTCTGTCCAAGGACGAGTCCAAGGAGGAGGACAGCGGCCGGAAGGACGAGAGCTTCTCCATGGACAGCGACCTGGACTACAGCTCCGACGACAACCTCACGTCCCTCTGCCACAAAGACGACGCGGACGGCGGCGGAGGCCTGGACGACGCGCCGCACCTGCACGGCGCGGCGACCGGCGGCGGATGCGCGGCGGGCGGCGGCGCGGCGGGCGGCGGCGGCGGCAGCGGCAAGAACCGGCGGCGGCGCACCGCGTTCACCAGCGAGCAGCTGCTGGAGCTGGAGAAGGAGTTTCACTGCAAGAAGTACCTGTCGCTCACCGAGCGCTCCCAGATCGCGCATGCGCTCAAGCTGAGCGAGGTGCAGGTCAAGATCTGGTTCCAGAACCGGCGCGCCAAGTGGAAACGGGTCAAGGCCGGGAACGTCAACAACAAGTCCGGGAGCCGAGCCGGAACCCCAAGATCGTGGTCCCGATCCCGGTGCACGTCAGCCGCTTCGCCATCAGGAGTCAGCACCAGCAGATGGAGCAGGCCCGGCCGTAGCACGGTTCGGATGGGTTCGGGCCGGACCGGGACGACCTGACTCCTCTGACGTCATTTGTTTTTGACTCGTTACATTAAAACGATTCCTCTTCACTCCGTGACTCTGCCGAGACGGATCTCACTGACCGGTTCTTTTTAACGTCTGAGCCCGAGAACGTTCAACCTGCTGAAAGAGCCGCAGTTTTTCACCGCAATCTGCGCCCGCAAAGTGCGCGTGGAGCAGCGGATGATGTAAATACAGATCGGAAGCTGCGCGCGCAGGACTGAATGAAGCTGCTAACTTATTTCTACACTGATGTGAAAATCTGCGATTAAAGGACGCAAAGTGAGCCGATGCGTTCAGTCTGACTCCTTCACACACACACACACACACACACACACACACACACACACACACACACACACACACACACACACACACACACACACACACACACACACACACACACACACACACACACACACACACACACACACACACACACACACACAGATTATTAAAAGCCAAACTCTTTTCACTGATTCTTTACGGTTAGTTTCATTTTTAGGCCTCCAGACTTTAATGAGGAAGAAAAACTTCGTAAAAATGAAACAAAATTCGGCTAAAAAAGTGAAGAAAAAAAATCGAAATAAACTGAAGATCAAAATGAAGAAACGCGGAAGGCGACATGGCGGAGGGTGGAATTCAAACTAATCTAAAAACAATAATCTATAATAATTTACCGTCCTCCAGGTGACATCCTGTCGATTATTAATCAGGTTTAATAAATAAAAGCTGAATAATTTCTTCTCGAACTGAAGCACCTGTCTGTCCAATGACGCGGGTTGCCAGGTGCAAAAATCCCCCGATTAACTTCATCTAAAAATATAAACTACTACAGTTATTTATTCATTTTTAATTATTCTAGAGTTTATAAAAAGAAAAATAATTTTCTAAAGAAATGTAATAATTAAGCCCCAAATGTTTTAAATAAAGTTAAACTTTTTAAAATTTAAAAACAGATTTATTTACACAAAATGTTATATTTTTATTGTTTATTTTCGGACTAAAATAGTTTAATTTTGTGTTTTTATGGAAACAAAGATCCGGTCGAGGTTCGGCCTCCTGGATCCGAACCACGGCCTGGAGAATCCAACATGGCGGCGCCAGGAGGCCGATAAACGAGACTTTCATCATCATCTTCATCATCCTCCTCCTCAGCCATCTGCTGATAAACCGCAGCTGGACAATTTAAATATTATTTACTCTGTCATTTTAAAATTAATTAAGCTAAATATTGTCTTTAGTTAATTTTAATTTCTATTGACAATTTACCAAATAAAATACTAACTACTGTCTATTTTACTTTAAAGTGTTTAAACCCAACAATACTCTAAAATATATAATTCATATTTTTGAACAGATTAGCAGGAAAATAAAACTTGGTTTTAAAAATCTAAATTAAATAAATTAAATTTTCAGTTTTTAGCTGAAACATTTTAAACTCAAAGTAAAAGGGAAAAAAACTCACTTATTGTAAAATGTTATCTGACAAATCTGCACAATTTAATAAAAATATTTTTTTCTTAATGAAAATTTCAGAAATGCTGTGAAGTTTGCAGGAATGTCGGCTCCATTGGGATTATTTTAACCTCACAATAAACATTTGTTTAATATTCATGTTTCTAAAAACAGGAAATATTCCTAAAATAATAAAATCTCACATGTTCAGTTTATATTAAGAAGCATTTTCCTGTCTTTATTGAAAAGAGACAAATTACAGTAGAAGATTCTGCATTAGGTAGAACTTTTCAACATTGGTACTGTACAACAAAATTTAATAATAATAATAATAATAATTAGAATAACAGTGACAAGAACAATAACGGTCTGGATGATAAAACAGGATAAAACGTGGATGGACTTCAGGAGGAAATGTACAAAAAGGTTTTTCTGTGGGAGTTTAAATAAGATGGAGGCTGGAGGGAAGTTATGAAAGTCATTAGAAAGTCATTATTAAAGTCTAGCACAGAAACATTTCTACAGTTCATCATTTAACAGGTTTTTATTATCTACACTGCCGCCTCTGCTTTCCAAAAGCAAAACAATCATTTTTACAGGTTTTATCTGCAGTTCAGCAGAGCAAGTTTACAACAAAACCGTCTGAAAACTGAAACAGGCTCCAATATAAAAACTTAAAATAAAAAATAAAACTTCTTTCTCAATTATTACATTTATTATTTTGCTTTGTTTAAACTGTACGACCCAGAAACCAAAAGAAAACATCTTTACTGACGCTCCCTGTTAGCAGGATTAAGCCAACAGACGCATAATTATACTAATAAATTACTGGCTGTTGCTTTATGCTGGCATTTATTCCCAAACTGTTAATTTTTATATTTAGCATGAAGGACAAAACTCTAGAGGAATTAAAAACAATATGACGCTTTCATACAACTGGAAAATGGTCTGCTAATGGAGCTAATTTGTTCAACGAGTTAGCTGGGAAATGACTCCGCAGTTTTGACGCTAACAATTAATACGAGCCGACGCTGATTTTTCTCTGATGCCGTTTGGCTGATTAGATTTTAACAAACTGACCTGTTAATGTTGTAAACAGAAACTCACCAGAACGATGACGCGCTTTATAGAGGAAAACCAGCAGCTTTGTCTCACTCACCCACTGGTTGATGCTCCTTTCATTGGGAATTTAAACTTTTTAAATTCAGTCAGAAGGACAATGACTCTTTAATGGACTCAGACTGTTAATCATCTCCTCACCTGCTAAAACCAGGCTGTTGATTTAATGAAGTCTGAACTGCTAGCTAAGCAGCGACATGACTCAGCTGTTTTGACAGCAACTTAATTCAGATCTTTATGGTTTATTACACAAATGTAGCCAAATGTTCAATTTGGCTTTAAATGTCCCAAAATACATAAAGATGAATTAGAGATCAACAGAATGATTTAATGTCAAAACGGTAAGCTAGCCAGCAGCTTTTATGAGTTAGCAATGTTAAGCTAACAGGTTAATCAGTAGCTACATCATCACACGGTGCTTTTTACTCCAATTTGCCACATTTTCTATTCAGAGTGTAAACAATACAATAAAAAATCTTAATAACCGGGACTCAGCAGCTTTTCTGTTTGTTGTCCAGCTAACTCAGAGCACAGTTAGCATTAGCTTCCCTTTTTAACGCAGTAAAACTGATGTTAGCCGCCTTTCTTGGCTTGTAAACTTTTTTCTGCTAAAATAATTCCTATTATAATATTTCAAAACTGACACAATTTTTGAAGCTGAATCACACAATGTATCTTGTATTATGTAAACTAAATGATATCCAACTTCCTGGACAGATTTTTATTGAATCAGATTTTCTCCTATAAATTTAAAACACATTCTGGGCTGTTTGCTTTATTACTTATAAAGTCAGAATAAAAACAACTTTTTACTCACAGATTTATTAGAAATTTCCCTTTAAACCAAGATGTGCTGTGATGATGGATATAAGCTGTGAGTTTCAATAAACATAAATAAAGTTATATTAGAAAACGATCATAATAAAGACGGACAGACCGAGTCAAATTTAGTGCATTTCTGAATTATCGGCCAACTTCCTGATCAGAACCATCGCAGATAGAAAAACAAGAAAATTAACAAAAATCCAAAACATTTTGAGATTAGAAAATTTCTAGAAAAAACAAAAACATTTTCTGAGCTCAAAAAGTCACAAATCTATGAGGAAAAAAACTAACTTTTGATCTTGACTAAAATTGAAAATTTTCACCTTTGCAAGCTCAGAAAATGTTTCTTTTTTCTAAACAAAATATGTGAAATTTATCTCGAAACTTTTGCATTTTTCCTCAAAATATTTTGACTTTTTGAACTCAGAGATTTCCACATTTTTTCCAGAAAATTTCTGATTTTAATCTGAAAATCTCAGGTTTTTCTCTCACTATTTATTTATTAATTTTTTTAATCTTCAACGACCAAAACACGGCGTCGTAGTTCTGGTTCTGGTTGAGCTGAAAGTAAAAAACAGACATTGTTCACACAGAATGTATGGAGAAGCAGTTTGTGTGATTCTGGGATCATAAAGGCAAAATAAAAAAGGCAAGAGGAGAAAGTTTGAGCTTAGAGCTGTGAAATCAGATAATCCAGCTGCTGCAGCAACATCTAGGTTAGGATATCTAGACAGTGTTCTTCCTGAGGCTCCTTCACTTTCACTGGACACTTTCTACAAACACCTGGAGTGATTTGACTGGACCTGACTCCAACAGGAGGAGGAAGATCAGCCTCTTCAGGTTACCATGGACACCAGCAAAATGGCTGACGAACCAAACAGGTTAAAAGACGTTTTTGTTAGATGAAATAAACGTCAGCAGAGGAAGCTACGGCGTTCCAACTCTGTGTTCAGATGGAACTTCAGGGTCCAGGATGAGATCAACTCTGGGTTTGGATCAACCACTGGGCTCTCATATGGAGTACATTTCTGCCAAAAATCTCTCAAAGTTTGAAATCAGCCTAGAAAAAAATACATTTCTGATCTCAATAACATCGGGTTCTTGTTTTTAAATCAGTTTGTTGGCAAAGATGTACTCCCGTACTTTTCATCTCTAATGGCTCCAATACGCTGCTGCACTTTGACCTCTTGCTGACTTGGCCAATCAGATCGTCCAGAACCTCCTGCTCGAGTCCCAAACCAAACCGACAGACTCAACTACTTCCTGTTTGTGCTCGTTGTCACGGCGACAGTAAATGAGGTGCAGTATTTACAGAAGAAGAAGAAACAGCCCTTCGTCAGACGACGTTCCCTTGGTCCGTTTGGACAAAACGAACGAATCAGAAATGGAGAAGGAGCCTCTGGGCCCCGAACCCTGGAGGCTCCAGAACCGCTCTCCCATTGGTCCACCAACACACACACACTCACACACACACACAACACATTCAGACACACTCACAGCGGGAAAACTCCTTAAATAAAACAGAGTCTCAGCTCCCGTCCCACCGGGCCTGGTTCTAGCCGGTTCTCCTCTCGTCACCATGGAAATGGGTGCTGTGGGATGTGTTCCTGTTCCTGGATTCTGACTGGCCGGTGAGGTAAGGGACCCGTTTCCCATCGTGCACTGGTCCCGTCATGGCGGCGGTCAGATGAGCGCGGCGCTGCCCAGGCTGCTGCAGCTGTTGTTGCGGTTGGCGTTGCGGCGCGGCAGGTTGGGCGTGGTCATCAGGGCGTAGCGCTCGTCGGCGCCGCCGTACTGGGCCAGAACCTCCACGCACTCCTGGCTGCCGCACTGCCGCGCGTACGCCATGGCGCTGTTCCCGTGGGCGTCCCTCGCCATCAGGTCGGCGCCGTACTGCGAAGACAGTGGAACCGGGTCGGACTGGGTCCGGTCGGGCCGCCGACCGGACCCAGTCCGACCCGGAAGAGGCTTACCCAGACCAGCAGCTGTAGCAGAACCACGTTGCCCTTGTGCGCGGCCAGGTGCAGCGGGGAGCAGCCGTCGCCGAAGGTGTCGTTGACCTGCTGGCGGGACGCGTGGGCCAGCAGCAGCACCACGCCGCGCAGGTCCTCCTCCGCCGCCGCACGCAGCAGCTGCTGGCCCAGAGGCGGGTCGGCGCCGGGCAGCGCCGCCACAAACAGACGCTGCTCGTACTTGGCCCGGATCCAACGCTCACGCTCCTCCCTGGAGACAGGACATGACATCACAGCTCATCAGAACGCATCATCAGAACGCATCACTGTCGCCAGACATCAGAGAGAAAAAAACCCCACATAAAATGATTCATAAAAACAAACAGGAAGTAAACTTTAACTCAGAAAATAAAACAGCAAACAGGAAGTCAGGGTTTCAGATAGTTTACAGTTTTATGGAAGTTTGTTCCAGATCTGTGGAGCATAGAAGCTGAATGCTGCTGCCTCCATGTGGCTCTGGAGGCTCAGGTCAAAGGTCATCCCCTATGTAACATTTAGGTAGGAATGTTTCTGCATCGGGTCGACGGGTCCGGCTTCAGACGGCGATGAGGAAACGTTTCTACATCTGAGAGTCAGGAGGAAGAATCATCACCAATCCAGGATCATCATCTGTCTAATCCACAGCAGTGACTCTAATCTGGCGGCTAATCCCTCCGTGTAAACAGAGACTCACTCAGCCAGCAGCGATCAGTCTGGACGGCCCGGTGGACCAGCGGTCCAGTACTGAACCGTTTCCTGCTGCAGACTGAAGGATCGTTTGCTACTGACGGCAGAGTCTCTCATCCTGAACCGGTTTCTCTCTGAACCCGATGGATCGGTGTGGGAACGGCTCTGGATCTCATTAGCTCTCTTCCTGGATACCAGCTGAGAGGCAACAGAGGAGCAGTAGGGGCCTGCAGAGGCGCCTAGCATGGCGGAATGTCTCCAGGTTCCTCCCTCCTGCCCCGACCCAGAGGCCAGAGAGGCCGGCTCCGACCACGGCCCAAAGCCCCCGGACAAAGCCTGGAGGAGTCCTGGAGAGAGCGAGTGTGTGTGTGTATGTTATCTGTGTGTGTGTGTGTTTTACATATGTGTGTGTGAGCGCCCAGCGGGACTCTGGAGGAAGTGTGAGGCAGTGGGACCAGGAGACGCATGCCTTCCTCCTCTGGAGTTGCTAAGAGCCGCCAGGCGTCCAGAAACACCGGACACCAATAACCCTTCAGGTCGCCATGGAAACGGGATCAATAGACTGAGTCTAGTCTAGACTATCAGCAATAGTCTGAGTCGATGTTCAATAATTACACTGAGAAATCCAGAACCAGAACCGCACGGCATTCTGGGGGATGTAGGCAGAGGAGAGACTGTAGCCGCTCAACAGCTCAGGCTAATGGAGCTAGCAGAGCAATCGACTAACTCGCTCGCTCTTCAGTTGCCTAGCAACAGCCCACTAGCGCTTTGGTTGCCTAGTAGCAGCCTGCTGGGTAAATTGCACAGCAGCAGTTTCAAGTTTGGAAACTTAAAAAAACCCCAAAAAAACAACTTGATAAAAAAGGAAACATCAGCAGATGTTTAATACTAAATCTAATCAATAATCATCGATACTGATGATCTGATTGGTTAATATCATGATGGGTTTTCAGCCATTTTGAAGTTGAACTTCGTCTTGTTCTGATGGTTTGGTGTTTACAACCATTACTGAATATTTCTAACACATTTTAATGTAAATTAGCATCACTGTGATGTAATCTAACTGCCTGTGAGTGTGTGTGTGTGTGTGTGTGTGTGTGTGTGTGTGGCTCTGTGTGTGTGTGTGTGAACTTCCAGGCGTGTATTTAGTAAACAGCGAGTCTCCGTCTCGAGTTAACGACTCCTGAAAACACAGCTCTGGACACTGGAGAGGCTAATTGCACTAATTAACAGCGCCGAGTGTGTATGTGTGTGTGTGTGTGTGTGTTGTGTGTGCTAATGTGTCTGCAGCACACACACTCAGGTTCTGTGTTAATCTGTGTGTGTGTGTGTCCCTTTTCACATCCCATTAGAGGAAGCGCTGTGTTTTCAGCACAGAGGCATGCTGGGTAGATAATTAAACACGAGTCCCGGTGAGATCGCTTGTGACAGGAAAACGCACACACACACATGCAGTCACACCCAGACACACACACACAATGCAAATATGTCAAGCGCAGCCCAGAGGGCTGATAGTGTGTGTGTGTGTGTGTGTGTTGGTGTGAGCTGCAGTGGATCTGTAGCAGGACGGCTGCTGCTGGTTTTGTTCCTGTTACAGATCAGATTCATCTGAATGTTTCGATAAAACAAAAAAAATGAACAGAAACCAGTTCAAATCCCTGAACTTCCAGATTAAATTGGGATTAAACTGGGGTTTGGCCTGGATTCTCCAATCTCTGAAGCCTTTGACCTTTGACCTGCTGACTGACAGCTTCATCAGCTCTGGTTGTGTTTGGCGTTGCTCAGGGCGCCGCACTGGGCCCACTGAGCATCTCTGACTTCCTGCCCGTTGTTTGAGCTCTGACGGTTCTCACTGTGTGTGTGTGTGTGTGTGTGTTTTCCCCCACAGCGGCTGCTTTGTCTGCCTGTTGGACACTCGGTGCTTCCTGAGGGCGTTGAACCGACAACCAGAGCCAAACTCGTCGAGTCGCAGCGACAGAAACAAACCCAGAGATTCATTTATCCACTAATGATGCTTCACACAAAATACTTTGACTAGGTCATATGGATTAAGTCCAGATTAGTCAGAGCAACTAAAGTTAGAGATGAAGAATCAGCAACGAGGCGATAAATGTGAAAATAAAATATCAGAGCAGCAAAAACAAAAAACACAAGAATCCAAAATAAAACAGGAAATAAAAACTGATTCACCAGAAATGATAAAGATAAATCTGGACTGACTGTTTTCTAAGATCTTTAATTAGAAAATAAAGATCTGCTGCAAATTAAATCTGAGGAGTAAAAACTGAAAAATGTCAGAAAATAGAAAATCCTGAACCAGATGTGACAGATTAACCCAAAACATGGAAAACTCAAAAATCTATAAAATAAATATATTTATGGAACCAGAACCAGGAGTTTTCTGTGGTTCTATTTTAAATCATGATATTTTTCTCTGATTTCTGTTTTATACTTACCTAATCAATGACTAATCATTGCTGATCGATTGATTCTGCAGATTTCACAGTAAATTAACAGATTAAAGTTTTTCTTTCTCTCAGTGATGCTGTTTGAAAATGATCTGAACTCTTCCTAGAATCCAGACGGGTCCAGATGGTACCGACGGTCCAACCTGGCAACCCGTTCCTCCTGCTGCTGCTGCCCAGCTCTGTGCTGGTTCTTGTGGTTCTGGTTCCCAGCAGCTCCAGTCTGAGTCAGACGGATGAGCCTCCATTAGCTCCGGTGGAGGCTGAGGGAGGTAATGAGCGGTGAGGATGGGGTTAAGAGTGACACGGTGTCAGGCTGCTCTTCTGGCCTAATTAGCCCTCTAATTAATAGATTAATAGCCGGATAGATGGAGCATCAGCTAACTGCCTGACCTAATGTGCTTTAAAGATGAATCCCTGCCAGAAGAGGTGAGGGCCGCCGATCGGCTCCACCTTCACCAGGAGCCGGAGAGAGAGGCTGAAATCAATTAGCGGGTCGTTAGCCGCCCTCGGATGGCCTCAGATAATTAAAAAGAGGCCGGCGCAGGAGACGAGGGGTTAACGGAGCTGCCACCATGCAGATGAGGCGAAGAGGAGGAGGAGGAGGAGGAGGAACGGGCCGGAGCGACGGGAAGCCGATCCCTGGGCTGAAACGAGACGCTCCACTGATGCTGCACGGAAACTAAAGAGGAGCCGAGCAGCGGGGGGCAGGATGTAGGAGACACCCCCTCTGGTAATTAACTACATGTCACAGAGCGTCCTGAGGGACCCGGAGACACACGGGAGCACGGAGGAACATGGGGAACCAGGAACACGTCCGCAATGATCCGGAACACGGGGAAACCCAGAAACATGTCCTGAATAACCCGCAGCTCTTCGTCAGGTTCTGATGAAGAAGACGCTGACCGTTCAGGTCTTATAGTTCATGAAAATGTTTCTATTCATCAGGAAACTGAACATTTTAATAAATATATTAGAAATATATGAACTCAGGTCCAGTTTGAATATCAAATGTTTCATTAAAGACGATTACAAAAACAAAGAGTTTATTATTACAACAACCATAACCTGTATTAAAATGAGGCAGTGACTGATGTCTGGACTGCAGCTGATATTACTGTAATTATTATGTTCACACCTTTCCAGGTATCAAACCATCAGAACGTTTTCAGGAGTTAATTCAGACCAACTGCAGGAAACTACGGATGATCTGGACTCCCGACCAGCTGCTGGTTCTGTCTCCTCCAGGCCTCCGTCCCGCAGTCGGCCATCTTTTCCGTGGCGGTGGGATCAGCTGAGCGTTCACCAGCGGCTCGCCGTGAACCCATTCAGTCCAAACACATCACTGCCCACGGTGGGACGGCGGCCGTCCTGCTGCTCTCTGAGCCGGGAGGGGGGGAGTTATTTATTTCTTCATTATTAGAGGAAGGCTGGGGGGTTAATCTGATGACTCAGGCATAAAGGACGCGCTTTTAGTTTGTGCTTTTAGTCCGCATTAGCATAACCTGGCCGCCATGACAGGCGATGAATGAGCTGCTGATTGGCTCGAGTCGGCGGCTTAATGTCAACAGTAAATTGGAGGGCTTGTTAGGCGAGCCGGGGGGGGGGGGCGGGGCGGGGGGGGGGGGGGTGGGGGGGGCGGCAGAGGGGGGCGGCGGGGCAGCCATGTACAAAATAACGTCCATTAGGACTAATCTAATCAAGCCTCCTTTACAGATGAATTAGAACCAAGGAGCCAATTATTCCTCAGCGCTGCAGCCGGGCAGAGAGGGGCGGGGCGGGGGCCGCAGAGCGACCGGCGGAGGGGAGGCGGGGGCCGCAGAGCGACCGACGAGGGAGGCGGGGGCCGCAGACGACCGCCACGGGGGCCGCAGAGCGACCGGCGGAGGGGAGGCGGGAGGCGGGGGCCGCAGAGCGACCATGGAGCCCGATCTGGAGCCGCATCGCGTGAGAAAGTTATTTATATGGCAGAGCGTTGATGCTGACGTGTCACCAGGACTACTTCCTCCTGGAAACGTTGGGGACAGGAATGGTCCTGATCGTCCACTGCCAGCAGACTGGGCTCAGGTCAAACAGGACGGGTCAGCAGGGGTCAGGACGGGTCCACTTAGGAGGATTTAACACGTAAAAATCAGCTTTATGTAGCAGGAAGCTCATCTGTCCAAACAGGAAGTCAACAGGAAGTCCAACTATCTGAACAGGAAGCTGTGTGAACAGGAAGTTGTCTCAGCAGCGTCCTTCGGTCCATCTGGACCCTGCAGGAGGCTCTGGTTCCGTGTCATGTGACTCGTGTCCCATCTTATCCTTCCCAGCTGATCGAGTTGGTTTTATGAGGATCTGAGTCGGATCTGCCCCCAGACACCATTCCCCCTGACCCTGGGGGGCAATTATTCAGTGATGCGGGGCCCCCTGCCCCATCTGGTCCCCTGGGCCCAATCGTGGCGCCGTGTCGGCCGCAGCTGCCCCCCCGGCTCAGATGAAAAGCCCCCGGTCTAATTTTAAATCTGTTAGCCTTTTCAGACGGAGCCGAGCGAACAAGACGGATCTGCTCCCATAACGGGCCCCGGCCCCCCCGGGCCCCCCGGGCCCCGGCGCCGCAGACCTGCTGCTGAATTATTACTGGCCGGGCATCCGTCATGCGCCGCGCGCCGTTAAACGGTGGAGCATCGCTCCGCGCCGCCATCCTTCAGCCGGACGCTCGTTTCTCTGCTGTCGCAGCGACACCTGAACGCACCGCAGCAGAGAGGCTGAGCGAGCAGAACCGGGCCGGACTGCTGACGGTTCAGATCGGAACCAGAGACACCATCTGATGACTGATTGGTTCTGATCGATCCGTTCAGGACCTGCTGCCTGCTGATAATAGCAGCCAATAATCAATGAGACCAGAACCACCGGTCCAAACGACAGCACCGACACACAGACCGAGTCATCAGGAACCAGAGGAACAGAATGTCCAACCAAAGTATGAGATTAATTAATCACAGCTAATCTGAAACTCCAAATCGACTCAACGAGAAACATTTATAGATCAAAACATTTTCTGCTGCTAAATTATGAAATAAATTGAGATAACTGATATTCATAGTTTTCAATCTTCAACCTTCAGATGAGGGAAACCTTCATGTGCTCAGAGTTTCAGGAGCTTCTTAATTAATGCTAACATTAGCGTTAGCTACCAGCTGTTAGCATTGAGATGCTATTGTAGCCTAGCATAAACTCCTTTTAGCCCAACCAGAAACTGTGAGCCGTAGAAACAGATTAACGGGGATAAAAACTTAAATGTAACTAAATAATCAGATTGTGTTTCAGCTTCAGAGGCCGACCAGAAACGAGCAAATACCAAGACCGTAGAACCGGGACAGAACCAACAGAACCGGGTCAGAACCAGGCCTGCAGGAAGCTTCAACCATCCTCTTCCAGTTTCCAAAATTAACTGGATTTTTCTCCAGCGGCTGAAGAAACGGACCAGCCTGAACCAGAGGCTGTCGACCCTCTCCAGAGGTCAGAGGTCGCAGCAGGAGGGTGTGTCCAGGGGGCGCTGTCTCTGCCGGTCGGCTCGGCCCGCTAACACGGTGTCAGGCCCGCGGAGCTGGTGCTGGACACCTCATTAAACTGATGAGCAGCGGCTGAGGGAGGCAGCTGCCCCCCCACCGGGTCGGGACCCAAACTTAGCAGCCCCCAGAGCGCCGCCATCAGCTGCCATCAGTGGCGGCGCGGCGGGCAGCGCGCGCGCCAGCCGAGGCGATGACGGCTGACCGCGGGCTGTCGGGGGTTAATGGAAGCGTTTAGAGGACGGCTCGGTCTTTTGGAGGCTGGAGCCCAACAGGAAGCCCCCCCCCCCCATAAGCCCCGCCCCTTGACCCCCCAGCGGCGCGGCGGAGCTGGCGCGGCTGGTGTCGGTCCACACCGAGTCGCTCGCTTCCCTCCAGCTCAGCCAAGGCGATTCCTTCACAAATAAAGGTGTTGGTCTCTCCATTCGTCTCCTCCTCCTAATTGGGAGGCAGGGGGGCAGTAAGGGGGGCAGCAATGACAGACAGGAGGTCAGCGTAATTGCTGCTGGCCATATTTAACATTAAGATAATCAGGCCATTAATTACCCTTTGGATCATTAAATCAGCCACTTGCAAAATGAAATTTCGGCCTCTATTACTCACTCCACAGACCACGGGGGGGCAGGGGGCAGTTCTCCATCCATTACCCCACATCCACACTCAACCCTCCACCTGCACTTTCAGCTCTTCTTCTCTTTAACACGCCGGGATTTAAACATGCAGAATAAATCGATTCAACCAGAATCGCAACTCCTGGGACTCATGAATCTGTTCAAAACCATCAGAAATTTATTTAAAAGATCAAAAATCTATTTTAAATGATCAGAAATTTAGTCTAAATGATCAAAAGTTATTTTAGGAAACGCTCTAAAAACTGATCTAAAATTAAATTAATATGTTTTATTAATGTTCATATTTTGTAGCTTGGATGAATTTATCTCCATATTTCTCACTATTCCTAGATTTATATTTTCTCATGCTAATTACGATGCTCTGAGTTTATTCCCGTCAGCTTCACCTGCAGATTTAATCCCAGACATTCGTACATTTACCTCAGTAACTAGTTTTATTGCGTTGTTGTTTCTCCTTTAACTAGATTAACAAAATGCTAACATGTTGCTGCTCTTAGTGGAGTATAATTCTGGGTCATCTATAAAGGACGGAGGCCATATTTAAAAGTTTTATTTCTGTTTTGTTCAGAGGTAGTGAGACATCCAGTCAGACACGATGCAGTGCCACCTGCTGGTTGCTGGAGGAAGCGTTTCCACCAGCTGGATCGGAGGAATGAATCCTCTGGCCATGAGTTTGATGACAGAAGAAGAGAAATGGAGAGACTACAGCAGTGTTTGATGCTAATAACTTATAATTTGAGCCGGCAGCAAAGCATCAGCAGAATCTGCCGTCTGAGAGGAGAAACGACAGAAGGATGAGAGGGAGGCCGAGGGATTTATGTAGGGGAGAGGACAAACAGCGAGCCACTTAAGGAATGGACTGATAAAGACTATCGACAGCAGAGAGGAGGAGATGGAGCCGCGGCAGAGCGAGGTGGAACTTAATAGAGATAATATTGACCTCCTGCTCCGGCCTCTCCAGGGGGAGCAGCAAGAGGTTCATAAATAAACAGCAACAAGAGCGGCAACACGGGGGGCAACAAGAGGAAATAAACAGCAACAAGAGCGGCAACATGGGGGGCAACAAGAGGAAATAAACAGCAACAAGAGCGGCAACATGGGGGGCAACAAGAGGAAATAAACAGCAACAAGAGCGGCAACATGGGGGGCAACAAGAGGAAATAAACAGCAACAACCTGAAGTAGTCATCTGAACAAAGTGTTGTCTGAGGTTCAGCTGCTGCCTGATTATCTATCTGATAATTATGAGGAGCTTCTGTTGACTAATGATGGCCCATTGCCAAGGAAACGACCCTGGCTCTGATTTGGCATTATCCACTTTCCATATTTTGACCCCAACATGGGGACACAGGAACTAAACCCAGCAGACTGAATCATTTTAACCTGGTTCTGATCATGTGAATGGGTCGTGGCCCGGTTCTGGAGGCATCTCCTACCTGCTGGCGTCGGGTCCCGGTTTGAGGCGGCCCTGGGCGTTGGCCTCCCACACGCTGTTGGCCAGCTCGTTGCCGATGGCCGACATCACCTTGATGAGCTCCAGCGGCCACTCGTCCAGGTCCAGGGACCGGACCCGGGACAGATGGGTCCCCAGGTTCCGGTGGATCCCGGAGCACTCGATGCAGATCAGAGCGCCCAGGTTCAGGCTGGCCCAGTCCGGGTCTGTGGGGCAGAACCAGAACCAGCTGGGTGTCAGAGGACGGCAAAACATTCAAACTGGGAATCTTTCCATGAACGGCCTAGTCCAAACAAACGCAGCAACTATCTACAACCAGTTCATTCCTCCAGCCACCGGGAGCGCTGTGGTAACTTTATCTGGTTTGTTTTTTACCACTTCCAGGAGCCATTGTATCACAGAACACAATTACACAGAGGAGTTTGATCGTTTCTGATAAGTTTCTAAAAATATTTAAGATCCTGAAGTAACTGATTTAATTAATTTGGCTTCCAACGGAAATGTACTTCCTGTTGTTAATGTACTGCCTATTGTTACTGTACTTCCTATTGTTACTGTACTTCCTGATGTTAATGTACTTCCTGTTAATGTACTTCCTGTTACTGTACTTCCTGTTACTGTACTTCCTGTTGTTAATGTACTTCCTGTACCAACCCCACCAATGGCTCCATCTACAGTCTGTAAACGCAAAGGTTTCCCCTTCAGGGTCGTAGAAACTGAAGAACCAGTAAACTGTTCCTGTCGTTCACCAGGACCTCCTTTCTTCTTCTGTGGTGCTAAAAGCAGGAAAACAGGCTGTTCACTCACTCGGTACGTCGCAGTCGGCGCAGCGACCGTTGCCCCGGATGCTCCGGATGGACTGCAGCGCCAGCGCCTCCGACTGGCTGGTCAGGCGAGACTGGAGGAGAGAAGGTCGGGTCCAGAGAGCGGCTCGGTTAGATCAGCACACATCATCACAGACACACGTTTCAGGCGTGAAGGGAAAACATGGCACACAAATGAAACGGGTGGGGGAGGGGCCTCTGAGAAGCTGAGCGCCTGAGGCGTAAACACGGACGAGACGAGAACCGGGCCGACCCGACAGTAATTGCTATTCTGTAATTATGGGAGTGGAAATGGGAAAGATTGGGTTTGAGAGGAGATCTGGGGCTGATTCAGGAGGAGTCGCTTTAAACCTCCAACAGAACCAACGGAACCAAGCGGGTCACCTTGTTCTTGCTGCTCTCGCAGGACTGCAGGCTGGCCAGGATCTGGCTCTCGATGACCTGGACCCAGGCGTCCCGCTCTTCGTACGACGTGGCCTCGAAGTTCCATGTCTGACCCGTCAGCGACACGATGGTGAACTCAAAGTTCTCCTCTTGTTCTGGTGGAGGACAAAACGGGTCAGAGAACCGGCCCGGTTTCATTCTGTGCTTTTACTCTGAAAGGACTAACAGGAACATCATAAAACTCCAACTGAAAAACTGACTGATTCACATTCCTTTGAACTAACTCAGTTTGACGGCCAAACCGAACCTCCAGTCTGGTTCCTTCTACTTTCAGATCAGAAACAATAAACTGCACAAATTAACAGTTTTATTCTTTCCTAATTGTCACCATAATTAGATCATCCAATCATCAAATCAACCAGAGTTTGTGAAATTCATCTTGGCTTTTGATGAATTTGTTGGTTTCTTGTTTTTCCATCAATCCTTCAGGTTTCAGTGAAACACAAAACGTTTTAATTCCACCAGGAATGAAAAACTATAAACGGACAGGATGGTTGCTACGTTACAACAAGCATCACAAAAACCTGGCTTTGGATCCATGATGGAGGCAGACTAGCTAGCTAGTTAACATTAGCCTCAGCTGCCTGGTGCAAAACTTTTGCCTGATAGAAAATCCCACCATAAATCAGCAACAATAGTCTAGGCATGATGAAATGTGAGACGTGTTTTTAACGCCTTTATGGCCACCTGAGGAGAATTTCTGACATTTTAAGGCCTTAATTTTAGACTTGAGCTTTTTCATGAAGCGCCTGGGTCCAGCAGGAAGTGTTATTAGGAAGAAAGAGTGAAGACGCAGAACCCTGAGTCCGGTTGGACCAGAACAAAAAGAACCAATCATAGTTTAACAGAGGGAGGCGGTCGTATTCTGTGGCTTCCAGCAGAACCAGGTCCAAACTTGATCTGCCGAATGTTTGAGGTCCGTCAGCCTCCTGGTTCTGAACGGCGGCTCTGCCTCCACCCTGCAGGGACCTGCCGTAATTAAATTCCCATGATGCTCTGCTTCCAGAGGGAGGGGGGGAACAACACAGAGCGTGCGCCCCCAGAGCCACAGATTAAACGCCGGCCCGGCGGGTCAGAGCAGCTCATGAATAGAACCAGAAGGGTCCGGATTGGACCAGAACCGGCCTGACATTTACAGCTCTAAAGGTCAACAAACACCTGGAGCCTGACAGCCTAAGTGCCAGTCAGGTCAATTTCTCCACTGGTTTCAGTTTAAACCAGTTATGTTTTCTGGTTCACACTGGTCCTGTCCAGTGACTGGTGCTGATCTGACCCAGTTCAGCACTGGTATTAACCTCAGAGCCAGGTTCTGCTTCAGTGCTAAACTTTGGTTCTATACTGGTTTTGAACACCAATTATTTTGGTTTTATGCTGATGTTGGCCTAAGGTTGAGTCTGAGTCCAGCTTTGGTTTTACTGGTTTTGGTTTAAGACTGGTCAAAGTTTTTACAGATTCAGAATTTGGTTTAAAACCAGTGTGACGGTTTTGGCCTTAAACTATGGACTGGTTTTGGTATAATACTGGTTTTGGCTTTGGTTCGGGACTGGTTTAAATGTGCGTTGCCATGGCAGCAGCAGCATCAGCGTCGTCAAGCCTCCAGCAGGACATGAAGGTTATTTTTGATGCCTTGCTCATTTTCCCAGAGTGTTTGTGTGAGCGGAGGGTTTAAACGTTGCGGGTCGACTAAACGTATGCACACACCAGAACACACACGCGGCGGTGCTGGTAATTACTGCCAGCGCTCTCGGCTACTGTGGCTGACATTCGCGCAGAGGGAGGTGGCGCCGAGGCAATTTGTGAACTCTGACACCGGCAACCTTTAGCAGCACAAACAGAACAACCCAAACAGCCGACGTTTCCAGCGGGACGCGTGGCGGGCCGTCAGGCGGGCCGTCCGGCCGGCCGCGCGCCGGCAGACAGGCGGCGGCCTCAGGAAACACAAATTAAAAGCCTTAAATGTCAGCGCACACACTATTGCTCTGCGACACAGGTCATTACTCCGCACATTATTCGCAGCATTTTACAGCATTAATAACCTGGAAAATATTGCAGACGATTGTTCTCCCTCCGAGAGGCGGAGGAGGCTTCACAGGAGGGAGGAGGAAGGGATGTACCTCAGGGCTCCGGTTCTGACCCAAACAGAACCCAGACCAGTCTGAACCCGACCACAATCTGACCAGTCAGAACCCGCCGGCTTCCTACTCATTAATCGACTTTAAAGGACTTCTTGCTGCGACTCACCTGGCGGACCCACTGAGCACCTGCCAGGGGAACGCCCAATCAGCTCTGGTCCAAGGTCAGGGGTCACCAGTCAAAGAGGAAACTTCAGACTCTGGGGGTCAGAGGTTGGCTTTGAAAGCTACACAGCAGATATGCTGGTGACTATCCAGGCAGCTCAGTGACTGCTCTGGTTTACTTATACTGGCTTTGGCTCGAAACTGGATTAAGACCAGCTTAGATCCGGCTTTCCATCTGGACCGGACCTGGGATCCCAGCTGGTCCTGGCACTGCTTCACGACTGGTTTGGTTTTGTTGTTTGTCTTGGTTTACTACTGGTTTACATTTTTGCATAAACTAGTTTTGGCTTTGGATTATTTCTGTTAATTTCCTTAGTTTATAGCTGGTTCTGGTTTAAACTGGTTCAGTCTGGTTTAAACCGGTTCAGTCTGGTTTAAACTGGTTCAGTCTGGTTTAAACTGGTCCAGTCTGGTTTAAACTGGTTCTGATCATTGTCAGAACGTGTTTTTGGCTTTGAACAGCTTTATTCTTGGTCAGATCCAGGTGCAGGTCTCTCACCGTCAGGTGTAATTATTAAAAACATCTTAAAACATAAACATGAGTTTAATGAATGGAAATAAACCCAGACAGGAGCAGAACCTGAGGTCAAAGCTCTGATGTCATTTCCTGTTGAACTGGGTTTGTTTTGGTATTTTTTAGCTAAAACGATGGTCTCATTTTAAAACCGTATTATAATGTATGTGTGAAGCTGTGAACCAAGCAGGTGATCTCACCTCTGTGTGTGTGTGTGTGTGTGTGTGTGTGTGTGTGTGTGTGTGTGTGTGTGTGTGTGTGTGTGTGTGTGTGTGGTCGGCCGCAGAGGGCGGTCCCCCATCGTAAATTACCCAGGCCTTGCTCTGACACCTAGATACTTCACCAGCCACCCGGCGTGACAGGCCGGCGGCCAACTGAGCGCGCTCAGTGCTTAATGGCTAAATTGGGAAGACTGTTACTAATCGCTTATTGAATAATGAAAGTGACACAGCTGATAAAAGATTTCAATACACTGGATTATTTATAATATTTCACTTAAGCTGACTAATCGGGGGGCGAGTCTTCTGCTGACGGGCGGAGGAGGCGAGGACGGAGAGGAGCGATGGCGGCGCAGGATTAAGGGAATAAAGACAGAATAAAGAGAGAAAATCACATTTACTCAGAGCGCAGGATGCAGCGCCCATCCATCACTCAGGCAGCCACTCGTCATGTCTGCTGCTTGTTGCCGCGGTGATGGAGAGACCAACATTACACATCTGCTGCAGCCGCCACATCTGTTCAGTCATGCACAGACTGCCTCCATTAGCAACGCCGAGTCAGAGAGAGACAGCCAACTGCTTGCCGGGGATCCATGAGGGCGGGGCTACGCTGGGACTGGCCAATCAGGATGCTGATGCTGCTAACTGAATCTTTATTCCAGGAAGTCAGTGAGTGATGATGGAGGCCCTGATTGGTTCGCAGCAACAGAACCAGAGCAGGAGGTTCAAGAGCCCAGATCAGACCCGACGAGTCGAAAACAGTACAGACACGATAAGTCGAAAACGGATCTGGTTAGATCAGACCTGAACTCTAACGGACTCTAGTCAGACTCTGACTGGACCCTAGCCGTCCGACTGGACGACGGTTCGGGTCTGAGCAGAGTGCAAATACAATCATTTGCTTAAACTTTTGAAATAAATCAAAGATGGAGGACAAGATGAAGGGCTGAGGAATGAGGATGGAGAGATCCCTCGCTCCCACTGGAGGTCAGGAGTCTCAGACGATCACATGGCGGCGTTTCCAAACCCGGGTCTCAGATACCGCTCACGCTAGCGTGTCCGTGAGCTGGACCAGAACCGACCAGGGGTCAGACCCGGGTGAGGAAAGTGAGGTGAGGGGAGGGGGGATGGCGTTACCTTCCGCAGTACCAGAGAGGCCGTCTGCCTTGAAGTTGCTGGTGCTCTTCTTCCGCCGGTGCTTCTTGCGGTTGGCATGCGGCGATGGGGGCGGCTCCATCTTTGGACTGGTGGTACTGGAGATACTGGGACTGGAGCAGACCGAGTCGCCCAAACCAGTGTCTGCAATGTAGAGCAGCAAATAGAAGACACAAGGTTTACACGAGCCCGAGTTCAGGTAAGGGTTATGCTTATTGGGTCCAAACCGGTACCAGACCAGTCTAGACTGGTTCCAGACCAATCTAAAATGGAACCAGTCTAAACTGGGTCATAGTCCAGATTTAACACTGGTTTTAGGCAGATCTGCTAGGTTGATTTTCCACAAATCTGGTTTTGAATGTTTAATCTAAATGTGTTGAAGGTTAAACTGGTTTTGAACCAGTCCTATATGGATTTCATATCCAGTCTGCCAGTTCACCAGGCAGACTGGACTTTCTACTGGACTGGCTTTGGTTGATCCACTGGTTCAGGCCTCGGGTTTTTGAACTTCAATCTGAACCAGATTAAACTGGTTAGAACTGGTTGCTTTAGGTACTGGTAGACTGGTACTGGTCTTAGTGTTGCTCTGAGTTTAGACAGGTTCACTACCAGGACTGGTGTTAGACTGGAACCATGTCGAACTGGTTTAGGACTGATTTTATGTTGGTTGTAATGATGGCAGTAAATTAGTCTCGGACTGGTTTTATTCTGGCCTCTCAGACTTTATTGTCACTGGACAAAGACAAACCAGTCAATCTGTGTGTTGGAGAAATTGTGGTTTTAGGATCCCCAACCACACACACGTTTTTTGGTCCTCCAAACTCAAAAACTTTTGGGATGAGGTGTATAGAGCTCTAAACCGTATCATTTCTGGGGTTATCCCAAGGGATGTTACTGTTGCCTTACTCGGTATTATTCCTGATGGTTTGCAAGGGCGGCCCAAAATGTATTTGTTAAATGTTCTTTTTACAGCAGCCCTGAAATGCATTATAATTAGGTGGATGCAATTGGAGTCGCCTTCTTACGACTTATGGGTTCAAAACGTAATGGAATTGCATACAATGGAAAAGATTACCTACTCACTCAGACTTCAAAAACCCAAGTATGACCTGCGCTGGGGACCAGCAGAGGCCCTGTTTTAGTTAAACCTAATGGATTTGTCTTTTGGTCTATGTTGTTTGGTTTTCTTTTCCAGAGTTCATTCTTATTTAAATGATGTACAGTGATGAGTCTATAAACATGATGCTGTAGCTGTAAATCGTTATTCAAAGATGTTTATTGTATGGAAAACATCATATTGTCAACATTTGTATTATGTACCACTGAAGTATGGTTGCTGAAAAAATTAATAAAAATCTAAGTTAAAAAACAACAACAAAAAAACCCCAGTGAATCTGGTTCTGAAATGTCCTAATGTTGGTTCAGAACCAGGATTCGGGTCAGACTAGAGTATTTTATAAAAAAACATATCAGAGGTAGTTTTGATTATTATTTTCACTAAACCTGTTTGGAAGAAAGTTTTACTTCAGTCTCCTGGTTTATGGGTCTGTGTGGATGTTTGTTGGTTTTGGTGTCTGTAAGGTCGCGACCTGCTGTGTGTTAGCTGATGCAGTAGTCTGTAGAGCCTGAGCCTCACCGCCGCGTCTCTCTGGCCTTCCTCTGCAGGCTGACAGCTGTGACCAGCGGCGGAATAAAATAACATTCAGCTCCCATCAATCGGCCGGCGCGGCGGCGCGCTGACAGTGGCTCCGTGCGTCTGAACGGAACCCCGACCCGCGCGGCGCCCCAAGGACGGCCATAACTTACTTTACAATCGTTTAGTCTCAGCTCAAGTGGAAAATGTGACAACTTATCTCTGCTGACAAGACGCCGTCCCCGAGCGGCAATTAACGGCTGCCATCTGCAGACCTGCTCCGCTCCGCAGCGCCCCCCGCAGCATCACTCTGCCGCTGCAGAACGGGTCGCAGCAGAACCGCAGCTGGGAAAGGTTTTATATTCATTTAATAACTGGATGCTCCAGCTACACTGTAAAAATGAGCTTCACTTCAGATAAAGTTAACGAGTAATTCTGTTTTTATCAGAACCTCTTAGGAACATTTACATGTGGTTCCTGGAACCAACCGGACCTCTGGGTCCATTTCAATAACTTACTTTCCATTTTAAAACTCATTTGTGTTTCTAATGTGTTTTTATTTAATCATTTGGACTTTATCTCTAGTGGTTTTCTGATTTATTGGTAAAATGTTTGGAGAAAATATTTGTTATGAATTGAAAGGTTTTAAACTGTGAATGAAATTCATTAGGATTCAACTTCATTAAGCTTTACAAACTGGTTTGAACTGGTTTTTGGATGGTTTAAACTGGTTTCAAAATGTTTTAAACTGGTTTCTAGATGGTTTGAACTGGTTTTTGGATGGTTTAAACTGGTTTCTAGATGGTTTAAACTGGTTTTTGGATGGTTTAAACTGGTTTCTAGATAGTTTGAACTGGTTTCTAGATGGTTTGAACTGGTTTTTGGATGGTTTAAACTGGTTTCTAGATAGTTTGAACTGGTTTCTAGATGGTTTGAACTGGTTTTTGGATGGTTTAAACTGGTTTCTAGATAGTTTGAACTGGTTTCTAGATGGTTTGAACTGGTTTCTAGATGGTTTAAACTGGTTTGTGGATGTGCTAAACTGGGTTTTGGATGTTTTAGACTGTTTTTTGGTTGGTTTTAACTGGTCCTTGGATGGTTTGAACTGGATGAAGTGTGGAAATGGTTTAGCATAATGGTGTGAGGTTTTATTCAAACAGTTTTCTGTTTCTATTAAACTGGTTTGAAACCAGTTCCATGTCTTTGTTGATCGTCAGTATGGAGGAGTTGAGTACCAGCAGCAACACTTCTCCTCCCCACCAGCTTCACAGTTTTAAACGCTGCTTAAGGACGGCTGGCGGGGGAGCTGCCAGTCAAGCTTATCGTCATGACAACACATGGCCTGACAGCTGTCACTCTGTGTGTGTGTGTTTGGTCCTGAGGACGTAATGCTGCCACTTCAAGTCAAGCACACACCCCAGCAGCCACAAAGCCCCACCATGCAGCTGCACCGTGAAGCCCACCGGGCCCCCTGGTGCAGCTGCGCGTCTGGCCCTCCTACCTGTGCTGACTCCAGAGTTGGCGATGACGGTGGCGTCGGCCCACTGGTCGGCGCTGGAGACGGAGTAGGAGCGCTGGT
The DNA here is from genome assembly GCA_033032245.1 of Poecilia picta. Taxonomy (NCBI): domain Eukaryota; kingdom Metazoa; phylum Chordata; class Actinopteri; order Cyprinodontiformes; family Poeciliidae; genus Poecilia; species Poecilia picta. The sequence continues at coordinate 14,642,544 of CM065354.1, read as the reverse complement.
GGAGGCCCTCCAGGCCGCGGCTGTTGAAGGACACCAGGCTGACGCCACTTGCCATCTGGGACGCAGACGCGCTGCTGGACACTGAGCCTGGGGGGGAGGGTCAAGAGGTCAGCAGACTGCCCTCTGCAGGCAGCACAGGGAACTACAGGACTAAACGTTGCAGCTGAAACCAATTTGATTGGTCGTGATGAATTGACTGATTTAGTAATCGATTAATTGGCCAATGGCTGGAAGAACAACACATTCAGAGCAGCAGATAGCTTCATGACTGTTTAATATTTTTCAATAAAAATCTAAGATTTTGTGAAGCTGATTAAGAAGATTTACAAGAAAATTAGTGATATTTAAATTTGGTAAATGTGACTTTTTGTTCATAATCGTATTGATAATGACCTCTAACGAGGGATGTGGCGATCAAGTTTTTTCCTGCCGATATCGATACCGATCACCCCTGAGGGCCGATTGCCGATTCCGATCCCCGATACCGATCACATAATTATTATTATTTTTTTTTTTTTTTATCATAAACACTACTGTTACATTATGTAGAAAAAGGAACCATGAATTCACCTTAATTTAGACAAAAACTTGTTTTTAATAACTTTTTCCAAGAAGAAAACTAAACAAAACAGGCATTGTGCAAATTGAACTGCTATCAATAATACTATCTTTAACAGACTGATAACATATGAGGCTCTGAAGAGGCTAAATAATGCAAAGAGCCAAAATAAAACCTCTCAACATTGCCAAAAAAATTCAAGTATAAAACTTAACATTCAAAGGAAAATACAGGATCCATTACAATAAACAATCCAGAGTTACTGAATGAAAACTTCCTATTAGCATGGCGGCTAGCTGGTTACTGCCAGTTCTGATTGACTGTTTCTGACTGAGAGGAGTAACAGGGAGGAGATCGATTATTTTTTTTTAGAGATTATCTGTCTCATGTTAGGACAGAGAAAGTTTTAATACGTGTATAAAATGTATTTTTTAGGTTAAATGCAGCTTTAAACAGATTCGGTGAGAGTCTCTACCAGGTGGAGCAGAACCGGCTCCGTGTCAAATATTACTAAATATTAAATATTACTAAATATTAAATATTACTACCTGTAGCGGAGCAGCGGTTCAACAGCAGAACCAGCGTCTTACATCGCAGCTCCAAGACTTAAATCATTTTCTAGGTTATTAGTTTATCTCTCTGACCGTCATGCTAATCCGGTGAGTGTTTGTAGCTGTGCTGCTTTACCTGCTGTCTGATCCTCCATGTCTTTTTACTGCACTGAGCCTCGATGTAGCCAAACTCCGTTATTGTTTTTATGTCTATTAGCTTCGTTGTGTTGATGCATTTTGACCTGCTTCTATTTTCCGCCGCAACACGCAAACGTCCTCATTCACTCAGTGCAATATAGTTACACATCGCTTAGCATTTGTTGCTCCGTTTGCGGAGCAAACGGAGCAAGGAAAGACGAGACCAGCTGGACAGGAAGGAAAGACGAGACCAGCAAGGAAAGACGAGACCAGCTGGACAGGAAGGAAAGACGAGACCAGCTGGACAGACAGGCTGAGAAATGAGATGCAGGTGATCGGTATCGGTTCAAGAGCCAATAATCGCCGATCCCAAACATCACCGATTTCATGGAAATCGGCCGATTTTGATCGGTTACCGATCGATCGGCACACCTCTACCTCTAACCTAACATGAAGTCAGAGAAACACTACCACCCGCAGGTGGGAGGTAGCATCACTCTGCTTTTGACTATTTTCTCCTGGATTTCCTCCTCCTGTCTTCCTGTTTCCTCTCCCAGTGTTTCCTCCCCGTCCCCCTTCGGTCTCATCACAGCCTGCTCTCTGACTGCATTAATATTCATGGCAGTAATTAGTGATGGATCCTGAATATTCATGATCTCAGCGGTTCTCCTGCTTGATTTAAGCCTCAGAGCTGCTTTTATGTAGCGGAGCGCGACACGCGGCGGCGCCCCCCGGCTTTTGTTTTACGACGCCTCCTTCAGGTGAAGCGCGTCGCTTGTTCTGCCAAGGCCGGCTCGGTTCTGAAGGATCCAGATGATAAACAGGAGCTACTGTCCTGCAGTCGGCTCAGATCATCAAACATTTAGGAAGCAGCAGAACGCCGGCGTTTCCTACGCCGCTCCGCTTCCTGAACACTTTTGATCACCAGTTGTATTTTTCAACAGTTTTGGATGAATTGTTGCTCTGAATATGTTGTTTTTCACCAAATATTCTTCCTGTTAATCAATAATCACAATTAATCTGATTGGTCCTTTCAGCCCACATTAAAAATACAGTCTAATAAACTAAAACCTCAGTCCACGGGCCACAGTTTGGGCCCCTGAAACTGACCTGAGGTCGGTCCCAGTTGGACGTTGCTCATGTCCTTCACCAGGCCGTTGGCGTTCTGGTTGGGCCCGGCGCCGCAGGCTGAGACGGCCCGCGGTGGCCTCTTTCCCGGAACCTTAACAGTGGTTCGCAGAAGATCGATCTCCTTACCGTGAACGTTCTGCATGTAGTCCTGAGAGAGAGGGAGAGAGAGATATGGCCAACACACCAAACAAAAATAAATGCACATTACTGGTTTAAATAAAGTTTTATTTTACGTTAGCGAACACCGCTGGATTTTATTTCAGCCTCAGCAACTTTCTGATCAAATAGAGACAGAAAGAACAAAATAATAAGTTTTTAAATAACCTGATATAGTTTATTCAGCTGACCAAATGTTCTGGAATTCTGTGGGGTTGCTAGGTGATGGGCGGAACTGTGTGGGGTTGCTAGGTAACGGGATGAACTCTTCTGGGTTGCTAGGTAATGGACAGAACTCTGTCTGCTAATTGTTTTTGTTTCCCAGACACAAAAAACATTTTAAATTAACCATATGGATGTTTTTTAGATCTTTGCTGTTTGAAGAAGTGACAGAAACTCAGATGGAAAAAAATAAATGGTGAATTTAAATGATTCGCTCCTTTAATCGAACAGAAACTGATTCTAGCTGGAAGCAAACATTTTATTTATTAAACTCATCAAACATGAAGATAAAATTCTACGATCAGAAGCAAAATTATCCTAAACCTTGTATGTGTTATCAGCCAGTTGATCGGTTGTGGTTCTGTTCTTTTGGACCTGCAGTCTGTCACCACAGGGGAAACAAAGTAATCCTGCTGATCAGATCCGGCTGCTGATTGGCTGCAGCAGCTTTGGGGGCGGAGCCTAACCTGAGAGGGGGGGAGCCTAACCTGAGAAAGACAGTGGGGGCCAAGTGGGGATCAGGCACAGAAAGCTGCAGCAACCCGGATCGGAACCATCAGGACAGACAACCGCCTGGCTGGACAGAACCAGAACCAATCCAAACTAGGCCTAAACTGAACCAGAAACGAAGACTGAACTGAACCAGCTGAAGCCCAAACAATCAGAACCAAAACCAGCTGAAATGGGTCCAAACTAGACCAGGAGTTTTACTCAGAACCGAGCCGGACCCGGCACCAGGTGGAGCCCAAAATTCCAAACCCGTCTAGAAAAAGAACCAAGATGGTTCTGAATCAATAACCTGAAGGAAACCAGAACCAGAACCGGTCCAAACCTGATCAACAGAACCAGTCAGAACCGGTAAACACGTCCGGTACTAGACCTGTGGTTGTTTACATCCTGTGTGGTTCTAACGGGTTTGGATCGGCGCCAAGCGACTCGACACGTCTGATGAAGAGGCTGAGAATAACGACCCGCAGTAACTGCTGCCACCGCCGTGCCGTAAATAATATTAACCATAAACTAGATTATTAACAACACACACACACACACACACACACACACACACACACACACACACACACACACACACACACACACACACACACACACACACACACACACACACACCTCTCTGATCGTCCCGCCCCCCCCCCTGGCAGCTCTCCTGACAAAGGGCCTATTCAAAGCCTAGTGCTCTCCAGGGCCTCGCCGGGGATGCTGGGTAAACGCTCTGACAGATTGACGCCCTAATGACTCTCCATCTGCATCCGATGCTTTCATCAGTGCCAGTCGCTACGGCAACGGCTGAGAGGACGGAGGGCAAGATGCAGCATGGAGAGAGAGAGAGGACGGGTCCGCTTGGCGCCGGTCCGATTGACGGAGCAGAACCAGCAGATCTACTGGTGGCCTAGCAACAAGCTGGTTTTGCAGAACCCAGAACCAGAACCGGCTCACACATGACTCAGAGTCATTTCTGGTTTGTAGAAGATGATTCAGTTTTAACCAGTTCTTCTGTGGATAGCGACCCAGACGGATCAGAACCAGAACCAGGATCAGAACCAGTCAGTGGCTCTGGTTTGTTCCTGATTGGTTCTCTAATTAGTGGTGTTGTTGTGGTTCCTCAGCAGTCGGGTTGTTCGCGCCTCTGATTGGATCCAGCGGGTTAGCCGCTGCCGAGCCACGGCGTTGCTAACTGATCCAGCTGATCCGGGTCGGTCGGTCTGCACTGCTGCAGGCGTCGGACTGTTTATGCGGCGCTGATGTGTTAATGATGAGTTTAGCTCTAATTTGCTGCTTCAGCTCCTCTAATGGCTGACTGACGGGAGCAGAGAGGCGAAGTGTGGCGACAGCTCTGCAGGGAATCAAACCAGCAACTCCCTGCTGCTGCTAAACTGTACTTCACTACTCAGGGTCAGGAAGGTTCAAGCTGAAGACAGGCAGGAAACGGTTTTCTGATATTTAGGTGACTATCAGCTGCTTTAGGTCATAAAATGTTGTTTCTTGTCAGAACTGTCAGCTACGGGAAGCTGAAAGCGACAAATTTAGTTCTGACTTTTAGTTGGACAGCAACAGAATGAAGACATAAAACTAAGCTATGAATGACAGTCTGTCCCAAGACAAGATGAATAAATAAAGCATCAACAACCAGTCAAAGATTAATTAATCTGGAAAACTTTTCTTTTCTTACATCATGAAAAATAAAGAAAACTTAAAAAACCCAGGAAGTAAAACTAAACCGCTGAGAAAACAAGTTCAGCAATCAAAACCAAAGTAAAGAATAAACTCAACGATTCAAAACTAGCATAAAAACAGATTAAAACTAGCTAGATGCTAATCACAGTTATTAGTAGCTAATGATGGTTAGCTAATAGCTAATGAAAACTAGCTAAATACAAAAATTTGTTAAAAGGCAACAAAAAGTAGCTAAATACTAAAAATTGATAAATACTACAGAAAACTAAAAAATAGTAATAAAAATTTAGCCAAATGCCAAAAACACTGGCCAAATGTTAAAAAGAACTAGCTAAATGCTAATAAAAAATGAGTTAAAACTGAAACGTGCTAAATGGCAATGAAAACTATCTCAATATTAAAAAAATTCTAAACGCCAATAAGAACTGGGTAAATGTGAGTTTGGTGAGTTTTCTAGTGAAAAGTTGAAGACAACAGACAGGAAGTGGTGGGAGGATGATGGTGCAGAATGTTTTTGAATAACTTGTCTCGTGAACAAACTTATTCACATGTTTTAATTATATTTCTAAGGTAATGGAAACTGCATTTTTGGATCGTTAGCAGAATATCAACAACATTTTGTGCACATTTGTGATAGAAACGCAGCAAATGAGAGCAAAGCAGCAACAGACCGACCTGCAGTGATTCCCTATCATGAACGGCTCGGCCAGGGGAAGCCTGAACGGCCAGGGGAAGCCTGAACGGCCAGGGGAAGCCTGAACGGCCAGGGGATGCCTGAACGGCCAGGGGAAGCCTGAACGGCCAGGGGAAGCCTGAACGGCCAGAGGAAGCCTGAACGGCCAGGGGAAGCCTGAACGGCCAGGGGAAGCCTGAACGGCCAGAGGAAGCCTGAACGGCCAGGGGAAGCCTGAACGGCCAGGGGAAGCCTGAACGGCCAGAGGAAGCCTGAACGGCCAGGGGAAGCCTGAACGGCCAGGGGAAGCCTGAACGGCCAGGGGAAGCCTGAACGGCCAGGGGAAGCCTGAACGGCCAGGGGAAGCCTGAACGGCCAGGGGAAGCCTGAACGGCCAGAGGAAGCCTGAACGGCCAGGGGAAGCCTGAACGGCCAGAGGAAGCCTGAACGGCCAGGGGAAGCCTGAACGGCCAGGGGAAGCCTGAACGGCCAGGGGAAGCCTGAACGGCCAGGGGAAGCCTGAACGGCCAGGGGAAGCCTGAACGGCCAGGGGAAGCCTGAACGGCCATGGGATGCCTGAACGGCCAGGGGATGCCTGAACGGCCAGGGGAAGCCTGAACGGCCAGGGGATGCCTGAACGGCCAGGGGAAGCCTGAACGGCCAGGGGATGCCTGAACGGCCAGGGGATGCCTGAACGGCCAGGGGATGCCTGAACGGCCAGGGGATGCCTGAACGGCCATGGGATGCCTGAACGGCCAGGGGATGCCTGAACGGCCAGGGGATGCCTGAACGGCCAGGGGATGCCTGAACGGCCAGGGGAAGCCTGAACGGCCAGGGGATGCCTGAACGGCCAGGGATATACTCAGACCTGCAGAGGTCGGTTCTCCTGACCCAGATCCTCCTGCTCTCTGTGAGGAAGCAGCAGGTCTTCGCCTGCTGCCATAAAGCTTCTCTGAGCCAACAGGGTAATTAGCAGACACATTAGAGCTGATGTCCTCATCATGGTGGGCAAACAGATGACGAGTCCTAATTGATACACAGAGTGTGTGTTATGGCCAAACAGGAGGGTAATATTGGCCATCAGCTTACATGGAGGCTGGGGTGGTAGGTGAGCAGTCCGTTATCGCACAGCGTCACGTACTTCTTCTTCCACTCCTTGTTGAGGGATTTGCCGCTCCTCTTCATCAGCATGCCCTGCAGGAAGCAGCACTGGGTTAGTCATCAGGAACAGTCATTACAGAACTACAGCGTCACACCCAGAGACCGGAGCCGACAGCAACGATACGAGCTGGAAATAAAAACTATCAAACACACGAAAACAAAGAGGTTAGAAACATCAGCTGGAAATAAAAACTATTCTGTTGGAGAAAACAAGACGAAAGTAACACTGAGAAACAATATCATCAGTTCAAGCTCTTTCATACAAAATATTTCCTTTGTCTGTTTGACCTGCTGGGAATTTTATATGACGAAGGTGAAGAACCCACCAGAACTGGACCAAAGACCAAAGGTCTACCAGCCAGTACCACTGTCAAAATAAAAAATAATTGTCCCATCATTACCTAACAGATTAAAATGAACCTAAAACAACTTTCAGTTGATCTAGAGCAGTGGTGCCCAAAGCCGGTCCTGGAGGGCCGGCATGCTGCACATTTTAGTTCTCTCCCTGGTGGTAGTAACAACCTTTTCATCAAGTCAATGGTCTTCTTAGTCCTTCTAACGAGCCATTATTTGATCCAGGTGCGTTAAACCAGGGAGAGAACGAAAACATGCAGGATGCCGGCCGTCCAGGACCGACTCTGGACACGCCTGATCTAGAGGCTCCATGGACTGATACTAAATGATCTCCTGCTTTGGTTCTGATGAGGCTCTTTAAGGTTATGGTAACGAGGTTTGGACCAAAAGCAGGTCAAACTACCCAAACATTGCAGTGAGTTCTCGTTGGCCGACATGAGGACGTTCTGTCAGCTTCAACTCTGACTCACAGTGTCCTAATTGTGCTTTTAGCCAACATCTCGATCAGTCGCAGCTCAAGCTAAATGACCACCAGGGTATGTGGAGTGGAGATAACGAGCTCACAGCCAGAAGACGTCAGGAATCCAAACATCCAGTCAGAGGAGCTGAATGGGAGAAAATGTGGGGAAATCAGCACTTATTTAATTGTCTGGATCTTTATTTCTCTCTCCTACGCACATCAGCCGCGGCCGAGTGAGCGTTTAGGCCCGCCGCTCGCTCTCCGCTCCTTCGCCGCCCACACTTCATTTGAGCAGCATTCATTAGGTACGAGGGGAGAGCAGGAAGGTCAAAAAGGAGGCGAGAGGGAGGCGGCGGCGGGGGATAAAACCGTCCGCTGATTAGCAATTACAGCCGCGCTGCCACGCGTGTCACTTCACTGGACCTCTACAACATTAACACTCCGACACAGAGTATTAATAGAGTCCGCTGTGAAGGGAGGAAGAGCGGGAGGAGGAGGAGGACGGACAGGCCGGATGATGGACAGAAGCCTGCTCTCCGCTCAGCTCTCATTAAGGTGGTGGGTGGCGGTGGGATGCCGCGGCGGCCGGCATGACCCCCGCCGGCTCGCTGTAATTGGCGGCGACAAAACGCCATGAAGAAACGCTTCAGAGTGACAGCGTGGAGCGGAGACAGAGCTGGAGACGGTTCTGATCTCAGGCCACGGCGGCCATGTTCAAACTCATCCCAGCTGCTGTCAGGAAGCGGCGGCGTCTCGGCGCGCCGCGGGAACAACATGGCTTCCCCGCGGCGCGCTAAACGCGACGTGACGAGCTTCCCGCCGCGGCCAAGCGAGGGCCGCCGGCAGCCGAGAGCTGTCAAGCCGGCTGAGCGTCTGTTAGCGCCTGCTAGCTAGCGGCTAACCGGGTCAGCGCCGCTGCCTGGGATCATCTCAGCTCAGAGGAGATTCCCTAAAACGGCCTAGACCAAGTCACAGCAGGACCAGAACCACAGGCAGATCAGAAATATTCATGGATACTGACCCTGTTGGTCAAAAAGTCTGTCAGGTGTTGACCTTTGAACTCTAATCCTAAAGCTGAAAATGAGTTATTCATTTATTTAACCAACTGAAAACTGAAACTTTCCTTTCAAACTGAGTAAACAGATTGCCAGGAGAAAGAATCAGATAAATGTTTGGTTTTATTTCACTAAGGTTCCTATTTGGACAGGAAACAGGAAATAACGCATCACTTCCTCCAGCAGCAGATTAATTCCCAGCATCCCTCCTGAGGATGACAAGCGATCAGTTAGCATGAGAGGAAGGCTAATTGAAACCCTCCTGATGGGTTATATCCTCCATTATTCACCTCTGTGACACACTTGTTTTACCTTCGGGAGGCGGCGGGGCCGCGGCGGCCATGACGGCCCACAAGGTCCCTGCTGGGAGGATGGATGTAAGATAAATACTTCCAGAGATGGACTCTCTGAGCCCGGTGAAGTATGGCGAGGCAGTGCTTAGGAAAAGGTCGCCGGCTCGGGGCAGCAGATGAAGTCATTTGTTAGGCATCCCAAAACGTCTGAGGGCGCCGCCGAGGATTGTGGTTCAGGTCGTGTTGAGCGGCGGCGGCGGATCCCTGAAAACGCTGCGGCGCTGTGAGGGATGACAGGAAAAGGTCGGCGGCTCGGGGGAAGCCGAGAGACGAGTCATTCGTTAGGAGAAACGCTGGCGGAGTCGGACCGGGCCTCTGATTAAAGAGCCGCGCTGTCACGAGTCCGATCCGTCCAGAAGACGGAGACACAAAGACAGCGGGACAGCTTCTGTCCTGGCAGCAGAGGAACATCAAACCCATTAAACCTGCTGAGCAGAACCAGATAAAGAACCGTCCAATAATCTGCCTCTAATCGCTCAATCGCCCCCATTCTGCTCACACAATGGACGCCTCCCTCCGCCGACGGCCTGACAGCACAGATATCCCAGAATCCTCAGGACAAACCCTCAGCTCTTTGTCTCCAGGATCAGGAGGGTCAATCAGAACCTTCCTGCATCTGATCCGGCTCGGACTCCGACCCGGGTCATCCATCATCCCCTCAGACAGGCCCAGAGTGTGGGCCGCTGATTACAGACGTCCAGCAGACAAAGATCAGGACGGAGTCAGGAGGCGGCGCCGTTCGACCCAGTCAGAGTCAACACTGACCCAAACGGAGAGGTCCATCAACGGAACCAATCACAGCAACGGAACCAATCACAGCAACAGCTGGAGACCTCAGGAAAAGTTCTGGAATGTTCCCCTGAAAGACTGACGGGTCTCTGCTTGAACTAACAGAACCAACACATCGGGCCAGTGATTCTGAACCAAACTGTCCTCAAGTTCTGGTCCAAATAAAAAGATTTCGTTCAACAACCTGAAATTCGATGTGATTCATAAACCAAACTTTCAACAACAGACCATGAACTTTGATTATTTTGATCAATTTTACTAGAATCATAAAAAAAAAAAAAATCACCAAATGTGATCAGAAACAGAGACGTCTGCAATCAATTTACCACAAGACAACTGATAATGATTCAGAGTTCAGACCAAGAACTCGTCCAATCAGCTGACCAATCAGCGGGCAGGAAGCCGTAAGGTCAGGTCAATCGCCAACATGGAGGACAATGATTGGACAGGGATCTTTTCTGATTGGTCGGACACTTTCTATGTTTGACCAATCAGACTTTCCCCTAACGAACATCAGTCCACGTGTATCTTTGGAAAGGTCCCCGTGTGTAGAAGGTACCGGTGACCTGATGGACCCGGTGACCTGATGGACCCGTTACCTGGAGGTACTGAGAGATAAAGTCTCCTCCTCTAGACATGCTGGAACAGAAAACTGCTAGGCCTGGTTCTGGTTCTGTGGAACCTTCCTTTGTGTCCGTAGAGAGGTGCAGGTTCCTCCTGAACAGAGCAGGCCGGGTTTATCCGCTCTCCTTCCTGATGATGAAAGCTGCTGCTTCACCTGCAGCGAACAGGAAGCGCCGCGGTGGCGTGAGGACGGGAGGCGCCGCGGAGCAGCATCCGTCTCCACCAAGGTCGGCACTGATGAGGCGAGAACGGCGGTGTGGGGCGAGCCCAGGGGAGCGGTGCCGAGCGAGCGGATCAAACAACAGCAGAGAGGAAGAGGAGCTGATTTATCTGATCAGAGTTCGGGGTCATTAATTAGAAACTCAATTATCCAAACCTTCCTTCATTAGAGGAAGGAGCGGCTCCTCTTCCTGGCCGGTCAGCGGCCGAACCGCTGCGCTCCAAGCGCCGCCGCCATGTTGGCCCTGGTAACGAGCAGGAGGCGCTCGCTGCTGCCTGATTGACGCCTGAGTTCCTGGTTTTAATTATTCCTCGGACCAGAACGGCCCCCCCGCTCCTGGAAGCTCATTTGCCGGGTTGGTGTGCATGACAGAAATGTCATCAGGGCCAAAATGGCTCCCAGCGCTGACAGCCTTTCTCAGGGAAATGATATTCTTCGGATCCGGCGGAGGGCGGGTCGGTGGGCCTCGTTAAAGCCTGATAGCAGGTCTTTAATATTCACCGTCTTAATTAGGGCTGCAGTTAATTTCATTAAATTCTTTGGCTGCTAAATGAAGCAGATTATGAGACATCTTTTATTGCGAAGCGTGAAATTACAGCCTGCCGCTGCCAGTGGCGCCGCTAATGAATTACAGGGTAAATAACGCCCGAAATCAGCCCCCAATTTAAAGAGCGAGAGAAGGAGGGGCCCGGCCCAGAGAGGCTCCGGACCGGGATCAACCAGAACCAACCACAACCAGGGGAAAGGCTCACCTGGACCAGGTGTGTCCAGATGTCTCCTGAACAAACTGACAGATTTTCATCTAATCTTGGAAAAAAATAAATAAAATTTGAAAAGTCAGACCAGTTAAACAATCCACAATCTATAACAAATATTCAGCTTTACTACACGACCAGAACCAGTTAACCAGTTAAAGATGAACTGGTTGTTTGAATAGGTTCATGTGGCCTAAACAAAACCTGCTGATCACATTTTTTATTCTTACACAATCAGACTTCAGTCTGATCGGTTCTTCCTGTTCTGAGATGTTTCAGGGTCTCTATCACTTTAAATCCAGATAATCTGTTGCTGACCACACCTCCACCTCAACGTTTATACAAAATGGCTGCAAACAGACACAACCAGACATGTCTGAAAAGCACAAGTGGAGCCTCCTGCGCAACCAACCAGAAAGCAGCAACAAAACTTCTGTCTTTTCCAGCAGCCACTGTGCAACCAGAAAACCAGCTGAGGGAACGCTGGAGATCAGCTGCAGTTGCTAGGTCACAGGTTAAGTTTCCTGTGGTTGCTAGGTAACAGGCTTATGATCTGTGACATTCTGGAGGTTTCTGAACTGGTTCATTTTCCAGACACCAGAAACTTGATCTTATTGCCAAACTAATGTATTTTCAGTTTGTTTCTGGAAGCAGCTGAGACGCAACCAGAAGAACTGAAACGTGAAGTGACTTCATCGCCTTTAAGACGGAGCAGTTGGACCCTGATGAGAGCAGAAACCAGCGAGGCGTTCAGGGACAGGGATTAGGGCTCCACTGGGACCCGTTTGGAGGGTCCAGGTCCGGCTCGGGGAGGGAGTAGAACCAACAACCCGGCGGCTCAGCTGCTGTTTTTACAGCAAATTAATTTGTCAGACTGTTGCTGTTCAAAGCTCCCTGGTCAGCCTCTCTCCGGTAATTATCGGTTAATTAGCGGCGCAGAGCAGATGTCGGCGGATCCCCGCGCCGTAAACAAACACAGCACAGGAGGAGAAGAAGAAGAAGAGGAGGAACAGGAGGAGGAGGACGGAGCAGCCGGCGGCTCCTCTGAGGCTCGGCGCTGCAGGGAGGCTCTAAAGATCAAAACCAGTCAGGAAAACGGACGTTTTCCCTGCGTTTTGGCTGCACCTGAACGCCTCTCCAAGCGTCCAGGTCTGGATCCAGAATGTCGAAGTTTTTCTCCAGACAGGTTGAATTCTGGGTAATGACTCATTTACGCCAGTGAATCAGACTTTGAGTGATTCCTGAACAGTTCGGCAGAACCTGAACTCTGAGCCGCAGCCCAGCAGCAGGTCTCCAGGTCCTAGTCCAAGCCCAGCTGAGGCTCCCGGAGTGGGGCTGTAATTGGGTGTTTTATCAGTGGAGTGTGTGCAGGTCGTGCTGGCGGCGTGCGGCCGGCGCCGGGTGTGTTTGTGTTCATTTACGGCTCTAATTGAGTCAGAGTGGAGGATCAGAGCGCCGCTCTCAGCACAGAGTGTGTGTGAGTGCTTTTAATGAGCGTCGCTCTCCTAACGAGGGCGTTCCCGCGGTAACAAAAGGCGAAGCCAGGCGCCGACACCTCGAGTTGTTGGAGAGCAGCGCTAATGAGCCGGCGGCCGGACACACGGACCGCGGCGACGGCGGCGCACACACAGCCTGAGGAGAGGAGAGCTGACGGCGTTTACATCGACACTCAGCAGCAAATTAAACCAATCAGGACCAGTTAAACCAGTAAATTAAACCATCTACAGTCACTGGACCAACTTGAACCAGACAACATGGCTGACAAACATTTTACCAGCTCAATGTCTGAATTACTGATCAGCTGAATTATTGATCATCATCTCCGTTTCATCCACTTTCCTCTCCAAACCCTGTTTTATTTTAAACCAGCTGTGAAACTTTGAGCTGCTGCTCAACAGGTCGTTGCTAGGCAACCAAAGTTTGGGGGAGCTGGAAACTGCTGTTGCTAGGCAACCAAAGAGTGAGAGAGTGAGTTGAAGTCAATCACTAAATGGTTTGTTCCTTTAAATTATTAAATAGTTTTGTTTTGTATTTGGTTTCATTTGTTGATCCTCTACTTCATGTTCTGTCATTTCTGCTCAGAAAACAAAGTTTAATAAACGTGTTGGGGTAAATAAATTATGTAATAAACATTTTAAATGCTAAAATGAACCATTTTTATGATATAAATTAATTTGTAAGTACTTGCAATTATTTCAGTCCATATTTATTTTTTAATAAAGTGAAATAATTCGTTTTGATCGGTCAGGTTCCCTCCATTTCCCAGGAAAGGTGGGAATCGCCATAGCAACCAGTGACTCAGCATTTTCCTAATCTATTAATTAGTCGGTGCAGAGCAGACAGAAAGTGTTTTCATTGTTTTTATTCTAAAAAGGTAGTGGAGGTCACAAGGAGCTGGAGGTCAAGGTGAGCTGGAGGTCAAGGTGAGCTGGAGGTCAAGGTGAGCTGGAGGTCAGGTGGAGCGGTGTGTGTGTGAAGGAGCTGCCGATGGAGGACAGTGCAGCGCTAATGTCTGAACTTTTTATTTACGGCCAGGGTAAATAAAACACAGTAATTATGGAGCGACATCTGTCAGGATCAGCCACCAATGAACACAGACTTCCTGTGGAAGCAGCGGGAGCCGCTGGCCCGGTTCTGGTCCAGAACATGGCTGATCAGCAGGGTGGAGAAGATGTTTCTGCTGCAGCTTCAAGTTAAACACATTGCAGCTGTTCAGAAAGTTTTGGCACCAGATCAGTGTGTTGACTTATTTTATGACAGTTTCTGCATAATTTACAGCCGTAATCAAGGATTTCTGATTAAGATGTTTATCATTATACCATAATGTACAGCTAAAGAATTTACAGAAATAAACTAGTTTATTTATTAAACATATAAAGCATTTAAAGAGTGGAAATAAAAGAGAAAACAAGGTTCAATATTTTAGAATAGATGATCTCCTGTTTTTTGGCCGTGCTGTTGGTCCATAGAATTTATCTATAAACAAATAAGTTTATTACACGTAAAAAGCACGTTTTAAGGTGGGAATCAAACAGCTGAATGTTTTATTCATCATCATGTCGTTGTGTTTTTTGGCCGTGCTGTTGCTCCGTAGAACCAAAGTGAATAAATAAGGGTGTAGGGAGTGAAAACAAGACGCTGTGCTGTTGTTGGAAATGAAAGCTGACGTGTTTCATGTGAAATGATTAACTCCATAATGAGTCTCTCAGGCTCTCCACGCCAGCAGCAGCACCACAGAAGAAGAGGAGGAGGAGGAGGAGGGCTCGTTTGAAGCCGCCGGGCGCTGAAGGAGCTTTTCGCCGGTTATTACCTCGTCTCCTCTTCAGAACATGACCCCCCGCTCAGATTACAAACGAGGCCGCGGCGCGGACTCGAGAGGCCGCCGCCGCAGAGCCGTAATTGCCTGATTCGCCGGTCCAGCTCGCCGCCGGTGGCGCAGACGCTCCTTTCTTCCTTCAGACGGCGCAGAGGGGCGGCAGCTCCTCCTAATGATCCGGACCCGGACCCGGGAGAGCCAGCGCTCTAATTCATGTCAAGTGTGTGATTGTGATGAAGGCGGACCAATCAAAGCGCCTCACCTGTTTGATGGGGATGGCGCGCCCGCTGCCGATGCTGTCGGCCCGATTCTCCAGACCTTTCTTCTCTTTGTCCGGATCACTGGCCTTCCTCGACTGTGGAGCCACAACACACCATCATCATCATCATCATCATCATCATCAGACCGGGTCCGGCTGCAGCAGAACCTCATTCATCTACAGACAACGCTTCATTAACACGTTCAAACACAACATGGGCCTGTAGAACCGAGTCAGAGCGGCTCCACCGAGCATCAGGCTCAGATAAAATGTTTAAAGTAGCTCAACCGACTGGTTACCATCGGTTACCGCTGGCTGCAACGCTAGCTGTGCTAATGCTAAAACACTGAGGAGCAAATCACAACAACCAGAGACATTATGATCGCTCTTCCTGAAGGGATTTACTAGCTGTAGCTAATGCTAATGCATGACTTATAAACATTAGCAAAGCTAATGTTAAACCAACATACTTGGCTATAGTTAATTCTTAACCACTAATTATAAATATTAGCTAAGCTAATGCTACATGCTATACCAACACAATATTTGGCTTTCGCTAATGCTAAAGCTCTAATTTATCCAGGATTCTGTACTTAGATGAAGCTAAATGTTTTCAAAGTTAGCACTAAACAAACGTAGCTATGCTATTAGCAGATTAGCGGACGTATAGCCACCACTGTCAGTTATTTCCTGGAGCGATTATGAAATCTGAACAGTTTTAAAATAAACCCGCCAAGTCAGATCCTCTGGTACCGGTCCAGAACCAGAGTCAGAACCTGACCTACTCCTGTCCGACTTGATGCTGAGATCAGAGACTCACAGTGAAGAGGTTGGAGCGGCGTTTGGACTGCTTCCTGACTGGCGTGGGCGTGTTGGCGGCCTGCGGTGCGTCGATGCGAAGCTCCTTCTGGCTGGTGCTCGGCGTGGACGGAACCGATGAAGAGTAGTCACTCAGACTGCCGCCGCCGTTACTGGTCTGCAACCAGAACCAGAGCAACGAGAGGCCGGGTCAACGCTCACCATGTGAAACAGGATAAAGACACGGGAAGGAAGCCGAGCGGAGCGGACCTGGCTGACGTGGACGGCTGAGACCTGAGCGGCGCAGACGGACGTGTGACTTGGAGAGTTGGGGAGCGACTTGCAGGGTCCGATGGAGAGCTGCTGCTTCTTCCTGACGGCAACGACTTTCTGGGCAACTGGAGGACAACGGCAACACAACGGCAGGGTTAAAGACCAGGAGGAGATACAGGTCTGGATCCAATCAATCAGCCAACCAACCAGAAACAAACTGCTAAGGGTAACACCAGGCAGAGACGGCGATCTTTAACTACCATCAGTACTTAAAGTCTCTTCTCTTCCTGGTTTTAGTCAGAACTTCAGCAGCAGCGTTCTGGATCAGCTGCAGGAATCAATGTGACTAAACCATGGCTGAGTCTCTGTGATCCTGAGATGCTGTTCAGGCCGTCTTGGTAACGTCTCTATGTGTCTCTGGAGGTTCAGACGATTCAGGCCCTAAGAAGCGTTAATTTTCTGCGGTTGAACCCTGGCTGTGATTCTGAGGCAGCAGAGAGTTCAGACTTTAGAGACTCCATTATCTCCGTTCCAATAAACTCTGGCCGGCTTCATTCTCCCCCAGATGAAGCCATTGTTTTAATTGGGCTCGTTAAAGCCCTGGGCTTCGTTAATGAGGAGCCGCTCGTAAACATTTACCTCCAGGTGACTCGGGCCGAGCCAAGGGCAGCGAGAAGAGAGAGCGACCTCGGCGGTCTTTAAAGCGGCCGCTGCGGCGCAGAGAGGCTGTTCAGAACAAAAACAGGCGATGAAAGGAGGCGAGCGATCAGGGAGAGAGCGGCGGCGGGAAATCAGCCGCCGCTCCTGCTGCTTGGCCACCGCAGCTGGCAGGCTGTATTTTACTCTGAGGGGCTTTAACAGTTATGATAAGGTTGTGCTAAATATTTAAACTACATGGTTAATACAATTTAACTCTATCCATCAATCTCAGCTCTGTGGTGCGAAGCTGCCATTCCTTCTAATGGACACGTCTCCTCTCTGATCAGATTTATGGCAGGTGAGGCGCAGCGGGGCGGAGGGGTGAGGCAGAGGGGTGAGGCGGACACTGCGGCGTCTCACTCTTCTCACTTCACACTGAGGAGCTGCTTCAGCAGAGCTGATTTATTTCACAGTTCAGGAATCAAACTGACCAGGATGAGTTGGTCGAGTCCCAAACATCTGGGTGGGAGGAAAACGGCGGACAGCTTTTAAAAATGGATCCACATTTGGAAAAGGAGATTAATTAAAAAAGACGCAATGAAAACATTAAACTAGGCCTGTTCTAGTTTAGGGTTTTTACAGTTTCATGTTCATGCCATGTGCTAGCTTGCTTGATAGCTTGTTTGGCTACTAGCTTGCTACCTTGTTAGTTTTGTTTATTAGCTTGATACTTTGCAAGTTTGCTATCTTTCTCGCTATCTTTACTTACTATCTTGCAAACAAGGAATCTAACCTATTTTCCTGTTAGCTTGCTTACTAGCTTGCTACCTTATTTGATAGCTACCTTTTGCTTGCTAGCTTGTCTGTTTGCTACTTGTTATTGTTTACTAGCTTGATATGTTACAAACTTGTTATTTTGCTTGTTACCTTACTAGCTTGTGTGCTTACTAACTAGTTTTTTATTATTGCTAGCTTGCTAACTAGCTTGTTACCATGTCCGTTTGCTTACTAGATGGTTAGCTCTACACCTTGCTAGCTAGCTGGCTGGCTCATATCCACCCCAAGTCTCTACATCCATATGACTAATATACAGGCTGTATACGTATTGTCAGTTGTGTGTGTTGTGTGTTTGTGCGTGTATTGACACACTGGATTCGATCTCCTGGTGATTTCTGGGCTGTATTTATGCATGCGTGGTCATTATAGCTCATTAATGAGCGCTAACGAAGCGTCCAGAGTCTGCACTCCGACACGGATTATAAAGAAGAAGAGAACCTCTCTCTCTCTCACACACACACAGTTTATGTGTGTGTGTGAGAGAGAGAGAGAGGGTTCATGTCGGTGTAATTAAGCTAATTAAATTAGTGCGCTGATGGACGAGAACGCACGTCGCTGTCACCCCCCGAGTCCCTCACACGGAGGTCAAGCTCCGCTCCTCCCCCCACCGAACCGACCGGCTTCACTTCACATTACAGGAAATCAGACACACAGAGACAGAGACACACACAGAGACACTGAGGACAGACAGAGACACTGAGGACAGATGCTAACAGGACAGGTTACAGACTTTATTTGGGGTCTGACAGTAAAACCCCCAGCTGCCGTCGGGTCCACCAGAACTCTGATCAGATTTAATCTTTACGTTAAACAGCCTCTCAGTTACATAATTCAGCTCTCATTAAGGTTTCCGTGGTAACCAGGACTCTAGACCTGGCGGTGTGCAGGTAACAGAATCAGCAGTTCTGCTTCCTGCCATCATTATCCAGCTGGGCCTGAAGCCCCGCCCCCTCAGCCGGCTGATCGATCGCTGAAGGTCACAGAAATATGTAAACAGCATCGATACGCGCTCATAAATTGTGATTTCATTCCCCATCGACTCACATTTACTAAATGCAGTTTAAATCAGGCGGTTCAGGACAGATCTGTCTCTGCATGAATCCTCCATTAATCATTAATATCAATGGAAACCAATCAGAACCAGAACCGCTGCGTCCTGCAGCAGCTCTCGACTGACACAGAAACAAAATCAATCCGACTCGTCGTTTCATCACCAAAACACAAAACCAGCTGGAAAAATGATCTGGAGTCCACGTCTGATCTGCAGGAAGCAGAAACAGAGAGAAACTGGAGGAACAGCAGCATCAGAACCACCGCAACACATCTACTATCGACAGAGACACAGCAGATAAGCCAGAACTACACAACACATCCTCATGCTAAATGTCTGAAAACTTCACAGAGCAGCTTCTCTTTACGGCCAGATTATATCAAATAACCTCTATACTGCTGACGTGTTAGCTTGCTAGCTAATTTACTAGCTTCCTACAGTAATGACTTGCTAGATGGCTTACTAACCTTCTAGCTTTATGCCTTGATGCTACATTACTTCTTACCTTACTAGCTTGCTAGCTTGTTTGCTGGTTACCTTGCTAGCCCATTATGGAGCAGAACTGTCTGAACCTTAACCTGGTCAAACTGTTAGCTTTGTGTTTGATACTCTAGTCTAGAATGCATCTAGTATCTAGTAATAAAGCTCTATAATCACCTCTCTATGGCTATAATTTCATCAAACCCTCAGTCTGCGCCAATGAAGATTCATCCACATGTGCCTGATGCACATATGGATGCAGAGACGATCCTGATGCACCTGAATGTCACGCAGCCGATCAAAACAGAACGATGTGATGAAATAAAGTAAAGATAACATCAGATTATCACCAGACATGATGAGAAATGAAAGAGTAACTACCGTGTAAAATAACTGCCATCTTGTTTGCATCGTTAGCGTCATCGCTAACCTAATTCCTGTTGGGAGACTTTAATTATGTCCAGGTTTAATTTTTTTAACAGTTTTCTACATAATGAGTTGCATTAAATTATTGGAGGCGGGACGTTAACACCTTCGTTTTGATTAATTATTTACATAAATTTTGATATAATTAATCTATTTCTTTTTTCAAATGTTCCGGAAGCTGATTGGATATAAAAACACTTTGATCAATCTGAGGTTGAGCACCATAAAAATAAACATCTCAGTTTGAGATCATGAGTCTGTTTGTTCAATAACATACCAGCAAAAATGTTTTTTAATTAAAATGTTGATTATTTAATTGATATAAAGGTTGATTAATTTGATTAAACGTTTTAATCCATGAGAAATTATGGATGAAAAACCTAGAAAAGCAGAATAGATGCAGAAGCAGAAAATTCACTGGACGTCTGGAAACAGAGGCAGACTGCTGCGGTGACACACACACACACACACACACACACACACACACACACACACACACACACAGCGCTGCAGGCTGCTGCTGTCCACAGAAACATTAAACTCTTGGTTCTGCTGGATGATTAGAAAACTGATTAATCTGAGATAATGATGAGACAAATACAAGGAGGCAAACACACACACACGCAGTGAGTCACTCAGTGGAATAATTAAGAGGATAATCAGGCAGCGTTTAGTCTGCGGTCTTTCCTCCTGAGGCTCGGCTGTGCAGCGCCGCTCAGAGAGGACAGGCTGCCCCCTGCTGGCCCAGCGGCGCCACCGCAGCGCTGCTCCTCACTACGGGTTGAACTGCCTGACCGGCCGGTTACTGTTGCCTTCACGGACTGATTTAAAGTAGTAAACTTGACATTTAAAGTTGCTGCGGAATGTGTTGCTCTGTTGGTGAAACCGGATCCGAACCGGAACCAGGCGGCCGGGTCAGTGAGGACTCTGATGGCTGCGGTCACTTTCAGCCGTAATGTCCGGCCCTTCTTCCCCCCCCTCCTCATTATAAAAGTTAATTGCGGCTGGTCGGAGCTGAATAGCCGAGCGGCGCCATTTCGCTCTTAATTGCGGAGCGATTAAGAGCCGATGGAGGAAAGTCACCTTCCCGCAGGAGCGGCTTACCGTCCTGGAAGACGCGCTCCACGTTCAGCCCGTAGGTGGCGCACGTCTCGTAGTAGGTGCAGCGCTTGAGCTCGTTGGACAGCTTCCTGGCGCGGCTGTCGTCGATGACCCGCGGGTTGGACGAGCTAATGGCGTCTGGAGGGAAACGACCGGAAGAGAAGGTCAGGAGGAGGAGCGTTGGCGCCCTCTGCTGGTAGATGGGCGTAAACACCCACACAATAATAAT
The DNA here is from genome assembly GCA_033032245.1 of Poecilia picta. Classification (NCBI taxonomy): domain Eukaryota; kingdom Metazoa; phylum Chordata; class Actinopteri; order Cyprinodontiformes; family Poeciliidae; genus Poecilia; species Poecilia picta. The sequence goes on along the minus strand of CM065354.1, from coordinate 14,621,741 downwards.
ACAAGTAAATGGTTAAATAAAATTAGTTAAGTATTAAATAAAATAAATTATAATATAAAATTAATAAAGATAAATGATTCAATAATAAATTAATACATATAAAATGACTAAAATTTAAATAAGCACAAATGAATGACTAAATAAATGACAAATGACTAAAAAACATTTAAATGAAATAAATTAATTAAGGATTAAATAAATTTAAATAAAATAAGATAAATAAATGGATAAATTATTAAAGTGGATAAATAATTTAAATTAATTAATAAAACTTAATAAATAAATTGATTAAATTAATAATAAATAAAATTAATGAATTATAAAATAAATAAAATCAAAATGAAAATCTCAAATTACAGATCAAAGCCAGTATTTCTTAAAGAAATAAATGAATAAACAATTGAGTAAATAAATTAACTTAATAAAAATAATGTAGTAAATTAATAATTACATGAATAAATCAATAAAATAAATAAATACAAAACAATGGATGTTTGAATTTTATTTATCAATTTTTATTTACTGATTTTCATTCATCAGAAAAATGAGCTGACAGAGATAAAAGTTTTGTTTCTGATGGACTCTCAGCCTGTTCTGGTTGGATCAGAACCGACCGGCAGTATTATGCTGAGGGCCCAGTTTGAAATGAAGCAGGTGAAACAGCAAGAGAGCTCCAGAAGTGAACTTTAACCTCCAAACAAAACCACTGAGAAAATCACGGCAGAGGCTGCATCATGATGTGGGTGAGAGAAATGAGAGACACTCAGATGTAACGCTGCCTGTCGCCACCAGAGGGCAGCAGAGGATCAGACAGGAAGCGTGAGTGGATCAGGATGTTTCTGAGTGTGTGTGTGTGTGTGTGTGTGTGTGTGTGTGTGTGTGTGTGTGTGTGAGGGTGTGTGTGAGCACCTTGGGTTCCAACCAACACCAGCGGCAGGTCGGCGGTGTTCCTGTAGGACGCCAGGCGGCTGTAGTAGTGATAAACCGTCTGGAAGCTGATCTCATCCTCCAGGCTGAAGACGAACACACAGCATCCACCACAGAGCAACTGCGCGACACACGCACACCACACACACACACACACACACACACACACACACACACACACACACACACACACACACACACACACACACACACACACACACACACACACACACAAAGGTCAGAGCAGACGAAAGACTGATTTAAACTGAAAAACTCGATGGAAGAAAAACACCTTCATAAGAAAAGAAACAAATAATCAACCAGCTATCCATACAGATTAATCACGATGAATTGATTATTGAAACCAATAATCAATAATCATTAACGGGAGCTGAAACAACAACACAGTCAGAGCAGAAAAAAGCAAAAAAAAAAAACCCAAAAAAACATTTAAAATATGAAAAACTTTCTGTAAATCCGTTTTTTAATATAACATAAATAAAAATCCATTAGCACCTCTGGCTATCAGTTATGAATCAGTTAATTAATAAAAATATCAACTGAAAAGTTTGAAAATAAAATCTGTTAATATTTTATGGATTAAAATGTTTATTTTCTTATTTAAAAAGAAATTTAATTATTTGCTTACAACTTTCAATAAGTTTTGAATATTACATTTAAAAAGTTTAAATAAAATCTGCAGAATGTCAGTTTTTTAGACAATAATCATCAGAATAATTAATTAATCGATCGTTAGATAATCCCTACTATGGATACATTGACAGAATATTATATTTTATTATTTTCATACTTTATTAAAATCTTACAGCTGTCTCTCAATAAATATTTTTTGTAAGTAACTTACAGAGTATGAGTATGAGAAATGTAATTAATTTTATGTTGAAACTGAATTAAAAGCTGATTTAAAATTATATTTATTCTCCCGGTATGAGCTGCAGTACCCACCTGCGCCTCTGGGGGGCCTCCTTCATCCCTGATGAGTAACAGGTGACTCTGGCCGTCCACCACGATCTCCTTCTTAAAGCGCCCTCCTGCCGCAGAGAGGGGAGCACAGGGTCAGCAGCTGAGGTCACAGGGGCTTAACTAGCGCCCCCTGGCGAACAGGATCACTATTTAACACCTGGGTTTAGCTTGGTGCTAAACCAAAATCTAAAGCCAAAAAAGCTCCACAACCGTGTGGAAAAAGGTGATATTTTGACAAATATTTTCTAAAGGAAATTGTATCAAAAAGTTTGGTGAAGTTTAACCTCCGGCCTCTAGGGGCGCTGTTCAGCCGGATTAAATGCTGCTGTTTCCTGACCCAGTAAACCTGATGTTCCGTCTGACCCGCCCCGAAATCCTACAAGTACACCTCGCTGCAGCAAACAGAAAGGGGCGGGACGGACCACTGTCAGTCTCTTACCTTATTTGGAAATGGGACCATTGCACTCCGGAAGAGAAGGGGGCGCTATTCCTGTTATTCGCGGTCTCCTGTTTAAATTTTCTTTTTAAATCTGTGATTTAGCTTCATCTTTAGGAAGGAGTTTCACTCTCAGCATGTATTTCAGCTTCTCTTTTTTATTTACTTCAGCGCAGCTCACAGCTTTTGACAAATTGCATAGCTTTCTGTGTACTTCTAAATCTGCTTCTTAGTCGCATCTTTTCAGGCCTGCTACTGCCTCTAGTGGCCTGGGGTGGTAACACAACAATATAAATACATTACTAAATCAGAATACCAAAGTCTTTATTATTTATTATTAATTCTCGTATAACTGGAACTGCAAAAGATTAAGTCCCTCACAAAACACCATACCTTTTAATATAATACAGGAAATAGCGCCCCCTTCACTTCCGGAGTGCAATGGTCCCATTTCCATATAACGTAAGAGACTGACAGTGGTCCGTCCTGCCCCTTTCGGTTTACTGCAGTGAGGTCCTTCTCAAATCCTACTAGACTCAAACCGCCATCCAGTAAGACCTGAACTGGAAACTTTCCCCTTCTGGGTCAGAATGAGATTTGATTTAATCTAGCTACTGAGGATGAAGACGACGAAGAGCTGGAAAAGGCAAAGAACGAAGGAGAGGCGGAGCTAGCAGCTAGCTAGGCTAAGAGTCGGCTAGCAGCAGCTGGTTGGCGTCGGCTTTAGGTTCTGTAGAACCGATTCTTAGAAACATTTACCGTCAAAACGGAATTTGGAGGAAAAACCTGAAACACAGAGGAGGAAATATGACTTTTTATCTGGTTTTACTTTATAAAAATAATCTACATAAATAAATAAAATTATTTTAAATAAATAATTTAGCAAAAATATAAAATGTTATCAATAAACATTTTCTGCCTGGTAAAGCTGAAGGTTTAGTGAAACTTATACTGTTTTGTCAATAAGACGAGATCTGAGCTACTGCAAAGAGTGCTGCTAGAACCAACACCGGCTGTGGATGATGGACAGAGGATGGAGGGCCCAAGGAGGATGAGGGCAGAAGAGAGTGGCAGAGGAGGGATGGATGGACAGAGGGGGATGGACAAATGAACAAGTGGACAGATGGATGGACTACCAGAGCGAGTATTTACCTGCATCCACGTCAGCTAGATTATCAGAGCGTCCCAGAAAGCAGCAAGAGAGGAAACACAAAGCAGAGCCAGGTCAGAGGCTGAAGGACATGCAGAGGTCACAGAGAGGTCACGGAGAGGTCACAGAGACAGGGGTCAGCAGGCTAAATCATCTGGCTCCTGTTCTGGATCTGCTTCCTCCTGGTCTGTCTGAGCGGCCCTGAACGCACCGCAGAGCAGGACGACCCACCGGGCCGGCCGCTGCTCCAGAACCAGAATAGTTCTGGTCTGTGGTCCGGCTGCGTTGCCACGGTAACACGGGCCCCGTGTATTTTTAGAGCGCAGGAATGCGCTTCCTGCTGGAGCCTCCAGCTGCTGCTGAACCGGACCAGAACCGGACCAGAACGGGCCGGTACCAAGCCCCAAACATGGAGTGAAAAAAGAACAACTTATGTGCTAATGTTAATAAAAATATAGAAATAAATCTGTAAAAAATAAGGATAAATAATGGAATAAGAGTTGATTCTGGTTCAGTTTGGTCCGGTTCTGATCAGCAGAACCTTCCGGCAGTGAAGCTGGGTCTGTGAATGTTCTGGTCAATTCCAGTTAGAGGAGACACTCTGACTCGGTTCTGTTCATTATTCTGGTTAATTTCTGATCAGAACCCAGAAGAATCGGGTCAGACCGACACCAGAACCCCTCACCTTCAGGAGACTCTTCCTGGACGTAGGTTCCTGTCAGGTATCGGTGGACCAGCGCCGACTTCCCGCTGGCCAGATTACCCACAATGCCCTGCGAGGAGACAGAACCAAGCAGTTAGTTCTGATCGGACCGAACCTGGCCGACACGGACACGGAACTGGGACTCACCACTTTGAGTTCTGGTACGTCCGGCTGAGGGTCCACTCCTGGCTGTTGACGAAGGCGTCTGAGGAGAAAGCAGCAGTTAGTCAGGTCGGATCGGGTCGATCCAGAACCACGGCTCACAATTATTCATACTGCAGCACCACAAAACCCAAAACATGAGCTGAAGTTGGTTCTGATTCTGCAAAGGCCCGGTCACCAGGAAAACATCAGAATTTTATTCAAATCTAATCATTCACTGTAAAACTGGAATCTAAACGTTTGGTTAGAATTAAATGATTAATCAACAGTTAAAAAATGTGTTCTATAATTTAACAAATTCAAAATTTTAAGATTCTTATTACGTTAAAATGTTTTTTTATATTTTCTTATTAATTACGAAACAAAAACTGACATTGTGGAAAAATATACATACATTTTACAGTAAAGGTTCAAATTGAAATGATTTTTTCCCTAAATGAATCCTGAATTTGTTCAGATAATTCAATAAAAGCAGGAAAAATTGACAAATTTTAATATATATATATATATATATATATATATATATAAAACTTTTTTTGCAATTCTAATCAATTACACTGTAAAAACAAATCCCAGGTAAAATATCCTTAAATGATGAAAATTTATTTTATTTTATTTGGATGAAACACCAGAACCGGGTCACACATCAACCCATTTCTATCTCCTGTCATGGAAAGTAGCTAAAACCGGTTTAGAGTAGTTTAGACTCCGCGTTTGTTGAATTTTGATCATTTAAATCGGTTTAAAACCAGCCCTGGACTTTGGGACAAAGTTTATTTTAGTTTGGACTTTTCCAGAGGTTTGTCCACAGAATGTGGTGAGGGTGATCCTGACCCGGTTCTGAGATCCAAACTTCTATCCGCATGGAAAGAATGCAGAGCGAAGCGTCCTGATTGGCTGGCTGCCTCACAGAGGCGGGCATTGTTCGGCCTGTATGGAAGGCTGATACGTCACAATGTTGATTCAGCTGCTTCCCGTTTTCCTCCGCTGCACCAGGTGATGGACCAGCAGCTTCAACTGGGAGGGAAACCAGCAACCAGCCAGCAGCTGCTGGGAGATCCAATGGTACTGGCACGAGCGCCGTTTCCATAGAGACGTTTCTGATAGGAGCGCGAACAGCAGGACTTATGGTAATCTCCTCAGTCAGCTGTCTGCTGAGCTGAGAGGTGGGCGGAGTCAACAATGGGCGGGGTCAGTGGTGGGCGTGGCCAGCAGCAGGCAGATCACATCAGATGAGATCAGAGCTGCGGGGTCTGATTGGGTCGGGTCGGTTCTGCTGCTCGGGCTGCAGGTATTCAAGGTATGAAGATCATCCAGAACATGTCAGAACCTGAACCTGTCTGCACATCAGCAGACAGCCAGCAGAGATTAGTACCAATAATTAAGATAAAAATGATTGAACATGGACAAGACATTCAAAAAGGCTTCATTACTTCTTAAATGAATAATCATGAGAAAATTCTTGTAGCTATTTATTTTATTGGAATTCAAATTGCTTTAAACATATATATATATATATATATATATATCATGCACACATGCTTAGCATAAAAAATGTTTAATTGCTTCTTTACATTTTTAAATGATTTTCATTTTGTCCCTTTTAAAAATAATGAACCCGGTTGAATATTTTTATATTTATTTTTGATTGTTTTGATGAAAAGTGTATTTTTCTAACCACAACTTTATATTTATTTATTAGATTTCTTTATTAAATATTTTTATATTTATTTTAGCCTCTTTTTAAATGTTTGTTATATATTTAGAATTTGAGCATCTTGATTAAAAGCTTCTGTCCGTCTTGAGTCGTTTTTCATGATTTATTTTCATAGATTTGGTAGTTTTATATAACATTAATAAAGTCTGCGAAGATAAACTGATGAAAATCTCCTGGATGACGTCAGTTAGCAGCTTACAGAAGGACAGGAATCTGCTGTTGACACGTGAAAGCCTCACAAACAGCTGACAGGGTAAACAAGGAGCAGGCCACGCCCCCTACACAACAGACCACGCCCCTGCCCGCTGGGCCACGCCCCCTGTACCATCCCCAGCAGCAGCAAAGGGACAAACAGAACCAGAACCAGAACCTCCTGATGTCGGGTTCTTACTGGTTCCGACCCGTTCTGGTAGACGAGTTCTGCTGGAGTTCCCCTCCGGAACTGTCTGGTTCTGCAGAACAAAGGTCGTCTGTTTGCAGGTCAACCTGTCCGACAGGTAACACACCTGGAGGAAGAGGAGCGGCTCTTCATCATCAGCTGCTCTGTCTGCAATCCGTTCTCCTGATGACACTACATGCAGGGTGGTCCAACATGCGGCCCGGGGCCATGTGTGGCCACTGACTGCAGCTGAGAAACGGTGGCCCTGTGGCAGATTCACGCCCTAAACTCAGATCTCCATGGCAACGTCATATTTTACATGGAAAACCCACAACAGCAGATCAGAGCATAAAGTTCTGCCAGAAACAAAGATTTAAAGAAAATTCAGATTTTAACATCTGGAAATTAAGCAAAAACTGTAGAAATGGAAAATAATTAATTCATAAAGTTAAATGTGAACATGAAGGAGAAAATTTATTCTACTGGATTCAGTGATAAAAGTTTGGATTGGACAAAAAGTGGAGGACTGGTTACCCAGAGGGAGGTCTCTGGACCCAGAACCAGACCCAGAGTATCAGAACCAGACCCACCCTGCTCTGGTAATTGAGCAGCAGAACCAGAACAGGTCCGAACAGAAGTAGCAGTGGAGCCATGATTCCATCAGATTCAGACCAGAACAAACGATCAGCGTGAAGAGCAGGAAACACTGATAGGCTATCTGACACACACACACACACACACACACGGTGTGACCTATATCTGAGCCTGTAATCAGCCGACCACCGCCCCTCCCCCGCCTGCTGCTGGCAGCCTGCCGCCTGCCTGCTCCTCTTCCTCCTTCCTCAAACGCTCCACTCCGGCCAGTTCTGGCCCTCCTCTCAGGGCGGCCTGGAGGCCCGGGGCGTCTGGCTGAGACGAGCCGGGCCAGATCAGCCTCTTAGGCTGCAGTACCAGCAGGTTCTGACTCCTCCAGGAAACAGGAGCAACGGTTTCTGATGGTTCCTAATGGACCAGAGAACCAAACCAGGTCAGAGAGGTTCTGGCCCATTACACTTCAGTTTCATTTTTCTGGGACTTTCAGTCTGATTGTTTTCATTAGTTTTACAGTTTATTCACCAGGTTTATTAATTGTATTAGCTAAATATTGATTAGTTTTCATTAGTTTTAGTTTTTTCATATTTTGTTTCATTCTTATATGCTTCAGTCAAAAGGTCATTTATGTTTACATAATACTAAACAGAAACTACATTATTGTTTATTAATTTATCAAACAGCTGCCTCAGTTTTCAGATGTTTGTAGCTCCGTATTTTTCCATCAGCTGATCTGAACAGTTTGTTTCACACCAAACTAAAATGCTAATAAATAAAACAGAAAAACAAAGGATATTATTTATAGTTTTAATGATTTAGTTTGATAAAAGCACAATATTTTCAGTTAAAGTTTTCCCATTAATCCTAGCTTTTATTAGTTTCACTTTTCATGAGTTTCAGTCTTCCTTCTTTTGTTAGCGTTAGCTTTAGCTAACTGTCCTGTTTCCACCGTCATGCTAACAGCTTCATCACATACAAGTCAGACAGTCAACCTGCTGGTTCCCCTGCAGACTGAGGGGGCGCCACCGAGCCAATGCTAACATTAGCCTAGCACTAGCTAGCTGAAGCAGAGCGCTAGCGAGCATGTTAGCAAGTGGTAATAGCAACTGACTGCGCTTGAGCAACAAGTCAGACTGATACAACATGAGATAGGCACACGTTCAGCAGCAGCAGCCAATCACAGGGCGGGATTTTCTCATCCAATCACAGGGCTCCTTATAAATACTGATAACCAACCAATCACAGCCAGCAAAACTAAATGCTGCAGCAAGCTGCACCAAAACGGCAGCAAAAAACATTACTTTAACTCTGCGAATATTAGTGAAATATTAAATATTATGACTTTATTTTACCCTTTATTAATTATTTTTATTTAGTTTAATTTGAAACGTGACCAGAATTACACAGAATCACCGATTACATTTTTTTATTTTAATTCTATATTCTATGGTTGGTTTCAAAACAGCTCAAAGAGAACCAGAACTAGTTACAGAACAAGTCCTCAGACCGGTTCCTCCTGGACCGGGCCGGCTGTCTGGCCCGTCCTGACTCAGCCTCAGGCGTTTTATTTTTAGATGTTTGTCAGAAGTTTTACTTCCTGGTTCTGACCCGGTCGGTACTGTGGGCTCTTATTGTGATGGAGCCTCCAGCTGGCTGAGCTTCAGGATAACTGGATCAGCTCGGCGTCCCAGTCTGACCGGGTCAGACGCTGGTTCCAGAGCAGGTCAGGTCAGCAGGTCAGCAGCGGGGGGCGGAGCCTGTGAGGACGACCCACCTGATTGGCCGGACCTCAGAAATGAATCACAGAGTACAGTGGAGGATGTGTGATGCTGCGGTCCACCAGAACCAGTTCAATAAACCCTGAGGGTCCAGAGAGCGGCCCTGCTGACCTCATTTCCTGTCACTAAAGCTGTTACTGAGCGCGCTCAGTTCTCCTCTCAGGAGGACATCACTTCTGCTTGGCCGAGGATGTAGGTCACACACGAACAAACACACACACACATTGACAGACAGCGGACACACACACACACACACACTCAGGTGTGTGTGGAATCCCAGAAATGTTTTCTCCCTCTGAGCCGTCAGTCCAGCTTCTGTCTGGAAACGATAAGAGATGTTTAAACAGAAGTCAATCTAGATTCATTATCTAGATTATGATTCTGGGTAAATCAATGAAAACATTTAGATTCAATAATATATTATTGTAGTTTAGATCTTCTCTGGTATTTGTATCATAATCTCGACTGTTCAGATTAAAATAATCTGAATTGAGGATTATTTGATAATCTACGTTTTACAGATGAACCTGCCGGTTCTGGACCGTTTGGACCGTTTGTGCTGCTATCTCCAGCAGGTAGCTGGTGTGTGGTTACCGTGGTTACCGTTGGCTCCGCCCCCGTCCATGCTCTCCGTGCTGGACGGCGCCCCGCTGCGCCGCAGCGACCTGCTGACCCCGGGGCTCCAGACTGGGCCGGGCCTGGAGAAGAACCCGCTGAAGAAGCGTCCCAGCCGCCGGTCGCCCCCCCGCGGCACAGCGCCGTCGCCCTGGGCGTCCCGCCGCAGCAGGTCGCTGTTGTCCAGCGTGCGGTTCTTGCAGGCGCCGGCCCTCTGGCGGCTCAGCTCGGTCAGGGAGTCGGTCCTGTTGAGGATGGCCCCCACCTCCAGGGTGCGACTCTTCTCCCGGGTCCTGGGGGGCGGGGCCTGTGCCACGGGCGGGGCCTGCTCAGGGGGAGGGGCCAGTGGCGGCCCGTCTCTGGACGCGGCACGGAGCCGCAGCAGCTCTCCGCTGATCCGGGTCCGGACGCTGAAGCTGAAGCTGCGCTGCAGCAGGCTGGGCTTCGGGGAGGCCCCGGGTTTAGGCGGGTCCCGCTCCTCCATGCTGCGGGCCTTCAGGAGCCGCCTCACCTTGGCGGCAGCGGTTTCAGGCCGTGATTCGTCGCGCTGCGCCCTGCGGGACGCCCTGAGCCGGCCCAGCTCCAGCTGACCCGTGCTGAACGTCCTGAACCTCCTCATGATGCCACCCTGAGCCGCCGCCGCCGGGTCCGGCTCCTCCTCCTCCTCCAGCACCCCGCCTCCCCGGCCCTCCTCTTCCTCATCCCCCCCCAGGTTCTCCCTCTTCACCAGCGTCAAGGAGATCCGGTACACGGTCTTCCTCTGAGGCGCTCCTCTCTCCATCAGCATCCTGATCTTCCAGATGTTTCTCACTGCCCTGACTCCGCTCCGGCCGCCATGGCGTCCTCCCCCCCCACCCTCCGGGCTGCTGCTCCCCCCACCCACGTCACCTAGGACCGTCACCTAGGACCAGAGCGTCTGTCGCTGCCTCCACCTTTTCAGCTGCTGCTCCAAAGTGCTGCTGCTGTCTGAGCTGCTCCACTCATCACTGACACCCACACAGAGCCGGGAGGGGAGGAAACCTGGAGCGGAGCGCCGGGGAGGAGCCGGGAGGGGAGGAAACCTGGAGCGGAGCGCCGGGAGGAGCCGGGAGGGGAGGATACCTGGAGCGGAGCGCCGGGGAGGAGCCGGGAGGGGAGGAAACCTGGAGCGGAGCGCCGGGGAGGAGCCGGGAGGGGAGGAAACCTGGAGCGGAGCGCCGGGGAGGAGCCGGGAGGAGGGAGGAAACCTGGAGCGGAGCGCCGGGGAGGAGCCGGGAGGGGAGGAAACCTGGAGCGGAGCGCCGGGGAGGAGCCGGGAGGGGAGGAAACCTGGAGCGGAGCGCCGGGGAGGAGCCGGGAGGAGGGGAGGAAACCTGGAGCGGAGCGCCGGGGAGGAGCCGGGAGGAGGGGAGGAAACCTGGAGCGGAGCGCCGGGGAGGAGCCGGGAGGAGGGGAGGAAACCTGGAGCGGAGCGCCGGGGAGGAGCCGGGGAGGGGAGGAAACCTGGAGCGGAGCGCCGGGGAGGAGCCGGGAGGAGGGGAGGAAACCTGGAGCGGAGCGCCGGGGAGGAGCCGGGAGGGGAGGAAACCTGGAGCGGAGCGCCGGGGAGGAGCCGGAGGGGAGGAAACCTGGAGCGGAGCGCCGGGGAGGAGCCGGGAGGAGGGGAGGAAACCTGGAGCGGAGCGCCGGGGAGGAGCCGGGAGGAGGGGAGGAAACCTGGAGCGGAGCGCCGGGGAGGACCGGGAGGAGGGGAGGAACCTGGAGCGGAGCGCCGGAGGTGGACTGGAGGCCAGCCTACACTCACATCCTAAGAAAGTGTGACGGAGGGAAAAACTGCCTCTGAGCTGAACTCTGAGCTGCAGTTTGTTTAAATGTAACCGACTAATAAACCAAATAATAACACAACTGAATCCAAAATGTGGCCCCGGGGCCATTTGTGACCCTTGAAATGAGTTTGTTTGGACCCTGACTACAAGTCAAGAAGAAAATTTGTCAAACAAAAAAAAAAAATAAAAAATGATCTGTTTTAAGGCAACAGTCCAAAACATTTTTGATACATAGATTTCACAAAAAACTGTTAATAAATAGGTAAAGCTAAAATAATAAATACATTTTTGAATTTTGTCTCCAGTGTAAAAGGTTTGGACACCCTTTGGATGAACTGAAGGTGTCCAAACCTTTTACTCTAAATTAAAACTGAAACATTTATTTTAATATGTTTGCTGTTTTATCTCTTCATTAATAAACCAAACAGATCATATTTTCTCCTCTGGGTTTATTCTAGCCTAGGACAACAGGAACTCCAGTCCAGGTTTTCCAGCCTGCTCTCCCCCCCCCCACAGCCTGGGTCCTCCTCCTCCTCCTGCAGCCATGCAGGCTCAGGCAGATCTGCAGCTCCAACAGGGACTCCCAGCTGATCCTGTCTCCAGTTTGGGATGGTACCTCCAACCAGAACCAGAACCCATCATGTTCCCTCTTCAGAACCAGCAGAGCTGCTGTTGGTCCTGCTGTTTGCAGATGATGCTGAGGTTTAAATGAAGCTGAGGGAAAATCCCTCAGCCTCTCCAGGTCTCCCAGTAGAACCTCCAGTCTGGGTCCTGACCCGGTTCTCAGACGTCCAACATGCTGGTCACATCACAGATGTTTGTTTTTATTCTATGAAATGTGAATTAATCTGTTCACATGATGAGTCAATAATAATCACGGTGGACGTAAACAGTTAACGGAGTTTTATTCATAATTCAGCCGCGCTCATCTGTCAGCCAATCAGAGGAGACGCCAGCGTCTTGTTCAGACCTTGGAGTGATAAGCCCCGCCCACCTGGGAGCAGCGGTTTGGGGGAGCTCTGGTTCCACTTCCTGTTTTCTTCTTCTGTTTCCTGCAGTAGTAACTTGCGACTCTGGTCATGTGACTCGTGATGCGAAACAAAGAGAAACCAAAATCATCCCAGAAAAACAAGAGACTTTCTAAAGTTGAACTTTGACCCTGTATGGTCTGGATCCCTTCATGTCTCAGTGTCACCAGAACCAGAAATAGTTGTAGGGGTTAGAGGTCGTCCTGGAGAAAAGGGGAGGAGCTACGCAGGAGTTTGTGGATCAAACGGCCTGGTCCTTCATCCTCCTCATCCTCACCTCAGACCTTCATCATGTTTCCTCCTCTTCTTCCTCACTCTGTGATTTTCATGCGTCACACTGAAAACATTCCCTCCTCCCATCTTTCTATTCCTTCTCTCCGTCTTTCCATCCATCCTTCCTGAGTTCTGATGGAGGTAAAACGGGTCAGAACCTCGGCAGATTCTCCTCTCAGGTTTAACTGCTGACCTCTAACCCCCACAGGACTGACTTTTAGTCTTAGTAGCTCATTAAAGGGTGAGAGGCGACTGATTGGAAGATTCTGCAAATTTCCCACCGAATGAAATAGAACAAAGAAATTACTTTATTTTATATTAAATATTTTAATATAAAAATAGTTTTTAGTTTCTTTTGCTCTGAGATTTCTGCGTCATCGTTAATCAGCTTAAACTGGACAGCAACGGTTCAGGTTCATTTAACCTCATCAATCATAGTTGGTTCAGATGCAGTTTCATAAAAACCTCCTGCAGTTTGATCTGAACCAACTGGAATCGGACAAGAACCATGAAGCAGCTGCTTGAAACCAGTAGATAGACTGAACTGGAATTACTGGGAAACAGATGAAGATATCTGCAGCTGATTTAGAGAAAATCCACCAAGATGACAAACTGATGTCACACGTATGAAAACACTGAGGTATCATCAGCATAAAGACTGATTCACCTCATCGCTCACAATGTTTCAGCTCTATAGCCTGCTAGCTGTGTTAGCCTGCTAGCTTCATTAGCCTGTTAGCTTCGTTAGCCTGCTACCTTCTGGATAACAAGCTAACAAGCCTGTTAGCTTCTCTAACAAAAAACAAGCTGCTCAGCCACGTTCCACATGTATGAAAACACGGAGGCATCATCTGTGTAAAGACAGATCACAAAGTAAAATGCTAATTAGTTGGTGAATTTAGCAGATTAATCATCAGGAAATGACCAACGTTCTGCTGAAACAGCAGCTGATCTCTACATGTGGTTTATTTTTATTTACACATCGCCTGTTTTGTGTTTAATGATTTATCTGTTGGATGGTTGATTAGTTACTACAGAAAACTGGCTGAACTGTTCCTTTATAAATAGTTATATAAGATATAAAATGTAAACAGTGAGTCTCGTTGGGCTCTGCTCTCATGTCCTCCTGATTCTGGTCCATGGAGGGACAGACAGAAACATTAACGTGGCAAAAGGATGTAAAACCAGCTGAGGTCAGAGCGGCGGCAGAACCTGAACTGGGTCTGTGAATTTATCAGCATATTAGAGCGGTAAAGTCCTGGAACCCAACAGACTGTTGATGTGGTACTGGACGGGCTGTGTGGTACTGGACCGGCCGTGTGGTACTGGACCGGCCGCGTGGTACTGGACCGGCTGCGTGGTACTGGACCGGCTGCGTGGTACTGGACGGGCCGCGTGGTACTGGACGGGCCGCGTGGTACTGGACGGGCCGCGTGGTACTGGACGGGCTGCGTGGTACTGGACGGGCCGCGTGGTACTGGACCGGCTGCGTGGTACTGGACCGGCTGCGTGGTACTGGACCGGCTGCGTGGTACTGGACCGGCTGCGTGGTACTGGACGGGCCGCGTGGTACTGGACCGGCTGCGTGGTACTGGACCGGCTGCGTGGTACTGGACCGGCTGCGTGGTACTGGACCGGCTGCGTGGTACTGGACCGGCTGCGTGTTGGCGCTGCGTTTCTCCATGCTATGAAATATGCATGTGGCACTGCAGAGGCTGCTGAAGCGCTCACTGTGAGGAGACCGGCGCCGACCCGACCCGACCCAACAGAACCAGGCGTTGGCAGCCGAATTTTTATCCACGTTGATCCGGAAACTAAAGGCCGGATTTATTCAGGTGCAGGCGCTAAATCCAGGTGTGACTGCAGGTGGAACCAAACCAACAACCTGAGCAGCTGCAGCATCTTCCTCCCACGCTCTGCCTCACCCTGCAGCCTGGAAACTGGGTCAACCAGCAGTGGGCGGGGGAGGGGCGGCAGCAGGCCCCCTGCTGGCAGCATCATCACTATGCACACACAGGTTCCAGTTTCCAGCAGAAAAAAACTCCTCAAAAACAGCAAAACAAAGCAAAGCAGGCGGCAGTGACCTGCAGTGACCAGCAGGGGCAGCAGACAGCATGAAGGTTCTGTTGGGTCAGGGTCTGACCCAACAGAACCTGGACAGGAAGATCCTGCCCCACCAACCAGACGCTGCTGTGTTGCCACGGAGACCACAGTGTGGGGGGGGGGGGCTCTCACTGAGCCCGTGCAAACCAGGATCCAGACCTGGATGTTCTCCTCCTCCACCAGATTCAGTCAGGTCTGCTTTGATGGCTTTGACTTTCTGGGCCTTTAGGGACTCCGTAGATCCGTCTGAAGCCGAAAGCTGCAGCAAGAGCCGACAAGGAGAGGCAGGTCGGCTTCCTACCAGCAGCTGCAGCACAGATGGAGAGCAGCTCATCACACATTCATGAAGTTATAATGCAACGCTTTAATCCTGGAGGAGGAGGAGATGAGGGAGGAGGCCGACGATTCAACTCCCAGGAGAGACTAACAATACAAACTCAACAGGGAATTCAACCTGCAACTCTCATCCAATTCAACCTCCAAACATTTAGAATGACCTTCATTTGATCAAACACAAAACTGTCAGGTTGATTTCCACCAAAACATGAGGATGGAGGCCTGGTGGGGACAATTTACCTAAAATGAACAACCATCGAGCATCAGCCTGTTTAAATAAGAGACTGGAGAGAAAGAAAACAAAGAATTAAAGACATAAAGACAACAAGAAAGAAGAAAGGAAAGAAAGAAACAAAGAGAAAAAGAAAGTTAATAAGAAAGAAGAAAACAAAAACACAAAAGGAAAACAAGAAAAAGAAACGAAAGCAAAGACTTAAAAATAAAGAACAAGAAAAAAAGAAATTAAGAAAGAAAGAAAGAAAGAAAGAAAGAAAGAAAGAAAGAAAGAAAGAAAGAAAGAAAGAAAGAAAGAAAAGAAAGAAAGAAGAAAGAGGCTCTCCCAGCTCAGATGAACGTTTCGTATCTGATTATCGGGTAAACCTGCTTTCCATACATTCAGTCAACATCAGCCCTGATTGGCCAGTTCCAGCTGAATCCCAACAGGAAGTGGATTTAATCTCCACCAGCGATCAGCGGCAACATGAAGGGCTGTTTGTTTGGTGTCTGACTGCTGACCTTTGACCTCTCTGTTCATATCAGAACTTGAGAGCAGCCGACTGAATCTCTATGAACATCAGCTCTCTGCTGCCCCCTGCTGCTCAGCACACGGCGCTGCGCTCCATAGCCACCATGACGCTCTGCTGTCCCGCTGCTCCGCGGGTTGCCACGGCAACGCGGCTGCAGGCCAGCCTGTGGAACACGTTGCCACGGTAACGAGCATCACTTCCTCAAACAAAGCCGGCCAGGTTTATTTCTGGCTGGTTTCCTGTGGAGATGACTCCGAGTCCTGCAGGAAATGATGCGACATCACTTCCTGTTTCTGCAACGTCCATATCCACTTCTGAGCTTCAGCCAGTTTATGTCATATTTATCTGATAATTAATGCAGAAAAACTGCAATAAATAAATAAATAAAAACTACAGGACAAAGATTGTAAAATAATTCATCAATTATTCATATATATATATATATACTGTATATATATATATATATATACTATATATATATATACTAAAGCTTATGATCATTGTGGTCTCTACTATGAATCAGCAGCTGCTTCGTTCTATGGAGGACTGCTACTGCCAATAAACAGCTGCAAATACTGAAATAAATAAATGGCTTAATAAAATGATTAATATGGAAAATATTACATCTAAAAATCTAGAAATAAAATAGAAAAGAAAATATTTAATAAATACAGTCTCTTAAAAATAATTAGGCAAAGGAAAGTAATTATTTAAAAAATTAGATTAGAAATTAAATGGAAAAATAAATAAATAGTTATTTATGGTTTAAAGCAACTAAGAGTAAAGTCTTGGCAGCACCAGTCCTCTGTACATTTCTAGCAGCCTCAGGTTTTTCCTGCTGCCAGCTGGAGCAGCAGCTGCGTTTACACAACAACGCAGCCAGTAGGGGGCGCTAACGCGCATCCAGGTGTCCCAACAGGTAGATGAACCAAGCACCTGGACATGTGGACACCTGGACACATCTCGGCAGCGTCTCCTCAACAGGAAGTATAAACAGCAGCCCTGCGCCAGCAGTATAAATAGACTTCCTGCCCCGCTAACACAATGCGGCTCGTTAGCTTACAGTGGCTCCCAGGAGAGGCTGATGATGTCACTTCCTGCCACTCGCTGGCCCGCCCCCGCCGGGCTCCGGAGCAGAACCGAACCGGGAACAGAAACGTTTTCTGCGGGTCACCAGACGGAGGCCCGGGCCGGTTCCCGTTTCCATGGTAACGGGCCAGCGGTTCACCGTCAGACAGAGAAGTGACACTTCCTCCTCTGGCTGGTAGAAACCAGATCCAGGGATCCGACTGGACTAGCAGACCAGACCAGTTTTACTCTTCTGTTATAATAATAATATATATTATATATTATTATATAAATAATAATATATTAAATAAATATATTAAAAGTAGTAGTAGTAGCACCAGTAGTAGTATTATTAGTATTATTAGTACTAGTATCAGTAGTATTAATAGTATCTGTACCATTTTCACGTTTGTTTCTCTTCTCATTCTTCCTGTTTTCACTTCAAACTTCTTTAATCTTTTATAAAACTTCTGCTCATTTTAACATTTTAGTTAAATCTACCCATGTTTTATCACACTTGATATTTTCATCTAATTTTTAGTACAAAATATTTTCTGTACAAGTTTAGTTTTACTTAGTTATTTATTTCCATCTAATATTTCCTTAATTTTCTACATCTTAAAGAATTTATTTTTACACCTATTACAATTATTATTATTAATCTACAGATTAGCATTTAAGATTTTAATTTATTTTTCTCTTTTTACATTTCAATTTTTTTAGAATTTTATTTTAACATGTCTTTTTTCTATTTTTTAATACTAATACTTTTACTATGATTAACTCTCATACTTTTTCACAATTAGGATTTTTACTTCATTTAAAATGTACTATTTAATAAAATTTAAAATTGTAATTAATTCCCTTTTAAAAAATTCATATATTCATATAGATATTAAATAATTTATTTTAAGGTTACATTTTTATTGTTATTAATTATTATGGTCATTATTGGTACAACTCAGCATTTAACTTTTTTTAAATTATAAATTCTTCTACATTTTTGGTTTCGTATTTCAAAAAAAATTTTTCATAATTTTTTGTAAAAGAAAAATTCTCCTTTGTGTTTTACCTCTTAATTTTTCCTCTTCATTTCTTTTTGTGATAATAATTAAATTTTTCCGTTTGATTTTATTCATATGATTTTTTTTCCCCCACTGAATTGTTTTATTTGTATTTGTTTTCATTGGCCGTCTTCTCCCAGGGCTTTTTACAGTTTATTCTGTGACCTCTGACCTTTCTTTGGGCTGAAGAACCGGTCTGGTGAGCCTTTAGGATCCAAACATCCAGAAATAGAACCAGCAGCATTTTCTGTGAACTCTGAAACAAACTACTTCCTGTTGGCCGATGTGTTTAAGGACCAGAGAAACGGTCGTATTTTCCAGCCTCATAACAGCAGCTTTTGTTCAGATCAAACTGGTGTTGCCATGGAGACGGGCTGTCTTAAATGACCTGAAGTGGGATTAAATAATGAGTCATCTGCAGCTGTTTCCTCTCAGGTTCATCAGGTTTCCAACAGCAACCGGCCTCAAAGCGGAGCCGTGTCGACCAATCAGGCGGCTCCGTGCTGCTCTGATGCTTTCCAGGATGAAACATCTGGAACATCAACACGGCCGATAATCTGGGCTGCTGCAGATTAACACAAACTAATCCCAGTTCAGCTCTGACTGGTTGAACTGGGATCCAGCTGTGGCTGCTGCCTGCACACCAGTCCAGATGTTCCTGCTGGATCCAACATCTGCCCCCATAATCCCATCAGAATCCACTAAGCGCGCTCAGTACGCTCCGGCCTGGCGGTGACTCATCATCATCATCAGCAGCAGCATCTTCCTCTCCTCTGGAGGACAGACGCTCTGATGTTACATAACGGCCAGAAGCAGCTTTACAGCCACTCAGGTTACACAACCAGAACCAGAACCGGACCGGATCAGACTGCAGAACTGAAAAAACTCAAACCATCACAAAGATTGAGGGAGCTTTGCTCTGGAGCCCCTGGTTGCCATGGTGATTCCCTCCTTTCCCAGGGCCAAAGGTCAAACTCACAGACATTTATCTGGGTCCACAGTGAGATCTGAACAGAACCTTCAGGTCCAGCTGCTAAAGAACTGTTCGTCTAATGAGTTCAAGTCCGTCTAAAGCTAAACGCTCTGATAATGCTAAAGTGAAACGTTCTGCTAATAATACATGCTATGCTAATGCTAAGGGCTATGTAAAGCTAAGCGCCCTGCTAATGCTAAACACTGTTTGGTTTAACACCAACATTTTGGGTTTAAACCTGAACCAGGTGAAAAGCTGCATTTATGTTGGGGCTGATTTTAGTCGTCATAGTTACATAGGGAAACTGGTTCTGGTTGTTTCCAGCAGAACCTGGCAGCACTGCAGTGTGTGTTTAAGCAGAACCTCAGCCAGGTTCTGGTTCTTTATGTTGCTTCAGAAACAGAAACCTGAGATCCAGGCTGACAGAGGAAACAAAGGATGACGGTGAACAAACAGCAGCCGGGCCAACTGGGTCACACGGCCCGGCAGAACAAAGGTCCGCTCAGCTGCCGCGTCCTCTCTGGACCCGGTTCTGAACAGGAAGGGCCCGCTTCAGGATGGATGGACCAGCAAACAACAATGAAGGTTCCTGTGAGGTTCTGGAGGAAACAGCAGCTGCAGCCGGGCTTCAGCCTGGACCGGGCCTGCAGAACCAACCGGGTCTACAGAACCAACCGGACCTACAGAACCAACCGGGCCTGCAGAACCAACCGGGTCTACAGAACCAACCAGACCTACAGAACCAACCGGGTCTACAGAACCAACCGGACCTGCAGAACCAACTGGACCTGCAGAACCAACTGGACCTGCAGAACCAACCGGACCTGCAGAACCAACCGGGTCTACAGAACTAACCGGACCTGCAGAACCAACTGGACCTGCAGAACCAACTGGACCTGCAGAACCAACCGGGTCTACAGAACCAACTGGACCTGCAGAACCAACCGGACCTGCAGAACCAACTGGACCTGCAGAACCAACCGGACCTGCAGAACCAACTGGGCCTCAGCTCAAATTAAACTGCCAAACAACGAGTCAATGCAAAACATCATGATGTTTTATAGAAGTATTGTGATAACAATAGATAAGACAATATTTCTCTCTAGGTGAATCTCACAGTAACCATAGTGACGCAACCTGCTTGCAGTTACACAACTGAACTACATTCAACCAGATTGTCAAACTTATTGATTTGTATCGATACATTAAATTATGTTTTTTTAAATCAATCGAAAACTAACAAAACTAACAATTCCAACAATACCGGAGGTTTTAAAATAACGATAAATCATGACAAACGATACGATAACTGTTCAGATCCAGAACGGAGGGCCTCAGGGATCTGGGCCGGGTCAAGCATGTTCAGAACCAACTCAGAGCAATAACACACACACACACACACACACACACACACACACACACCTGCGCGGTTCTCGGCAGCAGGATGTGCAGCAGCCCGGCGGGCCTGCAGAACCTGCATGTTTCTCTGGCTCCTACCTTCGATGGCGATGACGTGCTCCCGGATCTGGTTCTGCAGCAGCGGCTCCTCCACCCGCTCCAGCAGCTCGTAGATGGAGTAGATGTTCGGGTGCACCGACTCGAACCTCTGGATCTCGGAGCGGATAGCGGCCGAGTTGGCCAGATGCAGCTGGTAGTTCATCCTGACGGGGGGAGACGCGGCTCCAGGAACGACTTCAGGCTTTCTGGGAACAACTCTAACAATAATCCCGGAGAAATAATCCCGGATTCTGCTCTACATCCCGGGGAGGAGATCCGGGATTCCTCCAGCGGCGGCGGCGGCGGCCAGATGGCAGCTACAGTCCGGGGAAGGCTGCTTGTCCCCGGGGCTCCCCGCTTCCCTGCTCCGCTGCGGTGACAGATGTGCGGGAGGCGGCGGAGCTCCGCTGCCCCATATCCTTCCAGGCCGGGCTGGATTACCGGGCCGCTGGGAGACCTGCAGCCGGATTAAACGGAGCTTCCAGCGGAACTTTGAGTCATAACTGACCGAAGGAGGAGGATGACAAACGGCCTGGTGGATGCTAGCTGGCTAAAGCTAACTAGCTGTAGCTCCCAGCAGCCGGGGGGAAAACTGGGAAAAGTCGCCGAATTCCAGGGGTGAGAGTCGGCCTCACATCAGGCCAGAATGCGGGGTTGAACCGCAGACAACATGCGGGGAAATAGCCGCGGGTCGGGGGTCGGTAATCAGTCTGCGGGGCTAGTTTGGATCCCTGCTCCTTGTTTTGTCTCCCTGCTGGTAAAAAGATCCGGATAACCTCCCCGGTTCGGCTGGAAGCTCAGCGGAGGGAGCCAACGGGAGGCACCGGGTGACCCAGGACGACCGAACCGGGCCAAAGCGTCAGGTATGTCCCGCAACCAGAACCCAAACACCGCTCCTGTCCCGCTCCTTCAGCGCCGTGAGCTCAGTCCTGGATACACCGAAGATCCCAGCCGGGATTTCCTCCAGGACCATCAACCACACAACACCAAATAAAGACATCCGGTTTACCTTTCAAAATAAAACGGCTCAGTTTAACTTCCTGCTTCACTGTCAACACGATTATTTTAACTTGTTTAACCTAATTAATTTCCAGTAATTTCAGGGAAACTCAACTGTGTTTGTTTGTGTTTTATTAATTTAGTTCCTTCTAATTAAATCAATACAATTAAATGTAATTAAATTTCATTTCAGTTCCATTAAACTGGAATAAACCCAGTTTCCTGTAGCTACAAACAGGGGTGAAAGCAGGCGGGTAACTGGCCCTAAAGATTCAGCGAGAGAGAGGAGCCGAGTCAGCTGCAAAGAATCAATGGATTCATTCACTGTGCAGCTGTGAGTGCATCACTAATCAACCGTGATTGATTAGTTTTTCAAGAACAATCTAAAACACGACTTAATCAGTTAATAAATACCTTTAATCCCATTTCACATTGTTTCTGAACTGTTCGTGTTTTGAGCAGCGATGCAATATGTGGACCGCGGAAGATTTTGAGTCGATAGGTGACAAACTGAACGGCGCCATGGAGGCTGAGACCAGCACGTCCTCCTCTGATTGGCTTATCAAACCATTCATAACTTTATTAAACAACAACACAAAATAAAATTAAATTAAAAAATCAACAAAACATGTTGATTTTTCAACAAAACCCAACAACAGTAATAATCTCAGAGATTATTGTTTCAACAGTGTTGCGCAATTCTGTGCGTTTACGGTTCCATTACCAAAATAACAAGCAGAGAAGGAGTTTAAAATGAACTAATCAACCACCGCTGTGTTCAGGGAGGCTTATTAATGATCGCAAAATAAATATCAAGCCTCAAAACCTAATATGTAACAGACTGAATGATATGATTTTAATCTCTGGTCGCCATAGCAACGGGTGTGCTTCACGCCTGGTAAAAGGGTTAGTTCACCTGGCGCCTGTGTTTTACCATTACAGCCGCTGCAATTTCTGAACGTTCAATACACGACAAACTTAGACTAATTACCTCGTTCTTCGTGAGTATCACGTGATCTACAACAAACATCAAACACGATAAATATGCTTCTTTAAGTATTTAACAAACAAATGGCTTCTACCGCGATAATTATGTGAAATTAAATTAATTGTCTAATTTGACTAAATAGTTTGGTGCTGTCAGGCTCAGAGTCTGAGAGGCTTTTCCTCTATCAAACTATTTTTTGCCTCTTATTTAGTGGAAATATTTAAGTCGATGAGACTTTCTCAAAAAATTATGACCTTTTTCAACCTTTATAGCTCCACTGTTGAAAATGAGAAACCAATATTCACAAATTACATTGAAATAGAATCCAGTCCAACATCTGGTTTGAGGTGATTCCTCTACCTGTTGGAGGAAAATATCCCAACTTCAGAAGATGAGCTTTAACCTAACAGCCTCTGTGGTTCCTCCTGTCAGCATGAGAGTCAGGATGAGGAGGCGCCATGTTAGGAAGAGAAGTGGAAGCTGAAGGATCTTCAGAACAAACAGGTCATGATGCTGGGCTACTGATTATCCCTCTGTCTGGACACCGGATCAATAGAACCAGTTTAAAAGATAAAATGAATGGTTATATGCCAGACATGGAAAACTGGGATCACTCCATGTCATGATGTTAAGGATTTAGGTCTCATGGCATCTCAAGGTGTCGACATTGCAGCCAGTGGGCTGAAGGAAATACAGCTTTATTTTGTAACAATTCAAGAGCTACCAGCTTTTATCGCTTCACAAAAAAATTAATCAGCACAGAAACCCCAAAGCACACAAAGAAGCTATTATATATATATAATATATATATATATATATATATAATATATATACACTTTTGTCACAGTACCCCGAACTGTTTAATCCCTTCAATTTAACTCAGATTAAATTAGGAATATTTCTGTTCAGCTGAAATCAACTCAGTTTGTTTGAATCAGTTTCAATTTAATCCAACTTAACTTTAACATATTTTATTTTCAGTTTATTTTGAGTCCGTTTAAAACTAAAACTCAATCCAGTTTGTTTCCTTTGACTTCCATTAACGTGTTCAGTTTAATTTTGGTTTAATGAAGTCAAACTTTAGATTATGTAATCCACCTTAACGCCATATAAACTAACGTTAATATGTTAGTTACTTTATTGATGAGTTATTATCTTCACCTAACAGACAAAGAGCAAAGCAACATTTGTTTTTACTTACATTCAGAAATTAGAAAACTAAAGCTGTATTGAGCTTTTATTTTGACGGTCCGACCAGTCGTGTTCCGGTTTTCCCGCCGTTCTGCTGAACAGCTGCATTCAGACAGATGGAGACTGCGCAAAGATGACCTCTACCATAACAACCAGCCATTAACGACCTTTCAAAATAAAATCCCATCACAGGACATACAGCTTTATTTGTTAAGAGTCAGAAAAGAAAAACAAGTCCCACATCTGTGAAGCCCCCAGCGCCCCCTGCTGGTTCTGTCTGAACCTCTGGTCCAGCTCCACTGGTTCTGGTCCGGCGCTACTGGGAGGAAGCAGGAACCTTGAGTCCGTCCAGCAGCAGGCTGTGGTCAATGCCGTTCTTCTTCTTGCCTCCACTTGTGGCCTTGATGCAGCAGGCGTGTTCTCCCACAGTGAAGTGGGTCTCTGTGCCGTCGTCCACAAACTCTCCCTGTGGACAGGAAGACAAGAGGACATGCAGGAGACACATGGGACAGCAGCAATTATTCATATTTTAATTATTCATAATTGAACTGGTCAAAAATTACATCTAAAATAGAATTGAATATACTTTGTTGATCCCCAAAGGGAAATTGCTTAAAATAAAATAAACATTTTACAAATAATTTAATAAAATGAATTATTCTAAATTCAAAATGTTTTTAAAAAGTACTAATTAAAAAAGTACAAGTGAAATGAAATAAGAATATTAAATATGTAGGTACAGAAAAACAAAAAGCTAAATAATAAAATAAAGAAAATTAAAATAAATTACTTAAATAAGTTTAACTTCAGAAAATTAAAACCCACATTAAATAAATAAATTAATTTAGTGATTTAATTAACTATATGTATTATATTGAAGTAAAACCCAACATTAAATAAATAATAATATCATGACCAGCCCTGACCATCCTCTTCATCAGGCTGTCCTGGGAAAACAGAGCATCTTCAGTCAGAGGCTTCTTCAGGTTTGCTGTAACACAGACTGCTGCAGGAGCTCTTTCCTGCCAACAGTATCTACAATAACAACATTTAATTTCCCTTTGGGATCAGTAAAGTGTTTATGATTTTTAATTAAATAACTAAATAAACACTTTACTTTTTTATTTATCTAATGTGACTTTTTAAAAATAATTTAAAGGATTCATTCTGTGGATGTTTCTGCTGTTGGCTCATGGTGGCAATTTGATTCTGGTTCTGGTGGGATGTTTCTCACCGTTGTCTCCACTTTCTGCCCATTGCACCAAACATCCATGGTGTCCTTCTCTGTTGGACACAACACAGTCAATCAGCATCGGTCAGTGTTCAGGTTGACCTCTGACCCCTGTGTGCACTCACCCAGGACGACCCTGCAGTCCGCTCCGTCCACCTGGACCACCCAGGTCTTGGTGGTCTTGGCTCTTTGGTTGATGAACTTCTGCAGGCTCTTCCCGCCGACGGTCAGCGAATATTCGTAGGCGAAGCCGCCGACGGCCTCGATGTTGATGGTGGCCTTGGTGTCGGCGCTGCCCAGCGAGAACGTCTCCTTCCCCACCAGCTTGAACATCCAGTCCTTCCTGATTACCTCCTGCACAGCAAACCGCCTCATTCATCCACTCACCACAACCAAGGAAATGCTTCAGAAAACCTGACTGACTACAGGCTGCTTAAGGGACGGTACAGTCAAAGGGACAGCATAGTTAAAGGGATGGTACAGTTACAGGGACGGTTAAAGGGACGGTACAGAAAAAGGGATGGTACGAAAACCGTAGCCAAGACAAACACAGACCAGCCACAGCCGAAGTGTCCGCTGTCCCACACCAGGACGAACGCCACACCGCTCCTCTTAACCTGAGGTTCACCAACCAGTGGGAGTCTCCACTCCAACATCCGGGGCTGAACTCACCTGAGGATCCTCCGTAGATCCTCACAGACATGGACTACCACCCTGACCTGCCACGCCAGAGGACCAGTCCTCCATTCAGGAGACACGCCAACCGAACAGTCCAACAATGTCCAGAACCTTTAGCTCCTTGGGTCCTACCTCAGTCCCCCGTGCTAGCCAGTTTTACTTTAGCGCTGTCTCCTCCACATAGAACTAGGTGAAACAGATACTCAAAGTGCTCCTTCAACCATCTAACCTGAGACCAGGTCCTCAATGCTCCCATTTCACCTGTCGGGTTTTCCAGGACTTCCATGGCTCCAGTACCTGTTCACTGGCTTCCTACTCCAACCAAACCCTAAAAGCCTCGTTCTTCAGGTTACAGCTTCTATCACTGCCGGTCTCTACTGGACCTTCAGTCAGCCACCATGGCATCTGGAAGCAAAATCTAGACAGGAAGCTCAGATGGCCCAATCAGAAGACAGGGAAGTTCTCCTGGAGGTTATCTCAACATGGACTGATTCAGAAACTTGAACCAGAACCTCAGTGATTGGTAATAACCGAATCCTGTTGGGCTTTCAGTCGATGGACGGATGTTTCCATCATTAAACCTTCACCAGAACCTCACTGAACACCTAGAAACCCAGTTCTGATGAGTTTGTTGCTTCTGCTTCAGTTTGGACTCGTTGACCCCACTAGGCAGTTTAAAACCCAGGAAGTGACCTCACACTGAGCCCCATCTGGTCCCAGCTCTGGTGCTGACCGTCCTGTCAGTGAAATCAGAACCAGCTCTCAGACCTCACCGTCCCGTTGACGTAGACGACCCGTTTCCCTGTGGTGGTGCCGTGAGCGAACTCGACCCGGTAGACGCCGTCGCTCAGAGCCACGTCCCACACGGCCACCGCGTCTCCACACGGCATCCTGGACTCCTGGGCCGAGCCCGGACCGGTTCTGAGGAGCTGCGAGGCGGAGGAATCGGGTCCTGCCGCCTCAGCAGGAGCGTGATTACAGTAAGAGGCTTAGAGGAGGACGACCTGGGGATGCGTGTCACCGTCTACCGGACGGTTCTCCTCCGAACCGCCGGCTTTCAGCCTCATTAGGCGGCCTGAGTCTGAAGCCGGACCCGAACCCAGCACGAAACTGGAGCCGAGAGCATTTCTGCCCCATTCAGCTGGAAACACCGAGGACACACCGCCACCTGGTGGCCAGAACCAGACCTGCTGCTGTTCCTCAGCCAGTCATGTAAACGGCTTCACCTTAAAAAGTTATACAAGATTTAAAACCAAATACTGTAAATTTTATTAATTCAACTCCAGACCAAAAATCTTCAACATAATCTTCAAGTTTGGACACTTTAAGGCTAATAATTTATCTTGTTTTATATTTTACACAATTGTATATATATTATAAATGGTTTTTATCATTTAATCTACATAAAATCTATTTATATTTCTTTATTCTTAGGTTAAATATACACATCTTTTCTATATAAACATTTATTATTAGTATTTTACAGTGTAAATATTCTGGTTTTGAAGTGAAATGAAAGAGAAAAGCGTTTTTCTATCAGAACTTGATTTAATCAGATATAAACAATAATGAGTGTTGGTGCAGAATAACAATAATAATAATAATAATAATAATATTCCTATTTCCCAGAGAAGCTTGAAGCTGAGTTCCCTTAGAGTCCGGTTCTGTGGCATGATTATAGAGTTTAACACAAAGCTTGATTGGAGACAGGGTCAGAGGTCACCCGGGGTGCAGACGAGTGTTTCAGAGCCTCAGGAATGTGAGCAGAGATAAGTAAGAGCCGAGCGCTGCGGTCTGAGCGCGCTCAGTTCCACCTAGAGAACGCAGCAGCGCCGCTTCTTCCTGCCGCCGCTCGGCCCGTTCTCTTTGCTCTCCGCCATTTTCTTCTTACGGACTTCCCTCATGAGGTCGAAGAACACCTGCAGAGGTCAGGCAGGTGGAGGGGCAAAGGTCAGGCAGGGGGAGGGCAAAGGTCAGAGGTCGTCCTCCACCACGGCGCTCACCTTGTCTACGTTGGCTCTGGTCTTGGCCGATGTCTCGACGTATGGGACGCCCCAGCCGGACGCCTTGGCCGTGGCGTCGTCCACGCTCACCTGGCGCCGGTCCTCCAGGTCCGACTTGTTCCCGACCACCAGCAGCGGGATCGCCTCCTCCTCCTTCACCCGGACGATCTGCTCCCTGCAACCAGCATGGACACACGGCCTAGTTAAAGCCCGCACACAGGGAGAAGAACCTGGTTTCTGTCAGAGCACATTGGCTACTCAGCTCCCCTGATGGCTCCTCCCCAAAACATCGTCCACTTTCATCTGAGATTAACTTGAAGATTAGAAAAACGTTTTTTTTAAATAATAGATTTAATTTTTTTCATAAATCTAATCTGTTTTTTAGAATGGTAGATCAGGACCAGACTAGATGGAAAGAAAAGTTAAAGTGTTTCAAAAGTGAAAAAAAATATATATAAGACAAAAATCATGAACTTGAGATCTCAGAAATTTTCTAGAAAAACATTTAGAATTTTTTCACCCAAAGTTGAACATTATGACTTTTGAAATTCAGAAATGTTTCTGGAAAATTCTGAGATTACAATTCTGTGTGTTTTGGTGAAATTTACATTTTCCTACTATAAAGGCCAAGACAAAGTTGTAGTTTTTCAATCATTATATAAGAGATATGTTAAAATAATTTATTGAACTTATTGTTAATTCCACATTCATGTTTCTGATCGGCTGCCAGTTAAATTTATTAATCTGTTTTGTTTTGATCGTTAATCTGGAAATTAAAAAGTTTGACCAGAAAAAGACTGGAGCAGCTGAAAGAGCTGCGGAGATTAATATGAAATATTAGATATTTTCTTATCAAAAGGAGGATTGTGGTGTAAATTTGTGCCTGTTAATATGTTTAAAATCAGATTTTGAAGTCATGTTGACGATGCGTAACAACAAGGAAGTTAAGAACCAAACAGAGAACAGCCGCCGTCGCTTTTTAACGGTTAGCTGATTAAATCATTAACAGTAAATCAATTGGAGGGAGCGCTAGCCAAACGTTAGCGATGGCTAAAGCGGCTGGAGGCAGTCTGAAGGGGAAACATATGGAGGACACATCCTGCCAAAACTAACAATAAAAATAGAAATGAATAAATGGCTTCATAAATAATAAAATCTTCAAATTTCATTAATTATCCATCGTGATTTAATTATTTTCAACAGTTTTAATTTATCACATTATCATCATGTGGCTTTATTAGATTTCTTTATATTTACATTATGTTAATCACACTGAACTTTGTCCATACATATTTCTTTGTTTCCTCATCCCTTTCTCCCAACTTGTTGCATGAGGTAAAGTGGGCGGGGCATCAGAGTGAGCTTCTCTCCTATTGGTCAAAATTAAGCTCCAAGTTGGGGAAAACTTTATATTTTGGTTTTTAGATTAAATATTTTCCACGTGAACCATTTAATCCAGTCATTTATTGTTTTGATTTTTACTGAGAATCTCGGCAGAATGAGTGTTTGTAGAACCAGTAGAGGGATGACAGACATGGCAACCTGTCAGAAAGTTTCAGGCTGCTCCTTCCTGGATATGAAAACTGGACTTTCGGGTTCAGGTTCGGTTTAAGGCCGACATGATTAAAGTTTTATCGTAAATTCATATCAAACTCAATTAGCCGGAAATTTGCCATTTCCATCTTTAGACAAAACAAACGATTAGAATCAATCTGTCGGGGTTAAACGGAGCTGAGTGAGACGCTCCTATCCACTATGGCTCTGGTACCAGACCCAGACCCCTGCGTTACCACGGTGACGGGTCAGACCTGAACTCTGTTATGGCGGTGAAGACTCCTGCTCCGTGATGGAGAAGACGAGCAGGAAGCCCTCGCCACAGCGGAAGTAGTTGTCCCTGATGGCGGCGTAGTCCTCCTGTCCCGCCGTGTCCAGGATGTCGATCTGAACCTCCTCCCCGTCCAGAACCACCTTCTTCCTGTAGCTGTCTGCCTTGGTGGGCTCGTAGTCCTCCACGAACTGCGACAGAGCAGACAGTTGGCTCACAGAACCCAGAGGCATTATGGGAAACGTAGTGAGAGGCTCACCTCGTCGTACATGAACTGCAGCGTGAGCGCCGACTTCCCCACGCCGCCGCTGCCCACCATGATGACCTTGTGGAGGGTCAGTGAGTTCTGGCCCTTGTTCTTACCGGAGGACATGGTTCTGGTCCGGTCGGTCAAGTTGGGACGGAATCAGAACCGGTCCTGACACCAAACCAGGACTCAGCTTCTCTGGAAGCTGATTGGCTCAAACCAAACAACACTTCCTGCACAGAAACACAAGCAGTCAGACACCATCGGCACCGGGCCGGGTCGAGGGGGTTCTACTGGACCCTGGAACAGGAGGAGGTCAGTCAGAACCTCCCAGGTCAAAGTTCACCGGGTCCTGGCTCCAGTCAGAGCACTGGGCGCCAGGTTTCTCTGTTCTGGTGTCATCAGAACCAGTTCCACAAGTTCTGAAAAATCACCCCCCCCGGACTTCCTGCAGTAGAAACGTGTTTCCCAGCCCCTGTCGAGGTTCTGGAGCCGTGGTTCAGATCCAGTCTCAGCCTGGGCCTCAGAGCTGCTGTGGAATGAACCACTTGACCTTATCAGTGGTGTCAGTGAGGGGCGACCCAAACCAGCCCAACCAGAACCGGCTCGGCTGTGACCCGGAACGTCCAGTGATCAGAATCAGGAACTGTCGGCGTCAAAACTCAGCTTCCTCTGAGCCAGCAGCTGGAAACCAGTTTCTAAACATTCTGCTGCACATTCCCGCCTTCAAACGCAGCGGCGCTTCTGATTGGCTCAGGCTGCCAGCAGAACTCCCCTCCGGAGGCTCCTATTGGCTGCTTCCCCCGTCACGCTGAACCTTGCGTTTGCTAGCCAGTCAGGCAGCAACAGATAACGCTTCTCTGCTCAGGGTACTTGAGTTAAAATAGGCCGTTAAACGGTTCTTTCTGCAGCACCGAGAGCCCGACAGTGACCGAAAGAACCCGGAGAAGCTCCGGTGACTCACCCGCTGCCGTGTTTCGCCGCCGTCCTCCCAGAAACCGTCTCAGAAAACTTTTACAAGTTGATCATCAGACTGAGCGCCCCACCTTTACCCGGACCTACACAGATCGTTTATATCCGCGAAGATGAGTCCTCTGACCAAGAACCTGTCTGAGACGGGGATTCTGACCGCCTCTAATTACTATAGGAACAAATAAAAAGTCTAATAGACTCGAGTTAAACAAATATTATTCGTATTCGTATAAACCACAAAGATACGAAAGAACGCAGAGGCAACTTAGTTACATGATTTACAACAGAATTAAAAGTGTAGTGAGACGTCTTACTTTATGTCTTCTCTCTGATAGGTACAGATAACATTAACAGGAAGTGATGTCACGGAGTTCCCTTTGTTAGTTATTTATTTTATACCACATAAAACTACGAAAAAAATCATAAAATACAATAAACATACGAAAAGTAAATTCAAATGCAATAAAGTAAAGCAAAAAACGTATTTAATAAAAACGCATTAATTCAGATCAATTAAATATGAACTTCAAATTTTATTCTGCTCATATTTTAAAATGTATGAAAAAATACAAAACGTGCACATGAAGCAAAAATAAATTTGAAAGTAAAATTAAGTTAAATTAACACGATTATGTTAAATATTAAAACTCCTTAAAAACAACAACAAAAGCAATAAAACGTAATACAAAAATTAAATGAAAATAAAAAAATAAAAATTTCACAGGAAAAACCTAAATTGAATTACTTGGTCAAATAAATTAAATGAGATATATTGAGCTACATAAAATCCTAAAACCTTTCGTTATATTTTCTAAATTTTAATTTTAAAGTAAACTGAAACAGAAATAATATCTATCCGTCCGTCATCTAACAGGATAATCCCTGGTGGAATCGTGAAGGGTAGCGATTAGATTTAAGTATACACAATTAAACTAGGATTCTTTAATGAAATACATTCAGATGTATGTTTTTGTTTTTTACATTTTTATTATTATTATTGAATCAAAAGCTAGAAATGGATTCAGTTGATCTTTCCAGTTTCCGGTCTGTAGTTCCGGGTGACGGACCGAAGATGGCGCCATTTCCTTCCCTGTGGATTCTGAGAGCAGCATCAATAAACTCACTTTCCTCCGCTTGTTCAGTTGCTGCTGCGCATGCCCAGTGGCTCCGGCTGAAGCGCCGATAACCCCAGAAGTGTTTGCATGCGGCTCTGGGTTGTAGCAGCAGCATGTGGGAGGTCAGAGGTCAACGCGGCTTCATTTGGTTGACAAGTTTTACTACCAAATATTGGGCTGAGTCCTCGGCTCCCATTGGTTGAAACTGTCGGCTCGTTTGGATATTTTGACCCGGCAGAACCAGGCTGGGTTTCTGCTTCACTGCAGAACCAGCATTAGAACCGGGCCTGGACTGGCTCTGCTGGTCAGCAGCCAATCAGAGCGCCCGTCTCATTTTAAAGAGGAATTAAAACAATTTTAATGATTGTAGTCATTTTAGTCTGAAGCTGAAGGTTAACACGGTGGTGGCAGCATCGTGCAGTGGGACGGTCCAGACCAACAGTCCTCCACCCTCTGAACTCTACCTTAGAGGGGCCTAGTCAAAGTCCAGTGGGTGTAGAAAAAGAACAAATCCACTCCGTACTTTAGAGATATTATTTCTGTAATTAATGTTGGTTTGTGACTGTAACTCCCGGCATTATGCTGCCGCCACCAACATCCGGGTAGTTTGTGGTTCAAACATGAAAACTTTGATCCGCCGCTCTGAAACCAGAGGCGCTCTCTCTACCTCCCTTCTCTCTACCTCCTTCTCTCCCTCTCTCTCTCTCTCTCTCCCTCCTGATTGGCCCCGCCCCCCCCCCCCCCGGCTCCCTCCCCCCTCCCTGCTGTATATAAAAGTTTGCGGCTCGTGGACTCTCCAGTTTTACGCACGCCAGGATGGAAACGCTCCTGTGCGCGCTGCTCCCCGCTGTTCCAGCTGCTCCCGTTGGTGCTCCTCTCCGCCGCGGCAGACCGCAGCTCCCCCGCTAGAGGCGGCTCCCCGGTTCTGGTTCTGGTTGTGGACTGGAAGGATGCTGCGGCGGGACGCGGCTCCGCTCCCTGACAGGAACCAGCAGGAGGCGGGTTCGGGCTGAGTCCAGAGCCAGACGCAGAGCGGCTCCAGTTTCCGTCCGGCTCCGGAGGATCGCGGAGGATGTAACTGAAGCCGAGGACTCTTTCGGGTTACACTCACTCACAAAATGACGCGCTGTCTCCTCCGACTGGCTCTGCTCGCGGCGTGCGTCCTTCTCTCCGCCCGCGGAGCCGCCGCGCCCGACGCCGAGGCGGCAGCTGGGGCCGGAGCGCACCCAGAGTCCTGCGCGTCCTGCGCCGCCTCCGCCCGGCTGGAGGAGCCGGAGCCCGGCCGCGTGGACGGGGACTTCCTGGAGGCGGTGAAGAGGCACATCCTGAGCCGGCTGCAGCTGCGGGAGCGGCCCAACATCACGCACCCGGTGCCGCGGGCTGCCATGGTGACGGCGCTGCGCAAACTGCACGCGGCAAGCTGCGCGAGGACGGCGGGTGGAGATCCGGCCTGGACGGACACCGGATGAGCAACGAGGTGCTGGAGGAGAGCTCCGAGATCATCAGCTTCGCAGAGAAAGGTCAGCAGGACGGCAGGGGCAGCGTCATGCTGAGGGCCAGAGCGGCGCGTCATGCGGGCAGCGTCATGCTGAGGGCCAGAGCGGCAGCGTCATGCTGAGGGTCAGAGCGGCAGCGTCATGCTGAGGGCCAGAGCGAGCCATGGGCAGCGGCAGCGTCATGCTGAGGGCCAGAGCGGCAGCGTCATGCTGAGGGTCAGAGCGGCAGCGTCATGCTGAGGGTCAGAGCGGGCAGCGTCATGCTGAGGGTCAGAGCGGCAGCGTCATGCTGAGGGTCAGGAGCGGGCAGCGTCATGCTGAGGGTCAGAGCGGCAGCGTCATGCTGAGGGTCAGAGCGGCAGCATCATGCTGAGGGTCGGAGCGGCAGCGTCATGCTGAGGGTCAGAGCGGCAGCATCATGCTGAGGGTCGAGCGGCAGCGTCATGCTGAGGGCCAGAGCGGCAGCATCATGCTGAGGGTCGGAGCGGCAGCGTCATGCTGAGGGTCAGAGCGGCAGCGTCATGCTGAGGGTCGAGCGGTCAGGGCAAGCGTCATGCTGAGGGTCAGAGCGGCAGCGTCATGCTGAGGGTCGGAGCGGCAGCATCATGCTGAGGGTCAGAGCAGGCAGCATCATGCTCAGGGGTCGCTGCTCAATCCGCTTCCATAAGTTTTTCTCCTGAAATTTCTGAATGAAGTTGGCAGGAAAACATAACTTCGGTCCGTTGCCATGGAGACGTCAGTTGGAGATACGTGTGGGTTTGTCAGAAGTTTCCTCTGGTTTCATCTTCAGCAGATTCAGGTTTGAAAGTTACAGAAATTACATTTTTAAAACAATCAACACATTGAACTGCTGGACATCAGTCCATCATTTTATGGCCTTTGACCTTTTGAATGTCAGTTTTAGATGCAAATCACGGGATTTAATCTGATTATTTTTAAATATAAAGTTTTTAAAAGTCATAAATCTGTTAAAGAACCAGAGGAAACATTTCTAGCCTCCTGCAAGGGGTCCAAACTGTGGCTCGGGGTCCATTTGAGGCCCTCAGAATGATTTTGGACGGCCCATTATTACAGTTCAAGAAAATACTAAATTTGAGGTTTTGACTGATGCCAGGACGTTAAAAATTCTAAAATTAAAATCTGAACATGGAAAATGCAAAATAAAGTTTAAATATGATGTAATAAACAAAGACCAAAAACATCCAGAAGGTTTTACTAAAGCTTAAGACTTCATCAACTTCAGCCACATCTGCTCTGAAGTCAAAAATAAAACATCTAGGAAATCTGAAATGTACAATATGATTTTTTAAATAAGTTTAATGTGTAAAATCCTTTATTTAAACTAAATTAAACATCTACAGAAATCTGATTTATTATTTCATTAAAACATTATGAATCAAGTTTATTGCTTAATTAGCAGAAAAAAATACTAAAAAGATGTTTCTAGTTGATTTGTTTATTTAAAGGTAAAAGTAAAAAAATGTTTTTGCAATTATATTTAAAGAGAAAAATAGTAAAAAGTTTATTTATAAATGAGTTTTTAGTTAAATGTGTAAAAATAAACAGTTTTTATAATTACTACTAAAATGAAAAATATAAATGTTTTAAGTCAAGAGTAAATTGTTTATTTAGCAGATTAAAAATAATAAAAGTTTGCAGTTATAAAAAACAGTAAAATTTATGTTTTGAGTTTGTTCTGCATTCAGAAGGTAAAAATAAAAAAATAATACTAAAACTTGTTTTTAGCTGGATTTTGAATTCATTGTGAATTTAGCGGGTAAATATATAAAATACGTTTTTGCAGTTTTAATCAAAAATAAAACTAATATTTTTCAGTTCATTTGATTATTTTGCCAATAAAAATAATTAAAAAGTAGTTTTGTAGTTATAAACAAAATAATTTTTTTCAAAATTGGGTTTTTAGTTGAGTTATTTATTTATCCAGTAAAAATAAAAGAAATAAAATAGGTTTTAGAATTATAATCAAAAATATTAACGTGACCCTGAGAGGTTCTTCACTGTGCCACTTTTGGCCCCCGCGGCCCATGTTGGACAACCCGTGCTGAAGTAACATGTTGCTGAGACAGAAGGGCATTTCTGGTAGGTTGCCAACCTGAGGAGGTTCGGCCCGGTTCTGCTGCAGATGGAGCGGTTCTGGTCCAGCTTAGGGAATCAATGTTTGGTTTACAGTTTGGCAGGGAGGATCAGATGATGTTTTCTGAGATTTTACTGTGAAACGTTGACTCTATATGACCTTTGACCTCCTCAGGCAGAGATATGCACTGTAAAATATTAGTAAGCATTTGATTTCTACTGAAAATATCTTAGTGCACTTTAAATAAGGAACATTTCGGCAAGATGGAGCTGCTTGTTTTAACTAAGTAATTCCTTAATATGGGTTTTGAAGTTTGAATTCTCTCCCAGGTTATTATTATTATTTTAACATTTTTCCATGAGTGAAATAATCTTCCAGTGGAACTAAAACCTTTAATTGTTATTAAGTCATTAGAGTTAAATCAAACTGCTGTATTTTGCAGTAAAAGTTTAAAGTTTTTCCTCCCGAAATAAAACAAACTACTTGCAGTAGAAACGGACAAAAACACTTGGTTAGGTTTAGTGTTTTTACAGTGTAAGCCATCTCCAGCTGATTTTAATGGGGTCTAAGCTGTTCTATATCTGTCTGTCAGAAGGCTCCTGTCCCCACAGCATAATGCTGCCACCACCATGTCCCATCCTATTCAGGATGTTTCAGCTGAATCCAAACTAAACCTGAAGTTTTACCAGAGAAAACCAAATTTACTGTTCAGTAAACCTCTTATTGACATTCAGGATTCTTCAAGTAGCAAGCCGTTTATCGTCTTTTATACTCAAGAAACATAAAGAAACAAAATAAAACATAAGAATACAAACATAAATAAATATCTCAGCACAGATCATGGAAATTATATCAAAATATTAAGCTGGTGCTCAGGGTTGCTGTCTGTTAGGGGCAGATTTAGTCTGAATCATAGTTAGCATTTTAGCTTCAGTTAAACACCATGTAGGTATAGTGCCTTAGCATTAGCCTTAGCTAAGCATTGTGTTGGTGTAACAATTTAGCATTAACTTCAGCTAAACATTATGTTGGTACAGGCGTTAGCGTTAGCTTCCAATTAACACCACGTTGGTCTTGCACTTTCGTGTTAGCTTCCATTAAACACTATGTAGGTATAGCGCTTTAGCGTTAGCTTCCACTAAACACCATGTTGGTATAGAACTTTAGCATTAGCGTAACTGTTCTGACTGTTGTTTCAGAGTGCAGCTAGCTTTGTAGCCATCAGTTCCCACCACTGGTCCGGTGCTGGGACCCAGTAAAGCCTTTAGTTTCCCATCATGCATCAGTGCAGCCATCTGTAATCGCCGTGTTTCATCCGTCACCAGTTCCGTGTTCTTGTTTCTCTCCTCGGTTCTGACCCGTGTTGTTCTTGTCCTCCTCAGACGACCTGGTCACCTCCAAGTCCAGCCTGTTCTTCCTGATCTCCAACGAGGGGAACCAGAACCTCCAGGTGACCCAGGCCACCCTCTGGCTGTACTTCAAGCTGCTGCCGCCGGCCGCCGGCGCCGAGGTGCGCGGGAAGCGGAAGGTGACGGTGAAGGTTTACTACCAGGAGCCGGGCCTGGGCAGCCGGTGGGACCTGGTGGAGAAGCGGGTGGAGCTGAGGCGCAGCGGCTGGCACACCTTCTCGCTGACGGACGCCGTGCGGCTGGTGTTCGAGCGGAGCGGCGACCGGCGGCAGAACCTGGACGTCCGCTGCGAAGGCTGCGAGGCGGAGGGCGTGGCGCCGGTGCTGCTGAACCCGAAGGACGAAGCCCACCGGCCCTTCCTGGTGGTGCGGGCGCGCCAGGCCGACGGCAAGCACCGCATCCGGAAGCGCGGCCTGGAGTGCGACGGAAGCAGCAGCCTGTGCTGCCGCCAGCAGTTCTACATCGACTTCCGGCTCATCGGCTGGAACGACTGGATCATCGCGCCCTCGGGGTACTTTGGGAACTACTGCGAGGGGAACTGCCCCGCCTACATGGCGGGCGTCCCCGGCTCGGCCTCGTCCTTCCACACCGCCGTGGTGAACCAGTACCGCATGAGGGGCATGAGCCCCGGCTCCATGAACTCCTGCTGCATCCCCACCAAGCTCAGCACCATGTCCATGCTCTACTTCGACGACGAGTACAACATCGTGAAGCGGGACGTTCCCAACATGATCGTGGACGAATGCGGCTGCGCCTGACTTTACTTCCTGTTTATTTAACGCCACAATGCGGCAGACTAACGACTTTACCGCAAAAATAAATATAAAACAGAATATTTATGAACGTCCTCATCCACACAAATCCACAAACTCGCATGTATGCCTGCACAAAACCTTGTACATATATTTATGTCTGTTGCTATGTATTCTGTCCAATCTTCCAAATCTGATCGGCTCGGCAAACAATCAGCTCCTCAGTAGAAATCTCCAAGACTGTGAGGATGCCCTGCTTTCTCTCTTACAGCAGTATAATCCAGTTATTTGAGCCTTATTCAAGTCAAATGTTTGTTTTTACATGAAAGCACTGAAGGTACGACTGCCAACCGAACAGCACTTCTGGCCTTAAGTTATTCAACTAGGAACTGGACGTCTGGGCACCGACCCACAGAATCATCCTCTAAAGACCAACAGGAGTCAGACGCTACACCCAACCAATGCTTCAACCATTAACTGCTAATATTTGACAATCCAGAGGCTTGTAAGCAGCTAAAAGTTGCCTGAAGCCTTCAAGTCCCATCAACATTGGTGTCAACCGACCTGTTGGCCTTGACACGTGACTGAACATCTAGAGTTCCTTGCTGCTGGCTTTGAGTCAGGTGTACTTGGAGGACACGACTCTGTGGAAGTTAAAGACACTCGGAACCTGTAAAAATCATATTTTCTTTGCACTTAGCACCACAAACCAGACGGCTGAGGCCAAACTTTGCTGTTTCACGCTTCATCTCCAGCACTTAGAGCCGAGGGATCTCTGAGCCTCGTTAGACGTTGCCATATTCAGTTCAATGCAGCTCTGCATGCCCCAACGCACACATTTTGAAACTCCTGCAGATTAATTTGCCTTTAATGAGCCAGGAGTGGCGCTTCATCACCGGCCAGCCCTTTGAAAGTGCCGCATTAGCTATGCAAGATGTAGAAGGTGCCCATGGCCCAACAGCTCCAAACGTCCTACTGATACATGAAACGCAGGCGGTTCAGGCTGGAGGACATCTGGTCGCTCACACCGACAGCGGTGGCCACATCCTGCTAACGGCGCAGCTAACTGGTAGCTTAGCACTTCTGCTAGCTTTGAAAACATTTAGTGCTCTTAGCTTCTCCTAAATTATTTTTCTAAGTAAATTTTAAACTGCTAATTTAATTGGTTGCTTTTAAAATGTGTTTTTTGATTATTAATAATGCTTAAAGTATTGAGACGCGTATATTCATGCTCTAATTTTAAAATCTGTTTACCCAGAAAAAAACATTTCCTCTTAAATTTCTCTTTTTTTATACTTCCAATAACTGAATTCAAAACAAGATGTAAACGTTGATATCTAAGGGCAGAAGCTTAACATGTTGATTAAAATTAAATTGGTGCTTAAAGGTTGTAATCTTTTAAAAGCAGATATAACTGAAGTTAGCACTTTAGCATTAGCTTCAGGTAAATGCCATGTTGGTGTGTGCTTAGCATTAGCTACTAGGTTTATGTTAGTGAGCTAACTTTCAAATAGCTAGGGTTGCAGAAACAAATTTAATCAAACTTAACCAACACATTTATTTAAATCTGATAACGTGTACAAATGACTTTACTTTTATAAAGTTTCACCAGTTTATTTAAACTCTGCTAAACTGGAAGCTAACCAGTTCAGAAAAAGAATAAAAGGCATAAAACATGAAAAAGTGCTGGTCTGACATTAAACATACCGATTCAGTCGTAACATAACATTTTGCTGTCTTTGGGATTTTTGCGCTATATTAGTAGAAAAAGAGCCTAGATGAAGCAAATCAAAAGGGTGGTTAAAATCAGGCCCTGAGGAACTCCAAAGGGATCCTCAGGGTTTATTTTGGGGTGAAACCAGGTTGTCCTCCGGCCTGCCAGCTCGTGTTTCGGCTCTACTGGACGGCCATCACAGCAGCGACACATGGAGGCGTTTCAAACATTGACCCAGCTATAAATACAGTTGTACTGGCAACATGGAGGCAGCATCTGAAGATGAAAACCTGGGGC
Source organism: Poecilia picta (assembly GCA_033032245.1). Lineage (NCBI taxonomy): Eukaryota > Metazoa > Chordata > Actinopteri > Cyprinodontiformes > Poeciliidae > Poecilia > Poecilia picta. The sequence goes on along the minus strand of CM065354.1, from coordinate 14,582,394 downwards.
TAACGTCGACCCAGATGTGACGGAGTGGTTTTAAAGCTGCGTCCCTGCGGAGCGCCGCCGCAGCACACTAACACACTTTACGACACAGTTTGAGCGCCCTGTTACTTCCTCGCTCAGGAACACCTGAGCTCCACTTCCTGCTTATCATCCGTCCGGGCCTCGCCCGCCTCGCCCGCCACTTTAGTCGGCCTCTCCCTCAGAGCCACTTGTTGTTAGTATTTGCACTGAGCAGACAGACGCTGCCGGGGTTCGATGAAAAAGCTATTTTTATAGGAGCAAAGTGTTCAGATGTAACTGTGGAACCAAAGAGGCTGTCATGATTTTGTTAAGAGGCCTAAACACTGTTCAGGGTTCAATCAGTCCATAGATCAAACTCTTTTCTATTTTTTACTTAGACATTAAATATGTCCTATTTTTTCATCAGAGTACTTAAATATTCCTAGTTTGGTTTTTGTTAGCTTGAGTTGTTTAGCCTGAAGCACACGCCATCGACTCCTGTACAGATCATGTAACATATCAGCGTCCAGACATCTGGTTCTTTGTAATTGTTGGAAAATAAATTTCTTATTACTTGTAGCAAAGTGTCGTGTTTCAGAAACTCATTTTGTACTGGAAGTATAATCAGGATTATTGGTTCTGGTCAGATATTAAGGTCATGATTTTCATTTAAATCACTAATCGAGAGACAAATGCAACATTTCTACCCAAAAACAAGAACAGAAAGCAAACTTCTGAGAATGTTGTGTATTTTTTTAACTATGTGGAGTGAAATAAGATCAGATATAAACTTTCAGACGAGGTGTGTGAAACCGAATCTTCAGTAAAAACACGATGGCAGCGTGAGAACATGAGGCTGGACGGAAGAAGTCATCAAAGTTATAGTTTTAATAGTTTAACTTAAGTTATTTATGCTAACCGTGGCTAGCACTGCTAGCTTAAACGTTAGCTATGCCAACACGCCACGTTGATTCACAACCAGAACACGAGGTCGAAATGAAAACAGGAGGCAGAAGAAGAGAGGATCTGCTCCTTCCGTGCGTTTTCTTAGGTTGCACCACCTGGTGGTTGCTGGTGGAAGTGCAGCCGTGCGGCGCCGTGGTGACGTCAGGCGACACGTCGTGCGGCTCCACGGCGGCAGAGCGCAGGAATGTTAATGATGGCCGCCGCGGGGCCTGGCGCGCCGCCCTGAGCGGGACTCGCTGTGCTCGCTGCTGATTTACGAGGCGGTGAATCATGAGCCGCGCGTCTAACGAGGTGGTACCTGACGCCTGGACACGAGCACCGGAGGGGAGGAAAACTACAAGCTGCACCGGGGAACCGGAGGAACAGACCGGAAAGAAAGAAACACATTATGCCAAAAAAATATCAGAAATGTTCCGAAGACATTTGCTATAAAAAACTTGGAAATATCCAAGGTTTAAAAACGGATAATTTTCCAGTTTTGAAACTCATGAAACGTCAGGGTTTTTTTTTATAGAAAGTTCTGAGATTTTCTTGCTAAGTTTTGAATTTTCAAGCTCAGAAATTTCCAGCAGCCTATTTTTAGAAAAATTCTTAGATTATTCCAAAAAAATTCTCACAAATTTTAAAT